>CATOUR010000071.1:29432500-30032500 GCA_951848785.1 Callosobruchus maculatus | reverse complement strand
CTATACTAGATGCCGTGCAGAGAAGGGCAATTCGACTAATTGGCGACCCGGCTTTAACGCGCCACCTCCAGCCACTTTCTCACCGGCGTGTTGTTGGAGACATCTCACTCTTTTACCGATATTCCAACGGAATCTGCTCCTCTGAGCTATCCTCTATCGTTCCGCCGATCACTGCTCCTATCAGATGTACCCGTGCGACCGCTGCATCTCATCCTAAGACGGTCGTTCTTCATACATCAAGAACTGAGCGGTACAACCGCACATTTATTCCCAGGGTGTCCAAGGCTTGGAATGGACTGCCAGAAGATGTATTTATTGGGCCTGCGGATTGCGGGTATTGGCGCATTCAAATCTCGCGTTAACGAACTTCCCCTAACATAACCCTTTCACAGCAGCCGCGGTACATTGGTATTTAGGCCCTGCCTGCGCGGTCTGCTCAGTTATAAAAAAAAGCAAGTGGCTTAGTACTATTATTTTGACTTATGTTGGATTCGTCTGTTCGCAGATTCAATAACAAAGCTCCCATTTTTGCTGTTTCCAGATCAACAGCCACTTATGCGACCCATTTGCTGAGATGTAACGGAAGGGGACAATCGGGAACTTCGGCGGCGAAAAAGAAGACCATGTACAAAGACTGCGAAGGATGCGACACAAAGATCATCTACACGAGCGAAAAATCGATGAGGTTTTGCAACGGTTGTAAAATGACCAAACTACTCAGGGCACCGTCGATCGAAACTGAACCTCCACCTGAAAAGCCTCGGGCACCTGAGAAAGTGCAGAAGCCTGTTCATAAAAGGTAAAAAAAACCAGCAAAGTCAATATTTATACAGGGTGGTCCAATCCATGCGCGTGGTGCTATCAAAGTTTACGGAATACATATAAGTTGGATCACTCCGCAAAAATATCAAAACGGCCTGCCCCTTGCTCCGTCTCCCCGGTACACCGATAGCAGTGTGCCGACGTCAGCCGGGAGATACGCGGCGGCGCAAAGTAGAGGTTGAACGTGTTTAACGCGGAGTCTATACAGTGTCTCAAAGATATCGGATTTTGTTATCTCGGATTTGTTTGCAGGAAATGGATAATCTTTTTAGAAGTTTGAGAGTAATCAATTTCGCGAGAAAAGATATTACCAATCAATATAAATTTATTAACGGATGGAGAATGACAATCAGATCCATCCTTATTTTGTGGTAAACCTTGAAATGTAAGGGATATAAATACAGGGTATCCCACGACGATTAAGACAAGAAATCTGTCGGAACTGGGCAGTAGTAGAGAATGATAATTTTGGGCATGTAAATTAGAGCAAATGTTGTGTCTTTTTTTGTCATTGTACTACCCAATGAGGTATTTGTTTTTGGTCACGTGACATTCGATTCATAATTACTAATGGGACACCCTGTATATTTGTGCCTGTGTTCCTCCCGATAAAACAATTCCAACAAACTAGCACACTTGGGGTCTAAAGTGATTAGTTCAAGAGCTATAGGTACTAAAAGGATTGTATCACGCTAAAAGCGTATAGTGAGACAAAATATTCATTCGGTGGTCTTACCATACCATCCAGGGACATTGTAAATTATATTTTAGAGCTCGAAAATATTTTTGTTGATAACTTTAACAATTTAGTTTCTACAGTAGCAATTGGAATGACAGTGAAAATCAAAATGTCAAAAATAATTTATTCTTATCCATGTAAAGCATTTCCACATGATTATCTTTTAAATTTGTACATCATACGAGTTCTTATATACTATATCATAAAATGTATAAACTGCGATCTCAAAAATAAGCCAAATAAACAAAATATTAAGGTAATAATACTACAGCACCTTTGAACCATCAGTTTTTATTATCTACGAATTAGCTACAATATGTAAAATCATTTGAGATTCATTAGTAATAGTTTTACTAGGCTTTATTTTTGGTATCCATTGTAACTTAAGTGCATTAGCAAAATAAACGTTATATTTGTATTTGTATGTCTAAATCAGCCGTCAATACATAGTTTTTCAATGACCTTCGTATATACGTACAACCCAGGCGTTAGCAAGTCCCCGCTAAAAGACCCCCGTACTTGAGCAAAAACCAACGCAAAAACTAACTGGCGCGTGCGGCCGCGGCATCGCTTTGATGTGAGTTCTTCAAAGTGCCGACGAAGAGTGATCCAACTTATATGTATTCCGTAAACTTTGGTGCTATCTAGCAGCCTTACCGTTTAAATTATATAGTTTTCGTTGTTCTTAATTAATCTTACCGCTTCGGTTAACAAATACGTTGTCAGAACCGCTATTTGACAGACAAATAAATAGTTTTCGGAGCAAGACACCACCGTAAGATGCCCCCTAACCTTATTTTGAGCTACAACTTTGACACGATAACGTCAAAATAGTAGATGAGTATTGTAAAGGTTGTTGTTTGAAAGAAAATCATAATTCAATAGTGATTTTGAAGATGCGATCTTGTTGGAAGTATTTTCAGTTGTTTCTAAGAAATTGGCAACCACCAGGTTCCATTTGGAAGGATCCGCATAAGGATTATTTGTCAGTATTTCTGTTAATAAAATTTGGTCGTCTTCCTCGGTAAAACGAACTCTGACTCTTTTTATTATTTGTAACACGCCCTTTGAGCTTCTCGAATTTGGAAGCATATTTGTAAAACGACGGATAATAATTGTTGCAGATCTACTCAAAAGTCAAAACCAGTGTCACTGTCAAAACCAAAACAGGTTATGATCTAATTTTTATTCGTGCTGCGCATGCGTGTCGCTTCGTTAATCGCTATGGCTATCGTCCGTACAATACCGGCATTTAGCGGTCACGTTACGTAAACGAAATGCAAATGTCAAAGTTGTCAAATAGAGTTAAACGGAACATCACTTTGTAAGTAACGAAAACTGCCTAATGGCTTGAATAAAAAGCGTTTCTTTTCAAATGGCCTACTTTCAGAAAATAATTTCAAAGATGGCGGACGTCCGGGTATACCGGAAGTAGGTATCAACTTTCTTATTTTAAATAGAACACCCTGTATATTATTACGTTTTTGAAGCATCGATTTTTAGGTGTAGTTTGTAAACCATAGTTTATGCCTACGAAGCCTATTTTCGAAGTTATTCAGCAATCTTTAGAAAATTTGACCGATAGGTGAGGGGAGTATTGTGATCGCGAAAATTTTCGATTTTGGGGTGATTTTGGGCATTTTATGATATATGCATAACTAAAATCCACGTCACTCATTTCCGTCCGTCCGTCTGTCGGTCTGTCTGTTTGTTGGCGTTTTTCTAACGTCGTATTCTCAATAATCGCTGTATGGATTGTGATGAAATTTGGGTTGCGATATATTGTGGGGTCGTAGTAGGTAATATTCCTATAATTTTGAAAATCGTTGTATGGGGGGCGGAGTAATTAGCAAAAACCCAAAAATTTCAAATATCCCTCAAACTTCGTTTTTAGGCGTTTTGGGGGTTCCCGATCAATATATATGGTATTTCAGAGATTTATACGTAAAAATGGTCTGTTGGTACATCTCGATAGGGCTAACCGTTTTCGAGAAAAATGCAAATTATGGAATCGATGCAGGCTATTGTAAATAAATAAATGCATTTTTCTCGAAAACGGTTAGCCCTATCGAGATGTACTAAGAAACCATTTACACGTAGAAATCTCTGAAATACCATATTCTAAAATCAAAATGTCAAAAAAATTACCATTTAGAAAATGGGGTTATTTTTACCCTTAACTCCTCCAGTATGGATACGCCTCTGATTAAAATTATGAAATTCTGAATTCAGATTCAGATTCAGCGTCAAAAGTTTACCCATCGTACCTAATTCCGTAATTTTGTTATGAATGGTTTCGAGAATATCGAGGGAAAGCCGTCTTCAGGGTGCCCCATGCAAAGGAGTGTAGCTCCCTTAGGAAGCATTTCCGGACCCATGTTCATATGACATTTTCTTTCTATTTTTTGGAGTACTATTCGTGGTTAAAGTTTGTTAACATACTTAATTAATACCCTGTATAGCACCAATAAATTATACTATACTATACTATAGCTTTATGCAATGGGAAAATAATAAAATGGTATCATCATCATGTGTGGAAAGTACTGAGTGAATCAACTTGACTGCATTTTTTATTTCAGGTATTACTGCATTCTTTGCGAAAATAAGATAAACGTAGAAGATAAGTTGAAGCACATGCGCCGCTGTGAATTCGCCCATCCGATGGTTCTGATCCAAAGACTGACCTACAAGGAAATTCAAAGGTACACTTTGCCCGCATCTTCAAAAGAAGATTTTGTTCTGCCACCTCCAAAGAGGCGACCAAAGTCGGAGTCTCCCAACAAAGATGAGCACAGAAGGAGCAGAAAAAGACCTTCTAGACCAAGACCGAGACATGATTTGGAACCTGATTTGACGGCTGACGAGCCTATGAAGTTTGATGGAACCTACTACTGCAAACTCTGTGATTTTAAGAATGAGAATAGGGCAGAGTTTCATCAACATATCAAAACTCATAGGGATGTTTCTACTGCGTACCAATGCATGGAGTGTGGAGAATGCTTCGTGGTCAAACCGTCTTTGATGAAGCACCTCATGCACTTCCACAACATCTCGGACTGCGAAGGTTATTTAGAGGCTAACGATTGTTACGATGTTGATGCTGTGAAAGAGCTTCAGGAGACTGTCAGATTGGGACCGTTAGCTTCAAAAGAGTCGGATGAACCTTTGAAAGAGAACCAGTGCAGGGTTTGTAGAGAAGAGTTCGAGGATTCTGTCAGTTTGAATAAGCATTTCAGGATCCATGGCATGGCGTTTTTGTTGAAGAATTCAAAGTGAAATGTTATCTAGTTTTATAAGCTATGTGTTCAGTTTTGTTAATATATTCTTTATTGAGGGATTTTGTGTTTTCTATCTGTCCTACACGTTGAAAGTAAGGAGTTCTAGAAGAAAAACTAGCACAGACATAAAAAGGTATCTTATTGTAAAATCCCGAAATGAGTATTTTGATGAAACCTAATCTAATTTAAAGAGCGAGGTTAAGGCAGAGTTTCATCAACATATCGCGGGTCAACCTGTATCTTTCAACCGCTTATCAGTGCACGGAGTATGGAGAATGCTTCGTGGTCAAACCGTCTTTGATGAAACACCTGATGCACTTGCACAACATCTCGGACTGCAAAGGTTGTTAGGAGGCTGAATTCAAAGTAGGAGTCTCCCAACAAAGACGAGCACAGAAGGAGCAGAAAAAGGCCTTCTAGACGTAGGCCGAGGCATGGTTTGGAACCTGATTTGACGGCTGACGAGCCTATGAAGTTTGATGGAACCTACTACTGCAAACTCTGTGATTTTAAGAATGAGGATAGGGCAGAGTTTCATCAACATATAAAAACTCATAGGGATGTTTCTACTGCGTATCAATGCATGGAGTGTGGAGAATGCTTCGTGATCAAACCGTCTTTGATGAAGCACCTCATGCACTTCCACAACATCTCGGACTGCGAAGGTTATTTGGAGGCTAACGATTGTTACGATGTTGATGCTGTGAAAGAGCTTCAGGAGACTGTCAGATTGGGACCTTTAGCTTCAAAGGATTCGGATGAACCTTAGAAAGAAAACCAGTGCAGGGTTTGTAGAGAAGAGTTTGAGGATTCTGTCAGTTTGAATAAGCACTTCAGGATTCATGGCATGGCATTTTTGTTGAAGAATTCAAAGTAAAATGTTATCTAGTTTTATAAGCAATGTGTTCAGTTTTGTTAATAAATTCTTTATTGAGGGATGCTGTTTTTTCTATCTGTCCTACACGTTGAAAGCAAGAAGCCGTAGAAGAAAAGAAACTAACACAGACAGAAAAAGGTATCTTATTGTAAAATCCCGAAATGAGAATTTTGATGAAACCCCATACATCTTTCTAATTTCAAGAGCGAAGTTAGGACAGAGTTTCATCATCATATTGTTTGATGAAACTCTCTTAACAATGCATGGAGTGTGGAGAATGCTTCGTGGTCAAACCGTCTTTGATGAAGCACCTCATGCACTTGCACAACAACTCGGACTGCGAAGGTTTTTAGGTGGCTGAATTCAAAGTCGGGCTCTCCCAACAAAGACGAACACAGAAGGAGCAGAAGAAGACCTTCTAGACCTAGACCGAGACATGATTTGGAACCTGATTTGACGGCTGACGAGCCTATGAAGTTTGATGGAACCTACTACTGCAAACTATGTGATTTTAAGAACGAGGATAGGGCAGAGTTTCATCAACATATCAAAACTCATAGGGATGTTTCTACTGCGTATCAATGCATGGAGTGTGGAGAATGCTTCGTGGTCAAACCGTCTTTGATGAAGCACTTGATGCACTTCCACAACATCTCGGACTGCGAAGGTTATTTGGAGGCTAACGATTGTTACGATGTTGATGCCGTGAAAGAGCTTCAGGAGACTGTCAGATTGGGACCTTTAGTTTCAAAGGAGTCGGATGAACCTTTGAAAGAGAACCAGTGCAGGGTTTGTAGAGAACAGTTCGAGGATTCTGTCAGTTTGAATAAGCATTTCAGGATCCATGGCATGGCGTTTTTGTTGAAGAATTCAAAGTGAAATGTTATCTAATTTTATAAACTATGTGTTCAGTTTTGTTAATAAATTCTTTATTGAGGGATGTTGCTTTTTCTATGTGTCGTACACGTTGAAAGCAAGAAGCTCTAGAAGAAAAAAAAACTAGCACAGACATAAAAAGGCATCTTATTGTAAAATGCCGAAATCATAATTTTGATGAAGCCTCTTACTCCGATCTTTCTAATTTCAAGAGCGAGGTTAGGGCAGAGTTTCATCAACATATCAAGAGTTAACCATCTTTCAACCGCTTATCAATGCATGGAGTGTGGAGAATGCTTCGTGGTCAACCCGTCTTTGATAAAGCACTTAATGCACTTCCACAACATCTCGGACTGCGAAGGTTATTTGGAGGCTAACGATTGCTACGATGTTGATGCTGTGAAAGAGCTTCAGGAGACTGTCAGATTGGGACCTTTAGCTTCAAAAGAGTTGGATGAACCTTTGAAAGAGAACCAGTGTAGGGTTCGTAGAGAAGAGTTCGAGGATTCTGTCAGTTTGAATAAGCATTTCAGGATCCATGGCATGGCGTTTTTGTTGAAGAATTCAAAGTAAAATGTTATCTAGTTTTACAAACTATGTGTTCAGTTTTGTTAATAAATTCTTTATTGAGGGATGTTGTTTTTTTCTATCTATCCTACACGTTGAAAGCAAGAAGCTCTCCAAGAACAGAAACTAGCCCAGACAGAAAAAGGCATCTTATTTTAAAATCCCGAAATGAGTATTTTGATGAAACCTAATCTAATTTCAAGAGCGAGGTTAGGGCAGAGTTTCATCAACATATCGAGGGTCAACCTGTATCTTTCAACCGCTTATCAGTGCTTGGAGTATGGAGAATGCCTCGTGGTCAAACCATTTTTGATGAAACACCTGATGCACTTGCACAACATCTCAGACTGCGAAGGTTTTTAGGAGGCTGAATTCAAAGTCGGAGTCTCATAACAAAGACGAGCACAGAAGGAGCAGAAAAAGACCTTCTAGACCTAGGCCGAGGCATGATTTGGAACCTGATTTGACGGCTGACGAGCCTATGAAGTTTGATGGCACCTACTACTGCAAACTCTGTGATTTTAAGAATGAGGATAGGGCAGAGTTTCATCAACATATCAAAACTCATAGGGATGTTTCTACTGCGTATCAGTGCATGGAGTGTTGAGAATGCTTCGTGGTCAAACCGTTTTTGATGAAGCACTTGATGCACTTCCATAACATCTCGGACTGCGAAGGTTATTTGCAGGCTAACGATTGCTACGATGTTGATGCTGTGAAAGAGCTTCAGGAGACTGTCAGATTGGGACCTCTAGCTTCAAAAGAGTCGGATGAACCTTTGAAAGAGAACCAGTGCAGGGTTTGTAGGGAAGAGTTCGAGGATTCTGTTAGTTTGAATAAGCATTTCAGGAAAATGTTATCTAGTTTTATAAACTATGTGTTCAGTTTTGTTAATAAATTCTTTATTGAGGGATGTTGTTTTTTTCTATCTATCCTACACGTTGAAGCTCTAGAAGAAAAGAAACTAGTACAGACAGAAAAAGGGATCTTATTGTAAAATCCCGAAATGAGAATTTTTATGAAACCTCAGTCGTCTTTCTAATTTCAAGAGCGAGGTTAGGGCAGAGTTTCATCAACATATCGAGGGTCAACCTGTATCTTTCAGCCGCTATTCAATGCATGGAGTGTAGAGAATGTTTCGTGGTCAAACCGTCTTTGATGAAGCACCTCATGGACTTCCACAACATCTCGGACTGCCAAGGTTATTTGGAGGCTAACGATTGTTACGATGTTAATTCTGTCAAAGAGCTTCAGGAGACTGTCAGTTTGGGATCTTTAGCTCCAAAAGAGTCTGAGGAACCTTTGAAAGAGTACCAGTGCAGGGTTTGTAGAGAAGAGTTCGAGGATTCTGTCAGTTTGAATAAGCATTTCAGGATCCATGGCATGGCGTTTTTGTTGAAGAATTCAAAGTGAAATGTTATCTAGTTTTATAAACTATGTGTTCAGTTTTGTTAATAAATTCTTTATTGAGGGATGTTGTTTTTTCTATCTGTCCTACACGTTGAAATCAAGAAGCTCTAGAAGAAAAGAAACGTACAGACAGAAAAAGGCATCTTATTGTAAAATCCCGAAATGAGAATTTTTATGAAGCCTCATACGTCTTTCTAATTTCAAGAGCGAGGTTAGGGCAGAGTTTCATCAACATATCGAGGGTCAACCTGTATCTTTCAGCCGCTATTCAATGCATGGAGTGTAGAGAATGCTTCGTGGTCAAACCGTCTTTGATGAAGCACCTCGTGCACTTCCACAACATCTCGGACTGCGAAGGTTATTTGGAGGCTAACGATTGTTACGATGTTGATGCTGTGAAAGAGCTTCAGGAGACTGTCAGATTGGGATCTTTAGCTTCAAAAGACTCTGATGAACCTTTGAAAGAGAATCAGTGCACTAGTGCAGGGTTTGAGGATAAGAGTGGTGCGTAAAACGAACAATCCTAGCCATATAAAATAAAAACACTCCGTACTCTATCCTCAAGTCACTCCCACAGGTTATCAAAGACAACGTCAAATTGATCAACTTTCAAATTACCGCTAGAAAACATGTCCGATTTGATTACAAGATGGTTCCAACACCGCTTAGGCATCATTATAGATCATCACAAAACCTTTGGAGAAGCAACCAGGGATGGCCTGCTTCTTTGCATGCTGTTGAAGAACTACGGGATCATAGAAGACGAACAGCTAAACCTGATCGAGAAAACCAACGTAGATGTTTTAGACGATGAGGCTTGCTACAGAAATTTCAATCAGTATATCACCAGATGGCTTGCTAGGGTCGGTGTCTTCTTGACCCCTGAAGATGTTGTGGATATCGTCAACGGGAAGGAGTCTACTACCATTGCAGTCTTCCACAAGTGAGTGATTCACTATCTTCTATGTAAATAATAATGAACTTTTCTTATCTTTTTCTCGAAGGGTTTTTCTGAAGCTACACGATAAAAACAGCCTGGATGTCCTGACCCATCAGAGACTGCATCAAAAACTTCGTCCTGAGTCAAAGTTCAGCGTGACATCGGTAAAAGAACCGCTAAATATGACCCTGGAGAGGAACAAACATGCAATTCCGCTAGAGTCATCCTATGACGTTGTTCATTGGCACAGAGATCGCTTTGAAGTTTTGGTGAACAAATGCAGAGCTGCCAGAGATGATTATATGGTATATTCAAAAAAAAAGTGAAGAATATTGGGGTAAATTTAGAAAAGTTTATTGTTTTGAATTATTAACGAGGTTAAAGGTTAGAAGATTTGAATGTTCCAAAAGTGTTCAAGGTTTTCAAATATTTGGATGTTACGAAAAAAGATTTGAAAGTTTTCAAAATTTTGAAAGATTTATAAATTATCAGTTTCCAAAGTTTTCATTCTTCTAAGTTTACAATGAATCCAAAGTGTAAGAGAGTTATGAAGTTTTTAGTTTTCAAAGTACACCGTTTACAAAGTTTACAAAGTTCATACAAAGTTAACCAAGTTCCCAAAGTTTCCAAAGTTTACAAAGTTCACAAAGCTTACAAAGTTTTAAAAGTTTACAAAGTTTACAATGCTCACATATTTTACATAGGTAAGTGTACTTTACATACTTTACAAAGTCTTAGACGTATAGAAATTTTACATAGTTTCAAAGTTTAAAAAATTACGAAATTTACACGGTTTACAAAGTTTGATGAACACATGCAGACCTGCCAGAGATGATTATATGGTATATTCAAAAAAAATCTCTTGATTCCCGTCAATATCTATAGTGAAGAATATTGGTGTAAATTTATAAAAGTTTATTGTTTTCAATCATTAACGAGGTTAAGAGTTAGAAGGTTTGAATGTTCCAAAAGTGTTCAACGTTTTCAAATATTTGGATGTTACGAAAGAATTGAAAGTTATAAAAACATTGAAAGCTTTAAAAATTATCAATTTCCAAAGTTTTTATTCTCTTAGGTTTACAATGATTCCAAAGTTTAAGAAAGTGCTAAGGTTTTCGAGAGTTATGAAGTTTTTAGTTTTCAAAGTACACCGTTTACAAAGTTTACATAGTTTATCAAGTTTACAAGTTTATACATAGTTTACAAATGTTAACAAGTTTAACAAATTTACCAAATTTATGAAGTTTACAAAGTTTGCAAAGTACAAAGATTTGAAGCCTACAAAGTTTACAAAGTTCACATATTTTACATAGGTTAGTTTACATACTTTACAAAGTCTACAAAGTATAGAAATTTTACAAAGTTTAAAAAGTTTACAAAATTTACAAGGTTTACAAAGTTTTAAAAGTTGGTAATGATATGATACTTTGAAATTAGGTTCAGACGAGGAGTAATTTTATGCGATTGTCAAGTGTTGGGGGTCAAACTTGCAGGGTGAGTATAGAGGAGGATGATAATGTTGAAGAAAAGCCACCAGAGATTGTACCTACGTTGGACCAGAGCTATGGTTAGTAAAATTATAAGTTCAAACGCATAACCGTGTAACATAAGGCTAGGAAAATACGCCTCGGTATTTCAGTCAGAGGTGTACGCCATCCTGCAATGTGCAAGGATCAATGACGAACGATCCTACAGAAACAAGAAGGATCGCAATACTTACAGACAGTCAGGCTACACTTAGGGCACTAGAAGCACCCAAAGTTACGTCTGCTCTAGTCTGGGAATGTCTACAAGAACTGGGAAGACTGGCAGAACACAACAAAGTAACTTTGGAGTGGGTGCCGGGACACTCAGGTATAAGAGGCAATGAAAGGGCGGACGAGCTAGCACGACTAGGCTCGTCTGCTCTATACATTGGAGCAGAACCCGCCCTGGTGGTGCCTAAAAGCACAATCAGATACCAGGTCGGAGAATGGATGAAACATCAGCACAAAGAGCAGTGGAACTCGTTGCCAGGATGTGTTCATGGAAAAACATTCATTAAAGCTCCATGCAAGAAAACGGCTGAAACACTGCTCTCCTTGAGTAGAAATCAGCTCCGAATAACGACGGGTCTCCTCACAGGACATTGTGGCCTGAAGGAACACCTGAATAAGATGGGACTCTACAATGGAGACCTCAACTGCAGACTGTGTGGAAGAGGAACTGAGTCAGCCCTACATGTGCTCTGTGAGTGCGAAGCGCTAGATCATAAGAGACAACAGCTCTTTGGGAAGACCAAGCTAGAACCAATGGAGTACAGCTCAGACCAGTAGGTGAACTGCATAAACTTATGCAGGGATCCAGATTGCTGAAGTGGATACTGTAAATGAGAGGAACAATAATACAATAAGCCTTAAGGCCTAAGTATTGACGGGGACAGTAAGGTCGCACGGCTTCTGGAAAAAAACATAAGGCAGAGGCTTTGAGTTCTCCCATCGATTCTTCATCTGTTTTCTTCCCAGGCGACTTGATGGACGAGAAGAAAAAGGCCAAGCAGTATGGCTTTTTCATCCCAGACATGAACAAGGCCAGAGAGATCCTGAAAAAGCTGCAGGCACAAAGGAAACGGAAGCTCTCCAATGAGACCATCAAGAAGAATCTGCATCACGACATTTTGAACGCGTTCTGGGAAGAGATAAAGTCCGAAGATAGCGAGGAGTACAACAACCAGATCAGCGAAAAGGTGCTCAAGCAGTCTTTGTACGAGAAACAGATCATCAAGAAGATGCAAGATGTCAAGCATCAGAAGGATATCATGATAAGGAATAAGGTTTGTAGTAGACAGGAAACTGTTTCTTAGGGCCGGTTAACTCAAGGTTGTGTGTTAACCAGAGGTTAACCCTAGATGTCACGTTTCACAAATGGTGGTTTTCGATTTTACTTGAGGTTAACTCTGAGTTAACTTCACCCCAAGAAATTCTTGAGTTAACCCCAGGTTTGCGATGACGTATGCGCATTAGGTTAGGTCACTTTGGTTTTGCTACTTGCTAGGCATTTGAAGTTTCATATTTTATCGTTTACCTTCACGCTTTCCATCGTTCTTTTTATTTGAAATGGATGGTTATGATGTAAATGCGTATAGCAGTGATGAAGAAGCAATGAGACCAAAATATTTCGATCTAGAGTCAATTATTCTGAGGAATATGATGAACATGACTCCTTGGTCTTTTTTAAATTTTTGTATTTTTCATTCAGCACCTTTACAGATCTGCGGCTATTATTTGCCCAAGCGTTGTGTGGCAGTTTTGGAAATATTTAAGCGTTCCGCTACTGTTTACTGAAAAAGCGGTGTTGCCATATCTCAATAATTAACAGAAACAAAATTTTGAAATTGTGAGACCTTACTAAGTTCGACATGTGCAATTCATTGCAATACAAATAAGTAGAGAGGATTCTATTTAAAATAAATTAAAATCGGGGATATTTGATAAAAAATTCGGAAAAAAATGTATAACTTGGCCACGTCGCAATCGCGAAAAAAATATTACAAGGCGAGATAGGGTATTAGTAGATATTTCGATTGAAAATAAAACATCGTGTGTTACATTTAAAAAAAAAACAAACTAAAATGATCTTCAAGTTGCCGTAATTTAAAATTCTGCCAAAAACACCCTGTAGCTACAAATTGTTGTTAACATCCAAAATAATATCCACTTAATATTCAAGTAACTCGCTGTATAATATTATTGAGAAAATTTAAAGGAATATATCAATTTGGACGTATTCCTTGCGACCTTGCAAATCCGGAAATTAATAGAAAATAAATTATAACTTGACAACGTCGCAACTGATCCCAAAAATATGTCAGGGTTGAATAGAGATCAATGACGGAAACTAGAAAAAATGAAGAAAAAGTTATCGTTCCATATAAAAAAATCAAGTTGATCACTATCCTACTTTCCCGCAACACCCTGTATATTTCAAAATATTTGTATAATATGCGTCTTAAGTAACCAAATAACTTTTGTATTTGACTTTTTCTTCTATCAGGTATACCTCGCGAGAAATCGAAGAATCACACACCCTGTATAATAATTATCTCTATTTTTATTAAGGAAGTGACGAACGACGCTATAGGTAAAGAGAGGGAGATGGTATTCGTAGACCGGCTTCTTGACCAAAACAAAGATCTGGATGAAAAGGAAATCCTCTACTACATAGACAAAGAAAGAACCATAAATCTACATAAGAAGCTGTACAACGAGAAGATCAGACTGAGAGAAGAAAGGACCAAGAAGATGTGCACTGACATTTTGAATGATTTGGTAACCGCTGCAATGGTCGAGAGTGATTACAGGTTAAAAATTTACGACTTTTTTTTTATAACTGAGCAGACCGCGCAGGCAGAGCCTAAATACCAGATTACCGCGGCTGCTGTGAAAGGGTTATGTTAGGGGAAGTTTGTTAACGCGAGATTTGAATGGGCCAATACCCGCAGGCCCGATAAATACATCTTCTGTCGTCTGTCGTCTTAGGATGAGATGGACCGGTCGCACGGGTACATCTGATAGGAGCAGTGAGCGGCGGAACGATAGAGGATAGCTCAGATGAGCAGATTCCGTTGGAATATCGGTAGAAGAGTGAGAGGTCACCAACAACACGCCGGTGAGAAAGTGACTGAAGGTGGCGCGTTAAGGCCGGATCGCCAATTAGTCGAATTGCCCTTCTCTTGGCGGCATCTAGTATAGACAGGGTAGTAGGGGCAGCAGCTCCCCAGACATGAGAGCAATACTCCAGGCAAGGTCTTATCTGGGCTTTATATAGCGTGAGGAGGTTCATCATCATCATAGTCACAATGTCTTAACAGACATGTTGTGAACTCGTAAAATGTATTAAGTCGGAGCTAGAGTATTGCCGACACAAATATTATCAATAGTTTTGAGCACTGTAGCTCGCCATCGTTCACGATTTGTTGTCAGTTTAGTGGCGCTCTTGACACTCATATCCAGCAACAGTTTCGTCGTGTTCACCCAGCGTGTAGGGGGACGGCCACGGCGCCGCCCACTCGGGGCATGACCCTGAACTACAAGTTTCTCCATATTATCGCTTTTCTGTGTATATGTTCGAAGAATGTAAGCATTCTCGTCGACACAATTCAGGATAGTCTCTTTGGATTACCGACCTCATCCAGTATGGAGACGTTAGTTCGATGGGCGGTATAAGGAACTCTCAGCATTCTCCTCCATGTCCACATTTCAAAAGCGTCTATGCGAGCTCGATCTGCCTTTTTAACAGTCCAAATTTCCGAGGCATACAAAAATATGGAGAACACAAGAGACTGAACCAGCGACATTTTTGTAGCTTTAGTGATGTTATGGTCACGCCATATTTTAGTAAGCTTTGTCATGGCCACACGTGCCTGTTGAATGCGCCGTCGAATCTCATTCTCACAGCTACCCGAATTATCGATCAAAGAACCGAGGTATATAAAACTTTGAACTACTTCACAACGGCCTATTGACTTTATTTCTCGATAATTATCATGCTCTCTATCTACGATCATAACCTTGGTCTTATTGTAGTTAATACCAAGACCATACTCTGCACTACGTTGTTCTAAGATGTTTAATAGAGCTACTAGTTCTTCCTGAGAAGCTGCAATAAGGGTTGTATCGTCAGCAAATCTTAAGTTGGATATTTTGCTTCCGCCAATAGTTACACCGCCATTCCAGTTATCTAATACCTGTCTCATCACAAATTCAGAGTAAATGTTAAACAACATCGGAGAGGAGGTTACATGGTGAGAAATACTTTCTGGCTCTAAATAGGTACCCAAGCTTTTTACCAGCAGCTGTTGCAATTGACGCGACGTGTTCGTGCCAGATCAGATTTTCTGTAATGTTGACTTTCCTAACAGCTTGAATGAGTGACTCCTTGGCAGAGCGTGGTTGTTCATTAGAACCTGGTGTTGGCTTGGGCACTTCTTGTTTGATAGCGTACAATACTGGGTCTTGGAGGCATTAAATTTAACCATATTCTTCAATAAATATAAATAATTTCAAAGGAATTCTTCCTGTTTTTAGAGCTTATTATGGAGAAGAACCTTCAGAAAGGATTAAGGATGAGTGGAAGAAAGCCTTCTTGACAGGAGTGCCATATGAGGAGGTGTTCAAACCTTTAGAGGATATTATCTGTGGGGAAGATGAAGATGATGAAGAGGTCGAGGAAATTATTCATAAAGAAATAGATAGGTGAGGAGGAACAAAAAGATTTGGGCCAAAGTGGTAAGGAATAGGGGAAAAACCAGAGAAATTATTTTAGATTACATACTATACTCGCAAGTGAAATCCGGATACTGAGAAAAAAACGGAGTCAAGTTGATTGACTCAGCACTTCCCACACATAATGATGATACCATTTTATGATTTCCCATTGCATGAAGTTATAGCCTAAAATCCCCTTGCAACTAAATTATCGCCCATCCGCCCGCAAAAACAACATCCAACACAAAAACCCTCGTAAATAGTTTCTTGCGTCTCCCTACTTAGGAACTAGGGCGCCACAGTTTTTTTCTGCATGCTTGAACTGGACGATGCGAAACGATCAAGAGCCTCCAACCCGTCTAAAAACGAAGTTTGAGCTGATTTTATGTTTCTGTTTTTTTATTATTGCTGCGCCGACACTGACACTGTTTTTCCAAAACATACGCGTTTTCCATCCTCGCTGCGGTAGTAATACTGTGTCAAAATTTCATTAAAATCAATTCAATAATTTTCACGTTGCGCAATATAAAACGATCTAAAACAATACTCGTATGTACACATCACAAATTCTAAGTCCCTTGGTTTGTATAATAAGCAAGGCAATGTTCGGATGTACGTAAAAAGTGTATTATGCTGCTAGGTTTTTCATTCAGAGATCAATGGACACCCCATTATGAGTACAACAAATTTTTCAGTTATACACCCCCCATCCTCCCACCACCCCAAATTCACCCTTACCCAAAAAAACGTAGAAAATGATCAGAAACCCCTAAAACGCCTAAAAACAAAGTTTGAGCTGTTTTTATATTTTTAGTTTATTTGCCGCGCCGCCACTGACCCGATTTTTCCAAAACCCACGCGTTTTCCATCCTCGCCTTGGGAGTAATACTATGTCAAAATTTCATTAAAATCAATTGAACAATTTTCGCGTTACGCGATATCGAACGATCTAAAACAATACTCGTATGTATACATCACAAATTCGAAGTCCCGTGATTTCTATAATAAGCATGCAACGTTCGAATGCACCCAAAAAAGTGTATCATGCCGCTAGGTTTTTCATTCACATATCAATGGACAGCCCATTACAAATACAACAAATTTTTCAGTATTACAACCCCCCACCCCCCAAACAATCCCAAATTCACCCAGCCAAAAAAAGTAGAAAATGATCAGGAACCCCTAAAACGCCTAAAAACAAAGTTTGAGGCATATTTGAAATTTTTCGTTTTTTGCTAATTACTCCGCCCCCCGTATAACGATTTTCAAAATTATAGGAATATTACCTACTACGACCCCACAGCATAACGCTGCCCAAATTTCATCACCATCCATGCAGCGGTTACTGAGATTACGAGGGTAGAAAAACGCGACAGACAGATAGACCGACAGACAGACAGACCGACAGACCGACAGACCGACAGCCAGACAGACAGACAGACAGACAGACATACCGACAGACAGACAGACAGACAGACCGACAGACAGACATACCGACGGAAATGAGTGACGTGAATTTTCGTTATGTACACATCATAAAACGCCCAAAAAGCGTATTATCTCAAAATCGAAAATTTTCGCGATCACAATACTCCCCTCACCTATCGGTGTGGGAAGTAAAAACTAAAAAGGGTTGTGGTTGATGAAATGCGGTAGGACTAAATACAATAACGAACGAACTCATTTGCCATAATTAGTTTTAAAAACATACAGCAGATCAATGATTGGTGTTGACGACTGCACTCCTCTAGCGGTCTAGCCTACTACCTCAGAGTAACAACTGAACATAGAGGTAGTAAACAAACTACTTCAGCATGGCGTGCTCAAAGCCATCATCTTTGACACTTCAGCCTCCAAACATTGATCAGCTGTGACCTCGTAGTGACAGTTCAAATTGTAAACAATGCTGTGTAACGCCAACTAATCTGAACATTCTTCCAACGCAACCCATGGTACAAACACTGCACTTTTTGAGTTCCATCTCGAAAAACTGTTAAACTACACTCGAATATTGCACAGCAAGTCCGTAAAGTTTTCACTACAGTTACCAACAAACAGCGAATTCCATTTGACTGATCAAGCATAAAAGACGCACAAATAAAACAAACATTTGACAGTCGAGGTTCTACGGTTAAACCGTAAATAGGTCGCATGAAAATTATATCTGCATTGCCAGCCCTTCAAAATTTTTGTAAAAAAAGAGTTTGCGTTTATGATGCAGTAACACAGTAGAGGTCAACATATCTATTGATTTTGCTGTAATCATTCCTGAACCATCAAAATACCGTCTTTTTTAACGTAGAATGGAATATTTCTGGATACTATACAATTAAGACGATAGTAAACAATTATGATTGCCATATCTGGTGGTCAATATGACAACGTAACAAAAGATGTCGGTCTATTAGAATTAGTGTTTACTACCTCTATGTTCAGTTGTTACTCTAAAGGGCCTCACAGACATCGTTCTTTTTCATCAGGTTTGCACAACGTGCCAACCGATGTCGGAAACCGATGGAACGATACTTCCACACACTGTTCGGTTTTCTCTCGGTTTCTCGAACATTTTTGATCCATTAAACATGGCATTTAGCATTGGCGGCGGCTTTAGCTATTAAAGTGAAATACAGCAAGAAAAACGTTCTAAATGGGTGAAACAGTGGCTTTTAAAAAAAGTCAATTCTCCCATATTCTCCCAATTAGAAGAATTGCGTCTGGAACCAGGGATTGGTAAAATTATTTGAGGATGGATGAAGAAACATACTTAGAATTACTTAATTCAGTAGAACCTCTAATAAAAAAACAGGATACTTGGATGAGACAATGTATTTCCCCTCATGGACGTTTGACAGCTACATTGAGATTACTTGCTACGGGTAGAAGCTACGAGGATTTGAAATTTTCAGTTGCGATATCCCCCCAAGCTTTAAGACAAATATTATACCTGAAACCAGAACGACACTGCAAAATCCCGTCGTGATTGCACGATGAACGGCCACGCATGTACCGAGTTGCACGATGGCGTTCGAAACCGACGAGTAAAATCAAGCTCGGACAGATTTTTTGGAACGACGGTCAACACCCTTAAGGGCCCCACAGACATCGTTCTTTTTCATCAGGTTTGCACGACGTGCCAACCGATCACACTCATTTCGGTCCGTGTGTGCCGAAAAACCGTCGTGTTGACCGTCGTTCCAAAAAATCTGTCCGAGCTTGATTTTACCCGTCGGTTTCGAACGCCATCGTACAACTCGGTACATGTGTGGCCGTTCATCGTGCAATCACGACGGGATTTTGCAGTGTCGTTCTGGTTTCAGGTATAATTTGTCCTAAAGCTTGGGGGGATATCGCAACTGAAAATTTCAAATCCTCGTAGCTTCTACCCGTAGCAAGTAATCTCAATGTAGCTGTCAGACGTTCATGAGGGGAAATACTTTGCCTCATACAAGTATCCTGTTTTTTTATTAGAGGTGCTACTGAATTAAGTAATTCTAAGTATGTTTCTTCATCCATCCTCAAATAATTGTACCAATCCCCTGGTTCCAGACGCAATTCTTCTAATAGATTTATATGGTAGAATTGACCTCTTTTTAAAAGCCACTGTTTCACCCATTTAGAACGTTTTTTCTTGCTGTATTTCACTTTAATAGCTAAAGCCGCCGCCAATGCTGAAGTATTATCCATGTTTAACGGACCAAAAATTTGCGAGAAACTGAAAGAAAACCGAATAGTGTGTGGAGGTATCGTTCCATCGGTTTAACCGACATCGGTTGGCACGTCGTGCAAACCTGATGAAAAAGAAC
The DNA here is from genome assembly GCA_951848785.1 of Callosobruchus maculatus. Classification (NCBI taxonomy): domain Eukaryota; kingdom Metazoa; phylum Arthropoda; class Insecta; order Coleoptera; family Chrysomelidae; genus Callosobruchus; species Callosobruchus maculatus. The sequence goes on along the minus strand of CATOUR010000071.1, from coordinate 30,012,940 downwards.
GATGTCTGTGGGGCCCTTTAAGCCTAGAACCAACAGTTCGTCAAAACTGGCACGTTCCGTTTCAGACAAGACAAGATAGACAGAAAGGACTTCCAGAGCTACCAGAACCTGGAGTGGCCGTGGCTTTTGGAGAACATCGAAGTCGATGAAGAGACCCTGTACAACATGGAATGCGGAGGAACAGTCCTGGGTCGAATCGTCTTCAGCTTGCTCGAGATGAAATACCCGATCCCGTCGTTTCCAGCTCCTCCAGGCTTTGACAAGTTGCGGATCTGCGCATGCGTCAACGGCCTCACCGATACTGCGTTCTTACCTGTGTTACAGAAGATGCTTCAACATAGACAGGTCTGAAAATGATCGCTTCTCAAGTTCCGTATTTTTATACTTTACAAACTGATCCATCTCAGGGATATGCCTTGCGGGTTTACATTTAGTGGAAGAATCAAAAAGAGTAAAGTGACAAATATCTCAAGTCAAAATTTAGAGTTTCAACTATTATCAGCTGCTGGAGCCTTAATGTGCATCAAGGAAGATAAACAAGAACGAATGATGACCGGAGCCAAAGCTCAAAGTAAGACTGGACCACAGAGTTAACATCTATAGAGGGAGTGTAAACAACAAAATGCACAGGTCACTGACCAGCCAACATGTAAAGGAAATTTTGACAGCTTGAGGGCATTACCAGTGGCGTACGACCTTATATTAAAATTGGATGCTCATTAATAGATTCAGTTATTAGTGTGATGTTACAAACTGATACTAATAAGTTGTATTAGTATTTAGCTATACTTAGAGAGTTACTGTTGTTATAATTTATTTATATTTATTATTTATTTATTTATATGTATGCATTTATTCACATGTGGTAATAACCTAACCATTATTATTCCTCAAACTGGAGTGAAGTTACTTTTGTTCCCAGTTATCCCCATATTTTACGCTACTGAAAACTAAAAAAAAACCTATACTCACCTATGATAAGAAGTGTTCACCGATTCGTCGCTATTACACCAAACTATGCACTTTTTATGTTGTCTCATCATGCAATTATGACAATATTGTTCATAAATAATTTAATTCACACCACAAATAGTCACAAAGTCACTCAAATATGCACTAAAATAACAAAAACCTCGACATACGCAATAACCACAACTGCAATGACAGCCACATGACAGCTTAAGGGCACGCCGATTGTAGGTTGCTAGATTTATGACATATTAGAAGTTATTGCGACATTCCGCTATGAAATTTAACATTTTTGAGATTTCGTTAAATCAATACAAATTATCTTCACGTGAATCAGTTACATTGCAAGTATATTGGAATATATAGTGAAATACCCAGTTAAATACTTTGTTTTCAAACTGCGGAAACTGCCAGATTTTGAAGAAACTGGAAGGTCCTTAAGCGGACGAAGAAGAGTGGCAATAGCGCTATACAGGGTGAGTCAAGCTCAACGCCTCGGACTCTTGTGACCAAACGATACCACTTTTCGAAAAATAGACTTTGCAAGTGTATGTAGGTCGAGTTGGGCTACATTTAAAAAATAATGACTTTTATACAGGGTGTCTGATAAAAGCGGGACATATCAAAGTTATGTTTTTTTAAATGGAATACCCAGTATATTATTGCATATTTAGACTCCCGGGTGCATTTTAGTGTGACTTTATGTATCACACATGGGACTTTAAGCGAACCGTTTAGGTGCAAATCACAATAGGGATATAGATGAAAAAATTGAATATCGCAGCTATTATAAATCTTAGAGGGCTGTGACTTTGCCGTGTTACTAACCATGAAATGTGTCAGCTTATGTTAGACGGTCGAGTTCGAATTACATTTGTACTTGGAGAAATCGGTAGATCAATTAAGGAAACTTCAATCAAAGATAACTTGATTTTTTCAAATGGGAATGCATAATTTTTTTTATACGATCAAATGTGCAATTTGATAGGCTTTCTAATTATATCAGGTTGAGAATATCAAGCTATGGTAGTTTTTATTAAATTTCGAGATTTCAATCAAATGAGTGTTTTTCAATTTCCCTACCTATAAACAAACTAGCAGGCCATGAAATATAAACAAAACCGTATTCAGATGGAAGAAAACAACTAACTCAGCAAAAATATCCAGCAGAACTAGAGTAAAAGAACAAGGTTATAAAAATGCCCTACAACAAATCAACTCTAACCAGAAACCACGGCGGTAACATGTCTAAGGTTAAAGAGAAGCTGGAATACGACAGAAAAATGGATAATTGTTACAGACTACTAGCACCTGCAATGTACTAGAGATTAAAAATTTCCAAAATCACTAAACACTTTGAAATGAAAGCAAAACTTTCAGCGATCGTTACCATCAGTCTGATATCTTCAGAACGCAATTTCACATTTAATGGTATAAAACAGTAGTCATTTCCGTCAAAGTCAAAAGTAATGATACCTCTCTCTGTCGTCCTTTAAATTTTTCAGTATCTATTAGCAAGTTCGCAAAACAAACGAATACTGACAAATCATATCTTAATTTTCTGCCAGGTAAATTATGTTTGATAATTTGAGCAGATTTTTAATTTATTCTTCATTTTCAGCGATCTTGCTCATGAGTATTGAAGAATTTGCAGAACTCCAGTCAGAGGTATCGGTTACTATTTTTTTAAATCATGAAATGTGAAATTTTATTCTGAAGCTAATGAACTGCCGGTAACATTACGTGGTAGATTTCCTTTCATTTCAAAATTCACAGTGGTTTTGAGAATCGACAATCTTTAGAATATTGTAGTAGCCGGGATGCTGTGAAAAATACCCATTTCTGTCGTACTCTAGCTGCTTTTTGACCTTAGATGTGTTATGTCTGCTATTTCTGGTTAGAATTGATTTGTTGTAAGTCATTTTTACAACTTTGTCCCTTTACTCTAGTTCGTCCGTGTCTATCTGCTAAGTTAGTTGTTTTGTTCCATCTGAACAGCTTTTTGTTTATATTTCATGGCCTGCTAAGTTGCTTATAGGTAGGAAAATTGAAAAACACCGGTTTTACTGAAAATTTGAAATTAAATCAAAACTACCAGAGATGGATATTTACAATTGCATATCATTAGAAAGCTTATCAAATTGCACATTTGATCGGATAAAAAAAATTATGCATTCCCATTTGAAAAAATCAAGTTACCTTTCATTGAAGTTTCCTTAATTGATCTACCGATTTCTCCAAGTACACATGTAATTCGGACTCGACCGTCTAATGTAAGCTGACACATTTCATGCTTAGTAACATGGCAAAGTCACAGCCCTCTAAGATTTATAATAGCTGCGATATTCAATTTTTTTTCTGACATCTACCTATACCCAAAATTGTGATTTGCACCTAAACGGTTCGCTTAAAGTCCATGTGTGATACATAAAGTCACACTAAAATGCACTCGGGAGTCTAAATATGTAATAATATACTGGGTATTCCATTTAAAAAAACATAACTTTGATATGTCACGCTTTTATTAGAGACCCTGTATAAAAGCCATTATTTTTAAAATGTAGTCCAACCCGACCTACATACACTCGCAGAGTCGATTTTTCGAAAAGCGGTATCGTTTGGCCACAAGAGTCCGAGGCGTTGAGCTTGACTCACCCTGTAGATGTTGGCTGGCCAATATTCAAAATAGGTTCCCTTTATAGATGTTAACTCTGTGGACTGGACTAATAGGTTATATTGTCAAAATTTAATGTGACTGTCATCATCATACAAGGTATAATTACGACTCAACAAACAATCAGCTGTCTTACCAGTGACGCTAACTCACTGGACTTTAAAATAGCTGAAGCACTGAAGAAAAATAGCTAGATTTTTTTAATATCTTATTTATTCCTGTTATATAGAATATCATTTTCGACCGGAGGGGATGCTTGTAGTTTCATTTGTATAATAAACCCAAAAATCTTTTATCTATGGATAAGTTGCTATTTCTAACAGACCATTCAAAATATCAAATGACACATCATTTTAACCAGTTCAATTTAATTGTTTCATGTTACAGGTAATCTGTCAAATTTGTCATTGCTGATTGCACTGAACTTTGATATTTAACTTTAAATATAAATGATGAGACTGTAGATTAGAACAGGAACAGATTTACGAAAAAAAAAACAATAAAATAAAGTATCGTCCATACGAGGGCTGCTCTATAAAGAATTCTTTCTGTCTGCTCGCACAAGTATCGTCCATTTTATACATTTATATGCCTTTTACCTTGGAATACTATATGTTTCAAACCTACCGTTCAGAATTAATTCAGTGTCCACGATTTTGTTTTTCAAAACCGAAAATGTTTTTAAATGGACTAGTATCATGATTTTTTTTATGGTTGCATATGACAGAGTACGTCATAAAAATCATCCTGTTTTTTTCCCCGGTTTTTTTGGACACGGGAAAGCCAAGAAAATAAGGAAAATATTTGAATTTTCCTAGGGCCGTGACGTCACGGCCCTATAGGCGAACAGCCAATCAAAAGACAGATATGTGTGCTGTGTTGCCGCATTCTGATGGCGCGCGAAATGCCGGAGCTGTACGCGGGCTGGCTCATCTATCTTGTCTTCTGTTCCCGTCTGATATGTTTTGTGGTTTTAATGTCCCGTGATCCGAAATTCCAGGGCTGTTCCAAATTACGGTTCTATCGCCGTCCTAGAACGGTTTTCGTGCCCCGCCCATTTTGTGATTCTAGAATCGACGATTGGTTGGTACGCTGGTGGACCAACCAATCACCGTTTTTAGAACTGTAAAATGGGCGGGGTTTGATGAAAACAGTTCTAGGACGGTGATAGAACCATAATTTGGAACAACTCTTCCGAAAGCTAAGTTAAGGTTCGATCCGTCAATCCTGTCAATCAATCGTCATTCGGTCATTGTCACTTCCAAATTCCATTGGGCTTTGGCTGTAATTTCCAACAATCTTAAAGTTATTATTAAGTTATTATTATTTGTTTGCGTTTATTTGTACAGGATATCCTTTTATTCCATTTTACTGGGTTTCAAGTTATTTTATCATAACATAACCAACAAGTATGAGTAAAATCGATAGTGGATTCACAAAAGCCGATTCAGATAACCTGCCTAAAGTTGATATGGCTATGGTGAACGACTTTTATGTGGATAATATGCAGTTCTTCAATACGGAGATGAGAAATGTGAAAGCTAAGAAGTGAGTTTCAAAATATTTATAACAGTTGGGATAGCAAATAACATGTTTATGTGAAATGTAAATGTTTTGCGAGTCGGAGCTGTTCTTGGCAACAATGCACTGCTGATAATTCGCGCGGTTGGCAGTGATTGGCTGAATTTGAATTCCGTTCTTTAAACTTTAGAATGGAATTACTAAAAAACAAAATGATGTAGAAAGTAACGAAATGCAGCAGAACGTTTATTTTTGTATGCACTAAGCGGTCATAATAATTAAATCATTGTTCTTAACCTCGTGATACTAGTCCATTATATTCATACAACCGTTAAAGGTTGAAGGGTTAAGGCGGGAAACGAACCTGACAAATGACAAATCGACAACACGCGGCTTGACAGTTGACACCACAAAACACTTAAACGAGATTCATAGAGCACGCACAACTTTGACGTACAAATATGAAATGATCTTCATAGTTTCGCAGCAGAGTCAAAGCATAGCAATAGTAGCAGAACGGGAAGTCCCGAACTCTGCCTTTTGGCAAACTATATACTTATAATTTATTTTTCCTTGTTGTCATTATGTTTTTTTGTATAGATTTGCCAATAAAAGCGATTATTATTAAATAAAGCAGAAAAGGGAAATAGCTAGAGAAAATGGCTAGATAGCTAGACGATATTTTACTAGCTAAACCTTGTTGCGAAATAGCTAGATCTAGCTATAAAATAGCTAAATTGGCATCACTGTGTCTTACTCAAAGTCTGGGGATACTTTGCGCCGATCCCTTTGCGCATCGACATTTTGGGTTAGAGAGAGATAGATTTCAACAGCGGCGGCACGGCAGGGTCATGGCTATCTACGTATAATATGAGTATAGAGATAAATAATATAGAACTCAGCGCAAAGCTAGTACTTTATACGAGGTAAATATTAAGAACAACATAAACTTTATGTTGGCTTTAATGTTTACCTTCCTTTTACACCGCATGGGTTGAGTATTATTTCTTAATTCTGTCCTGTTGTACATTTTCTTCTGCTCGGCCCCTGTCAGTGTGAATGAAACTATCCCAAAATGGCGTCGCTGACGTCAGATATTTGCAACATATCAGAAAGGAACCAACCGTGAATAAGACAGCTGATTGTTTGTTGAGCCGTGGTATAACCTTCGAGGGTGGTAATATTTGTAATACAGTTTTACAAATAAATGAAATGAGTGTGTTACGTTCTTACACGTAAAGACCTTCGCTGGACACAAATAAACACCTCTTGGACAGTTGGGCTCTTAATATCAGCACTTTATTATACTTTTTCTTACGCAAAATTGGAATATTGGTGACTACTGCGCGTCATTGTTTAATAAATCTCTATTTACAAGTGAGGTTGACCACAGAATACCAAACACTTAGAATACAAAACAATAATAAAATTATAGCACAGGCCCGGCAGGTCCGTAATAAATATAGCGAATGAATAAGTAAGTAACTTAACTATTCCGTAATTTCCACTAGCTAACCCTAGCGTGTTCATCATTATTATGACCTCTAAAACTATTTCATGGTCTCCCAGGAAGCACATGACATCAACTAACCTTTTAAGAATTTCCCGGTTTTTTTTTCGAACTAATTCATTATGCCTTCTGTGATCTTCCTTCAGTTGGCGGTCCAAGGCATGCTCTATCCGCAAACTTCCAAAACCTTTTTGTTTTGAAAACCACTTCCAAATGACTCTTAGCGTTACAATGCCCTTTTATCATTTTATGCAGATTGTGTAAGTCGAAAAATCCTGAAGTATTCCACACGTTTTTTTTCGCGGTCTGTTCACACACTGTTAACCGCTCATGTGTGTTATACACATCGATATTAAAATGTCTTTTGTAGGTCTTCATGTATTTAGTAATTTCAAAATCTGGGGTTGGTCGACCTCTTTTAAAATTGATTATTTTTTTTATAAATGTGTAGGCGATTTAGACGTCCTCCATCAACGCAGAAGAAAAAATGCAATTTATTAACAGATTCTTAGTGCATGCAGTTCTTCAATTGCTTCCATGAACGACACGCCCCTGATCAATCTTAAAGACCATTAAATATCACGCCTTGTATTTCTCTTTTTGGCCAAAAAATCTTGATTTGTTGATTATGATTTTTGTAAGTACAGATAATTGTGGTAGAAATAAAGGATGTGATCGACTACTGCTTGAATGCATACAAGGCCGAGATAAGAACTGGAGATGAAGACCCAGATGAACCAGAAGAGCCAACGGAAAAGAAGAAGAAAGGAAAAGGGAAGGAAAAGAAAGAAAAGAAAAGCAAAAAAGACGTAAAAGGTATTTTTAAAATTTTATTTTATCTTACATTCTTTGTTAGGTTGTTACTCGATGCTAGGGCCATAGGGTGTATTTCTTTGTTAGGTTGTTACTCGATGCTAGGGCCATAGAGTGTATTTCTGATCCAAATTCAAGTACATAAATTGATTTTTATTAAGACCTATGTTAGTTCTGCCGTGTGCTAGATATAATTCAACGAATAATTCCATTTTTGAAAGGTAAAAAGGGGAAAAATAAGGGTGGTGACGTCACAACAGAAGAGGAAGTCATCCCCGTGGTAGAAAAAGTAGACAAGAAGGTGCAAACTCCAAGGCTGTATCCTGACGAGGAGCCCGTTCTTAGTCCACACGCAGAGCTAGGCAAAATAGTAGACGAAGTCTTGGCAGAAGGGAACCATGTAAACGATTACTTGCTTGTTGTCATGTTTGTAGAGTATTTGAAGTCCAAGCTTGAAGAAATAAAGGGTAACTATAGTGCATTTTAGAAATATATAGAGCAATTAAGTCGAAAATTCCTACCTGTTTTGTACATTTTCGGTGACGGTCATAGGCGTAGGTAAACTTTACACCTTACCTGATATATTGACCCTCATTATTCATTTCATCATCATAGTCACAATGTTTTAACAGGCATGTTGTGAACTCGTAAAATGTACTCATTTTACGAGTTTCTCTTGGGATAGCGTTAAGATCTTTTATGCAGTAGTTTCCCATTTGCTTTCTGCATCCTCATGCCGTTGACCAGATGTATCTGCTGGTTCATCCGCCTTTAGGGACAATTTCTCACCCCAAGGACAAGAAGGTGTCCTGACTCTTCTCAGCTCGTCCACCCAAAGCTGTTGGTTGAGAAAAGGTTACTGTTTATACCGACAGTAGTTCGGTTCCTTTTAGGCGCCTTTTACGACACGCAGGATATATGATGGGAGGTGCTGTAGCCCGCCCCCACACGGGGACATTCATTTATGACGGAGCATGGCCGACTGTACTCACTAGGCCGGAGCATGAAATATGGCAACACTGAATCTGGGGGCCGAGTTTGCATTTGTTGTTATGTCATGTGTATTCTTCCAGGTGCAGAAAATATGGTTGGAAGGTGATTATTAATGTGTTTCTAATTATTTACCTGCACAAACGAAACTATAAACAAGATGCCTGCAAATCGTGTAGTACTAGGTTGCAGCCCAGGCGAGGACTACCAAACCATGGCCCAACATATCCTTATTCCAGATTAAAAAGAACGTTGCAAGGTGATTTGTAATGGGTTTCTACTTATTCACCTGCACAAATGAAACTATAAAGATAAAAAGATACCTGCAAAGCGTGTAGTACCAGGTTGCAGCCCAGTAGAGGCATGGGTAGAGGACTACCAACCATGGCCCAACATAACCTTATTCCAGATTAAAAAGAACGTTGCAAGGTGATTTTTAATGGGTTTCTACTTATTTACCTGCACAAATGAAACTATAAAGATAAAAAGATGCCTGCAAAGTGTGTAGTACCAGGTTGAACTAGCAATTAGTGCTTCCAATGAAGGACATAAACAGAAGTGGCTGAAAGGTATTCCTCATAAGGGCTGGTTATATTTATAAGAATAAAGACAATAATTTACAAACATTTCAAGGGATAAGACCTATTTTAAACCACAATGTGGTACCTACAATGTTTTCTGGACCTCCCAAATATCACAGAAAAAGACAGTTAATAGAACTCATCTGGGCATGCCAACGAGGGCATGCATCTGGGCATACCTACGAAAAGATTTGATAGTGAAAGGGAATCAAGACCAGCAAGAATGGCTTCACAGTGACCTAATAGTGAATTTTTCTAGCTCAAGTGACAATTTACAAAGTAAATTGAGTGTTCATTTAAGTGGAAGTGGCAGCAGGAAACAGGTTGCGTTTATTTTTATTTTGTAGTGTCTGACTGTGATGAACCAGACATCAGATGTAAGTGGTATTAGTAGTAGTAGTTCTAAAAAGTATTTTTCTTAATTTATTAACCGAGATGAACTCTAATACATATAAAATGTAATAATTATTCTGAAACTATAGGCCAACTATTTGACAGCTAAGCCACGTTACCACATCTAAGGCTCCGGCCTAGTGTAGAGTCGGCAATGGATTACCCGAATTTTACTTTATAAGAAACTGTCGACCGATGTTCCCGAATGACTGAAGTTGGAAAGTTTACCGTTTTTAAATAATTACGGGAGAGAAAGATTGCAGGTGAAGTGAGATCTCCCAGGAAACAACTCCCCGGCCAGTTGTGGCCTAAGCACAGTGGGACTACTCATCCTCCCCACACTACAGACACAGATACCTTGCAAAATGTTTTGCGTGTATCATTCTCTACAAACTTCAATTATCAGCCCTGTCTTGGGGATGGGCCCTTACAGAGGGTTGAAATCCATACCTATCAGTTCGCATACCAGGCGGGAAAATCAGCTGAGCTGGCACTTCATCATTTGGTCAGCAGGCTGGAGAAAACGTTAGATCAACGGGAAGTGACTATGGTAGCATTTCTTGATATCGAGGGTGCGTTCAACTGTACCACTACCAATTCGATAAGACGCGCCCTAGAGAGACATGGAATTGCTCCAATCCTAGTGGAGTGGATTCTTACTACTCTAGAGTGCCGAGTGGCTTCTGCAACGCTTAATGACATAAACTACAGCGTTGCAGTGGCGCGAGGCTGCCCACAAGGCGGTGTTCTTTCACCTCTATTATGGTGCTTAGTGGTGAATGACCTACTCGTGAGACTAAGTAACACAGGGCTCTACGTACAGGCCTATGCCGATGATTTGAGCATAGTGGTCAGGGGTAGATTCATTAATACAGTCTCCGAGGTAATGCAAGGCGCGCTGCGTGTTGTGGAAACGTGGTGTAATGAGGTGGATCTGTCAGTGAACGCTGAAAAGACGGAGCTCGTTATGTTCACTAGCAGAAGGAAGATGGAAGGCCTCGTGAGGCCTACCTTTTTCAGAACGACACTTGAATTGGCTCAGTCAGTAAAGTATCTAGGAGTCACACTGGATCACAAGCTGACTTGGAGGCAGCACGTGGATTATAAGGTAAGCAAGGCTCGAAACTCATTATGGGCCTGCAGAAGAGTTGTCGGTAGTAGCTGGGGCCTGAGCCCAAAGGTGGTGCACTGGCTCTACACTACAACAGTCTGACCGTCATTAATATATGGCTCCATAGTGTGGTGGACCTGTATAAAGACGGAGGCAATAAGAGCCAAACTTAATAAGGTTCAACGTTTGGCATGTCTTAGTATAACCAGTGCAGTGCGCACAACACCTTTGAGTGCCATTGAAACACTATTGAATCTTCCTCCTTTGGATCTGGTAATTCAAGCGGAAGCTAGAAAAACCGGTTTCCGTCTCTGGAGTCAGGCTAGCTGGACTTTTATGAATCCAGGCAAAGGACATTCGGCGATTCTAGCAGAGTTGCAGGAGGATAGTCCTATTTTGTTGGCGAGGAGCGATATAGTTTCTCCTACGCATCGCTTCAATCGCAAATTTACGGAGGTGATCCCGTCAAGGGAAGAGTGGGAGTCTAGGGAAAGACAGCTCATCGAAGGAGGAGGACAGGTCTGGTACACAGACGGTTCACTCGCTAGAGAGGGCTCGGGCTCGGGGGTCTACGGACCCCATACAAGACTTTCATTCCCTCTTGGGGGGCACACCACAGTATTCCAGGCTGAGGTCTATGCGATACTGGCCTGTGTAAATCGTATTCGGGAAATTGACGGGTCTTTCCAGGTTTCGTCCTGATCAACTACCCGACCACGTACGGGCAGGCTGCTCTGCTGGAGGAAGCCTTGACGGGCATCCCCGTGCCGGGCATTTCGACGGAGCTGAAGACGTCCAAGAGCATCGTGGAGGGGATCCACGAGTTCACGGATCTGGAAGAACGGGTCAGCGAGCAGCCTTACGACGAGTGCGAAGAGTGCAGGTCCTCCAAGCTGGTCAAGGATCCGTACAAGAAGCCTGACGCCCCTTTCTACGACACCGGGCTTACGGCTTACATTCGGGTGGCCCACGCCGAAGATATTTCTGGTAATCAACAACCTTTTCATCGTTTGATCTACAGAATGTACAACAATTTTCTCCTGTCTTGTTATTCTACGAGGGTTGCTCTATATCTCCGTCAATCCACCAGTACGCAGACAGCTGTTTCACGCTTATTACAGCTGTCTGCGTACTGGTGGATTGACGGAGATATAGTGCAACCCTCGTATATCGACTCTCATATGCAGTTGGCATAGAAGCGCGGTCTTCTGGTAGGTCAAGCGAACGCGCCGTGGCGTTCCGCCAAGAAATGTGCTGCTGTTCAGCAGCGATTTTCTTTGGTTTGCCGTTACCTTCGGGTACGAAATGGCGCACAGGCAGATTTTTCTGTTCAGACGACAGAAGAAAAAATGTAGAGGATTCATTTCATTTAACACTTGATGGGGTGATGTTGAATCACAGTCAAACAGCAAAGAAATTGGGGGTAGAAATTGACCATAAATTAAGATTCACGAACCACATAGCCAATTTAACGAAAAAAGTATATCTTCGTGTTAGAGCTCTTTATTCTAACCGATATTCATTACATTTTAAAGTGAGAAAAAGACTTTGCGAATAATTGGTGCTGTCTGTGTTCAGTTACTTTGATGCTGTTTACTACGCGTGTTTGGGTCAGTTGATGGAAAAACAAAATTCAAATCGTCCAAAATAACTGTGTACGATTTATATTTGAGCTGAAAAAATATGATCATGTCAGTCAGAAATATAAAGACTTGAAGTGGCGTAGGTTGGGGAGCATTGTAGAATAAAAGTATTTAATTTCAGTTCACAAAATTCTTCATCTTCTTCATCAAAACCAGAATATTTGAGAAAAAAACTGATTTTTAATTGAGGCTCATAACAGAACTATAAGAAATCGAAACAGCATCAGACTTACTCCACATTTCCACATACCGCAACATTATTCCGCAGGAGTTTTTCGTACAATGCGGCCACCTTTTACAATCAATTAAATAATTCTTTCAAAACTCAAACACCATCATGTCTTCGTAGATCAGTTAAAAGTATGCTACTTGCAAGAGACTGATTAGTGAAGCTAGAATTTTAATCTATAACCTGTTATTACAACTTCCTTTTAGTACATTTTTACCAAAGTAATAAACATTTTCTTTTTCTTCGTAGCATCCTAAAAAGCTTTTTCTCAATGTATTATTGTTATTAATGTTTTAAATAACTTTTTGCATTTTTTTTTTGTTGATTAGGTAGCGTCGACTGCCATTGGCTGACTTTTTACATTTACTTTTGTGTTTATCACATCGAACATCTTTGTTCTAACCGATACAAGCAGTTAAGTGTAAGAGTAGCCAATGCTTGTGTCCCTCTTGTTTTTTTAAAATATAGACGATATTATTATTCTCTGACTTTCTAAGTTCCTCTCACATAATTGCGGTAGCAAGAAGTGTTGACGGGCTGTGCCAAGTCAACACACGGACTATTATTGATCGGAATTTAGGAAGGATCGAACAATATTACAGCTCTACAGGATTACAGACTTTTGGAATACTTTGTGTAACATTTCGTCCAGGCCTGTTGACTGTTGAAGGTGTTTTGTAAACGTGTTTGGTGTAAGGCCTGACACAGACATAATGAGGGGGTCAACTGTGACTTTGTTTGGTTTCCAGAGTCGTTTTATTTCTATCGCAAGGTCAGTGTAGGTGTTTTGGATATTCACATCGTTGGGAATGGCAATATCTATCAGATAGGTAATTTTGTTGGCCTTTGACTGGAGAATTATATCTGGTCTATTGGCTGGGATAGTCTTGACTGTATGTATTTCGACGCCCCAGTATAGTTTGTATGGATCGTATTCGAGTACTGATGTCGGAGTGTAATTGTAATATGGATCTGTGTTTTCTATTAGTTTAATTGTTGTGGCTAGCGCTTGCTGTATGAACTTGCCCGCAGAATTATGTCTGGCTGTGTACTCGGTACCAGTAAGAGTTTTGCACCCGCTTGTTATGTGATCTATTGTTTCTTTTTGTTGGCGACATTTTCTGCAATTATCGTCTGTTATGGATGGATCTTTATTTATGTATTTTTTGTAGTTTCTTATTATTATGTGCTTTTTGTCAAACACCATAGTTACTCTTTTGGTTAATAGTAATAAAATTGAAGTTGTTACATGTATCGAATATATCTGGATATATAGGTATGTAGATGGTAAATTAAAATTCGCAGATTACTTTGATTATATGATTTCAAAAATATCCAAAAAGATAAATTAATTTTATAGAATTTCCCAGGGTATTTATTCTAAGAAAATTATGTACAACTGTATAATAATCCTTCCTCATTTTGTTGTATTGTTCAACTATTTTATATACTGCAAATGAAGCCATATTTTCAAAATTACAAGTGTTGCAAAATAAACCAAAGGCAAGTTATATGTTGAAAGAATTTCAATGGTTGAACATAAAGATTTTGATATTGAATGTAGTTGTTATTTTCATATTTAGATTAAAAAAACATTTATTGGAGGAAATTAGATACATTTTTAGAATTAAACAATCACTTTAATTTTTTTTATTTAAATTGAGAAATCCACATGCGCATGCAAGCATGATAGTAAAAACAATTGAACAATCACTATCATAACTATTCGACTAGAGAAAATATAGAATTTCACCTGCAAATTTTCAATAGCAAATAAATCGGTGCTGCAAAAAGGATTATACGAATTTAATAATTTGGTCGATAATATTAAATCAAGTACCACTTCCAAAGTATTCAAGAAAATATTGAAAAAGTATTTCTTGGATATACAAAATTTATAGTGATGCAATCTTATAAAACAAATGTATGCACTCATAGCAAATTAAGTTAGAGTGTATAGGGTTTGTATCCCTGGTAACAGTTGTATTGTAGAAGGTATGCTAAATAAATCTATACTAGTACTAATAAGGCTATGGATATGAATAAAGGACCATAACTGGAGTTGCATTCTCTAGCAACAACAATGTAACACATTTCTCAGAGATATGGTAAAATATCTTTATAAAATAAAATACTTTATATTATAAAATACTTTATATTACAAAAGTAACTTTTAGTTCATACTACCTTGAATACAAGAGTTTTACATTTTGGCGAGCAAATCGTAATATGCATTTGATTTCCTTACCAGTGTGTCATGAGACAGGCGAACTGAGCATCTCATCAGCATCATTAACAGCAGAAGAAGAAGATAAGACAAAGACAAAACTGGAACAGTTCTATTCGGACCAAGGCTGCAACTACTCCCTGTACTACGAAACTTTTGACTTTTACACCGTGAAGCATCTGGCAAAACTGATTATTGGTGATTACAGCATTCCTCCCAAGTCATCCATAGAGCTGTTTGGAGACACTATCAAGTATGACATAGAATTTGTATATTTTTAATCACACTCATTTCTTGTGCTTAAAAATTAACGCAATGTTATTTATAACAAATTTCTGTAACAGAAGTTATTCACTCGATTAGGAGTTTATGATTTTTGACTTCCAATAAACTGATATACAATGTGCTCCACCATCATGTCGACAAACTTTGAGGTATGAAAATATAATTACAGTTATCGAGAAAAAATGCAAAAAAAGGGGTCAACCTTTTAATTAATTTTTTATTACATTTTCAATTTCTGTATCACGACTCCATGGGTTCGCGCAGTTGTAGCGCCATAGCTTGATTATTTATCGACCGATTCACGACATTTTGGACTCATTTTATAGGAGAATGACTGGGCATATCAACTAAAGCAAAGAAAGATAATACCTGATAATTTCTAAGGCTAAAAAAATTCACCAAACTGAAAAAAAATTTTTTGTAATGCACTTGTTTTGGTTGCTTGCAAATAATTTGAAAAAAAGCCGTATTAGTGCCTATTTATTGAGACAGTTTAATGTTTAGCAGGATGTTTCCTGTCTAACCACATGCAATTGGTGTATGGAGCACGAAAATTTTCGACAGAATAGGCCTTTTTGTATTATGACTTCTGTATCACAGCGCCATGTGTTCTAGCAGTTGTAACGCCATGATTATTTATCGAGGGATTCACAAGTTTGTGGACCCATTTTATAGGGGAATGACTGGGCATATCAACTAAGGCCAAAAAATAATATCCGACAATTTCTAAGGCAAAAAAATCCACCAAACTTAAAAAAAATTGTAATGCACTTGTTTTGGTTACTTGCAAATAATTTGGAAAAAAGCCATATTAGTGCCTATTTATAAACAAAGTTTAATGTTCGTCAGGATGTTTCCTGTCTAACGACACGCAATTTGTTCATGTAGCACTAAAATCATCGACGAAATAGGCTTTTTTATTATGACCAATTTTGAAATAAACAAGAATTTGGTATGCACATTGCCTCTACTGGACTGGTACAGATTATTACTTAAATGTAATTTACATGAACAAGTAGTATTTAAATTAATCAACGAAATTTTCAAAATGTCAGCCATTTTTATTTAGGCACGCTTGACTTCTGAAACTACTCGACGCTAAGCTACGCTTCAGTCTGTTTTCTTTGATTTCCAAGTGATTCCAACATATCTCATTTCAATTAGTTGCCTTTCAGTCATTTAGCTGAATACTAAATAAATAATACTAAAAATAAAAATAATTGCATTGTACGGTCCTTCCTAAATTCCGAATAAAAAAAGGTCAGGTGTTGACTTGGTACAGCCCGTCAATACTTGTTACTACCGCAACTATGCGAGAAAAAATAGAAAAATAGATAAAAATAATAAAATTTGTTCATGTAAATTGCATTTAAGTAATAATCTGTACCGAAGTCCAATAAAGACAATGTGCATACCAAATTCTCGTTTATTTCAAAATTAGTCGTAATAAAAAAGCCTATTTCGTCGATGATTTTAGTGCAACATAAACAAATTGCGTGTCGTTAGACAGGAAACATCCTGATAAACATTAAACTGTGTTCATAAATAGGCACTAATACGGCTTTTTTTCAAATTATTTGTAAGTAGCCCAAATAAGTGTATTTCAAAAATTTTTTTTCAGTTTGGTGAATCTTTTAGCCTTAGATATTGTCAAGTATTATCTTTTTTTGCTTTAGTTGATATGCCCAGTCATTCTCCTATAAAATGAATCCAAAATGTAGTGAATCGGTCGATAAATAATCAAGCTATGGCGCTACAACTGCGCGAACCCATGGAGTCGTGATACAGAAATTGAAAATGTAATAAAAAATTAATCAAAAGGTTGACCCCTTTTTTTTCGCATTTTTTCTCGATAACTTTATTTGTATTTTGATACCTCAAAGTTTGTCGACATGATGGTGGAACATATTGTATAGGTATAGATATTTGCCTAGAATAAATGAATAAAACTGGCTGATCCAGGATCCACTAAACAATTGAGCTGAAAAACTGGCTGATTTTTGTCTGACATTGTTGAACGCTTACAGATATATCAATGCTGATCTGACAGATGTCGATACGAAATCTACAACTCAGATGTCGAAGAAGGGTGAGAAAAAAGGCAGGCCTAAACAGAAGGCTGTCAAAGAAGAAGCTGGCACAACAACTGGGGAAGACAAGAAGTCTGATAAGAAAGGGAAAGGAAAAGGCAAAGGCAAAGGAAAAAAAGGTTATGACCATAACATGGTCTATGACCATAGAATGTGTTTTATCCAGTCTTTCAAATCTTAACCCTTAACCGGTAACGTGCAAATTCGGGGCATAGCTGGTAAGGTGCAGTCTGTGAGACGGTAACGTCTTTGAAGCTTAAAAAATCAAACTCTCCTAATTATTTTTTGGAAAAAATGCATGAAGATTTGTTGGGTATATATCCTTTAATAATAATTTTGTATAAAGTAGCAGAACATGTGATGTAAAGAAAAAAAATTATGATAATTATTAACCAGAACACAAATTAGCAGCACAAATTTGTAGGACCAAGATAATAAAAAAAAACTTTGATCACACTCAAATCTATATATTTTGTGATTGATAATAAGTAAAGCAATACACCTATAAAAATATTTTGGTAAAAAATGACGGACCTGCCATGACTACCAGTTGAGAAAAATTATAACGTAAACCATAACGTTCCATCTCACAGACTGAACCGAAATAACAACTAAGCACATCTGGAATGTTGTTTACGCAAACTTATTGATAAACAGGATATAAAAGGGATACCAATGGCAGATAGATTAGATGAGGTCATTTACCAGAAATGTGGTAAGGTTTTGTTGTAGGCTCGAATTTAAGATTGCTTGCAGTCTCACAGACGGCACATTACCAGTTAAGGGTTAAGCTACTTTTTCCTACAATTTCGCCAGTCGTTGGTAGCCGCAACTGGGTAGCTGCTACCAGTTCGCTACACCTCGACTAATGTAAATTAAATAAAAACCAATGATTCTTTGCCAGTCACTGGTCATCAGTAGTTTGACTCGCCTGAGAGCAGTGCAGCATCCTAGTCATAGCGAATTTATGAATATTTCTATTGAGTTTCAAAGGTGACTTCTAATAATGAATGTGTTTAGTGTAGTAAATTATGAAGCACTTGTTAGTAACAACCCAGAATTATATGACCGAATATCATGTTGTATCAGATTTAAAATATAATTAAGCTCATGCCATACAATTCTGAAAAATTCTTTAAATTTTGTTTCATTATCTATTAGATGCTTGCAACTAAAATAGACTGAGAACCTTCTCTTTGCCTGTTTTTAAACATGGCCAGTCTTTCTGCCTGTGCCTCTCATTTTGTAGTGTCAAATGTAAAATTAAAGTTTCCTGTTTGGCCTGATAATGTAATAACATCAAGATAACTTCCCTTTTACTAATATTCATTTTCAATATGCGATTTTTGCGTTCACTAGAACTTTGAAGGAGTTCAATATGTATGTAGGAAAACAATCTCGGCAACTGTACACCTACCAGGTAGTGGCTACCAGTGACCCGTGAATCTGTAGAACATAATAGTTGTGGTGATTCAGTAGCATCTACCCATTCGCTGCTACCAATGACTCGTCAATTTGTAGGAAAACTTACCTTTAGGCTTGAAAATATGATTATAAAAGTGTGATCTGATCTGAATGAAGCACAGAGCATAATGCATTCTTCCCCAAGCAACATCTACCTTTTTTCTTCTAGTTTAAGGTTAATTTCAGTTGAATGGACTTATGGTGCAAAATTCTTCCGATATTTTTGGAGAGAAAATTTATTGAAACAGCATAATCGGATCTCATTTCTCAACCGCCCCATCGCTCAGCTATTTTTAATAGGTCGTTTTCATATAATGTCTGTCTGTTATTTTGTTCTTTCCAACTCCTTCAATAATCTGTTTGGGGCTTGCACCCTGTTCATTATTGTTACCTTTTGGATATTTGTGTGTTTTAGCATTTCACAAAATAGGCAAAATAAGGGGTAAGATGTCTATGCACAATACCTTTCTAGCTGAATTCCGAATTAAATAAGGCAATGAAACAAATTTTACAAATTTAATAATTATTTGTTTATCATTGATCTAACCTAAAATTTGCTCTCTCCTAGCTAGCTCCATCTATCGGTAGTTACCGCGCTCGATTTGATTCTGAGGTAGATATCTTACCGTTTGTACAGCACAAGTGCTGACAATTTTTATTTGGGCCACTGCTTACTAGATGGCACAACCATAGCCTTACCTCTACCGTTGCCTCTACCACACAGACAAAATTTAATGTGGTCGATTGATGGCCATGGTAACGTCAGCTTTGCGCAGTGGCAGTATCGTAACCGATGAGGTTTATCCGAGGTGCGATTATTGCTAGTTGAAAACTTTAACCAATACCCCGCCATGTGTACGTGAAATACCGTGCGCTACGGCAATTTTTGGACACCCCTGCGGGGGTAATATAAAATAAAAACATAATTTTTAATTTACTTTTATAAATGTGTTAATCACTGATTTAAGTCTAGGCATGAGCAGTATCGTAATTTCTCGATATCTATGATATTTGATACCGTTACTTTTTAGTATCAGTGATTTAAAAGCGTGACGTGATCACGACTTTCAGAAACATAGTATTGCTGGTGAGATTGCTACTGCTAAGAGTGCTAGTTATAGGTTAGCGTTAGTGGTATCGTGAAATAACAGATTTCGCGAATTTTTCGCTGGATGCGGAATTGTGGTTACATTTTTAAATTCAAATTCAGTTTTATTTCAGAGTGAAAATTTTGAAAATGATTTGAATTTTTTAAATAAATGTTTGTTGGAGGTTTATCATAAACGTATGTTTTTAATACAAACGTAGGCATAATTCTTGAATACAAAATAAAAAAAGTAAAACAATACATCACAGCAAGGTAATTAAAGTCTGATACAATACATAAATAAAATATTCTTGACAAAAAAAGAAAAACAAAGAAAAAAAACCACAAAAGGGTATGGGCGAAGGCGTATTCAATCACGACTTTCGATGACGTTGACAATGCGATACCGTTCCACGTCGTTGGCGATACCCGAGGTCGCCCGCGACTGAGGAACAGAGAAACTCAGATGATACCGTGATCACGTCACGCTTTTCTCTTGCATTCGGTAGCAGTCGTGATTCGTGATTTTGAAATATCAGTGATTAAATCACAGGTTCGTGAAATATCTACCACCACTATTTAAGTCAGTGTCGGAATAGAACATTGCAAAATCATTGTTGCCCGAATGCCAGACTTTTCGGACGAGTTTCCCTCGACATTAACCGATTGACCGAGTGGCAAAAATCCTTCATAATCTTCAAAACAGTGGTGGGGGCAGGACTGGCGGCGTGGCGGGTGCAAAAAACTCATATATCATCTCAAAAACGACATTTTTTAATGAAAATATAAAAAAAACAAAAGAAACAAAATTTATATGCTTCTAATTAATCACCACGCTTATATTATAATATAAAAATAATAAAAAAATGTAAAACTCTCACATATCTCATAAGATATAAGATAAACGGTATTTTTCCATAAAATATAAATAAAACAAGAAAACAACATATTTATAATGTAAATAAATAATTATATATAGCAACCAAAGCTTTATATTTAATTTAAATTTATATAAGTGGAGACGTCTACTTTTATTGAAATATTTGTGTACAATTTGCATAAAAATCCTTCAAATTTGGATGACAACACCTTCAATCCTTCAATAGTTATAATTCTAGTTGAAAACCCATTGAAGGAAATCCTTCAATTCTGGCAACACTGGTTGGAAGTGAATTTATTTTGACATTTTTCACTTCATTTTAGTGAATTCTGAATTGTAAATTCCGTATTCGGTTTATTACCCGAATTTACTGAATCTCAATATTCTCAATATCTCAATTCTCAATTGACAATTAAATTGAAAATTTATCATTATGTCACGGCTTAACAAAAATCAGCAAACTCACGTCATGGTTAGGCATGACTCATCTCATGGTCATGAGTCTCTGGGCATGAGCGAAATCGTGATTTCTCAATATCTATGATATTTGGACCCCAGCATAGCTTATAGCGAAGAACCAGCAGAATATCTCTGAGGATTTCCTATAGAAAAATGGTTCCCACTTCCCACAGAATGGCACAGAATTTGCCCTTTGGATGATTTTACGGGTGTGAAGTTTGGGTAGATGCGAAAATGAATCTATCAATACCGCGGTACCCGGTACAAATTCGATATGTTTAGCCAAGTAGGCGCGTTTGATTCGTACAGAGAATTTTGTGCAATTGACCCATCAATAATTGTACAATTATTATTTTCGATACCGATACCGCTACAAACGTAAAGATACCAGCTTGGAATCGCTCAAAAAGTATCTAAGATAGAAATACTCGATATTAGTGCAGAGTAGAGAGTACAGGTATCGAAGTATCGTTAGCATCCCTACAAATAATCATCCAAAAGGGGGGGATGCGCGTGTAATTGCCGCCAACTTGAGATATTGTGCTGATTGCTGATTGTTTACTATGCTGTGTAGATACTACGACTCTACGACTTCATGTGCTTCAAATGTCTGACGTCAGCAACGCCATTTTGGGATAGTTTCATTCGCCCTGGCAGGCACAGGGGCGGAGTAGAAAAAAGTGTACATACAACAGGGCAGAATTAAAGCCGAATTTACATTACGAACGAAACTAGTTCCATGCATGTTAAAATTAATTACACGACACTGGTGAATACGAAAATTTTTAAGAAATCAAGTGTCGTGAAATTCGTAATGTTCTTTCACAAATGGTTGTTTACAAATTAAAGAAGAGACTTGGGCGGAAGAAAAAACGATGGTGGATTCGAGAGTAGTTATCGAGAAAAGATCTTGGTGCAACTGACCTAACTTTGGCGTACTATAAGACGGAAATATTACTCGCACACGAAAAATGTAACGTCTAGAATTGTGCAGAATTTTGTTCTCTCCATAAGTCATTTGAACCTCTTTTCGGAACACCCAGATTGAAACTGGCACTGTTGTCATTTTGAAAACGTCTTTTCATGACAAATCGATTACGTTATTTCAAAAGTGTGGGTCGCTCAAGGTAGAAAAACGTAGAGGGCTCTTATAGAGTAGATGATGGTTTACATTACAGATAAAGGTGAAGCGCCACCTAGTCACGTTGTGATTATAAGAGAAGACAAATACACCCAACTGCCTGAGGTGGAGATTGAAGAAGTCGAACCGAGTACAGATGAACCTCCGAAGCCTGGGGAGCCTGGTTGGGAATACCTCATTGCCCAGGTAAAAATAACTCAGCAAATACCCTTTGAACAAGGGCGTAGCTAGGATTTCATTGGGGGGGGGGGGGGGAAGCAAATTTATTAATAATTATTCTTAAACTGTTAAAATTTATAAAATAATTTTTTAATTTATTAATAATTATTGTTAAATTATTAAAATTTATGAAATCATTTTTATTTATCAATAACACCAAGGGCGTAGCGAAGAAGGTGGTTTAGGGAGTCAACTCCCCATAAAGAATTTTTTTGACAGTTTTTACTTCTTATACCGATAGGTGAGGGGAGTATTGTGATCGCGAAATTTTCGATTTTGAGATAACACCACGCTTTTTGGGCGTTTTATGATACCTACATAACGAAAATCCACATCACTCATTTCCGTCGGTCTATCTGTCGGTCTGTTGGCGTTTTTCTAGCCTCGTAATCTCAGCAACCGCTGCATAGATTTTGATGAAATTCAAGCAGCAATATGCTGTAGGGTCGTAGTAGGTAATGCTGCTATGCCTTTGAAAATCGGTGCATGAGCGGCGGAGTATTTAGCAAAGAACGAAAAAATACAAATATTCCCCAAACCTTGTTTTTAGGCGTTTTAGGTGTTCCTGATCATTTTCTACTTTTTTTGGTGGAGGAGAAATTTGGGGTGGCTGGGGGGCGGGGGGTTGTAGAATTGAAAAATTTGTTGTATTCGTAATAGACTGTCCACTGACCTGTGAAGGAAGACCTAGCGACATAAATAGCTTTTTTAGGCCCATCCGAACATTGCCTTGCCTATTTCAGAAACCAAAGGATTTTTTCTGATGTAAACATACGAGTATTTCTTTAGATCGGTCTGTATTGTGTAACGTGAAAACTGTCGAATTGATTTAAATGAAATTTTGACGCAGTTTTACTACCGTACACAGGTTAAGATAGAGGGCGACTACTCAGCAAATTTCAAAGTGGGAAATGGTGTCAGGCAAGGCTGTGTTCTTTCCCCAATACTTTTCAACTGCTATGGAGATTGGATAATGAGGAAAGCCTTGGGGGACTGGGGAGATGGAGTTTCTGTTGGAGGGAAAAAAATATCTAACCTACGTTACGCCGACGATACAATCGTACTAGCTACAGACGAACCAGAAATGTATGAACCTCCGCAGCGCGTGGAGGAAGCAAGTTTAGAATCGGGCCTACGTCGAAACAGGTCAAAATGCTGCCTCATGATAGTGGACAGTGCCAAGACATTACCACCTTTACGGCTCATCAAAGATATTGAAACGAGCGATCACGTTATCTATCTAGGCGCACGTATACAAAACAAATGAGGTTTTGAACCCGAAATAAAGCGTAGATTCGGAATGGCGAAGGAGGCGTTGAGTAGACTGGGGAGAATATGGAAGGACCACAACATCCACAAAGTAACGAAAACCAGACTAATGAAAGCGCTGCTTTTCCCCATAGCAACTTATGGGTCAGAATCCTGGACTCTAAACGCCTCCTGTCGTAGAAGAATAGATCCGTTTGAAATGACGTGTTATCGGAGGATGCTAAGAATACCCTGGACAGCACACAGAACGAACATCTCCATCCTCAGGGAGCTCAAAATCAAAGATCATGACCGGCTTTTACCAACCATACAACGTGGGATGCTCAAATTTTTCGGACACGTTATGCGCAGGGACGGGATGGAGAAGCTCATGGTCCAAGGGAAGGTGGACGGCAAAAGAACGAGGGGCAGATCCCCTATAAGGTTCATGGATCAAATAAGGGACCTTACGCACATGTCGGTCCCAGAAGTAATGCGTGCCGTGGAAGACCGAGAAACATGGCGATCACTGACACACCATAACCATGTATAAGTCACGACGTTCGGGAGCGAACTACGACTGAAGAGACAGAGATTACTACCGTGGCGAGGATGAAAATGGTTTTTATAAATCGTGCCAGTGGCGGCGCAGAAACAATAAAAAAACTAAAAATATAAAAACAGGTCAAACTTCGTTTTTAAGTGTTTTAGAGGTTCCTGGTCATTTACTGAGTTTTTTTGGGTGGGGGTGAAATTCGGGTGGTTGGGGGGTGGGGGGTTGAAAAACTGAAAAATTTGCTGTATTAATAATAGGCTGTCCGCTGACCTGTGAAGGAAGACCTAGCGACACAAATCACCTTTTTAGGTCCATCTGAACATTGCCTTGCCTATTACCGAAACTAAGGGACTTAGCATTTTCTGTATACATACGAGTATTTATTGCTTTAGATCATTTTGTATTTTGTAACGTGGAAACTATTAAATTGATTCTAATGAAATTTTGACACATTATTATTACTGTGGTGAGGATGGAAAGCGCGTATGCTTGTTAGAAATCGTGTCAGTGGCAGCGTAGCAGTAATCAAAAAACTAAAAGTATGAAAGCAGCTCAAACTTCGTTTTTAGATGCTTTAGGGGTTCCTGACCGTTTTGTATCTTTTTTGGGTGGGGGTGAAATTGGGGTGGTTGGGGGGGGGGCGGGGGTTGTAAAACTGAAAAGTTTGTATTATTGATAATAGGCTGTTCGTTGACCTGTGCAGGAAAAACCTAGCGGCATATGACAATTTTGGGAGGGGGGGGGGGGGTACTGGCGATGATTTTGTTGCAAGAGGATCTCAGACTAAATCTTTATGCTATGGGAAAATAATAAACTGGTATCACCGTAATGTGTGGGAAGTACTGAGTCAATCAACTTGACTTCATTTTTTTATCGCTGGAACTGGAACATAATGCAGTTTTATCTTTGTAAACAAACATTTATGCTTTTCAGCTACCTCCCGACCTCAGCTACGCCTTGGCCAGCATGTGGGAGAACCTGGAGGACGTCTACATAGACGACTTCCAGCAGCTGCTGTTCATCAAGCGTCTCCTTCTGAACGCAGTGATGCCGTTCTCCAATTACGCAAAGCAGTACATGACTGACGTCATCACAGCGCCCGATAACAAGAAGGACTACCTGCGGAGGTTCCAGCAGATCTACAACGAGTTCGATGATGACGTCAGAGTTGACCTGGAGTTCAAGGCTGAGTTGCATTGTAGGTAAAGTCGGTAGGTATACGTAGGTAAATTCATGCAGTTCTGAATAAGTAAGTCACACGAAACAGATTTACAAATAACTGATGAGGACTATGAAACAAGAAATAAGATTTGAGGGTGCCAATTTCAAATCTCAGATCTTCAAGTTCACCCTAAAAATCTAATCGTTATCTGACTTCTTATCAAGACGAAAACTCGTTTGGTGTATAGTTTGAGGGTGCCAATTACAAATCCGGCGGTTGTTTTGAGTTGCTGCCTCAGGTAAAGAAAATCAAAAATTTTCGGACCTTCAGATCTTAAAAAGTTCACCCAAAAAATCTAACTCGTCATCTGACTTCCTATCAGATCGAAAACTCGTATGGTGTATAGTTTGAGAGTGCCAATTACAAATCTGGCGCTTGTTTTGAGTTGCTGCCTCAGGTAAAGGAGATAAAAATTTTTCGGACCCTCAGATCTTTGAAGTTCATCCTAAAAATCTAAAATCTTTATCTGACTTCCTATCATGACGAAAACTCGTATGCTGTATAGTTTGAGAGTGCCAATTACAAATCCGGTCGCTGTTTTGAGTTTCTGCCTCAGGAAAAGAAGATCAAAAATTTTCCGACCCTCAGATCTTTGAAGTTCACCCTAAAAATCTAAAATCTTTATCTGACTTCCTATCAAGACGAAAACTCGTACGGTGTATAGTTTGAGGGTGTCAATGACAAATCCGGCTGTTGTTTTGAATTTCTGTCTCAGGAAAAGAAGATCAAAAATTTTCCGACCCTCAGATCTTCGAAGTTCACCCTAAAAATCTAAAATCTTTATCTGACTTCCTATCAGGACGAAAACTCGTATCGTGTATAGTTTGAGGGTGCTAATTTTAAATCCGGCCGTTGTCTTGAGCTTCAGCCTCAGGTAAAGAAGAGCAAAAATTTTCCGACCCTCAGATCTTTGAAGTTCTCCCTAAAAATCTAAAATCTTTATCTGACTTCCTATCAAGACGAAAACTCGCATGGTATATAATTTGAGGATGCCAATTACAAATTCGGCTGTTGTTTTGATTTTCTGCCTCAGGTAAAGAAGATAAAAAAATTTCCGACTTTCAGGTCTTTGAAGTTCACCCTAAAAATCTAAAATCTTTATCTGACTTCCTATAAAGACGAAAATTCGCATGGTATATAGTTTGAGGATGCCAATTATAAATCCGGCTGTTGTTTTGAGTTTCTACTTCAGGAAAAGAAGAGCAAAAATTTTCCGACCCTCAGATCTTCGAAGTTCACCCTAAAAATCTAAAATCTTTATCTGACTTCCTGTCAAGATGAAAACTCGTATGGTGTATATTTTGAGGGTGCCAATTACAAATCCGGCCGTTGTTTTGAGTTTCTGCCTCAGGTAAAGAAGATCAAAAATTTTCAGACCCTCAGATCTTCAAGTTCACCTTAAAAACCTAAAATCAGTATCTGGCTTGGTATCAAGACGAAAACTCGTATGGTGTATAGTTTGAGGATGCCAATTACAAATTCGGCTGTTGTTTTGATTTTCTGCCTCAGGTAAAGAGGATAAAAAATTTTCCGACCCTCAGATCTTTGAAGTTCACCCTAAAAATCTAAAATCTTTATCTGACTTCCTATCAGGACGAAAACTCGTATGGTGTATAGTTTGAGGGTGCCAATTACAAATCCGGCGGTTGTTTTGAGTTGCTGGCTGAGGTAAAGAAGATCAAAAATTTTCGAACCTTCAAATCTTAAAGTTTACCCTAAAAATCTAAAATCGTTATCTGACTATTTATGAAGACGAAAACTCATATGGTGTATAGTTTGAAGGGTCCAGTCCAGTTACAAATCCGGCCGTTGTTCTGAGTTTCTGCCTCAGGTAAAGAAGATGAAAAATTTTCAGACCCTCATCATATCTTCAAGTTTGCCCTAAAAATCTAAAATCGTTATCTAACTTCGTCAAGACAAAAACTCGTATGTTGTATAGTTGGAAGGTACCAATTTCAAATCCGGCCGTTGTTTTGAGTTTCAGCCTCAATGGAAGAAGATCAGAAATTTAATTTTTTAGGCCCTCAGATCTTCACGTTCACCCCAAAAATCTAAAATCGTAATCTGACGTCCTACCAAGACGAAAGCTCTTATGGTGTGTACAAAAAAAAAAACATACCTGCGGGAACGACAGTGGGATCTCAGAATATCACCTTACCTTCCATGATTCCTGCACTGCATTAAAGTACGTTTTGCTTCTGGAGCACAGGCGTAGTTAAGTCCCTGAATGGGGGGGGGAGGCTTAAGTCCCTTGATCTGGAGGGGCTGAAGTCCTAGCCCTAGGTAGAATAAACTTAACAGAATGAATTATTTTTTGACTTTTGGGGAGCTAATTTCATCCTTGGGAGGAGGGGGGGGGGCGCTAAGCACCCCCTAAGCGCCCACATAACTACGCCTGTGTTCTGGAGGATGATCTGGTACTGACTTTCAACATGATTTCCCGAAGGGTGCAAGAGATGAAGGACAAGCTGATCGACCTGTGTGACCAAAAGATGTTCAAATGCGAGATGGAAAGGGGAGGTTTGATCAACCAAAGATGGGCTCCAAGACAGTTAATCGAGCTGCTCAACACCTACATCTCTGCCTTCCAGCTGGAGTTGGACAGGTTTCTGGACACTCAAATGCTCATTGCTGACTATTACACTGGTGTGATCACCAAAATGCCCAATATAGAAGACGCTTTGGTGAAAGAAAACCTGCCTAGAGTGGAGATTCAAGATTTGCAGTTGGCTGAAGCCACAAGCAGGTACCATCTTGTGGTTACTTGGGACCTTGGGACACATTTTACCTCTCAGTGAATTATTTCATCTTATAAGAGATCATAATTTAACTATTTAGTGACCGAGGCATGAGTCTGACCTTAGACTTTGTTCCCCATGCGATATTCATTATGTAATAAAGGTCTTCAGCCCTTTTACTTCCCACACCGATAGGTCTGTCGGTCTGTCGGTCTGTCGGTCTGTCGGTCTGTCGGTCTGTCGGTCTGTCTGTCTATGCGCATTTTTCTAGCCTCGTAATATCAGTAACCGCTGCATGGATTTTGATGAAATTTTTAGGGCTTCCTGATCATTTTCTACTTTTTACTGGGGGGGGGGGGGGGGGGGCTGTATTCATAATAGGGTGACCTATGAAGGAAGACCTAGCAGCATAGATCACTTTTTAGGTCCATCCGAACATTGCCTTTTCTATTACAGAAACCAAAGGACTTAGATTTTTCTTATATAAACATACGAGTATTGCTTTAGATCGTTCTATATCGTTTAACGCGGAAACTATTGAATTGATTTTAATGAAATTTTGAAAGTATCATTACCGTGACGAGGATGAAAAATGCGTATGTTTTTTTTAAGTCGTATCAGTGGCGGAGCAGAATTAATGAAAAAACTAAAAATCTAAAAACAGCTCAAAATTCGTTTTTAGACGTTTTACGGGTTCCTGATCACTTTCTACTTTTTTTTTGGGTAGGGGTGAAATTGGGGTGGTTGGTTGAAAAATTCCTTGTATTTATAATAGGCTGTCCATTGATCTGGGAAAGAAAGACCTAGCGGCATAATACACTATTTTAGGTCCATCCGAACTTTGTCTTGTGTATTACAAAAACCAAGGGACTTAATATTTTCTTAAGTTTGCATACGAGTATCGCTCAAGATCGTTCGATATTGTATAAAGTGGAAATTCTTGAATTGATTTTAATGAAATTTTGACCGGGGCGAGGGTGGAAAACGCGCATGGTTTTTAGAAATCGTGTCAGTGGCGGCGCAGCAATGAAAAAATTAAAAATATAAATACAGCTCAAACGTCGTTTTTAGGCGATTTAGGGGTTCCTGATCGTTTGTCACATTTTTTAGAGGGGTAAAATTGAGGTGGTTTGGAGGTAAGGAGTTGTGAAATTGAAAAGTTTGTTGTACTCCTGCCCTACCTTAGACGAAAAATATTTTTTGAAATTATATCGATGTAAATAATTCTGTAATGTATATTATTAAACTGATAGAAACGGAACGTCCAAACCATAATGTGGGCCTTCGTAGAGATCGATAAAGTCTTTATTTTTTTTTAATTGTGTTATTGGTGTGTGAAACTAAATTAAAAAAAGAAACAGTACAGCGGCTTTTATATTTAAAGTTTTTGGGGCTTTAGGGATCTCTGATCGTTTTCTGTTTTTTTTGGAGTATTTAAAATGAGCTGAGATGTGCGACCAATAGTTTTCGATCCACAGTGCGCCAAAGTTAGGGGTTGGTTTGCGATTATCACTAAAATCAGAATTTCATCGCGGATTTTGAAGTAGGAGGTAATAAGGGATATTGTGTTCTTTCTTTAACCTTCAAGTCTTGTATATCTATCAGATAGTCACTCTTCCAAATCACAAAAGTTTAGTTTTTTTAATAAATTACTCTTCATCAAAAAATATCCAAGTAAATAAATTCCAAATAACAAAATAATGACTACAAAGCTTCTCTGCCTCTAAATTGGAAAGTAAACTTGGAAAAAGGCTGTTTCCATTTTGTATATTTCTCTAATAGATTATTTACCCATCTTAAATATATAGGCTTTTGCAATACGTAGATACCAAGGAAGAAAATCCGTTCACAAAAAGAGCGAGCGATTTTCTGGGTATAGCATTGGCGTACGTTACAAAAATGGATAAGGTGGCTACGGAAGTGTACGAGAAAACAAGAAATTTATTTAATCCTCAGCCTATTCCAGGAGGAAAAGGAAAAAAGGAGAAGAAACCAAAGGAAAGCAAAAAAGGTACTGATTTTTCTGTTTGATTATCATGGTTCTGTTTTTAAGGACCATGGAATCAGAAAAATCTCTGACGACTGATGTTTCTTGATTTATGGTTGTGATGCGCTTGATCTTTGACCCTTTTAAAGCTTAGCGGTAGTTTATCAACATTTTTTTTCACTTATAGGTAATACATTTTTTCAAACCTTTCTGGAAGGTAGTGCAAAGCTTATCCCATGTTTTTTCTTAAGTGTTGACTAATGGTACAGAAAAGAGAAAGTGTTCACCTTTGTATGGAATCGTTTTTCTGTCGAGGTGGTACTTTTTCTTCGTTATTCATTCATTTATCAGTAAAAAACCCACATAGCACTGGATATTCTATGGATATTCTTTAAATCTCCTATATGTTCCATGAATATTCAATAGAATCATAGAATATTCGTTATTTCTCTTGATTATTCTGGATTATTAACATAATATTCTTTATAGAATATTATTATTTTATCCACTTAGGATAATCAGCGATTATTCATTTTATGCCTGAATTATTCCAGAATATACCAGTAATATTCGTCGTAGAATATTATTTCAATAATTTATTAAGAACAAGATGGAGCTATTTTCTGACGAACATTTAGTAATATTTGTAATAGAAATATCTGTATGTAGTCAAATATTCAATATGAGGTATTATTAATTTATATTTGCACGTTTCTTAGTGAATTAAAAAACCTTCATTCTTTTGCGTTCATCCTAAATATACCTAATAAGTATTATGTGCAATTTTCAAAAGTTTATTAGTCATTAGCCAATGCCAGCAATACAGATACGGCCTCCACCGACGATAAAGTGACAGCATCTTATGCAGATGTATGTAATATGTATGTGGTGTCGTCAGTTGTCAATCTTGTCTAGTTGTCTCTCGCTTCAAGTGTTCTGTCATTCTCTGATTCAACATGGTGGATGTCGGCATTTTAGCAATTCACGAATTCACGAGTTTTATTCCTGAAAGGCCTGCATTTATACCCCATTTTGTACAATAAAGTTGCTGGTTGTTATAAAGTGTGTGACAGTGTTCCAAATTATGGTCACCTACTATGGTGTAAGGTTCATTATATAATGTGAGTAGAATTTTGAGGTTAAATGCAACAAGTTTACATTTTTACACTTTATTTAGGCATCTGGACTGAGATGTCTAACCGCTTAACTTTTGTGACCATCTGCCACTAGTAGGTGCCATTATTTTTGGAACAGTATCCATAATTCCCTAAAAATGTTTCGTATATGAGGTAATTTAAACAAAATGTTCCTAGAATATTCAAAAACATTCTACCATGATTATTCATGTCATATCAGTGCGGAATATTCGGCGGAATATTCTAGGAATATAGCGTGTTTTTCCCATTTCGAACGTTTACAGAATATTCTGTAAATATTATCCATGGAATTTTTCCAGAATATTCATAATATCTGTAGTGAATGTGAACAGAATATTCTCATATCATCCGGTGCTATGTGGGAAGGCCCGAATTTCAGTCTTTTTTTTTTTGCTAAAACTTGCATATTACCGCTATGTTATTTAAAATTTTACGCACTATTTAATTATCCATTTTTATGTTCTCATGGAGGTGGCAGTGAAAAAAACATGCTGAAACTATTTGAACCCGATGAAAAAGTGAAGAGGAATTTTCAAAAAATATTCGACGAGTGGGTAAGATTTCATTTCATTCATGCTGATCATAGGCTGTCATAAAAAATGCTTTTGATACAATTCAATTTTATTATTCAAAGATTTTAGTGGTCACTCGATTTATCGATATCATTTTTATATTGTGATTTGGTTTTATTTTCAAAATAGGCGTCAGTTTCGCCGATTGTCTATTCATTGGTCCAAAGTTTCTCTTCAGCGAGCAAACTTTTTGAGGTTAGCGAACAAGAAAAAGTCACTGGAGCTCAGATATGGAGAGTATGGTACTACGGTGGATGCAGAAGCAATTCGTTCAACTCATGCAATTTTGCCATCGTTTTTAACGATTTGTGACAGGGTGCGATATCTTGATAAAAAATACTTTTCTTCTTCTTTAATTGGAGTCGTTTTTTCTTGACTTTTTAACAGTCATCATCATAGTTACAATGTCTTAACAGACATGTTGTGAACTCGTAAGATGCATTAAGTCGGAGCTAGAGTATTGCCGACACGAATATTATCAATAGTTTTGAGAACTGTAGCTCGCCATCGTTCGCGATTTACTGTCAGTTCAGTGGCGCTCTTGATACTCATATCTAGCAACTGTTTCGTCGTATCCACCCAGCGTGTAGGGGAACGGCCACGGCGCCGCCCACTCGGGGCGTGACCCTGAACTACAAGTTTCTCCATATTATCGCTTCTGTGAATATGTCCGAAGAATGTAAGCATTCTCATCGACACAATGGAGGATAGTTTCTTTGGATTACCGAGCTCATCCAGTATGGAAACATTAGTTCGATTAGCGGTATAAGGAATTCTCAGCATTCTCCTCCACGTCCACATTTCAAAAGCATCTATGCGAGCTCGATCTGCCTTTTTAACAGTCCAAGTTTCCGAGGCATACAAAAATATGGAAAACACAAGAGACTGAACCAGTGACATTTTGGTAGCTTTAGTGATGTTATGGTCACGCCATATTTTAGTAAGCTTTGTCATGGCCACCCATGTCTGTTGAATGCGCCGTCGAATCTCATTCTCACAGCTACCTGAATTGTCGATCAAAGAACCGAGGTACACAAAACTTTGAACTACCTCACAACGGCCTATTGACTTTATTTATCGATGATTGTCATGCTCTCTATCTACGATAATAACATTGGTCTTGTTGTAGTTAAAACCAAGACCATATGCTGCACTGTGTCGTTCTAAAACGTTCAATAGAGCTACTAGTTCTTCCTGAGAAGCAGCAATAAGGCTTGTATCGTCAGCAAATCTTAAGTTAGATATTTTGCTTCCGCCAATAGTTATACCGCCATTCCAGTTGTCCAATACCTGTCTCATCACAAATTCAGAGTAAATGTTAAATAACATCGGGGATAATACGCATCCCTGAAGAAACTCCTTTTCTGGTTGCTGTTTGACCACACAGGTTACCATCAATTCCTACACGAGCTGAGCTAGACTCATAGAGTTGCTGTATGAGAAATACTAAGTGGTAAGGGATTCCCGTGGAGATAAGGATTTCCCACAGTTTAGGCCACTTTACGTTATCAAACGCCTTAGAATAGTCCACAAAGCAGATAACAACAGTAAAATTAACTAAAAATCTTCAGATATGTGCTCTCAAAGGAGAAACGGCCAGAGTTATTGTTCGTCTCAATCTACTACGAGCTGACTTTGTGCGAAGTGTAAACGAAGTACTCAGCACACTGCAAAAGACGTTCCATGATATTTACGAAGATATTCAAAAACGATATAGAGCCGAGATGAACAGTGTTAACAGAGCCTGTGAACTCTTATGCAGGCAAGTTTAAAAGTAACGAATATATTTATTTATTGTTTAGGTTTTAAGGAACGTAGAGACCATAGCCGACTCTACACTAGGCCGGAGCCTTAGATGTGGCAACGTGGCTTACCTATCAAATAGTGGTCCGGTTACCGTAAATTGTTTTATAGTTTCAGAATAATAATTATTACATTTTATATTTATTAAGAGTTCATCTCGGTTGATAAATTAAGAAAAATACTTTTTAGAACTACTACTACTAATACCACTTACATCTGATGTCTGGTTCATCGTAGTCAAACACTACAAAATAAAAATAAACGCAACCTGTTTCCTGCTGCCACTTCCACTTAAATGAACACTCAATTTACTTTGTAAATTTTCACTTGAGCTGGAAAAATACACTATTAGGTCACTTTGAAGCCATTCTTGATGGTCTTGATTCCCATTCACTATCAAATCTTTTCGTAGGTATGCCCATATGCATGCCCAGATGAGTTCTATTAACTGTCTTTTTCTGTGATATTTGGGAGGTCCAGAAAACATTGTAGGTATCACATTGTGCTTTAAAAGAGGTCTTATCCTTTGAAATGTTTGTAAATTATTGTCTTTATTCTTATAAATATAACTAGCCCTTACGAGGAATACCGTTCACCCACTTCTGTGTATGTCCTTTATTGGAAGCACAATTGCTAGTGCAACCTGGTACTACACACTTTGCAGGCATCTTTTTATCTTTATAGTTTCGTTTGTGCAGGTAAATAATTAGAAACACATTAACAATCACCTTCCAATCTTCTTTTTTGCTCTGGAAGATTACACTAATGGCTTAACAACAAATAAAAGCTCGGCCCCCGATTCAGTGTTGCCATATTTCAATGCTCCGGCCTAGTGAGTAGAGTCGGCCATGTAGAGACCAAAAGATGCATTTATTTTCTGAAATAATAATCACACATTCACACAATGTCCGTAATACTACTTAAAATATTGAGAATTTGCAGAAATTACTTGACATGCGCTATAATTTATATTATCAAAAACAAAATTTTCAGTTGGTTTAATATCTCTCATTTTGTATAGTTCAGTATATTTTTTGCTTCAAGACTAATTTATTGATTAACATATTTTCAGGGCAATCGAGGCTGGTATGAAGATTCAAGAAGAATTAGTTCTAAAGGACGATGAGTTCTTTGTGGATTCTAAATACATACTGTATCCAAGTGAAGTAGAAAAAGAAGTTTACGAAGAACCTACTACTGATTATATATTCACAGTGAAGCAACTTAGTAAGGTATCATCTACTTTAGAAGGATTCAATATTCCAAACTCTAGACGTGTAAAAACAAAGCATTGTTTTTTGCCGATCCAACAACTATAACAGCTGGTGCAAATATGGCAAGAGACCGATTGGTTGTGTATAGATGTCCCCTAGAAGACCACAGCGCCAGAGTACACAGTTAAGGCCATTTGAACGGGGTCGGATTGTAAGCCAACGAGAACGTACTGCTTCTTTCAGAGCAATTGCTGTAACTATGGGGCGTAGCGTGGCTACAGTTGTAGCAGCATGGTGCGCATGGATCGCAGAAGGGCGAATGCAGCGAGCTAGAGGTTCTGGAGTGTACTCGCCACTCGAGCTGTTGCTGACGATTGGTATGCAGCTATAGGGAGGCACATTCGAATCCGCACCCAAGTAGCATTTTGGCAACCATAACCACATGATACACAAAATTAACGTTAAAGTTAAAGAAATTGGTTATTTATGAAACGTCACACTCTAGACCACCGGACAAGATAGTATCAACGTTAAGCATAACTTTAGTTATACCATGTACTAGATGTAGTTAATAATTTAGTAATTGCAATAAGGTTTTAACAACGTTTTAGTGGCAACTGGTGACAACCCTAGTTATATGAAACGTTTTGCCGATGGAGAGCCTACGTTATACGATATAACTGAGCCGTGGGTAATTTTTCAGTTGAACTTAAGACGTTGTCGCGTAGTCTTTTTTGCAACTAACCTATTTTAACACATTATTATGACAACAAGGGCATTAGTATAGAGATTACAAATGATACGAGCCTTCAAATATGCTGCCTCCTATTACAGGCATAAAAAACGATTGTGTCTTGTGTCGTGAACAAACTTTACAGGCGCAAGCTTGTATGGACGGTTTAAATTCCTTCAACCAACAATAAAATTCGAGCTCAAATTCTGGAGAAGAACCTAAAGAAGAAGACTCCAATAATGAAAGAGGAGTCAATCTGGAGGCAGCAGATATTACTGAAGTGGAAAAATACTCTGTCTCAGAAAGCACAGTAAGAAAAAATAACAAAAACCTATGAGTATGTGAACGAGACCAAAGCCACAAAAAAACTCCAGTTGAATTTTGGGTATACATCTGGTTGTCTAGAGGACTATCGTTGAAAGATAGTCGATTTTTGGTTACTTGACGGTCATAGTCGGGTTTATGTGGTTATACGACGAATACATTCTTACTCCATGTTTGAATGCAATTCTCCTTCGAAACATAGTCGGCCATTAAGACAAAGAGCATATAAACGAACATTATACTGACGATTATGAAGTCTTATGTTAGTTTTTTGGAAACAGTTCATAAATATTCCGTTTAGTTTGATTTTCAGTCAATGTAAACGTTAGATATTTTTTATCTAAATTAAGTTTTTTAAATCCATTTACTTTTGAATTCTGAGAAATTCGCATCGGATTGAAAGCGCGCGAGTTTTTTAGCATGAAGTAATACGATATTTGACAGTAAACTGGGATGCGTTGTTGAATGAAGTGTACAAATCGTTAATTTGTAGCAACTTTATTTATAGGATATAGCCTGATCAAACGAACAACACATTTCAATAACAAGATGGTAGTCACAGTGTCAGAAAGTTTTGTCTAAGTCCCCATTCTGACCAGCAGTATTATTTGGTCAAAAGATTTACTATTTTTTTAACAACATTGCAACTGTTATCTCCACACTAGAGGGCGCAGGTGTGTAGGCGCTTGAAAGTAAAATCAGCAACGTTTAGGAAACGGGAAACTTCAGCCTCCAGTTAAAAGTTAAACGTCGTGACAACCCAAAAATGATTGACCAAATTGGTGCAAAATGGGGTTGTTACAACGTTGTGTGTCACAACGTTAAATTGCTACTTGGACACGGTGTACCACAGATTGAGTAAAATGTGCCTAAGATCATATCGTCCACATCTAGTGCTTCCACTCATTGCAACTCATCGTCACCAACGGTTAGGTTGGTGCCAAGAACACCGACAATGGCATGCTGAGAGGCATCAGATGGCCTTCTCCGACGAGTCCAGGTTTTGTCTGGGGGCACATGATGGATGCCAATGGGTAAGACGACGACGGGGTGAACGACGTGATCTCCAGCTACTGATGAGCGCCATGTACACCGTCCTATTGATTTGATGGTTTGGGGTGTCATTGCATTGCATTCACCTTTACTTGTGATTCTAGATAATCTAAATAATTATTAGCTATATTGTCAGTTTCATCTGACTATTCTTTCGATATACAGGATGAGTTTTTAGTACCGGGTCGGTCGATAATTCCACTACTCTAGAAGATGGCAAAAAAAGTTGTAGCCACGGATATGCTCCTTGCTCAGAAAATATTTCGATTTATACAGGGTGATCCATAACTACGTGGTGATGCAAACATATATTTTTTTAAATGAGAGACCCTATATATTATCCCATTTTTGGATTCTACAAATAATTTATCTTCTCAAAATATAAGGTAGGTATTATAACAATATATAGGGTATTTCAAAAGTTACGACCATTTTTATATCCAAATCGCTGTCAAATGAACGTACTGTATATCAAAAAGTAATGAATCAAAAATTATTTTTTTACACGGAAAGACTAAAAATATCCTCTAGTTTTAAAATCGGCTATAAAAAAAGCCCGCGAAGCATATTCGTATACAGGTTGATGTAGAATACAAAATCTAGATTTTCTCTCTTTTTTTAAATGTATTTTTTTCGGTAAATTTAAAATATAGCTTCTATTTGTGTACTGAAATTTATTTAATTTGAGAAAGTACTATCGATTTTTTTTTATTTAACGAACAACTAAATTATAAGGTCATGATAGTATTTGATGAAGTCAAAACCCCGAATCATCGAGATAATAAAGTAAAGTATGCTGAGGAAACAATTTTGTAGGCTTGATGCATAATTATCAAGCAAATTTATCAGGCAGGCTTTGAAAAATTGACAGTTTTCATAACATGCTCAATAATTCCGTACTGTGTCGAAAACGAGCTTCAAAAATTGAATTTTCCATTGTGGGTATTTAGGAGAATCTTTGAGAAATTACCTACTTGCCTCTAGAATATATCAACTATGAACAGCAATATCCAGAACGGAGGCACTCTAAAACTAATGCGTTTGAAAGATTGAAGAATCGTTTTATTTGGTCTTTGTCGTTTAATATTTCATAGCCTACCTGATAGATCTGCTTGATCATCATTATGGATGACGTCTATAAAATTGTTTCCTCAGCACACTTGACCTATAATATCTCGTTAATTCAGTGTTTTGACTTGATCAAGTACTATTATGGCCTTATATTTTAGTTGTTTGTTAAGCAAAAATAATAATAAAAGGTATATTTAAAATATCTCAGAAACTAATGAATGCAGCCATAACAAGTGCAACAAGTGCAACAAGTACAAAGATGAAAGAGCATATTAAAAGCAATTCTTTGGTATAATAAAATATTGGGGGTTACATTTAAAAAAGAGAGAAAATCTAGATTTTGCATTCTACATCACCCTGTATACGAATATGCGTCGTAACTAGAGAATATTTTTTATTCATCTCTGTAAAAAAAATATTTTTGATCTATCACTTTTTGATATACAGTACGTTCATTTGACAGCGATTTGGAGATAAAAATGGTCACAACTTTTGGAATACACTGGACAATGTAGCAATGCCCTATATTGGAAGAACGGAAATCATTGGTAGAATTTGAATATGGAATAATATATAGGGTCTCATTTAAAAAAAATGCATGTTTGCATCACCACGTAGTTATGGATCACCCTGTATAAATCTAAATATTTTCTCAGCAAGGAGCGTATCCGTGGCTACAACTTTTATATACAACTTTTTTCGATATATTTTATAGTAGTGGAGTTACCGACCGAACTGGTACTAACAACTCACCCTGTATTTCAAGGTAACGAACATCTTCCTGGACTTGGCTCCAAGCGGCTGGTTGCCGTTACGTAGCTTCACCTTCATTCTCCAAGATATGACTGTCAATGACCAACAGAGAAGCGTTCCAAAGATGTGGTTCAATCTGCCCGTAGAAAATATCGATAAGTTGGTCACAGAACTTTTTGGAAGGTTTGAGATGGTACCGTGGAAGGAGTTCGTGCTCTACAACTTGATGGTACCCTTCCCCACTGAAGATGAGCTGCTGGCTTGCAGAAGAGCTTATTTGGAGTATGACGAGGTACTACTACTGGAGTACTGCAGTTTCGTTTAATTCCTTTACTCTCCTATTTTATTGTTCGGACAAAATAATTGTTTTCTCAAAAAAATGAGTTTGATCCGAATCTAAATTACTTGCTTCAAGTTTGCCTAAGCCTTTTTTATCTAGAGTGATGATAGTCTGAAGTTTTTCTTCTAGCTATAAGAAAAGTTCTTAAAAAATGAGGATATTGTTGGTATCACACATCAAGATTCTACAGCATCCACCTACACTGTTGTAAATAGGGTACTTGCAGAAAAAGTATCATGTCGTTTACGCGTTCCTCAGAGCTTAGTAAACATGACAAAATCACTTGTTTGATTTTTTGGGATCGGCTGTGAGAGATATTCCAAAAATTATTTCAAATGCCGGAAAATCCCGCGCAAACAACCTCTGATGTCAGTAATATCGTATAGTGATGGGATGTAAAGTATTGATATTCGATATCGATAGCCAGTGCTAACCTAACATTTTGACATTGATCATTATAACCACAAAACACAGTCACACACAAAAGTCAAAAGAATAAAAGTTAGGCTAGATTACTAATTCACTTTGTAGGGATGGGCTTGAATTAGATTCTATCTTTGGATTCATTCATAATGGGATGCACAGAAATAAAATGATGGCTTCGATTAGTTGCGAATCTCGGTCACAAACAGGATGAACTGTGATACCTATCAGATATAAAAATGTATTGCAACGAAAATGCTAGTGGGTTAATTGCCTGTTTCAAATATGTTTGAGTATCAATAAATTGAGTCGCATTGTTAGAGAATTCAGATCATCTCTAGTCGAATGCGCAGTTGAATCTCACTGACCTGCGCTGTAGCAGTATCGATTGTCGATATCGATAAGATATCTGTGACGTCAGCCCTTGTTTTA
This sequence comes from Callosobruchus maculatus, assembly GCA_951848785.1. Classification (NCBI taxonomy): domain Eukaryota; kingdom Metazoa; phylum Arthropoda; class Insecta; order Coleoptera; family Chrysomelidae; genus Callosobruchus; species Callosobruchus maculatus. Next base: position 29,973,028 of record CATOUR010000071.1, on the reverse strand, counting down.
AGTCACGTGGAAAAATTTGAATATATCCTTATTTTATTTTGCAAATATCTTTTTTTGGCCGTCAGTAACATCATGTTTTTTGTTTCCTACTGCTTCTTGATATGGTTTTCTTTACGCTATGTATACTCCCGAGGCGATTTCATGACCTCTGCAAGTACCCTATTGCCTCAATACGATATTTCGCAGCGGAAGGTGTGGTTCACTGCGCACACTCTCGGAGATCCATTAAACATTTAAAGCTTAAATACCACTTTTACAAGTCTATGGTACCAATGGATAACTAGAGAGATGGACATGTTTTTACCGCAAAGTGCACGGTTAATTATTTGGTGACATTTTGAGATAAATTCATTTTTTTGTAACGTTTTTTGAATTCACTTTTCAACACGTGCTGCTTTTGACACTGCTTCGCGAAGTGTTACATCAATAATTTTTTTGACAAATAAAATAAAAAAAAGTTGGAAGGCCTGGGTTTCGATCCAAACACCCACAGATTCACTATCGGACACTAGGCCATCGCGTGATTGAGGAGACCTTTTCAACGAAACATATTTGATTAGGTGCTTACTTACTGGAATCTGTAAGCTGTCTTCAAACATTCAAAAACATATTTATTTCGATCGTAGACTTCGTCTCGAGCTGCAAACTTCATTCATCGTCTATGTTGCACCAAATATACACTTAGTTACCAGTATACCAATAAGTATTTTCACGATTGGCTGGGAATCAAGAATCTAGTATCGGAGTAGGACGTCGTTGGTCAAAGAAGCATCCTGACCGCCCTGGTGACGTCACACGGGTTCGGGAGCCGTCGGCGTGTTTTCGGTGCTGAATGCAAAAGCCATTTTTATTTTGATATAACTTCTGAATCATTGCGACATTACCTCATTGGGTGACACAATAACATCAATGGCAGTTACTTCGCTATACTAAAAATGAAAAATAATGTCACACATCGGACGCTTCTGAGTATGTACTATGCTTTGATTTATCCGCACATCAGCAACAACATAATTATATGGGGACAATCAAATATGATAAACAGAGTGTTTGTATTGCAAAAAAGAGTCATCAGGTTAATTTTTAATATAAAGAAAAGAGACTCTTGCAAGGAAACTTTTAAGAAATACAGTTTGTTAACAGTAACTGCCATATTTATACTAAAATGCGCTATATTTGCACTTAACCATAGAGACAGATTTATGCAGAATAATAGTATAAACACTAATTACACCACTAGAACCGGATTTGATTTATGCGTTCCATTCCACAACACATCATTGTATAAAAAATCGCCGCTGTATATATGTACGAAGATTTATAATCACCTGCCTGCCGAATTTAGAAGGTCAACCAACAAAAACACCTTAAAAAACCACCTGAGAAGATATCTTGTAAACATGTGCCCAATAAGGGCTAAGCTAAGCGATTTTTTTTCGACCTAAGCTTATTTGGTGTTTTATTTTATATTTTATATTTTATATGTTACATTTTATATTTTAGTGTTTAGGCTGCCTCTGAATATGCACGCTGGCCTCTTAAATGCCTGTTATTGATTGGTTTTGTATTTTTGTTTTTGTTAGTTTGTTGTGAATTGTATCATGTATTGTTTGTTTATATTTATACTCCGCCTATTTTTCTAATCATCTCTATACACTTTTTATCTTTTTGTTTATATGACTAGTCTTATATCATTGTATAATGATCACAAGACAATAAATTCTATTCTATTCTATTCTATTCTATTCTATTCTATTCTATTCTATTCTATTCTAACAAAAAAAATATACTATATTTGTCCTAATTTACACCCCCAAAATTATAATTCGCTACTACCGCCCAGTTTCGATTTATTGCTTGTCTTAATCGTCGTGGGACACCCTGTATATGATCTTTCCATTTATCACAACAAAATTTTTTTTCTCAATCCAAAACCTCAATTGGTAATGGTCAATTATTAGCTTACCACCCCTACCATCAGCTCTCCAAATTAAGGTATATGAAAATAGTAATACTGCACTTATAACTGCTACATATAAATATATTGTGCCAGTCCGGCCCTGTCTCTTGCGTAGACGGGAATTCTCGAACCCATACTTTCAGAAACTGGTCGCGAAAGACGCGATCGCAGAGAAGCTTTCGAGAACCAGAGCCGCGTACGATATACAGGGTGAGTCAAGCTCAACGCCTCGGACTCTTGTGACCAAACAATAACACTTTTCAGAAAATTAACTTTGCGAGTGTATGTAAGTCGAGTTGGACTACATTTTAAAAATAATGACTTTCATACAGGGTGTCGAATGAAATCGTGACATATCAAAGTTAAGTTTTTTAAATGGAACACCCTACATATTATTGCATATATAGATTCCCGGGTGAATGTTAGTGTGACTTTATGTATCACACATGGGACTTTAAGCAAACCGTTTAGGTGCAAATCTCAATTTTTGGTAAAAGTAGATATCAGAAAACAATCGAATATCGCATCGATTATAAAACTTAGATGGCTGTGACTTTGCCTTGGCACTAAACATGGAATGCGTTAGCTTAGGTTGGGCGATCAAGTTTGAATTACATTTGCACTTGGAGAAATCGGTAGATTAATTAAGGAAACTTCAATCACTGGTAACTTTTTCAAATGGGAATGCTTAATTTTTTTTATACGGTCAAATGTGTAGTTTGATAGGCTTTCTAATGATATCAGGCTGTGAATATCAATCTCTGATAGTTTTCATTTAATTTCGAGATTTCAATCAAATCGGCGTTTTTCAATTTCCCTACCTATAAACAAACTAGTAGGCCATGAAATATAAACAAAAACGTGTTCAGATGGAAGAAAACAATTCACTTAGCAAAAAGATACGGAAGAACTAGATTAAAAGGACAAAATTATAAAAATTTCCTACAACAAACAGACTCTAACGTAAAACAACGGCGGTAACATGTCTAAGGTCAAAGAGAAGCTGGAGTACGACACCAGCGTCGGTACTCTCTAACTTAAGAGATAGAAACATGTTTCTATCACCATAACGACCATGACGATCGGGCAGTTTCGGGTGCCTATCACGTGTCTACTACGCTGTCACGGACGCTGTCATATTTACGAGGCCACCCGATCCGATAGTACATAGTGCATAGAAACACGTTTCTAAGTACAGAGTACCGGCGCAGAGTTAACAGTGCAGTGAGACGCGAAGCGTGGTATACTAGGGGCGCGCGCGAAATAAATCTACAGTGACATAAATTAGTGAAGTGAAGGACAAATATAAATTAGTGTAGTGACTGTAAATAAATTAGACTGCTAAGTATTAGGTTAGGCGTAGTGTATATAGTTAGTGTAAATAAATACTTGAATCCGTACCAAGTGTTTTTCTACCCAACCGAACTAGAGACTTGTAACAATATACCTATTTATGTGTATATCAAGAATAGCAGTAGTTCTGACAAGCCCTGTGGGTCCCATTTTAAATCTATCATGTGACTTTTCATATTTTTTTTTCAAGCAAGCATCAGAGCTTGTCAGCAGAGAAGATTTTGACAAGGTGGACTTATGGTTCGACGAGAGACTCGAAAAGCTACTGCTGATTAAAGACCTATTGTACAAGTTGTACAGAGTAGATGAAACTTGGGTTAACTATACCGCCATGCTTTTGGATTTCTGCAAAGGAAAAACCACACCTGAGGGTCTCGGTAAAGCACTTACGCTTTCTTTAGGCATCAAGGTACATCTATATATATTCTATATCTCTATTATATAATAAATGTTCTACTGTATCTCACGTAAATGAAGCGCTCTATTAATAAATATCTAGGGTGAATCAGGAATATACCCAGGATTTGTAAAAATGTCAATCGTAAGGAATGAATGGAGCAGGATCAACATAATTATGACCCTTTTTGAACTCAATACCTGTATAAGTATAATAATATTTTTAGCAAAAAATCTTAGAAAAAAAGTTCGGATTTGAGGAACTTTTTAAAAATCTATAACGTCACTAATACCTTTCAGCTTGGATTTCAAAAACAGAAAAATATTTACACGAGGCGCCTTTTTTACTCTGCTTCATAGACTAACTTGAATAGATTTATCAGATTTTAGTGGCTTTATTCTGGGATTTTCTAAACAATTTGATTGCGTCAAGCAAAATTAGATTAATAGGGTTGTTGTGAAGTAACACCAAATTGGTTTATATGTTATTCGAATAATGATTCTCAAATAGCTAAATTACCTAAAAATACATTTTCAACCAAATCAGGGTTGGAGTGCCTCAGGGATCTGTGTTGGGCCCCATCCTCAGAATAACAACTGAACATAGAGGTAGTAAACAATAATTCTAATACGCCAACATCTTTTCTTACGTTGTCATATCGACCACCAGATACGGCAATCACAATTGTTTACTATCGTCTTAATTGTATAGTATCCAGAAATATTCCATTCTACGGTATTTTGATGGTTCAGAAATGATTACAGCGAAATCAATAGATATGTTGACCTCTACTGCGTTCCTGCATGTTTCTTCATCATTAACGCAAATTATGTCTTAATAAATTTTCCTGCGATTTGTTTACGGTAACCTCCGACTGTCAAACGTTTGTTTCGTTTGTGCGTCTTTTATGCTTGGTCAGTAAAATTGAATTCGCTATTTGTTGGTAACTGTAGTGAAGCTTTACGGACTTGCTGTGCTATATTCGAGTGTAGTTTAACAGTTTTTCGAGATGGTACAGTGCAGAGCAGTGTTTGTAACATGGGTTGCATTGGAAGAATTTTCAGGTTAGTTGGCAATGTTTGGGTCTGAAGTGTCAAAAGATGATGGCTTTGAGCACGCCATGCTGAAGTGGTTTGTTTACTACCTCTATGTTCAGTTGTTACTCTGAGGCCCTATCTTACTTTTAACATAAAAATGATGTACCTAAAAAATAGTGATATCCTATAGCTGTGTGTTTTTCATTTATAACTTTCTGATATGATTTTGGCTACTTACCATTTTTGTTTATTCTGAGCACTTCTACCCTTCAGGTTTGTTCTGACAAAGAAATGGGCGACGAACAAGCGACTAAAATGGTGCTAGAACGAGCTATGTACGAAGAGGAACTGGCACGAAGAGAAGAAGAACGGTTCGCCAACATAGAATACATCGACACCATTGTAGACGAATTGGTGGACCAGACTGTACATCTGTGCGAGAGCGTAATCATTGAAGAGGTAGGACACTTAAACCTAATGGACTAATTTTTATTGAAACAAGATAACCGACCACCACCATGAGCGTGAACTCGAGAATGGCAGAGGTCAAATTTCAACATCGAGATGTAAAAAGCATCCTCCAAAAACTGAACACCAATAAAGCTACTGGTCCTGACCAAATTCCAGCCATTGTCCTCAAACGCTGTGCCGCTGAGCTTGCACCTGTTCTTTACAGGCTCTTCAAACTTTCGTATCAACGAGGCGTGTTTCCCGCTTCGTGGAAGATTGGCTGCGTACAACCCATCCCTAAGAAAGGCAAAAAAACTGATCCCACCAATTATAGACCTGTGGCTCTTCTCAAAATCATGTCTAAGGTTATGGAGACTATCATTAACACATGGCTCCTGAAATACCTGGACAACAATAACATCATAAATGATCGCCAGTATGGCTTCCGTAAGCACAGGTCTACAGGTGACCTCCTTGCCTACGTCACTCACTTGTGGAACAGAGCAATAGACAATCATGGCCAATCCCGTATTGTTGCACTTGATATATCGAAAGCTTTCGACAGAGTATCGCATGACGGACTTCAGGTCAAGCTTGCCGCTTATGGACTACCACCTGGCCTGCGCCAGTGGCTGAATAGCTTTTTAAACGACCGATCTCTGTTTGTTGTAGTCGAGGGCTGTTCATCAGACGTATTTCCAATAAACGCTGGTGTTCCTCAGGAATCTGTCCTATCCCCTACACTGTTTCTGCTGTACATCAACGAGCTGCTGGAAATAACATCCATTCCAATCTACAGCTTCGCAGATGACAGTACATTAGTGTCGTGCATGGAACCAGGCAAGCCACTATCATCCCAGGAGACGGTACGTCGGCGACAGCAGCATGCCTCACAGATCAACGCAGATATCAAAACAATTGTCGAGTGGGGATTTGCAAATAAAGTACAGTTCAACGTACAAAAAACTCAGGCAACAACACTTACAAAGAAGTCTCACGATGGCTTACCAACCGTGGAAATGGAGGGTCACCCCATAGCCGAATCACCTTCCGTCAAGCTTTTGGGAATCAATATCAACAATAATATGTCCTGGCACGACCACGTCGTCAGTATTGCTAAAACGGCATCCCAGAAGCTTGGAGTTTGGTTCCGCTGTAGGAAGTTGTATACACCAGAGCAACTGCTGCTGCTCTGCAAGGCACAGATCCGACCATCGCTGGAGTATTGCTCCCATGTATGGGGATGCGCTCCGCAGCACTCTCTAAAGCTTCTGGACACTATCCAGAAAAGAGCAATTAGACTAATCGATACGCCTAACCTCGTAAAGGACCTCCACAGCCTGGAACATCGAAGCAGGGTGCCTGACCTATCCCTATTTTACAGATTCTATCACGGAAGATGTTTGAGTGAGCTCTCTCAGATAATAACACCACAGGTCGTCCGAACCAGGAAAACCAGAGAAGCTCTGCGAGCTCATCCTTACCAGGTCGAGGTCCTTACTCCCCGAACTAGTCTCCTCCAGCATTCCTTCTTTTGGAGAACTTCGACACTGTGGAATCAGCTGCCGGGGAATTTGTTTCCCGACGGCTACAACCTGCAGCGTTTCAAATCTAACGTGAACCGATACTTATCCTCTCGCAGCGCTTCTACAGCGCCATAGGCTTTCAGCCTTTGCGGGAGGCCGACCATAAAAAAAAAGTGTGCAGTGTCATGGATTAATTTTTATTGAAGATAACCAACTTATTTTATTTGTGCGTTAGGTGTTTGATGACGAAACGCAGATGCCGGAATCTGAACACAAACGGGTGACCCTAGATGATGACGTAAAGCGCATAACCGAATCGTCTTCTTCATTTAAAAAAGACCCAAAGACCGGAAGCAGACAAAAAGTACCTGTTCCAGAACTCAAGAAAATCCTGTCCAACAGAGTGTCGGATACTTCCAAGAACAGAGATGAAAAAGGAGTACAAATAAATGTAAGTATTTAGGATTTTTTAATATATGTGTCATCGTCATAATCCATACCTATTGCCGACACGAATATTAGATATCACTAGTTTTGAAAACTGTAGCTCGCCATCGTTCGCGATTTACTGTTAGTTCAGTGGCGCTCGTGCCACTCATATCCAGCAACTGTTTCGTCGTATCCTTCCCAGGCTGTAGGGGATCGGCCACGGCGCCGCCCACTCGGGGCATGACCCTGAACTACAAGTTTCTCCATATTATCGCTTCTGTGAGTATGACCGAAGAATGTAAGCATTCTCGTCGACACAATGGAGGATAGTCTCTTTGGATTACCGAACTCATCCAGTATGGAAACGTTAGTTCGATGGGCGGTATAAGGAACTCTCAGCATTCTCCTCCACGCCCACATTTCAAAAGCATCCATGCTAGCTCGATCTGCTTTTTTAACAGTCCAAGTTTCCGAGGCATACAAAAATATGGAGAACACAAGAGACTGAACCAGCGACATTTTGGTAGCTTTAGTGATGCTATGGTTACGCAATATTTTAGTAAGCTTTGTCATGGCCACACGTGCCTGTTGAATGGGCCGTCGAATCTCATTTTCACAGCTACCCGAATTGTCGATCAAAGAACCGAGGTACACAAAACTTTGAACTACTTCACAACGGCCTACTGACTTTATTATTCGAAGATTATCGTGCTGTCTATCTACGATCATAACCTTGGTCTTGTTGTAGTTAATACCAAGATCATATGCTGCACTGTGTTGTACTAAGATGTTTAATAGAGCTACTAGTTCTTCCTGAGAAGCAGCAATAGGGGTTGTATGGTCAGCAAAACTAAAGTTGGATATTTTGCTTCCGCCAATAGTTATACCGCCATTCCAGTTGTCCAATACCTGTCTCATCACAAATTCAGAGTAAATGTTAAATAACATCGGAGATAATACATATCCCTGACGAACTCTTTTTCTGATTGCTGTTTGACCAGACAGTGGATATACAAAATTTATAGTGATGCAATCTTATGAATGTACTCAGCGAATTAACTTAATTTGTATTCTTGGTAAAGGTAACACTTTACCTCTTCCTTGTGAAGACAACCCTTATTATACAGGGTTGGGATAAAGTATGGAACCAAGCAAATAACTTTGGAACGGAAAGAGTGATATTGCTGAAAATTTGCAGGCAAGTGTAGTGACGTTTAATGCATCCGAAGACATTATGTTAGCTATTAATGTACTTCCGGTTTAACCGGAAGTACCGTCAACTTTTTTAATTTAAATGGGACACCCTGTATATTTTTGCAGATTTTAATTCATCTTTTTTTTCCGAATACGTCCATAGTGAGTATTTGTTTCTTAAAAAAATTGTCTCACAAATTCGTCCGTGGCGGTCTGCGGTCTTCCCGTTTGAGATAATTTTTTTTTGTATTGTTTTTTTTTAGTCACCGTCAAACGTGTTATAGGACCCCTGTCGGGACGTAAATCATTAAAAGTTGACACACTTTTTTGTGAGTTCTCACGCGATCGCCAAAACCGACTTTGAATGACCGGCATTTTAAACACCTGAAATGATAAAGAAGCTTTATCTTCAAGGGCGTACCCAGGATTTCAGTTAGGGGGGGGCAGGGGGCTGCTTAGTGCTTATACCTGTTTCGAAAATTGACTTTTATTCATTAACTTTTATGATGACACAAAACAAATATTATAAGTACATAATAATTATACTATACATTATGTATAATATATAATATTATATATGTTTATTTTAATTTAACAGTAATCTTCTCGGATTTGCCGAAAATTTGTCTATGACAATCTTTTCAATAAACTCACTGTTGTCTTTTAAATAATTGCGATGTACGCTCATCAGACATAAACCCGTAAGCCTTTCTTCACCCATGGTGCTTCTTAGCCACGTTTTAACTCTTCGCAGCGTACTGAAGGACCGTTCTACGGTCGCCGTGGTGCATGGGATAGTGCTTAAAATAATTAATGCCTTTCTGACAGCAGGGTAAAAAATGTTCGCTTCTTTGAACAGATCAACTACTTCTATGTCCTTTAATTGATCATCTGATAAAGCCTTCGTCACCCATAAATTATGCCAAAGGTTCAGTTCCCCGGTGATATCCAGGTTATAAAATTCTTGGAATGATTCTGCGTTTTTGTGTAGGTCTGCAATGCTGGTTTTTGTCATATACAAGGGATGTAGCCTGCTTAAAGCAAACGCCGGAGTATTTTCTTGGGAGAATCGAATATTCAATGATGAAATGAGTGAATCAATGTATGGTATTATCAGGGAACGCCGCCAATATTCGTTATCATTGTCTGATGGCGGATTACTTCTATGTGTTTGCTTATGAGCAAGACGTGGAACCGAAATTTCTATGTTCAAATCCATTGCAACAGCTCGTGCTTTTTGAAGTATTTCATTACTTATTCTATCAGGAAACTCGCGGTCATTTCTGAGAATGTCCTTGATATTTTTAATGTGTTTTCCTACCGAGATCATGTCGATCGATTTAGCTTGCAGTGCGTTAACTACTGGTTCTATAACTGCTGAATATTTGGCTATTGTTTGTAGAGAAACAATAAACACTGGTTTTGTAACGGCTGAATGCAACTGATATGCAGATTTTCTGGTGGCATAATTTCCCTCTACAGATAACGTTTCTAGAGATTTCACGAGCTCTGAAAAATGTTGAGAAAACTTTCTGATTGATTTATATTTTTCGGACCATCTCGTCTCACATAATCGTGATAGGTTTGGAGCGTAGTTTCGACGTGTAGTCGATTCTCTGAAAAACGTTATAACATCCTTTACAGTGGCGACAGTATTTCTAATTTCTGGCACTGCGTTCGCATCATTCACAACAAGGTTGAGTTTGTGACTTGAGCAATGAAAATATAAAGCACGAGGACATTTTTTTCTCAAAATGGCTTGTACGCCACCCTCTTTTCCTGCCATTGTAGAACAGCCATCGAATCCAAAGCCTACGCAATCTTCTTTGGAGAGGTTAGAACTAATTAAGAAATTGTCAATTGCTTCGGCGATTGCGGAAGCATTTTGTGCTTTTAGTTCAACGAACCCTACAAATTCTTCTCTGATTTTACTTTTGCTTTCGTCGTAGAACCGCACGCCTATTGACAGCTGTTCTTTCCCAGATACGTCTGCTGTTTCATCAGCTAAGATTGAGTAAGCCATGGTCTTCCGAACCTCACTAATTACATTCTCCTGAATAACTTCGCCACATAAATTTATTAGTTCGTTTTGTATTCTTGGCGAAGTATAAATTGCATTTCGACGGCACTTTTCAAAGTGACTCTTTAATTTGTTGTCCCCTGAATCGATTCTCAACTTCAATAAATCTAATAAAACACCCTCATCTGCTTGTTTGCCCCTAAGAGGCATATCATGTGTACCGCAAAATACTATACAAGAAATAATTGATGACAATATTTGTCTGTTTTCATCGATTGCTTTTTGGTGTCCACTTTGCAGTTGGATGTCTACAGGAACATTTTCAAGAAAATTTTTTGCAGCATTTGTCGCCGTTTGGTGAAGGTTGGTCGTTGCATGCTTTCGGCAGTCTTCATGCATATTTTTGAACTTTAAATATGGCCTGACCATAAACGATCCCAAAATTCCTCTCACAGTGCTAATGGGCGGAGGAAACAAAACACAATACTTACAAAGAGCACCTTTTAGTCGCTTGGAATATACTAGCCATGGTGAATATTGATCCAACCAAGCATGATTAAATTTTCTTTTTAAATGGCTTGCATCACTTTCAAAATCGTAATTTCTGGGCGGGATCCAAGGATTTTGTAACAACTCCCTCTTCTTTTCCGTCGATAGCTGGGTAGCCAATCCAACATAACGACCCAGATCATTTTCATGACAGCCATCGTCCACTATAATTTCAGGATCGACGTTGACGTCATAAGTTTGTTGGGATGTCGATGGAGAAGAATAGTCGGCAACAGATATATTAAGAGGTTCTACTGAAGAATTTGACGCTTGTCCAATGTTAGCATGCAATGATATTGGCATTACATGAGTGGTTTTATCATGGTTGTCATTTTCATCGCTTCCACTGCTACTTTCCCGACCTTTTTTTCTTTTTTCGCGTGGCCTCCCTAAAAAATGGATACACAGAATTACCCTTACAGTGTTTAGGCGGGTTGCATAGGACGAAAATCAAAGATCAAGTTTCACATTCTCTTGCATATGGTTTGAACGCCAAATAATCAAAACTAGGTAAGTAATTTGAAATAATACACTTGTTGTGACGTTAGAGAAAAGGGATTTTGTTGTCGGTATGATCTTATTAATAAATCCAAAATATTGCAAGGATCTTTCTTTTATGTTTTTTTTTAACTTTTTTATCACAAAATATTCACAAATGTTATTTTAGCTATTATAACAAAACCACGTGTTGTAATTAATAAATTTAAATATTGTAAGTAATGCCTAAGATATACACTTACAAGAGAGTCATAGCCCCCCTTAAACAAATCAAATAATCATATTAAGTATGTACTTAAGTGTTTTGTTTTGACTCACCACTTTCAAAGAATTTCCTGATATCCATTTGACGGAGTAATATTTCCAGTTGTTGCGCAGTAAACGTAAATCTCGTGTCTCCGCAACGAAACTATAAGACACTATCTATGGCGTATGAAATATTCGCTCGTATTCCACTCCGAACTGAATTGTATTCGAACTAAATTACCGTGCTCTGCCTTACGTTCCGCTTATATATTGAAAATATTCTCGCTCCCGAAATATGTAGAAAATACTCGAGCTCGACTCTATTTCCATCCTTGTCTTATAATACATGCTATCACTGTCTTTTCTTTCCGGAATAGTCCATGCTAGAATATTCTTCGTGGTATTGCTATTCAATACTAGATGTCTCTATTGACCGCCGTATACAGTATACATTGAGCCTATTTCTTTTTACTGGAAAAAGTACTGCCGTCCGAAACTAGATGGCGTTAGATGTTATTTTCTTCCAATTATATTCAGCTTTAATCCTATATGGCTCTGATTGTCTCGTCGGAAGCGGAAACTACGAGATACCACGGTTTTGTGGGAGATTTAAATTATATTGCATCGCTAACAGTATACTAGAGTCTGTCTAGTGAGTCGCGGCACAGAAATAACCGCGGCAAATTTAAAAATAATTTAGTTGTAAGCACTGAATAGAATATGCTATGAAATTTGAGTTTGATACTTTCACTATTTTATTTTATGAACACTAAGAATCTTAAAATAAATCTGTACAGATATATACTACTTAAAATAATATGCAACATATTGAATATTATTTTATTTTAGCATAGCATTGAAAACAAAAATTATATAATAAAACCAAACTTGCATCAAAACCGTACTTAATTTTTATTTATTCTGTCTCGTAATCAAAATCAGATTCTAGAAATTAAATTATCGACTATAAATCATTACTGACACTTTCATTTGTTAGTGATAACTAACAAATAATAAAAACGAAATAAAGAAATAAATAAAGTGTATCAAAACTTGATCAAAACATTTTGCGTTTCGTTTGACGGCGGCTGAAGGTCGCCATATAAAATATTCTAATAAATACGTTGTGACACGACCGACACGACTCACTATACAGACTCTATATCGAATGTTGTAGAATATTTAACTATAGAAAATAAAGAACAAATCTGGCTGAAAAGATATTTTGTTTCCAACACTTCATTTTGCGCAGAGTAGGTAACACGTTTTTAATTTTTATTTGCCAAAAAAAATTACATTTATTTAATCTTCTAGGGGGGGGCAGCTGCCCCCCCCCTGCCCCTACCTGGGTACGCCCTTGTTTATCTTTCCCGTTTTTACAGAAACTAATGCTAAACCCACTATGGACGTATTCGGAAAAAAAGATGAATTAAAATCTGCAAAAATATACAGGGTGTCCCATTTAAATTAAAAAAGTTGACGGTACTTCCGGTTAAACCGGAAGTACATTAATAGCTGAAATAATGTCTTCGGATGCACTAGACGTCACTACACGCGCCTGCAAATTTTCAGCAATATCACTCTTTCCGTTCCAAAGTTATTTGCTTGGTTCCATACTTTATCCCAACCCTGTATAGTTAAGAAGGTTTTTCATTTCATTTTTTCATTTGTATAACAGGTATAACAGACTGAATATGCTAACAAGCGTCTGAGGAGCTCAATATATACAAATTCTTCACATTAAGAAAAATTTTAACTAGAATAAACCTAGTCTTTACCAAATACATTTTTTGACGTCACTGCAGTGGCGGCTCGTGCCAACTTTGAGAGGTAGTGCCACAATGACAGCCAACATTTCAAACCGATATAAAATTGAAAAAAAAATCCGATGAGCCGAATTTAATTGAGTCTTTATGTTCGACTTACCAAGTATCGATAAACTGAAAACATTATTCATATGCACTTTAGATTTTGCATGGGTCTTCATTTTCTCCCATATATGAATAAGATCATCCGTGCCTTTTTCGCCCAAGTGTCATCGCCTCCAAATAGAACACACACAAAACAAAACAGTTTGCTAACTTCTTCATAGTCACTTATCCAATTGTTTTCATCATAAATAGTTTTATTAAATTCATGACAACGCGATCTCTGTCCACTACCAATAAGTTTTTCATGTTTTCTTACAGCGGAAGATTACTAAATGGGTTTATTAATGCGCCAATTTTATTCATTTTCGCTCCAATGATATATTTTAATTAAACACAAAAGAGATACCGATCCGAAAACAGCGAACAACTGACTCAAACTAATTTCTAAATTTCAAACCTTTTACGAGAAAAGCCGACATCAGCATCAAACATAAGCAAATCGAAACTGCTGAAACAAAACATAAATAGTGAACCATGAATGGAAATATGGGTAATGTGCCTGGCACGATCTACTTCGGATTTTCGTATTTAAAATCTATCCATACGTCCAGCATAGCGTTTTCTCTCTGTCACTCATAAGCGTTTGTGATAAGACTTCTCTCACTCTGTTTGTGCCTTATAAGAAACGGCACGGTAGGCTGTTGCCATCTCGCCGTTTCGTCGCGTCGTCAGCTCTCATCGTGTGAGTTGCCACGATGCCACGTGTTGCCTAGTGCAAGCATTTATGCGCTGATCCGCTATTGCCATTTCATATAAAACAGAAAAAGTCGTTGGAAACTAACATAGAATAAGTCTGGGAATGCTTACAGGAACTGGGAAGAGTGGCAGAACACAACAAAGTAACTTTGGAGTGGGTGCCTGGACACTCAGGTATAAGAGGCAATGAAAGGGCGGACGAGCTAGCAAGACTAGGCTCGTCTGCCCTATACATTGGAGCAAAACCCGCCCTGGGGGTGCCTAAAAGCACAATCAGACACCAGGTGGGAGAATGGGAGAAACATCAGCACAAGGAGCAGTGGAACTTGTTGCCAGGATGTGTTCATGGAAAAACATTCATTAAAGCTCCATGCAAGAAGATAGCTGAAACACTGCTCTCCTTGAGTAGAAATCAGCTCCGAATAACGACGGGTCTCCTCACAGGACGTTGTGGCCTGAAGGAACACCTGAATAAAATGGGACTCTACAATGGAGATCTCAACTGCAGATTGTGTGGAAGAGGAACTGAGTCAGCCCTACATGTGCTCTGTGAGTGCGAAGTGCTAGATCACAAGAGACAACAGCTCTTTGGGAAGACCAAGCTAGAACCAATGGAGTACGGCTCAGCACCAGGACCAGTAGGTAAACTGCATAAACTTATGCAGGGATCCAGATTGCTGGAGTGGATACTGTAAAAGAGAGGAGCAATAATACAATAGGCCTTAAGGCTTAAGTATTGACGGGGACAGCAAGGTCGGACGGCTCCTGGAAAAAAAAACATAGAATAAGAAAAGTTTAAGAGATAGATAAATATGTTTTTGTCGATAATTAAGGTAGTGCCATGGCACTGTGACACTACCTCACCAACCGCCACTGCGTCACTGGCTTTTTCTCAAACTCACTTTTACCCTAGCCGGAGCCAGACGAATACGTGGAACCCAAAAGAAGAATCGACACGCTTGACGAAGAAGTACCACTTAACGAAGATGATATTGGAAGACCGTCCAGCGAACAGCTTTTGGAGGTCCAAGAGATGGAGGGGGAACCTGAGGTCGAGGTCGTCATGTCTGGAGTTGATGTGGGCAAAGAGACCAACGAAAAGCCGTTCAGGTATCTCCTGAAGGTTGAGGAGTTGCAGGATGCCCTTAAAAGGGTCATTCCGGATTATTTCAGGGTGAGGGAGACGCTCTTTTTACAATAGGGTACTTGCAGAGATCGTGAAATCGCCTCGGGAGTATACACAGCGTAAAGAAAACCATATCAAGAAGCAGTAGGAAACAAAAAACATGATTTTACTGACGGCCAAAAAAAGATATTTGCAAAATAAAATAAGGATATATTCAAATTTTTCCACGTGACTTAAAACAAGGTTTGACGTCACAGATATCTTATCGATATCGACAATCGATACTGCTACAGCGCAGATCAGTGAGATTCAACTGCAAACTATTTCTGATGTTGCCAAATTTCTTTTTAAATATTTACGTTAGGCATATATCAATAATTTATTTTACGAGCGTGTTTTGTTATATGGGTATACATATTCCCAAATGAAATGAGACCTCTTTTATCCTACTACAGCCGTAGTTCCTCATTGAGTAATGCTGCGAGATGCAAAATGCAAAACGAAATCATATCAGCTGTTCGAATGCAACCATATTTTCTTTGTGGTTTGCCAATTGCGCATTTGACCAGACATGATCTGAATTCTTTAACAATGCGATTGATACTTAAAGATATTTGAAACAGGCAATTAACCCACTAGCATTTTCGTTGCAATACATTTTTATATCTGATAGGTGTCACAGTTCATCCTGTTTGTGACCGAGATTCGCAACTAATCGAAGCCATCATTTTATTTCGGCGCATCCCATTATGAATGCATCCAAAGATAGAATCTAATTCAAGCCCATCCCTACAAAGTGAATTAGTAATCTAACCTAACTTTTATTCTTTTGACTTTTGTTGTGTAATACGTTGTGTGTACGAGTTTGAGAGTAAATTTTCATGGTTATAATCTTATGACTTATGACTGTGTTTTGTGGTTATAATGATCAATGTCAAAATGTTAGGTTAGCACTGACTATCGATATCGAATATCAATACTTTACATCCCATCACTATACGATATCAATAACGTCAGAGGTTGTTTGCGCGGCATTTTCCGGCATTTGAAATAATTTTTAGAATATCTCTCACAGCCGATTCCAAAAAACCAAACAAGTGATTTTGTCATGTTTACTAGGCTCTAAGGAACGCGTCAACGACATACGACATAACATTTTCTGCAAGAACCCTATTCATTACCTATCTAAAAAATCAGTAACTGGAGGCCTGATTCTCAATGCTAGAATAATTTCATTTATTTATATTTTTGGAATAGTTAAGATATCGTTGTTTGCAGAATTGTTTTTTCCAATGACTGTAGCAAACATCTTGTATATTATTTTTCAATAAATATACAGAAAATGTTAGACTTTCATGTGTTCTACAAAGCGGCTAAAATATGATTTTTAGAAACAATGATTATTCGAAAAAAAAGTGTAATTTCGATTTGTTATATGTTTGTTTTTGTTAAGGTACGCAAAATCAACACAGAAGAGCAAACTCTCGACGAATTTGTACAAGAAATCTACGAAAAATGCAAGAGACCCGAGTTCAACGATGAAGCCTTTGTACACGATATTTTGAACGACGAAACGTTTCTAGAACACATAAATATGACTAGTAAATTTTTAGTAAGGAACGCGCCAAAAATGGTGGAGGAATACGTTAAAGGAAACAAGATTTGAAAAAAGAAACTTTATTTATTATCACAAAAATGTTTTATGGTTTGTTTTTAAAATATATGGCATTCTGCAGCTTACATGTCTTTTATTTCTCGTTTGTAATTGAAACATTTCTATATATGTGCAGCCGAGGCATTTAGGCCTTGCCTTCGTGGCTGCTAAAAAAATATTGATGAAAAGGGGGTCCTCAAACAGGGGTTAAGTACAGACAATATAATAATTTCATAATTCCATTCCATTTTATTTTGGGTCCATAATACGATTTTGCAGCATTTAATTGGAATTAATCTTCATTTAATGACAATAATAAACATTTAAATTCCACGAAATAGACCCACAGCAAACATTTGGAAAAACAATGGTCAATACGAACTCCTAAAAAAAAAAATGGGATATTTGCACAGCTTGGCAGTATCATCTCTAGTACACAAGTAACACTTTCTGTTCATTCAGACGCTATTTACCTACATGGCACCTCAAAAAAACTCTAGACGTGTAAAAACAAAGCAAGGCTTTTTGTCGATCCACAACTATAGGTTCTTTTCAACAGCATATTTTGTACCGTCCATTGAACCGTCACGAAACTGTTCGGATCGTTTATGGTGCGCATGCGTTGATTTTGGATGGTTTCGTGACCGTACAAACAGGAAAATCTGTTGGAACGGTTCTTTCTCTTATTTCGCTGTCAGTTCTGACAGCTATAAAAAAACTAACCTCGATTTCATTTCAAAAGCCACCGTCAAAAGCCGACGCCAAGAGCTTTATTAAAATTGATCGGGGCCTGAGTTTTCTGACGATGACTTGGTGTTAGTCTATCAACCACAACCGAAAAATGAGGATTATTTGGGTAATTTTAGCCATGAATAATGGTTGCCACTCACAACCAGGTATTCCTTAGCTCTATAAACAAAGAACCTGGGTTATGTTTTCCATAAACATGACCGAATTTATCATAACATACCATGTATAACATTATTGTTTGATTCCATTTTTGGCTTTGGTGAAGTTTCGGCCAACAAACGAGCCAGCCAAACAACAAGCAACAGCAAAAACAAAATCAAATCACACTCAATCTCAACACTCAAGACTCAAGGAAGCAAGAAAACAGAAGGCGCATAGAAATGACAAAATGAAATTTTGCGCCAAGCGGGCGATTTACTTTCTACTGCGCATGTCGGTCCTCAAAGTCCTTACTCTGGACCAAGTACCGATTTGACCGTACAGAAACCGTCCCATGAACGGTAACGAAATCTGTTGGAACGCTTTATGGACCGTTATATGAACGGTCACAAAACGTGTTGGAACGCATTTCACGTTCTGCGCATGTCCGTAACGATACATTGTACGGTATTCAGGCCTATTGGAAAGAACCTTATAATAGCTGTTGCAAATGTGGCGTATTCAAAATCCTAACAAAATGTTTTTACTACCTCAGTTAATTTTGCCTTGAAGTTTTTTCCAAATACGTGTGGGGTCATTTTTCACCTTTATCTTCATTTACTGTGAACAAATCAATCAAGTCGTATATTGGAATGCTTCTTTTTGAAATCTGTATTTTTTTATACAAATAATCCATATTTGCCAATTCAGCTTATGTATGGAATTCCAAAGTTTGAATTTCACAGCCAAAAAAATGGGAAAAATTATCGCAAAAGGAACTGTGACAAAAAATAACAAACAGCGTACACAACTGTACAGAAACATCAACATTATGTGCATTACGAATGTAGGAAAAATATAAACAATATATATGTACTTTGGCACCTACCTAAGCTACATTTTAATCTCACTCATTTTTTGTAAATGTATGTCAGCCATACTGCGTTTATGTTTCTATAATCGACGTTATTTGACAGTGGACACTATGATTATTTTAATTCGTACTAGAAAGCGGGTGTTAATAGTACATTGGATTCAATATTTCTTTTCAATGATGAAATAATATTTACTACTTAATCAGCGACAGACAATATGGATTCCGAACCAAAGATCAACTGGAGATCTCCTGGCTTACGTCACACATGTGTGGAGCAAACTCATCCAGTCATTTAGCGAGGCTGACCTACCCACAAAGGATAACGTCACTATATCTACCTATGCTGATGATACTGCAGTACTATCAGTGCATCCTAACCACATGGAGGCATCAAATCAGCTACAAAAAAGCCTTGACGACACAGAAACTTGGATCAGGAGGTGGCGTATCAAAGCGAACGAATCAAAATCCGTCCATGTAACGTGTACTGACATGGAAAAAACACATCTTTACTAAACGGAAACAGCTAGGGCTGAAACTTCAAAACCTATATTGGTTGATAGGTCACAGGTCCTCTCTATCGTTGAGCAACAAAGTCTTGATATATAAGGCCATAAGAAAACCAATTTGGTGTTATGGTATACAACTATGGGGATCGGCCTCGAATTCTAATATCGAAATACTGGAGAGGTTCCAAGCCAAAACATTACGACTCCTAACCAAAGCTCCATGGTGTGTTCCAAATGAATTTATCAGGCGCGACTTGCAGATCCCATCAGTGAAAGAAGTGTCAAACATCGCCGAGAGGTACAGAACTCGTCTTCAAGAGCATTCCAACCCATTAGCCAGACACCTTATGCAGCATCAGGGCAGCCGCAGGTTGAAGAGACATATCCCAAGTGATCTTCCAGAAAGATTTGAGTGAATGTGTAGTGTGTAGTTCCCAGTGCTAAACTTTGTGTATGTGCAAAGATGTAAGAGGAAATAGTTACGGAACTGTTCCCTACATGTTAGTGTTAGTGCAACAAACTATTTGCTCATTGTGACTAGTTTAAAAGGGGTGATACACGTACGAGCAAGTACGCGTACTTATGGCTCGACGACCTTTTTCGCCTGTGTGTCACCGTAAGTACGCGTACTTTAAAACCGTCGCGCAAACCGCCGGCGAGCCAACTGGTTTGAAATGTTGCTCGTAGCTGGTCTCAGCTCGTACTGCGAGCCGCGAGCCACCACATTGTTTTGGCAGGCCATCGATGCGCAACGCTTGTTGTGTTTGGCGTTTGTTAAAAGTTTTGTTTATTTAGGAAAATTATCAAAATGAGTGATTTCAGCTTCACGTGTGTCACCGCGTCGAGCCGAGTAAGTTCGCGAACTTAAAAACCGCGTACTTAAAGTTCGTACGTGTATCACCCCTTTAACAGATAGCAAATCAATTGGGAGTTAAATTAAAAAAAAATTATCGAGGCTCACGTCGTTGCTCTCGATATTTCAAAGGCATTCGATCAACTGTGGCATGCAGCTCTCCTAAACAGGCTTTCGCCTTACAGGCTCCCTGTTAAGCTTTGCGGTTGGCTCGCAGACCTCCTCTCAGATCGGAAAATCTCTGTCGTGGTAGACGGCTTTTCCTCTTCTTTCCATAGCATCAATGATGGGGTTCCGTAGGGATCGGTATTGGCTCCGGCATTGTTTCTGCTTCACATTAGTGATGTACTCTCTAGCACTACATAATATCCAATCCAAGGTTTTGTGGATGGCAGTACGCTGCATGCAGGCATCATGAGCAATAGACCGATCTCTGTGGTCGAGCTGGAACGCAGAAGACTGGCAGTGGCAGCTTCACTTTCAAAGGATCTCGATACCATTACCGCTTGGGGGCTCAAGAATATGGTAAAATTGAATGCTTCCAAGAGCCAGTAATATACGCTATCAAACAAGAAGTGCCCAAGCCAACACCAGGTTCTAATGAACAACCGGGCTCTGCCAAGGAGTCACTCATTCAAGCTGTTAGGAGTCAACATTACAGAAAAACTGATCTGGCACGAACACGTTGCGTCAATTGCAACAGCTGCTGGTAAAAAGCTTGGGTCCCTACTTAGAGCCAGAAAGTACTTCTCACCATGTAACCTCCTCACGCTATATAAAGCCCAGATAAGACCTGGCCTGGAGTATTGATTTCATGTCTGGGGAGCTGCTGCCCCTACTACCCTGTCTATACTAGATTACTAGATGTCGTTCAGAGAAGGGCAATTCGACTAATTGGCGACCCGGTCGTAACGCGCCGCCTCCAGCCACTTTCTCACCGGCGTGTTGTTGGTGACCTCTCACTCTA
The DNA here is from genome assembly GCA_951848785.1 of Callosobruchus maculatus. NCBI lineage: Eukaryota > Metazoa > Arthropoda > Insecta > Coleoptera > Chrysomelidae > Callosobruchus > Callosobruchus maculatus. The sequence goes on along the minus strand of CATOUR010000071.1, from coordinate 29,951,868 downwards.
CTCCCCGAACCAGTCTCCTCCAGCATTCCTTCTTTTGGAGAACTTCGACGCTGTGGAATGAGCTGCCGGGGAATTTGTTTACCGACGGCTACAACCTGCAGCGTTTCAAGTCTAACGTGGACCGACACATCCTCTCGCAGCGCTTCTACAGCGCCATATAGGCTTTCAGCCTTTGCGGGAGACTGACCATGAAAAAAATTAAGAGGCCTATTTCGAAAGACGAAGGTGATACCCTAATTTCGAAAATTTTCGCGACTACAACACTTCCATCGCCTACTCGTGTGAAGTAAAATGTACTATCAACTGCCGCTTTGAAATTATCATTCACAAATTTATGATATAATTTTTGTTTGAAGAGAGAATAGATTAACATAAAGTAGTTCAAATCTTTTCACATTGGAAAAATCAATTTATACAGAGTGTATCAAAATTAAGTGTAAACAACGTACTTTGTAAAATTATAAGGACAGTATATCTTTCAAAGATATTTTGATTAGGAAAATTCAAGATAATTGTATAAAATGGCAACATTAGCATTATTTTTTAAAAGCAATGACGCAGAGTGTCCTTTTTATAAATAACCTAGTTGAGAAGTATGCGAAATGTACGATTATTTTCTTCATATTACCCAAAACATTGGGAAGTTTTAAAACAAAGAGTAAATTTTTGGCATTTTCATATTTTCACTCATTTTTTTACACCGATTTTCACCATATATAGAAACCAAACAACAACACAAAACAACCAAAACCACGAACCACGACGGAACGTCAAAGTTATGATATGACACGGAACGTGCTAGCACCCATCGTCCACTCAGATTCTGCGACGTTGCCACATTTCGCTAAGATGTGATCAGCAGAAAAGGCCCATGACGTAATTTTATGAACACAAGAAATGTTTTAGTGTTCAAATACCACCCTCCCCAGCACTCCAATTATGGCACGCCCTCTCCAAAACCCCTATAATTAAATTCTCTAGGTATTATATATTTTATTATCATTCAGTTACCCATTAATATATAGACTGCTATGCTGTTTGTCGCATTTTTATTCATATTTATAAGTTACTATTCCTAAGTAGTATTATAACACATTGAACTTCATTCATTCGGCAGGCATCAAAAGATTAGCGAGATGTGGCAACGTCGCAGAATCTAAGTGGACGATGGGTTCCGTTTCATATCACAACGTTGACGTTCCATCGTGGTTTTGAATGTTTTGTGTTGTTGTTTGGTTTCGATATATGGCGAAAATCGGTGATTTTCAAAAAAAAATTTGAGTGAAATGCCAAGAATTTTTTTGTTGAAAGTGACATATTAGACCGTTCTCTATACGATAAAAATAAAATCGCTAGGAAATTTTTGGATATCTAAAGCCTACTAGTCCCAAAAAATTAAATACGGGTATCATTATTTTATATGTCCAATTTTGGAACTAACCTGAGTTAAGAATAATGCTTTTGTTGTGAAAATGTAACTCTGAGTCACTCTGTACAAAATGATAATTTTAATCCAATTTATCATTTTTTTTTTTCAAATTTTCATCTGCCACTAGACTACACTTTGCAGCCATAGTTATTTTTATAAATGTAATGTATAGTAGTAGAAGATACTTTTTATGACTAGAAAGGAGTAAAAGCTAGACTCTATAATAAAAAATAGTATGAAATCTACATTTATGCATAGGTAGAAACACAGTTTCTATAGAATAAATTTGGTGTTGTTCATATACAGGACATATAGCTTAGTATCATTACATTTTTTGCAACATTACAAGAAAAATAAACAGAAAACAAAAAACATTTTAGGCCAAAAAAATCTAGGTTTTGCGTGCTTTGATTTGTTTATGACTTTTCGACATATATTAATCACTAATTGAGTTTTCAATTCAATTCAAAAATAAAAAAAAACAGTTCTCTATTGATCACTATTTCGCATCTAAGTGAATTGCCCTGTATACTAACACCGTTTTCGATCGATATAAGTATTGATCTACAAACTGAGAGGCAAGATAGTGCATACAGTGTCGCTTAGGGTAATATATACATCTAAAACAACAAAAATATGCATACAGGATTAGTTTTTAGCACACATGCGGTCTGTAATTGCCTTAATCTGATAAGGGTCACCAATTATATTCAACAAAATATACAAAAGAAGTTGAAATGCACAACTTAAAACTATTTGAAATTATATAGGGTGTTCAGGATCTAGTAAACTTGTTTTTTTTTCAAATCGGTTACACTGTATTTCATTCTTGATTCACATAGACTACATCTCTTGTTAACAATATTACATTAGCAGTTACTTGCTTACGTCCAGAGATTTCGTCGATCATTTTGACTGGTAATGATGTGAACAAAGTAAAAATGAAAGGAGTGCTTTGTTTTGTTATTCTTCAAATATATATCTTATTGACCTTGGATTTGACATCCACATTGATCTTCAAACTCAAACTATCAACATCGCTAAAAACACGTCTCAATTCAGTTGATTTGCAGAATAAGAAGTATATAATCTTACTTGAAAAAATGGGTTGACCCTTGAATAACCTGTGAATCCATGAACTCTCACAGATAGTCTGGAAATAGCATTTTTATGTATGCATTCATTCTAACTTTTACCATAATTATAAAAATTATCAAGGAAATATCTGTATTATTCACCACTTTATAAAACAACCTTACGTTGAAAGAATCAAAAATATGTAGCTGTGAAAAATCTGTACTAAACTGCAAGGGTTTTAATTTGAAAAGTTTTATTCTGTAACTACTGATTTATTTACTGTGCATGCCAAATCCATAAATTGTTAATAGCTTTAATAATAAAGCAGTTAATAAACCGTCAGAATATTAAAAACTCACCCTGTATAAAAAGAGACGCTGAACAAATCTGCTATTTATATCAAACTGTACATATTTATATACTACACTTTATTAAACATTATTTTCTGTTGGCGGTAACACAAAATCAAAGGTAGTTTTAGCGATTGGTATATATGTTCAGAATGCTATATGAAGCTATTTTGCGATTTCACAAAAAAAAATAAACTCTCTATTATCCGAACTAACGTGGGCTGAAAATCCACATTTTTTATTTAATTTTCTATATATTTTTAATATCATTCAATAATAAATACCAATACCTACGTTAAAACAAACTAACAACTAAAAATGAAATAAAACGCAAATACATCTGTATTTGTAAAGTAAAAAATATGTATATGTACTTGTAGAGAAATATACTTTGAAACTTTTAGAAAACAGAGTGTCTACTGTGATAATAATAATAAAAAATAAATTCTAAAAGTTATTATTTGAACTGAAAAAAATAACCTTAATTTGTAATAGTTTAGGACAAAACTCCAATATAATAGGAACGAAATTTGTCAGCCTAAAAATAGAAAACATCTTAAAAATAATCTCAAATAACAAAATAGCATCACCGTCTCTGAAAACCAATATTTTTCTACCTGGCTTATGGCATCTAATGAGCATTATACAAATGTCTTTTATAAAAATATTTCTGATATCCTATCAACCTTCCTAAAGCTTTGTGGCTACCAGCATATATTGACCGTATTCAAAACTACGAGTCATTGGGATTTATCAACTAGGGGGTTTTATACTGACTAATACCCAAGTATACAAAAGGTTGCGCTTTTTCTGCACTAGTTTATATTTTAGGTTATTCAAGCCGTCTTTGTCGAAGCGTTTCTGGCCTTGCTTCAACACATCATACCTGGAACACAGAAGAATTGGAATATTACAACAAGCAGAAGCAACACCAATAAATTAAAAGAAAAAAAAACCTCAAAAAAAGCTTTTATTAAATTCTCTAAAAAGAAAAAAATTAAATTTTCCTTTTAAAATGTTAACTACTTTTATAGCCTTTTTTTAAATTTCTGTTTACACAATTTATATGACCGTAAAAGCTTGTCGCGTGACTTACGTGTCTAAATAAACCAATACCTATTCAGTTGAGTAACCTATTCTGTTAAGTTTATTTTTTAAAATTCAAGTTTAATTAAATACTTATAGGTACTTAAGCAAACCTCGCGACAGGCTTTTATGATCATAATTATAAATTGTATATAATGAGGTTATAAGGTGATCGTTAAAATTTTGAAAGAACGTTATATTTTCGTTTTTTGGGGCATTTAAATAAAATGTTTTTTAAAATTTTAATTTACTTTTTATATTTTAGTTATCATTCTGCATTTTTATTATCAGCGAACTAATAACCAACTAACCAACTATAGAAAAGCAAAAAAACTTCAGATGTCGGCCATATTGGATTAAGAGTGATGTGATAATATTTTGAGAATTATTCCCGGCAAGCCCTTTCATTTGTTACCTATATTGCAAAAATGCATTAAAAATAACTATTCCGCCATCTTGGATGGTCCTCCATATTGGATTTAGAATGAAGTCACATTATTTTTCGAGCTACTCTCAACAAGCCCTTTCATTTGATACCCATATTGTAGAAATGCATTAAAAATAACTATTCCGCCATCTTGGATGGTCCGCCATATTGGATTTAGAATGACGTCACATTATTTTTCGAGCTACTCTCAACAAGCCCTTTCATTTGATACCCATATTGTAGAAATGCATTAAAAATAACTATTCCGCCATCTTGGATGGTCCGCCATATTGGATTTAGAATGACGTCACATTATTTTTCGAGCTACTCTCAACAAGCCCTTTCATTTGATACCCATATTGTAGAAATGCATTAAAAATAACTATTCCGCCATCTTGGATGGTCCGCCATATTGGATTTAGAATGACGTCACATTATTTTTCGAGCTACTCTCAACAAGCCCTTTCATTTGATACCCATATTGTAGAAATGCATTAAAAATAACTATTCCGCCATCTTGGATGGTCCGCCATATTGGATTTAGAATGACGTCACATTATTTTTCGAGCTACACTCAACAAGCCCTTTCATTTGATACCCATATTGTAGAAATGCATTAAAAATAACTATTCTGCCATTTTGGATAATCTTCCATATTGGATTTAGAATGACGTCACAATATTTTTCGAGTTACGCTCAACAAGCCCTTTCATTTGATACCCATATTGTAGAAATGCATTAAAAATAACTATTCCGCCATCTTGGATGGTCCGCCATATTGGATTTAGAATGACGTCACATTATTTTTCGAGCTACTCTCAACAAGCCCTTTCATTTGATACCCATATTGTAGAAATGCATTAAAAATAACTATTCCGCCATCTTGGATGGTCCGCCATATTGGATTTAGAATGACGTCACATTATTTTTCGAGCTACTCTCAACAAGCCCTTTCATTTGATACCCATATTGTAGAAATGCATTAAAAATAACTATTCCGCCATCTTGGATGGTCCGCCATATTGGATTTAGAATGACGTCACATTATTTTTCGAGCTACTCTCAACAAGCCCTTTCATTTGATACCCATATTGTAGAAATGCATTAAAAATAACTATTCCGCCATCTTGGATGGTCCGCCATATTGGATTTAGAATGACGTCACATTATTTTTCGAGCTACTCTCAACAAGCCCTTTCATTTGATACCCATATTGTAGAAATGCATTAAAAATAACTATTCCGCCATCTTGGATGGTCCGCCATATTGGATTTAGAATGACGTCACATTATTTTTCGAGCTACTCTCAACAAGCCCTTTCATTTGATACCCATATTGTAGAAATGCATTAAAAATAACTATTCCGCCATCTTGGATGGTCCGCCATATTGGATTTAGAATGACGTCACATTATTTTTCGAGCTACTCTCAACAAGCCCTTTCATTTGATACCCATATTGTAGAAATGCATTAAAAATAACTATTCCGCCATCTTGGATGGTCCGCCATATTGGATTTAGAATGACGTCACATTATTTTTCGAGCTACTCTCAACAAGCCCTTTCATTTGATACCCATATTGTAGAAATGCATTAAAAATAACTATTCCGCCATCTTGGATGGTCCGCCATATTGGATTTAGAATGACGTCACATTATTTTTCGAGCTACTCTCAACAAGCCCTTTCATTTGATACCCATATTGTAGAAATGCATTAAAAATAACTATTCCGCCATCTTGGATGGTCCGCCATATTGGATTTAGAATGACGTCACATTATTTTTCGAGCTACTCTCAACAAGCCCTTTCATTTGATACCCATATTGTAGAAATGCATTAAAAATAACTATTCCGCCATCTTGGATGGTCCGCCATATTGGATTTAGAATGACGTCACATTATTTTTCGAGCTACTCTCAACAAGCCCTTTCATTTGATACCCATATTGTAGAAATGCATTAAAAATAACTATTCTGCCATTTTGGATAATCTTCCATATTGGATTTAGAATGACGTCACAATATTTTTCGAGTTACGCTCAACAAGCCCTTTAATTTGATACCCACATTGTAGAAATGCATTAAAAACAACTATTCCGCTATCTTAAATGGTTCGTCATATTGAATGTAGAATTTTTTACTTTTTGAATCCTGACCGTCGGTACCAAATATTTAGTAAAACAATCTTGGGATACGGTCACTTATTATATTTCCAAAATATAAAATTTTACGACGTTTCGACGCTTCTATTAGGCGTCATCTTCAGGTATTAAAAATTATACCACAACAGTCATATGTATTATGCCGGGTGGTGTTGGTAATTTGGTTTTCAGTGAGAGAGTGCTTCGACGCTTCTATTAGGCGTCATTTTCAGGTATTAAAACTAAAATAAAATATTAGAAATGTCAAACAGATACAAAATGACTAACATTCACAATTATTTTTTTTTAAAAACAAAATTACAATTTAAAACAAATAATTAAAATGCAACAGAAAACTTACATTATACCACAACAGTCATATGTATTATGCCGGGTGGTGTTGGCAATTTGGTTTCCAGTGAGAGAGTGGCGTGGTGGAACAAACATACCAAGCTGATAAAATATACGTTAAAAAATATATACAAGTACAAAACATAAGAAAACAATTAAAATATCGAGGAAGGTAAGATAAGATGGAAGAAAGTATAGGCTATGTTCTATTTATTAAATTTGCATATATGCATGAAAGATTGCTTGTATCTGTCCTGAAATTCATGCTGTTAGAACTTCTTTTTATATGTATCATCTCTAAGATGTTTCTTTTATACCAATCTTTCTCTTTGCATAAAGTTCTAACGTTGCGTTGTTAAAATCGATGGTATGTTTATTTTCTATAGCATGTTTGCTGAGGGCGGTAGAATTCGGGTTCTTATTTTTATCATATAATGATCATATTTATGTTTATATATGCGTTTATTTAAATATTGCTTAGTTTGTCCTATGTATAAGTTGGGGCAATCTTTAAAAGGTATTTCATAAACCAAGTTGCTATGCATGTCCTTTTCTAATGCAGGTTTCAGGCTTGAAAATACTGCACGGGTTGTTGTCGTGGCAGTATGGGCAACATTTACGTTAAACTTATTGAAAATTTTATTAATGTTTTCGGAGAGTCCAGGTGTATAAGGCATTGAAAAATATTTCTTTTTATTATTATCATTATTTGAACGTTGCCGGCGGTTATAAAGTTGATGAACTCTCTTCTTGATAATGGTGTTTGTGTGAAGTGCTGGGGATAGTTGTTTTGGGACAGGATATTCCTTACCTTTTTGAGATTGTCAGGTCTGTTTTTGACATCAGAAAGCAAAACTCACACACTCTCTTACTGAAAACCAATTTGCCTACACCACCCGGCATAATACATATGACTGTTGTGGTATAATTTTTAATACCTGAAGATGACGCCTAATAGAAGCGTCGAAACGTCGTAAAACTTTATATTTTGGAAATATAATAAGTGACCGTATCCCAAGATTGTTTTACTAAATATATTGAATGTAGACTACTACCAGTGAATTTTATAGGTTTTTTAATAACAGTCAGTGAATATGTAAAACTTGTACACTATAAATAAAGTAAACATGATAGCAAACCAGAGTTGATGAGAAAACGAGAGGATCGAAAAACACAAAAAAGGAATGGTAATAGTGATAATGATAACAAATATGGAAAATGCAGTTACCTATTAGGACTCGGTTTGTCTTTCTTGTGCGTCAACATGGTGTATCTGGCGATAGTGATCGGGTACCTGGAGATGTGCAGTTGATGGTACCTGATACGGTTGGACATATCGTCGTCCTCCCCACCCCAACCCCAAAACGAATTCGAAAAACCGTTCAGCAACTTGAAGTGTTCTCGAGTTATCGCTGACACGCCGCCAAAAATCTGAGAATACGGTAGCCTGGAACAGAAAATCCATTCTAGTTCGGGTCTTGATAAGTGTACAAAGTTTAAATTAAATCTGTCCGTTTAAAGTGGGTCAAAATCGAGTCCAAAGGAGTCGGTTACAAACACACATACAAACAAACATACATGTGAAGCTCTTAAAAGAGTGTCAAAATCGATGTATATATCATTTTTCTTAATGAAAACACAGATTAAATGTTTATTTAATTTTTTTCAGTTTTCTCACGAGCGTGGTGTGCTCGCCAGCCGTACGAAATTGCGATCGCTCTGCGCATTGCGTCAGCAACGAGATTTTTCGCGGGGGGAATTATTAGACGTCGTGATACCACGGCCCGTTTAATCGCGTTTTAAATAGAATCGCTAACGATTTTTGTTTAATTTACTTTGTATTCCTTATTTTGAGCTATAGAAGACTGAAATTTGTATACATAATGCCAAATTGTGCAGTTGTCGGTTGTAAAAACCATAGTAAGATGAAAGAGCCAAATGTTAAATTCTATAAGTTCCCGAACATATAATATAATATAATAAACATTTATTAAAACTGAAATTTTTATGGTACATCCTCGGAAAATATTCACCTGCCGTATTTTGAATGAATAAATATGCAGAAGAAAGCAATGAATCGTGCCTACTTGAACCATTACAAGTGAAAAATTTAGTTTCGAGTAATTCTAACATCGAAGCTGATGACGTGTGCTTTACTCAGGAGTTTTTCAAGAACGTTATTCTTGACAGCGATATTGTTGGGACGGAGAATGATTCAAATGATATTCATTTTTCCAACTTTACCTTTCAGAGTCCAGATTATGACCTAGATAAATTTATTTCTGAAGAACATGACCTTTTGTGTCAAGTGGAAAAAAAATAAATGCTAGACACGATTTCCAACGAGGGACTGAAATTTATTGACGGATATGTGGCCTACAGATTCAAAAACGAATATCCTAATCTAACTTTGGAGGCGCAAACCAAATTTCATTCTTCTAATCGGGCCGCAGACTGGATTGAGTTTCTATCTAGTCAGTCTTGTATATCCAAGTGAGGAGATGGTTAAAGTAGCCCGTTTTGGTTGAGATAGAGTTCGATAAATTCCATGGACAGTTGTGTTCTAAACAATCAAACATATTTAAAAAATATTAGAGATAGACCCCAGTGGAAACCACCAAACAATTTCCTGACAAAATAATATTATATCTAATACGAACGAGAATATACGTCAGGCTCAGACATTTAAACAAAAGGATTAGTTTCGAAAATTGTAGGTGTAAACTTAGGGCCAAAATGACCAAATTTACCAATAAATAATACATTTTTGTAGAAAAAGTCGTTAAATTACCTATTTTACACTTCTCTATAACATAATTGTCAAATAATTGGCTATTGAACTCCTTTAATCTATCACTTTTAAATTAAAATATAATCCATCATGTGGTATTCCCGCCAGTTCGCCGACAGAAATCTCGTTGCTGACGTCACAGCGTGCCGGCGCTCGGACGGCTGCATGCGTGTGAGCACACCATGTTTATTTACACTATGCTCACGAGTTGAAAAAAATATCGGGTAATACGAAACCAAGCTTACTTGTATTTGAATATATCTACAGCAACGCTCATATGTCTAGGTTGATCTGGACAAGTGTATAGGTTTCTGTCATCTTCTGGTAGCAGATCTATGTCATGGAAAATAAAGCAGTCATAGTTGCTCCCATTTAAAGCTTCTTTGTAACCTGGAAAGTGCAATGAATATTGGTGAGTATTGAAAAAATTATCCTTACAAGATTTCATATACAGTGCTTTTCAATGAAAACTATCCTCCTTAAATAACTTTAAACAAGAGACTAGAGGGCCTTTCCGTTGTTTTAAAGGAAGATCCTGTATATTTCTTCAAAATTTGAGGCGTCTTGGTACTAGATTCCAAAAATTTATAATTCTCGACGCGTAAAATGAATCGTTTTGGAGCTACAATTTTTAATTTCAATGCAATAACAGAAACGGTTAATCACAGTTAAAATGCCTGTACTAAGTCAAGTTAAACAGTTATAAGCAAAAAAGCTTTGTTAAAAAAAGCTTTTATTTAATCGCTATAAAAAGAAGTAAATAAAACTTTCCATTAAGCATTTTAACTATCAACTTATAGCTTTAATACACAATTTATATGATCATAAAAGTTAATCGCGCGATTTACTTGTGTAAATAAACTAGTACCTATTTGATTGAGCAACTTAATCTGAGGATTTTAATTTTTTTAAAATTTCAGTTTAATTTAATACTTATAGGTACTTACACAAACCTCACTACAAGCTTTTATGATCATATACATTGAGTATAATTAGTCTATACGTTGATAGTTAAAATTTTGAAGGAAAGTTATATTTTCCTTTGTTTAGAGTATTTAGATAAAGGCTTTTTAAAATATTTTTTTGTTTTTAATTTGTTTTTTTAATTTTTAGTGATCACTGGCTAGGTCTGTTCATCTAATTCAACGCATCATTGTTTCAAGGTCGCTTGCTAGGTGGAGCAACGGAGCTTATAATCACGATCTTTTTTTACCCTACATTTTTATTCTCGAACCTTTTTAATTAATACACATACTATAGAAAAGCATACAAAATTTCAAAAGTCCGCCATATTTGACTAGGAGTGATATCAAACTATTTTTCCAATTATTTTTGGTCATTCCGCCCTCCTGGATGTTCCGCCATATTAGATTTAGAATGACGACACATTATTTTTCGAATCAATATCAGCAAGTCCTTTTATTTGATACCCATATTGTAGAAGTGCATAAAAATAACTATTCCGCCATCTTGGATGGTCCTTCATATTGGATTTGGAATGACGTCAGATTATTTTTCGAGTTACTCACAAAAAGCCCTTTAATTTGATACCCAATATTGTAAAAATGCATTAAAAGTAACTATTCCGCCATCTTGGATGTTCCGCCATATTGGATTTAAAATGACGTCACATTATTTTTCGAGTTACTCTCAATAAGCCCTTTCATTTGATACCCATATTGCAGAACTGCATAAAAATAACTATTCTGCCATCTTGGATAGTCCGCCATATTGGATTTAGAATGACGTCACACAATTTATCGTGTACTGTCATCCAAACTAAACGTGTATATGTTACGGATAAAGTGTTTACTTTGATAGTTTATGTACTAGCTGGATAGTATACAAACTATCCAAATGTCTCGTTATTTTGATGGAAACTCATATTTCAACTAAAATAGCTATGAATATTGGTTGGTTTGTATACTAGCCAGCTAGTTTATAAACTATACAAGATATGCCGCTAAATTATATACCACAAAGATGTCACACATATTAACCAGTGTCTCTGGTCAGTTTACAGTTTACGAACTATCCACATCATTTGGATAAGGTACCTATGCAACTAATATCTGTAGTAATACATAATAACCAACTCGTTGGTTAGTATGTAAACTAACCAATCCTCTTTGGTTACTATGTAAACTAACTAATTTTCTTTGGTCAATTTAACAGAAAAGTGAGGTTATGTTTATGGCAAGTGCAAGTGTAACGTATTGGTATTGTTTATTGTCGTGCCTTGAAAAATTTGTTTAAGAACGGGTATCTAGTTACCAAAAATGGATCAGCAACAGCAATTTGAAAAGTTACGATTAAAATGTTACGAGAAAAAGTACCAAAATTCAAAATTAACGAATGACAGTGATTATAATGTACTTCTGCAACATATAAAGAGAATACGCGAACAAGGACCTAACACTAATAACAAGATTGATTATCATGAAATGAATACTTATGATTTACAGAGAATCGAATCATCTTGTGTAAAGTAAATAATGTAATCTAATATAAAGGATCTGGAAAGATTATTTTACGTTTGAGTGAAACCTATGATGCTATTAAAGCTGCCCAGGGTCTAGAGATTTATTTTATATGAATATTTTGTTACACAAATAGTGTTTCCGTTTGTTTTACTTATTTTTAGGTAATTATAGCAATTGTATGTTGTATCTATGAATAAACTTTACTTTTGATTAAAAATTGTTTTTTTAAACTAAAGTAACCAAAGAGGATTGGTTAGTTTACATACTAACCAACGAGTTGGATATTATGTAGTACTAGAGATATTAGGTGCATACTTTATCCAAATGATGTAGATAGTTTGTAAACTAACCAGAAACACTGGTTAATATGTGTGATATCTTTGTGGTATAATACTTTAGCGGCATATCATGTATAGTTTATAAACTAGTTGGATAGTATACAAACCAACCAATATTCATAGCTATTTTAGTAGAAATATGATTTTCCATTAAAATAACGAGACATTTGGATGGCTTATATACTAGCTGGATAGTATATAAACTATCAAAGTAAACACTTTAACCGTAACATATACATAAAAAATTTCAGCTCAATCGCTTGAAGATAGTATCTGCTTCAAAATTGAGTAGCAAGAATCCACCCGAACAAACATACATTGCAAATAAAAGCTTTTAAAAATTGGTTTATTTTTCTGTTTGACTTACCAATGTTCATAAGCATCGCCCTATTGAACGGCCCGTCGCCATCTTGTTCCACTATGAAGAGAGTGTAGTCGAGCATCTGGCGTTTGAGGAAGGGATGCATGTGTTGGAGGAAGAGTAGCAGATGTTCCCCCCTGCACCTGAAGGGCACGATGATCGCCACCCTTTTGGGCGGTTTGCAATTGGGCGGTCGCCAACTGCCCCCAGGTAGCAACCAGGGAAACCGCCTCTCCAATTCACCCACCGTTGGCACAGGGGTGCGCACTATGGGGATGCGACCATCTGGAAGTAGTGGGGAATAATAATAATAATAATAATAATAGACCAGAAAGATCATCACCGCAACAATAGGCAAAAGGATTGAACAACACCTTACTCAAAACAACATCCTGACCGAAGAACAGAAAGGATGTAGAAAACAAAGCCAAGGTTGCAAAGAACAACTAATAATTGATAGTGTGATCATGGAGCAAACTAGAAAAGAACACAGGAACCTCCATACCTGTTTCATCGATTATAAAAAAGCTTTTGACTCTGTACCCCATAGCTGGCTAACGAAAACTCTTCAAATATATAAAATTAATCCAACCCTTCGTCAGTTCCTTACAAGAGCTATGGAGACGTGGAGAACCAACATACATCTTAAAACTCAGGACGGTCATATCCAAACGGAGGAGCTATGCATAAGACGCGGTATCTTCCAGGGTGATTCACTCAGTTCACTGTGGTTCTGCCTTTGTTTAAATCCACTCTCCAACGCACTTAATAACACAAATTATGGTTTCAACATCAGACACCAGAAAGTTAATCAACACAGAATCAGTCATCTTCTCTACATGGATGATATAAAACTGTATGCAGCCACTGAAGTGCAACTGAAGGAATTACTCAAAATAACAGAGGTTTGTACGTCAGACGTCCGGATGGAATTCGGAATGAGCAAATGCAAGGTGCTCCACATCCATAAGGGCCAATGGAAGAACCATTCCGAACAGGAAATACTAACTGGCCAAACTCTGGACAACATGGAGAAGGACGAAACGTACAAGTACCTAGGCTTCAATCAGAACATTAAGATTGACCACTCAGAGGTTAAGGCTCAACTAACACAAGAGTTTAGAGACCGTCTCATTACACTTCTGAAAACAAAATTGAACTCCAAAAATCTTACGAAAGCAATTAACACATTTGCGATACCGGTTCTCACATACTCCTTTGGTATCATCAAGTGGTCGCACACTGATATTGAAAACATCAACATACTCATACGAACGGAACTCACAAAACACAGAATGTCACATCCGAAAGCGTGCAAGGAAAGGCTTACCATAGACAGGAAACATGGGGGCAGAGGAATTATAGACATACAGTCACTTCACACAAGACAAATAAAAACACTCAGAGACTTTTTCCAAAGCAAAGAGACAACCTTACACAGATCAATAGTAAAAGCAGACAAAAACTATACTCCACTCACCCTATCCCGCCCAGATCACCCAGCAGACGCACACAATCACATAGAATTACAACAAGAAAAAATAAACACATGGTCACAAAAAGCACTCCATGGCAAGCACAGATACCGCGTTACACAAGACCACATTAATGAAAGACAATCATACGCCTGGCTCCAGGATGGCCAACTCTTTCCAGAAACTGAGGGTTTTATGCTTGCTATCCAGGACCAAGTGATTGCGACAAGGAACTACATGAAATACATAATTAAAGATACATCCATAACCGACGACAATTGCAGAAAGTGCCACCAACAAAAAGAGACAATAGACCACATAACAAGCGCATGCAAAACTCTCGCTGGAACCGAGTACACAGCTAGACATAACTCTGCAGCCAAAGTCATTCACCAAGCACTCGCCACAACAAACAAGCTAATAGAAAACACAGATCCATATTACAATTATACACCGACATCAGTACTCGAAAACAATGAATATAAACTGTACTGGGATGTTGAAATACATACGGATAAGACTATCCCGGCAAATCGGCCAGATATAGTTTTCCAGTCGAAGGCAGACAAAGTTACCTATTTGATAGATATTGCTATTCCCAACGATACGAATATCCAAAACGCCTACGCTGGGAAGATATCTAAATACACGGACCTTGCGATAGAAATAAAACGACTTTGGAAGCAAAACAAAGTTACCATTGTCCCCCTAATTATGTCTGTCTCAGGCCTCACACCAAACACATTTACACCACACCTACAACAGTTAGGCCTGGACAAAAGGTTACACAAAATATTTCAGAAGTCTGTAATCCTGAAGACCTGCAATATTGTTCGATCCTTCCTAAATTCCGATCCGTAATAGTTCAGGTGCTGACTTGGCACAGCCCGTCAACACCTGTTGCTACCGCAGTCATGCGAGAGAAACTTGGATAGACCAGATATAGTTTTCCAGTCAAAGGCCGCCAACATTACCTATTTGATAGATATAGCCATTCCCAATGATGTGAATATCCAAAACACCTACGCTGGGAGGATATCTAAATACACGGACCTTGCTATGGAAATAAAACGACTTTGGAAACAAAACAAAGTGACTATTGTCCCTCTCATTATGTCGGTGTCAGGCCTTACACCAGACACGTTCACATAACACCTTCAGCAGTTAGGCCTGGACGAAAAGTTACACAAAACATTCCAAAAGTCTGTAATCCTAAATACCTGTAATATTGTGCGATCCTTCCTAAATTCCGATCAATAGTCAGGGTGTTGACTTGGCACAGCCCGTCAACACTTGTCGCTACCGCAATTATGCGAGAGGAACTTAGAAAGTCGGATAATGATAATAATAATAATGGAACTGGGTACATGGCTAGACATAACTCAGCAGCCAAAATCATACATCAAGCATTAGCCACAAAAAACAAACTAATCGAAAACTCCGATCCATATTACAAGTATGTACACCAACATCAGTACTCGATAACGATCACTACAAACTATACTGGGATGTTGAAATACACACAGACAAAACCATCAATGCAAACAGACCAGATATAGTATTTCCGATAAAGGCAGACAAAGTTACTTACTTAATAGATATTGCTATTCCCAATGATGTGAGTGTTCAAAACACCTACGCTGGGAAAATGTCTAAATATACTGACCTTGCCATAGAAGTGAAGCGAATTTGGAAACAAGGTAAAGTTATTATTGTCCCCCTCATTATGTCAGTCTCAGGCCTCACACCGAACACATTTACACAACATCTACAACAGTTAGGCCTGGACGAAAGTTTACACAAAATATTCCAAAAGTCTGTAATCCTTAAGACCTGTAATATAGTACGATCTTTCCTAAATTCCGATCAGTAATAGTTCAGGTGTTGACTTGGCCTAGCCCGTCAACATTTGTCGTCACCGCAGTCATGCGAGAGAAGCTTGAAAAAACGTTATAATAATAATAATACAGCTGTTGAAGGTGTTGTGTATAGTGCAGTTGTTGCGCGTTAGCCTCTGTTTTCTCGTGATTTTTTGGGTAGTATCACAGAAAATAATTTAGTTCAAAGGCAATATGAAATCGAGCAACACAGGAAATTGGAGATCATTTTCTTCTAGTTAGCTTTGTCACCCAACAATTAACAAGGAATAGTAGAGTATCAATTATTATTATTATTATTATTTTTCTTCTAAGTTCCTCTCGCATAATTGCGGTAGCAACACGTGTTGACGGGCTGTGCCAAGTCAACACCCGGACTATTATTGATCGGAATTTAGGAAGGATCGCACAATATTACAGGTCTTCAGGATCACAGACTTTTGAAATACTTTCTGTAGCTTTTCGTCCAGGCCCAGCTGTTGAAGGTGTTGTGTAAACGTGTTTGGTGTAAGGCCTGACACCGACATAATGAGGGGGACAATAGTGACTTTGTTTTGTTTCCAAAGTCGTTTCATTTCCATGGCAAGGTCCGTGTATTTAGATATCTTCCCAGCGTAGGTGTTTTGGATATTCACATCATTTGGAATGGCAATATCTATCAAATAGGTAATTTTGTCGGCCTTTGACTGGAAAACTATATCTGGTCTATTGGCTGGGATAGTCTTATCTGTATGTATTTCAACGTCCCAGTATAGCTTGTACCGATCGTTTTCGAGTACTGATATCGGAGTGTAATTGTAGTATGGATCTGTGTTTTCTATTAGTTTGTTTGCTGTGGCTAGTGCTTGGTGTATGACCTTGGCCGCAGAGTTATGTCTGGCTGTATATTCGGTACCGGCAAGAGTTTTGCATCCGCTTGTTATGTGATCTATTGTTTCTTTTTGTTGTTGACATTTTCTGCAGTTATCGTCTGTTATGGATGGATCTTTAATTACGTACTTCTTGTAGTTTATTTTTATTATCTGACTTTCTAAATATAAAATAAATAAAAACGCTCCGAAACTTTTTCCAAAGCAAACAGACAAACTTACATAGGGGCAGTACTCAGAATAACAACTGAACATAGAGGTACTAAATAAACCACTTCAGCATGGCGTGCTCAAAGCCATCGTCTTTGACACTTCAGCCTCCAAACATTGATCAGCTGTGACCTCGCAGTGACAGTTCAAATTGTAAACAATGCTGTGTAACGCCAACTAATCTGAAAATTCTTCCAATGCAACCCATGTAACAAACACTGCACTTTTTGAGATCCATTTCGAAAAACTGTTAAACTGCACTCGAATATAGCACAGCAAGTCCGTAAAGCTTCACTACAGTTACCAACAAATAGAGAATTCGATTTTACTGACCAAGCATAAAAGACGCACAAACAAAACAAAAGTTTGACAGTCGAGGTTCTACCGTAAATAAGTCGCATGAAAATTATAACGGCGTTGCCAGCTCCTCAAAATGTATGTAAGACTTCAGAATTTGCGTTTATGATGAAGAAATATGCAGTAACGCAGTAGAGGTCAACATATCTATTGATTTTGTTGTAATCGTTCCTGAACCATCAAAATACCGTCTTTTTTAACGTAGAATGGAATATTTCTGGATACTATACAATTAAGACGATAGTAAACAATTATGGTTGCCGTATCTGGTGGACAATATGACAACGTAAGAAAAGATGTCGGCCTGTTAGAATTAGTTGTTTACTACCTCTATGTTCAGTTGTTACTCTGAGGGATATCCAAATACATACGCTGGGAATATACAGGGTGACCGACGGGAACTGGACGTTTTTCAAATGGTTGTATAACGCCGCTAGCGGTGGTAGGGAGGGGATTCAGGTATCAGTCGCCTTGCTGTATAATGCCATTTTAGTAGCTATGGAGCAGTGGACCGTATGTTAGAAATGCTGAGTCGGTCACGGCCGGGCAGCGACTGTTCCACGTTCATTTTAATCTTGGACGCCACGATATTGTTCCAAGCCGCAATACCATTCTCAGATGTGTTAACAGTCTGAGAACAGCAGGAATGATTGTGAAGAAAAAGCCACCTGGAGACCAGTATCGGATTTTGTTTTTTTATCTCTCCGCTTAAATGAAAATGAGCTTCATCGCTCATGACGATTACTACACTTTCATGGTCTCCGAGCAGCATTTGAATTCGAATGGCGAAGTCTTCTCGTTGCCCATAATCTGTTGGCTTAAGCTGCTGAACAATACACATCTTGTAAGGATGAAACGCTAAATCTTTTTCCAATATTATGCGCACTGATTCACGACTTAAGTTTAATTCACGCGCGTGTCTTCGTGCAGACCGTTGAGGGCTCCGAGTAAGCGCTTGTCTCACCCGCTCGACGTTTTCTGGCATCCTCGCAGTCTTCGTGGGACTAGGTGGCTTTTTCTTCACAATCATTCTTGTTGTTCTCAGACTGTTAACACATCTGAGATTGGTATTGCGGCTTGGAATGATATCGAGGCGTCAAAGATTAAAATGAACGCGGAACAGTCGCTGCGCGGCTGTGACCGACTCAGCATTTCTAACATACGCGTCATAAGCGAACATACGGTGCTCTACGGTCCACTGCTCCATAGCTACTAAAATGGCATTATACAGCAAGGCGACTGATACGTGAATCCCCTCCCTACCACCGCTAGCGGCGTTATACTAACCATTTGAAAAACGTCCGGTTCCCGTCGGTCACCCTGTATGTAAATACACTAATCTTGCCGTATGAATAAAACGACTCTGGAAACAAAATTAAGTTACTATTGCCCCCCTAATTATGTGAGTCTCAGGCCTTACACCAAACACGTTTACACCACACCTTCAACAGTTGGGCCTGGACGAAAAGTTACACAAAATATTCCAAAAGCCTGTAATCCTGAAAACCTGTAATATTGTGCGATCCTTCCTAAACTTCGATCAATAATAGTCCGGGTGTTGACTTGGCACAGCCCGTCAGCATTTGTTGCTACTGCAATCATACGGGAGAAACTTAGAAAACCAGGATGATAATAATCATTATAGTCTAAGATCCGAATATAAGACGACCTTCACCCAACTGGTTAATGGATGAAAAGCATTTTATACTAAATTTAATATGTTAAAAAACATATCGCGAGTGGGTTGGCTGAAAAATTTCAGTCCAGGATATGATTAATTAAATATTGAAAATTTAATTTTTTTTAAACATTTCACTGGTTTGGCTAATAGACAAATCACATACCAATCGAAAGTATGAAGCCCATAGAATATGCAAACGTTAGGTTGGCTACGTTTTTCCCGTCCCAACTATAGGGTAGGCAGGTATAAACAGGTACATCAATAATAGTAATTTGCACCGGTGTGGTTAATGCATGAAGCTCATATCAAAATAAAGATAATTTTATTGCCAACACGTCGATATAGGGTTGTCTGCAAAAAATCAGTCTGGAATTCCGGTTGTCGAATTTTAAGGATCAAAATATTGCTGCCAGTGAATACGCGCGCCAGAGGGGTCCGAGCGAACTATCCCGTGTATTACCAAAGGATGCAGCATAGCAGCTGCGTGTAGCTCGGCCATTGAATGAAACAGAGTACGCATGTCATGCGTCCGTGAAATTGAAATGATTTATTTGAATAAAACATAATCAAAAAATGTATAAATTTGTGAATCTTCCATGTAATTATTTCACAATTAAAAAAATTTAAAAGATGTATTTACTAAGATAGTTTTGAAGGTTAAATTATTATGCACTTACCGTATTCTCACCAAGAAAGTTACTAAACTCTGCATTATATTTTTTACCCAAAGCAGTCACTTTTTTGTAGCACGTGGCATGATAACCTACGAAATCAAGTGATGCATTGGTTAACTCAACGCCACTGTATTTAAAATTTTTCTTTTTACGAAAATTTAATTTCAACAAACAGTTTTTATACGTTTCGTCGTTAAAATAAAGAATATCATCTCCGAATTGCATAGAAAACACTTTTTAGCCATTTTTTATCACAATTTAATGTTTATAAATAACAACAATCATGACACACACATGACATGCGCATTCTCTTTTATTCAATGGCCGAGCTACACGCAGCTGCTATGCTGCGTCCTTTGTTAATACACGGGATAGTTCGCTCGGACCTCTCTGGCGCGCGTATCCACTGGCAGCAATATTTTGATCCTTAAAAATCGACAACCGGAATTCCAGACTGATTTTTTGCAGACAACCCTATATCGACGTGTTTGCAATGAAATTATCTCTATTTTGATATAAGTTTCATGCATTAACCACACCGGTGCAAATTACTATTATTGATGTACCTGTTTATACCTGCCTACCCTATAGTTGGGACGGGAAAAACGTAGCCAACCTAACGTTTGGATATTCTATGGGCTTCATACTTTCGATTGGTATGAGATTTGTCTATTAACCAAACCAGTGAAATGTTTAAAAAAAATTAATTTTTCAATATTTAATTAATCATATCCTGGATTGAAATTTTTCAGCCAACCCACTCGCGATATGTTTTTTAACATATTAAATTTAATATAAAATGCTTTTCATCCATTAACCAGTTCGGTGAAGGTCGTCTTATATTCGGATCCTCTACTATTACTATTACCATTATTACCACTCGCTGAACCATATATTATAATCTTCTAAACCTGCTTAGGAATGTGACTCACATAAGTTCATGGACACATCCTCAGGACACGGCGGAAGTCCAGTGGCGTTCGATGCCTTCGATGTATAATCGCTGTCTACAGTGGAAATCAGATCTGCTGGGAAGGTACTACTACCGGTACTACTGCTGTTGCCTGAAGACGGCGGATCGGTGACGAGTGCTGAGGAGTTCCTGCGGATGTTCGTAGTGTTGTTGGTCGAAGTGAAGTTTGAGGTCTTGTTGTTCACCTTCAGGAGAAGAGGTGGCTTCAGATGCAGAGGGACCGGTTTTGTGGCGTGGATCGGTAGTCTGAAACAGTTGTAAAATTAATAATAGGGATTACTGTTCACTATAACATCAGGCGAAACTCGGGCTCAGACAGATTGGTGTTATTCAAAAGAGGCGTCTTCCTAAGGAGACCTTTGCATCTCACTTTTGCCTCTGTTAATAGCGCTGAGACATACTAAAGGATACAGCTGTGGCACGCCCAATAACCTGAGATACAAGGTTACCCATCTGTTTTATATGGATGACCTAAAACTTTATGCCTCCGGCCAAAGCGAACTACAACAATCGCTGAGGGTGGTGCAGGATTACAGTCATGCTATCGGAATAGAGTTCGGAATATACAAATGTGCATTGTTTCATCTCAAGAAAGGACGAATCGGATATAGTGGAGATGAGGAACAGCTCGTTGATGGGAGAATCTTGCGACAACTGCATGCCGGAGGTACTTATACCTACCTCGGAGTGGCGCAGTTCAATGTTCAAGAGGCAGAATTGATCAAAGAGTGCACCGACTCCGGCAGATTTGGTCATCAGAACTGTCCAGCAAGAACAAAGGCGCTGCCACAATCATGCTTGCGGTCCATTGTTATTACACACCTTAGGTGCTATACACTGGAAAATGAACGATCTGCGAAAAATCGACACGAAGACCGGTATTGCACATTTGAGAGCGTGGACTATTGAGTTTGGAGCGTCTGCAGAACAGGGTTGAATTGGCCATTGCCTGCTATGTGATGAACAGCACCGATCCCCTGATCCGCTTTGTGTGAGAGCTCGAGAATATGGGTAAAGGAGCTTTTGACTTGACTTGACCTCAAGCGGAGGTGTCAGCAGTCCATCACGGAACTTATTCCCGCACAATTAATATCTCTGACGTCCTTTTAAGACTTCATAAAAATAAGCCAATGCATATGGTGTCTTCTAAAAACATCTAGAATAGCATGGCTTGTCTGAGCAGTTGACATTCTCTTTCCTAAGGTCTAGTGGGTTGAAGTCGGAGAGATTAGATTTTTTTTTATTTTCAAAATATAAAGTGTGACGCCCATGGAAGGTGAATAGTATCCAGAGTTTTAATTAGGATTGGAAATACTATACTACCACTTGATCTACCCACTTTACTGGATTGCTTATTAAATCACAGTGATAACCTGCTACCAAAAAGTTACACAACAATTATTATTATGTTATCAATTTTTTATTATTTACTTTACTCTCAGAGATGAAATGACTATATGTATTATAAAATAAATGTTATTATAAGGAAATACAATAAAATGTACAGAAATGTATCTCTATCTGTAGGGTAGGGAAAGTGAGTAGTCCCAGTGTACTTAGGCCACAACTGGCCCACTGTGCATCCTCTCAGGGAGTTGTCTCCTAAAGTCATCGTCCACCTTTTTTATGGTCAGCCTCCCGGAAAGGCACGTTAGATTTGAAACGCTGTAGGTTGTAGCCGTCGGGAAACAAATTCCGCGGGAGGTCATTCCACAGCGTCAAAGTTCTTCAATAGAAGGAATGCTGGAGGAGACTGGTTCAGGGAGTAAGGACCCCGACCTGATAAGGATGAGCTTGCAGAGCCTCTCTTAGTGTTCCTCGTTCCGACGGTCTTTGGTGTTATTATCTGGGAGAGTTCACTCGAACATCTTCCGTGATAGAATCTGTAAAACAGGGATAGGTCAGCCACCCTTCTTCGATGTTCCAAGCTGTGGAAGTTTTCTGTGAGGTTAGGCGTATCGATTAGTCTGATTGCTCTTTTCTGGATAGTGTCCAGAAGCTTTAGAGAGTGCTTCGGAGCGCATGCCCACACATGGGAGCAATACTCCAGCGACGGTCGGATCTGTGCCTTGTAAAGGCCTACAGCGGAACAAAACTCCAAGCTTCTGGGATGCCGTTTCAGCAATACTGACGACGTGGTCGTGCCAGGACATATTGTTGTTGATGTTGATTCCCAAAAGCTTGACGGAAGGTGATTCGACTACGGGGTGACCCTCCATTTCCACGGTTGGTAAGCCATCGTGAGACTTCTTTGTAAGTGTTGTTGCCTGAGTTTTTTGTACATTGAACTGTACTTTATTTGCTAATCCCCACTCGACAATTGTTTTGATATCTGCGTTGATCTGTGAGGCATGCTGCTGTCGCCGACGTACCGTCTCCTGGGATGATAGTGGCTTGCCTGGTTCCATGCACGACACTAATGTACTGTCATCTGCGAAGCTGTAGATTGGATTGGATGTTATTTCCAGCAGCTCGTTGATGTACAACAGAAACACTGTAGGGATAGGACAGATCCCTGAGGAACACCGGCGTTTATTGAAAAAACGTTGATGAACAGCCCTCGACTACAACAAACAGAGATCGGTCGTTCAAAAAGCTATTCAGCCACTGGCGCAGGCCAGGTGGTAGTCCATAAGTAGCAAGCTTGACCAGAAGTCCGTCATGCCATACTCTGTCGAAAGCTTTCGATATATCAAGTGCAACAACACGGGATTCGCCATGATTGTCTATTGCTCTGTTCCACAAGTGAGTGACGTAGGCAAGGAGGTCACCTGTGTTTACGGAAGCCATACTGGCGATCATTTATGATGTTGTTGTTGTCCAGGTATTTCAGGAGCTGTGTGTTAATGACAGTCTCCATAACCTTAGACATGATGCTGAGAAGAGCCACAGGTCTATAATTGGTGGGATCAGTTTTTTTGCCTTTCTTAGGGATGGGTTGTACGCAGCCAATTTTCCACGAAGCGGGAAAGACGCCTCGTTGATACGAAAGTTTGAAGAGCTTGCAAAGAATAGGTGCAAGCTCAGCGGCACAGCGTTTAAGGACAATGGCTGGAATTTGGTCAGGACCAGTAGCTTTATTGGTGTTCAGTTTGACCTGGTCATCGCCAAGTACTTCATGGAAGTCTGCAAGGGGAGTGTTTTTTGGTTATCTCCGCAATTGCGGTTGTCGACATTCCAGAAAGGTAACGTGGTCCTAAAATTCTTTGGTCAGCAGCCTTCCTGTCTGGACCTATACGGTTGCCTTTGTTGTTATTGTGCCCTTTAACCCACCTCAGGACAATATTGTCTTTATCCATGGCCGACTCTACACTAGGCCGGAGCCTTAGATGTGGCAACGTGGCTTAGCTGTCAAATAGTGGGCCTATAGTTTCAGAATAATTATTACATTTTATATGTATTAGAGTTCATCTGGGTTAATAAATTAAGAAAAATACTTTTTAGAACTACTACTACTAATACCACTTACATCTGATGTCTGGTTCATCATAGTCAGACACTATAAAATAAAAATAAAGCAACCTGTTTCCTGCTGTCACTTCCATTTCCACTTAAATGAACACTCAATTTACTTTGTAAATTGTCACTTGAGCTAGAAAAATTCACTATTAGTTCACTGTGAAGCCATTCTTGCTGGTCTTGATTCCCTTTCACTATCAAATCTTTTCGTAGGTATGCCCAGATGCATGCCCTCGTTGGCATGCCCAGATGAGTTCTATTAATTGTATCTTTCTGTGATATTTGGGAGGTCCAGAAAACATTGTAGGTACCACATTGTGCTCTAAAATAGGTCTTATCCTTTGAAATGTTTGTAAAGTATTGTCTTTATTCTTATAAATATAACCAGTCCATACGAGGAATACCGTTCACCCACTTCTGTTTATGTCCCTTATTGGAAGCACAATTGCTAATGAACACTCAATTTACTTTGTAAATTTTAACTTGAGCTAGAAAAATTCACTGTTAGGTCACTTTGAAGCCATTCTTGCTGGTCTTGATTCCCTTTCACTATCAAATCTTTTCGTAGGTATGCCCAGATGCATGCCCAGATGAGTTCTATTAACTGCCTTTTTCTGTGATATTTGGGAGGTCCAGAAAACATTGTAGGTACCACACTGTGGTTTAAAATAGGTCTTATCCTTTGAAATGTTTTGTAATTATTGTCTTTATGCTTATAAATATCACCAGCCCTTATGAGGAATACCTTTCACCCACTTCTGTTTATGTCCTTCACTGGAAGCACTAATTGCTAGTGCAACCTGGTACTACATACTTTGCAGGCATCTTTTTATCTTTATAGTTTCGTTTGTGCATGTAAATAATTAGAAACACATTAAAAATCACCTTCCACTCTTCGTTGTTACTCTGGGAGGTTATGTTGGTATGTCCTTGTTTGAAAGCACAATTGCTATTGCAACCTGGTACTACACACTTTGCAGGCATCTTTTTATCTTTATAGTTTCGTTTGTGCAGGTAAATAATTAGAAACACATTAAAAATCTCCTTCCACTCTTCGTTGTTACTCTGGAAGGTTATGTTGGTATGTCCTTGATTGGAGGCACAATTGCTATTGCAACCTGGTACTACACACTTTGCAGGCATCTTTTTATCTTTATAGTTTCGTTTGTGCAGGTAAATAATTAGAAACACATTAAAAATCACCTTCCAATCTTATTTTTCACTCTGGAAGATTACACTAATGACTTAACAACAAACAAAAGCTCGGCCCGATATCCAGTGTTGCCATATTTCAATGCTCCGGCCTAGTGAGTAAAGTCGGCCATGCTTCTGAAGCATGGGCAAATGCTTGGTGGCATTCTATTGCTAGTCCTGACGAGAGGTCTTTGCATGCAATAATATTTTCTCCCCTAACCGATTCTTTTAGAGTTGTCAAAGAAAAATAATGATAACAATCGTTTCCAAACACAATTAGTTTCGCTTGAAGAAGTGGTATTATACTTGATACATATTTTATCGGCATGGTATTGCATTTTATATCTTTTTTAGTCCACTTGAGAATCAACGTGATATAATAATAAAATCGTTTAATTTTCGTAATACTGATAAATGTATCAAACTAGTGATGCAAAACTAATTCGTTTATCACAAAACGCGAGTGTTGCCATAAGTACCTGGCCTTACTCTACAGGGTGTCCAGTTAGTGCGTAATTCTTCGATATCTCGCAAGGTATACCTGATAGAAGAAAATGTCAAATACAGAAGTTATTTGGTTACTTGAGACGCATATTCTAAAAATATTTTAAAATATACAGGGTGTTGCGGGAAAGTAGAATAGTGATCAATTTGATTTTTTTATATGGAACTATAACTTTTTCCTAAATTTTTCTAGTTTCCATCATTGATCTCTATTCAACCCTAAAATATTTTTGGGATCAGTTGCGACGTTGCCAAGTTATAATTTATTTTGTATTAATTTCCGGATTTGCAGGGTCGCAAGTAATACGTCCAAATTGATATATTCTTTTAACTTTTCTCAATAATATTATACAACGGGTTACATGAATATTAAGCGGATATTATTTTAGATGTTATCAGCAATTTGTATCTACAGGGTGTTTTTGGCAGAATTTTAAATTACGGAAATTTGAAGGTCATTTTACTTTGTTTTTTTGTAACAACCTATATGTTTTATTTTAAATCGAAATATCTACTAATACCCTATCTCGCCTTGTAATATTTTTTTTCGCGTTTGCGAGGTTGCCAAGTTATAAATTAATTTTCCAAATTTTTAAACAAATATCCCCGATATTAATTTATTTTAAATAGAATCCTCTACTTATTTTTATTGCAATCAATTGCACATATCGAGCCTAGTAAGATCTCACAATTTCAAAATTTTATTTCTAATAATTACTGAGATACGGCAACACCGATTTTTCAGTAAATTCGGAATGCTTAAATATTTCCAAAACCACCACAGCTGGATAGGTGAAATTCAATACTTGGGGGTTTTTGAACATACAGAATTCAAAAACGCTAACAGCAGTGTTGTCAGATTTACCAATTTTACGTCATAATTTTGAATGGAATGCCCTATTTATGAAGTCTAACGTAAAAGTGGTCAATCTGACAACACCTGTGGCAGTTTTGGAAATATCTAAGCGTTCCTGTACTGTTTACTGAAAAAGCGGTGTTGCCGTATCTCAGTAATTAATAGAAACAAAATTTTGAAATTGTGAGACTTTACTAAATTCGATATACGCAATTCATTGCAATAAAAATAAGTAGAGGATTCTATTTAAAATAAATTTATATCGGGGATATTTGTTTAAAAATTTGGAATAATAATTTATAACTTGGCAACGTCGCAAACGCGAAAAAAAGTATTACAAGGCGAGATAGGGTATTAGTAGATATTTCGATTTAAAATAAAACATATAGGTTGTTACATTTAAAAAAACAAAGTAAAATGACCTTCAAATTTCCGTAATTTAAAATTCTGCCAAAAACACCCTGTAGATACAAATTGCTGGTAACATCCAAAATAATATCCGCTTAATATTCAAGTAACCCGCCGTATAATATTATTGAGAAAAGTTAAAGGAATATATCAATTTGGACGTATTACTTGCGACCCTGCAAATCCGGAAATTAATAGAAAATAAATTATAACTTGGCAACGTCGCAACTGATCCCAAAAATATTTTAGGGTTGAATAGAGATCAATGATGGAAACTAGAAAACTTTAGGAAAAAGTTATAGTTCCATATAAAAAAATCAAAT
The DNA here is from genome assembly GCA_951848785.1 of Callosobruchus maculatus. Taxonomy (NCBI): domain Eukaryota; kingdom Metazoa; phylum Arthropoda; class Insecta; order Coleoptera; family Chrysomelidae; genus Callosobruchus; species Callosobruchus maculatus. The sequence goes on along the minus strand of CATOUR010000071.1, from coordinate 29,924,175 downwards.
TGATCACTATTCTACTTTCCCGCAACACCCTGTATATTTTAAAATATTTTTAGAATATGCGTCTTAAGTAACCAAATAACTTTTGTATTTGACATTTTCTTCTATTAGGTATACTTTGCGAAATATCGAAGGATTACCCACTAACTAGACACCCTGTATATTGTTTTTATTCCACAGCATAATCATTACCATTACTGTATAAACGATAATTAAAATTGTCGACTTTCCTGAATAAATTTCACATAAATACACTCCCAAACAGCGTTCAATGTTCGGTCCGACCTCTGAATCCAGAGGAGAGTTACAAGCTCACAAACAAACCAACATGCACGTACAGCTAATAACCTACTTACTTGGTGGTGTTGAAGAAAAGCGAAGATCCGGTGTCAGAGAAGGTGTTGAAGAAGTATTCCAAGCCGACGAAGATAAGGACCAATAGGAAGAGCCCCTTGTAAGGGGTGACATGCCACCATGGCGGCATTTCACCACTCCTTCACCTTTTCTGAAGATAGTGCTGTTGATGCTGTTGGGGCATTCTGGTCTTCTTCTTCAGCAGAGTCTCATTGCACTCCTGAAAGTTGTAGAAAGTTCTTGACTTCTGGATGGATCATGAGGTTTCATCATTTCAGTCAAATAAAGGTTTTCGATTTTTTTAGGCAAATCTGAAGATCTGAAATTTTTGATTCTCGTCAAACGAGAGTGAAATTCCAACCTGCGATTGGATTTTAAATTAGCAAATCATCAAAAACACGAGGTTTCATCTTAATAGAAATTCAAACAAAGATTTTAGATTTTTTAAGCAAACCTGAAGATCTGAAAGGTCTGAGATTTTTTATTTTCGTCAAACGAGACTGAAACTCAAAACTGCGAGCGGATTTGTAATCAGCACCTTCAAGTTATCCAAAGCACGAGGTTTCATCTCAATACAAAGGCAAATAAAGATTTTGGATTTTTTGGCAAACCTCAAGATCTGCAGGACTTGAAATTTTAGATTTTCGTCAAACGAAACTGAAACTAAAAACTGCGAAGGGATTTGTAATCAGCTGCCTCAAATTATCCAAAATACGAGATTTCACCTTAATAGAACGCCAAATAAAGATTTTCGATTTTTTGGGCAAACCTCAAGATCTGAGAAATCTGAATTTTTTTATTTTCGTCAAACGAGACTGAAACCAAAAACTGCGAGCAGATTTGTAATCTGCACCTTCAAATTATGCAAAAACACGAGGTTTCCTCTTAATAAGAAGCCAAATAAAGATTTTCGACTTTTTAGGCAAACCTCTGAAAGATCTGAAATTTTTGATTTTCGTGAAACGAGACTTAAATTCAAAATTGCGGCCGAATTTGTAATCAGCACCTTCAAATTATGTAAAACACGAGGTTTCATCTTAATAAAAAGCCAAATAAAGATTTTCGATTTTTTATGCAAACCTCACGATCTAAAAAATCTGAAAATTTTGATTTTCGTGAAACGAGACTGAAACTCAAAACTGCGACCGGATTTATAATCATCATTATCAGCATCTTCAAATTATACAAAACACGAGATTTCATCTTAATAAAAAGCCAAATAAAGATTTTCGATCTTTTAGGCAAACCTCAAGATCTGAAAGTTCTGAAATTTTTGATTTTCGTGAAACGGGACTGAAAACTGCGAGCGGATTTGTAGTCAGCACCTTCGAATTATGCAAAACACGAAGTTTCATCTTAATAGGAAGCCAAATAAAGATTTTATATTTTTTAGGCAAACCTCAAGATGAGATGAGGAAGAGCTGAAATTTTTGATTTTCGTCAAACGAGACTGCAACTCAAAACTGCGTCAGGATTTGTACTCAACACCCTCAAATTGTCCAAAACCATTGATTAACTTATTTAGGGGATAAGTTAATCAATGCCAAAACACAGGATTTCATCTTAATAGAAAGCCAAATAAATATTTTCGATTTTTTAGGCAAAACTCAAGATCTGAAATTTTTTATTTTCGTCAAACGAGGGAAAATATAGACGTCTTTCTAAGATTTGCTACTATTACGCACGATTTTAATTGTTTTAGACATTGACTCACCATGGCAAATTTCAAGAAAAAGCAAACACAATAAGAGATATTAGACAAAATGTGGAGAAGCTACATTTTCCCTTGGTACGTATAAAACTTAAATAAATGCAATATCTTCTAACCCTGTTAACAATGTAATATACATTACCTAAACTTATTATATAATAATTTTGAAATCAAATGATAAAAAGGGGGGTGGGTTGGCCCAGTGGTTAGGGTCGAGGGCTCGTGACCGGAAGGTCTCTGGTTCGATTCTCCTTAGAGGTGGAAATTCATTCCTGGTTTTTTCTCAAAATCAAAAATAAATATCCATAAAAAAACTCGGCGAGAATCCCCACCTGAGCCTTCATTGTTGGCTTCTAATTCCTAGAGTGGCGCCGGGAAACACTAACAAAGCCTACTCAGACCACGAGGCTAATGACCAAAGCAGTCGATGCCGATGACACAAAAGTAAAAAAAAATCAAATTTGACTGTACTATCTGAGCACACATTTCATGCTTAGTCACACCGCAAAGTGGTACTTATATCAAAAATGATGATTTGCGCCTAAAGCGGCCCACAGACATCGTTCTTTTTTATCAGGTTTGCACGACGTGCCAACCGATGTCGGTTAAACCGATGGAACGATACCTCCACACACTGTTCGGTTTTCTTTTAGTTTCTCGCAAATTTTTGGTCCGTTAACATGGATAATACTTTAGCATTGGCGAAGGCTTTAGCTATTAAAGTGAAATACAGCAAGAAAAAACGTTCTAAATGGATGAAACAGTGGCTTTAAAAAAAAGGCCAATTCTCCCATATAAATCTATTAGAAGAATTGCTTCTGGAACCTGGGGATTGGTACAATTATTTGAGGATGGATGAAGAAACATACTTAGAATTACTTGAATCAGTAGCACATCTAATAAAAAAACAGGATACTTGGATGAGACAAAGTATTTCCCCTCATGAACGTCTGACAGCTACATTGAGATAGGTGTCGCTAGCCCTAGATACGCTTACTCGAAGGCAACCAGAACGACACTGCCAGATCCCGTCGTGATTGCACGATGAACGGCCACACCGAGTTGCACGATGGCGTTCGAAACCGACGGGTAAAATCAAGCTCGGACAGATTTTTTGGAACGACGGTCAACACGACGGTTTTTCGGCACACACGGACCGAACTGAGTGTGCTCGGTTGGTACGTCGTGCAAACCTGATGGAAAAGAACGATGTCTGTGAGGCCCTTTAACGATTCATTTTAAGTTTCATGGATGATACATAAAGTCACACTAAAATCGCCCAAGGAATCCAAATATGCAATAATATACAGGAACTTCTATTTAAAAAAAATGTAACTTTGATACGTAACACATTTATTGGATAACGGTAAATATTTTTGTAACATAGATTTTATTGCCCTCTACATTTTTATTTGAAACATTTTCTATATGACATAGAGAAGGAGTTACCGCCCACCTACACACCGTTGATACACCCTGTATTTCAGGCGTGATTTGAAATTCAAGCCAAAGATCGAAGCCGTTTCGTGGTAAGACTGCATTTTAAATCAAGGAGGCCATGTAACGAGTCCGTGCAGCATTAAAACGACCATGGATACGGATAATCAGGATTTTAAATATTTATGGAAAATTTTCCATTAGCATACGGCCGGTCAGACTTAGCATTTATTAAAAGAAAAACGAAGAGGCGTTATAGATTTTCTAAGACGGCTCATAGAACACCAGGCGTTAAGTTACTGGGCTCTTCTCAAGCATTCTCGTTTTTACTTCCCACACCGATAGGTGAGGGGCACATCGTCTGTTTGGAAAAATATTGTTTTATCTCAAAAGATGTATATTTTTAGGAGAGCTCGATGAAGTTTTATGAAACTGACACTGCAATATTATTTTCCAATCAACAATAGGGTACTTGCAGAGGTCGTGAAATCGCCTCGGGAGTATACATAGCGTAAAGAAAACCATATCAAAAAGCAGTAGGAAACAAAAAACATGATTTTACTGACGGCCAAAAAAAGATATTTGCAAAATAAAATAAGGATATATTCAAATTTTTCCACGTGACTTAAAACAAGGGCTGACGTCACAGATATCTTATCGATATCGACAATCGATACTGCTACAGCGCAGGTCAGTGAGATTCAACTGCGCATTCGACTAGAGATGATCTGCATTCTTTAACAATGCGACTCAATTTATTGATACTTAAACATATTTGAAACAGGCAATTAACCCACTAGCATTTTCGTTGCAATACATTTTTATATCTATCTGATAGGTATCGCAGTTCATCCTATTTGTGACCGAGATTCGCAACTAATCGAAGCCATCATTTTATTTCGGCGCATCCATTTATGAATGAATCCAAAGATAGAATCTAATTCAAGCCCATCCCTACAAAGTGAATTAGTAATCTAGCCTAACTTTTATTCTTTTGACTTTTGTACTTTTGTGTGTGACTGTGTTTTGTGGTTATAATGATCAATATCAAAATGTTAGGTTAGCACTGGCTATCGATATCGAATATCAATACTTTACGTCCCATCACTATACGATATTACTGACATCAGAGGTTGTTTGCGCGGGATTTTTCGGCATTTGAAATAATTTTTGGAATATCTCTCACAGTCGATTCCAAAAAACCAAACAAGTGATTTTGTCATGTTTACTAGGCTCTAAGGAACGCGTAAATGACATAATATTTTTTTCTGCAAGTACCCTATTATTAGTAAAAGGTTTAATAGGGTACTTGCAGAAAAAATATTATGTCGTTTACGCGTTCCTTAGAGCCTAGTAAACATGACAAAATCACTTGTTTGGTTTTTTGGAATCGGCTGTGAGGGATATTCCAAAAATTATTTCAAATGCCGGAAAATGCCGCGCAAACAACCTCTGACGTCAGTGATATCCTATAGTGATGGGATGTAAAGTATTGATATTCGATATCGATAGCCAGTGCTAACCTAACATTTTGACATTGATCATTATAACCACAAAACACCACACACAAAAGCACAAAAGTCAAAAGAATAAAAGTTAGGCTAGATTACTAATTCACTTTGTAGGGAAGGGCTTGAATTAGATTTTATCTTTGGATTCATTCATAATGGGATGCGCCGAAATAAAATGATGGCTTCGATTAGTTGCGAATCTCGGTCACAAACAGGAAATAAAATGATAGCTTCGATTAGTTGCGAATCTCGGTCACAAACAGGATGAACTGTGATACCTATCAGATATAAAAATGTATTGCAACGAAAATGCTAGTGGGTTAATTGCCTGTTTCAAATATGTTTAAGTATCAATAAATAGAGTCGCATTGTTAAAGAATAAATTCAGATCATCTCTAGTTTGCAGTTGAATCTCACTGACCTGCGCTATAGCAGTATCGATTGTCGATATCGATAAGACACCTGTGACGTCAACCCTTGTTTTAAGTCACGTGGAAAAAATTGAATATATCCTTATTTTATTTTGCAAATATCTTTTTTTGGCCGTCAGTAAAATCATGTCTTTTGTTTCCTACTGCTTCTTGATATGGTTTTCTTTACGCTATGTATACTCCCGAGACGATTTCACGACCTCTGCAAGTACCCTATTATGAGAGAATGAGTGACACATGCCCAGAGTTTGAGTATTTTGTGTCTTTGGAATGAGTCCATATTTTATTTTTTTTTAATTTCTTTTTTTTGAGTTGTGACAGCCTTTATCATATTTTATTTTTTTTATTTTTATTCTATTCATTACGACTCAGTATTATTACCGTAGCCAGGATGGCAAACGCGTATGGTTTTTAGAAACCCTGTCAGTGGCGGCGCAGCAATAATCAAAAACTAAAAATATAAAAACAGCTCAAACTGCTTTTTAGACGGTTTAGGAGTCGCCCTAGTTCCTATAGAGGGAGAAATTATTTACGGGAGTTTTGTGTTTGTGCGGGCGATGATTTTGTTGCAAGGGGATCTCAGACTATAGCTTCATGCAATAGAAAAATAATAGAATGGTATCATCAGTATGTGTGGGAAGTACTGAGTCAATCAACTTGACTCCATTGTTTACTTCCCACACCGAGAGGTGTGATCACGACTTTTTCGATTTTGAGATAATAAGTTTTTCGGGCGCTTTTTAGGGGTTTTATGATATTTTTTTTATAACTGAGCAGACCGCGCAGGCAGAGCCTAAATACCAGAGTACCGCGGCTGCTGTGAAAGGGTTATGTTAGGCGAAGTTTGTTAACGCGAGATTTGAATGGGCCAATACCCGCAGGCCCAATAAATACATCTTCTGACAGTCCATTCCAAGCCTTGGACACCCTGGGAATAGGTATCAATCTGTAGAGAAAATTATTAAAAAAAAAAAGAAATAAAGCTGTATTGCTCACCCAAAGGAAATGATACCAACACTACAACTGGTCGATTGTGATAAATTTTGTCATGGTATCGTATAAAGTATTATCTAAAAACAGTTTTCTGATTAATGATAACAAAACAATGTTAGTTTTTGATACCACACTATCAGTTTCGAAAAGGAAAGGTTGAAGAATGAGGTTAAGTAGTCATTTACTGAAAAGTACCTATTAGCCTATTTACAAGAATCACCTCACACTCTGTCAATAATAATTTTTTTACGACAATATCGAAAAATGTTCATATCACAAGTGTAAATTGAAACATAAGAAGCTACATTTTTACTAGGCAAAAAATGAAGTATGTTCGTGTTTGGACTGCTGTTTTTGATCAACTGTTGGCGGGTGTCGATGTCGGCCGAACAGCCCAAGAACCAACAGACCATGGCGGGATGGCCGCGAAAGCCTTAAGGGCCCCACAGACATCGTTCTTTTCCATCAGGTTTGTATGACGTGCCAACCGATCACACTCATTTCGGTCCGTGTGTGCCGAAAAACCGTCGTGTTGACCGTCGTTCCAAAAAATCTATCCGAGCTTGATTTTACCCGTCGGTTTCGAACGCCATCGTGCAACTCGGTACACGTGTGGCCATTCATCGTGCAATCACGACGGGATTTTGCGGTGCCGTTCTGGTTGCCCTCGAGTAAGCGTATATAGGGTTAGCGACATCTATCAAAAATGTGCTGTCAGACGTTCATGAGGGAAAATACTTTGTCTCATCCAAGTATCCTGTTTTTTAATTAGAGGTGCTACTGAATTAAATAATTAAAGTATGTTTCTTCATCCATCCTCAAATAATTGTACCAATCCCCTGGTTCCAGACGCAATTCTTCTAATAGATTTATATGGGAGAACGAAAATTAGAACGTTTTTTCTTGCTGTATTTCACTTTAATAGCTAAAGCCGCCGCCAATGCTAGAGTATTATCCATGTTAACGGACCAAAAATTTGCGAGAAACTGAAAGAAAACCGAACAGTGTGTGGAGGTATCGTTCCATCGGTTTAACCGACATCGGTTGGCACGTCGTGCAAACCTGACGATGTCTGTGGGGCCCTTTACATATATACACTGCTGTTTTTAATATAAAAAACTAAGGTGGCTTAGAGAATGTAACACCGAAAGACAAATATCATCAGTTTTTTACAGTGTGTGCATTACAAATAATTTCGTAATGATTTCCAAGACATCAGATAATATGGAAAGTGATAATGGAAACTGACACCTCCATGGATAACTATTTTTGTAGTGGAAAGGAGAACAAAACACAAAAACTTTTCCAGAGATTTTAGCGACTTTGCGAAAAAATTCAAAAGTTACACATTATAGACAGACTCTGGTGGGACAGATGTTTTTGGGATCATCCTGGTATATCTTTGCATAATTAATTCTAATCTTCTATGAATTCCAAGCAAAAACAATGTATTGTACCGAAATTTAACTACTTCAGACTTCAGTTATCGGGTTTATAGAATGACAAATAAATCATGAATAGTTATTTCTAATAATTCGTGACATCGTCGAAAATAAGATTAAAAAATTAATAACAAATAACTAACAAACATTCTAGTTTAATCGTATTTTCAACAATGTGTCACTATTTAATAGAACTATATTCAAAAAGTTTCCACTTGGGCACTTGGTTACTATGGGTTACCTACCCATAGATACCTATACCTATATAGTATATACCCTACTATAAAAAATAAAAAAATACCTAGATGACTTAGGTATTTTTTTATTTTTCAGTAGAACGTCGTTGACTAGAACACAAAACTAGGCACAAATAAATATGCAAATAACGTGAAAATGTTGGAATATTATATTGTATTATGTACAAAGGTTAGGTATACATAATTTATAGCACTTAGAGGACAGTAAAAATAATTGTGATTGTGACATTTCATAACTAAAATACACAACATACCTAGCACTTCTTAATAGGATCTTTCACATCCCCAACCTATTTGTTTCTTGAATTTATTTTTGTAAAAAACATGTGATTGTACTAGACTCTAGAAAGCCTATTTGTAACTAAATCGTGAATAATTATCCAATGTTAGGTGCAAACAGTTGCTTATTTTAAATAATCTAGAAGTTTATGCTATTATTTTCTAGATTTGGGACACAGCTACCTAAAATCCACCGCAATGTTTATTTTAAACCCTCAAAATCTCCTTTCTACAGAATCACATGCTACCACGTCTACAGTCTATAAAGAACTCACCATTATGTATAGTCCAAATCGTCGTACAACGTTCAAGGTATAGAATTTCCAAAAAACATCGTCATTTTTCGGTCAATAAGGATGAGATTTCGTGTAAAAATTTAACTCGAGATCTGGAACAGATCACGAAACACCAAAACATGGAACAGGAAACACTGGACAACTGGACTGATCATCTGGGATCAAAGAATGAAAGAAACTGCAGCTGTCCCTAGTGCGGCGTTGCCAAGCCGTTTATTTTTCACCAGAGATGCTACTCTCCTACGAGGGTGGTGCTTTTTGTACTATCTGTATGGTTTTTCAAGGTTGGCTGTCAAATAAAGCATTGTTTGCTTTTTTTATTACGTTTCGGTTTATTTAGTGTTAAACCCTCCTCAGGTATTGTAGGGTCTATAAAAAATATATGTTTTTCTATAGTAAATTCCATGAATTTATCTTTGATATACTAAAACCAAGGAAGATGTACTAGCGCACTAAATGTAATGCGATTTTTTATGGTAAGCGACGAGGCCAAGGCTTTGTGTTGCTTACACACAAGAGTAAACACAGTGGCGTCGGTTACGCAAGGAAAACAACCGAAAATGTATCATTTTATTAGTTTTTAACACGCTTTTATTAGCTTTTTTACCTGTATGTTTGTGGGTTTGTAATTACCACGCTTTTATTAGCTTCACTCGTATGTTTGTGGGTCTGTAACTCTCATTTGGATGAAGAGATCAGAACAAACATTGAGCGCTCCAACCACAGAGTTAACATCTCTAGAGGGAGCCTAATTTGAATATTGGCCAGCCAACATCTATAGCGCTATTGCCACTCTTCTTCGTCCGCTTAAGGACCTTTCAGTTTCTTCAAAATCTGGCAGCTTCCGCAGTTTGAACACAAAGTATTTAACTGGGTATTTAGCTACACATTCCAATATACTTGCAATGTAACTGATTTACGTGAAGATAATTTGTATTGATTTAATGAAATCTCAAAAATGGTAAATTTCATAGCGGAATGTCGCAATAACTTCTAATATGTCGTAAATCTGACAACCTACAATCGGCGTGCCCTTAAGCTGTCATGTGGCTGTCATTGTAGTTGTGGTTATTGCGTGTGTCGAGATTTTTGTGATTTTAGTGTATATTTGACTGACTTTGTGACTATTTGTGGTGTGAATTAAATTATTTATGACCAATATTGTCATAATTGCATGATGAGACAACATAAAAAGTGCATAGTTTGCTGTAATAGCGACGAATCGGTGAACACTGCTTATCACAGGTGAGTATAGGTTTTGTTTTAATTTTCAGTAGCGTAATATATGAGGATAACTGGGAACAAAAGTAACTTCACTCCAGTTTGAGGAATAATAATGGTCCTTTAATGTGTTTTTTGCACGCATTACACTCATGTCGATCAACATGAATTTTCCAAATTGAATGAAAAACACTTCATGGTAATAATAAATTATCAACTGTTACAATGAAATTATAATAAGAGTAACTCTCTCAAGTATAGCTAAATACTAATACAACTTATTGGTATCAGTTTGTAATATCACAGTAATAATTGAATATATTAATGAACATCCAATTTTAATATACAGTCGCACGCCACTAGTAATGCCCTCAAGCTGCCAGAATTTCCGTTACATGTTGGCTGGTCAGTGACCTGTGCATTTTGTTGTTTACACTCCTCTATAGATGTTAACTCTGTGGCTCCAACTTATTTTTGTGAAATTTATTCAGGAAAGTCGGCAGTTTCAGTTATCGTTTATGCAGTAATGGTAATGATTATGCTATGAATATTGCTCAAAAAGAATTATTTATCTTGATTACACAGAGTATTGAAAAATACAGTTTGCAAAAACTAAAAAATTGAAAACATAGTTTAAAAAACTAAAATACACACAAATAAGTAAAAAATAATTTTAAAAATAAGCTTTTAAAGAATAGAATGAAAAATACTACTATGGTTGTGAAAATGCGTAGACGATTTATGCCATATTATTTGTAAATCAAGCACTCCATGTTTTTTAACAATAATACTAGTACTTTTCGTTTATCATCGTTTTAAGTTTATTTTAAAAATTATTTTTTATTTATTAATCAGATGTTTTTTGAAAGCGTCTTTTTTTAAATTTTATTTGCACGTAGTAAGTAGTCATGAAGTAAAAATAAGTACTTGACTGTGTAGATAAATATCCAATGGACATGTCTCAAATTCAATTTTTTTCCGATTGTAAAGCTAAAAAACCGAACTATCAGCACCACCCTCGTATCTAACCATCTAATCTGACGTATAAGCAACTGGCAAAGCTACGACGTACTACCACCGAATGTCGTCATTAAACACATGAAAGAAAATCGACGACGTATGTCTTAGATTCAGCGTGGTCGAATGCTGCATAACTCTCGCGACGTTGCCATATCTACGATCGATTAATCCCTAGATTCGGCAAATGGTGGGTGCATTGATATGTTAAAACAGTTGCATACACCATCGGGTGCATATAGATAACGATGAGCTGATAAGGCGAAATGTTGGATTAATATGAGAAGACAAATATTTGCGGTGCATTGGCTGATGTTTTTATTGGATTTAACGATCAGAAAGCAGGTGCGTATTGTAACTACGGGGGGAGACAGCTTTTTAATTTTTTAATATTATACTATACATTTTTTTTTACTTTGGAGCTTTGTTTTATTTGTAGCCCAATAAAAAATTAATAAGCTGCTTCTTTAATAGACTTGTTATTGTTTATTAATCCATTTTTTGCACAGCTTTGGAATACATTTAAATAAAACAACCTTTTTATATACTATTATTTATTTTCTAATATCTATATACATATAAAAATTGATACAGTGTCGTACATACAATATATTACAGCTATTTTAACTAGATTTATAAATAATATCAAAGCACGCAAGTCATTACATTATTAGTATTAAAAATTGGCTAAGCGAAAATTAGGTCTACTTCCTTGAAGGTTGTCTTGGATGGGGTTTCACTCACGAAATCGTCATCAAAACACACCTGAAAATAAGAAAAAATCTCAGTATTTGAAATAAGTGTACTAAACGACTAAAAATAAAATAAATTGCAGGATCAAGAATCTCAAGAGCCTCAAGATCTAAAATCTCAAGAATCTATATCTGAAGAATTTCGAGAATCTTTGGAACATCAAGAATCTCTAGAATTTGAGGAAGATCAAGAATATCAAGAATCTCGTGAATCTCTAGAATCACAAGAACCTTAAGAATCTAGTCCCATAAGAATCAGTAGAATCTGAAGAAGCTCAAGAATATCAGGAATCTCGTGAATGTCTAGAATCTCAAGAACCTCAAGAATCTAGGCCCTCAAGAATATCTAGAATCTGAAGAATCACAAGAGTATCAAGAATATCAAGAATCTAGAATCTCAAGAACACCATAATCTCAAGATATTCAATATACTCAGAATACAATAATTCGAAGAATTTTTGGAATCTCAAGAACCTCTAAGGTATTAAGAATCTCAAGAACCTATAATCTCAAAAGCATCAAGAAATTCAGGATTCTCAAGAATACTATTAATTCCGTGAACCTTTAGAATCAAAACATGAAGAATCTCGAGAACCTCAAAAATCTAGATATTCAAAAACATCCAGAAACTCATGAATCTAAAGAATATACAATAATGCCGAGTTCCTTTAGAAACTAAGAATATCAAGAATATCAATAATTTCGAGAATCTGTAAAATCTTTAACCATAACATAAAATAGGCTTTAGAATCTCAAGAACCTCAAGAATCTAGGCCCTCAAGAATTTCTAGAATCTGGAGAATATCAAGAACCTCAGGAGTATCAAGATCCTCAATACAATAATTCAGAGAATCTTTAGAATCTCAATAACCTCAAAAGTACCTCAACAATATCAAAAATCTCAAAAAATTCTAGACTTTCAAGAATACAATAATTCCCAGAATCTTTAGAATCTCAAGAACATCAAGAGTATCAAGAAGCTCAAGAAATTCAAGATTCTCAAGAATACAATAATTCCGAAAATCTCTGGGATCTCAAGAACCTCAAGAATGTAGAACTGTAACAGCCTCTAGAATCTGAAAAATCTCAGGAACCCGAGAATATCAAGAATCTCAAGCACACCAAGATTATCAAGAACATCAAGAAACTCATGAATCTGAAGAATGCAATAACGTCGAAAATCTCTAGAAACTGAAGAATCTCGAGAGTATCAAGAATTTCGAAAATTTATAGAACATCAAAAATCTAGAATCGCAAGATAAATAACCTCGAGAATCTCAAGAACCTCAAGAATCTCAAGTTTCTCAAGAATCTCAAGAATCCCAAGAATCTCTAGACTTTCAAGAATCTCATGAATATCAATTTCTCTAAGTTTCTGAGGAATCTCAAGAATTTCATGAATTTCAGGAAACACATTTATTAACAAAACAAGGATTACGAAAATTTCAGGTTTCAAAATTTGCAGTAATCCCAATATTTTCAATAATTTAAAAAAACTAGTATAAATTTTTCTAAAAGTACGCTATTATTACCCATTGAGCAGTAATATCCTGCTGCCCGAAGAAATCTTCTTCCCCACAAGGTTCGCTATCAAAGTCTATCAGTTTCTCCTCCTGTATAATCTCCTCAGCCTTCACAGAAGGCTTCGGCAGCTGGTTCAGTTGATTCTTCTCGTTCTCCTTCTGCTCCTTTTCCCTGGAAAGATCCTTCCCACTGTGCAGCTCCTTCTCGCCGTACGATTCCTTCCCGTCGAGGACGTCCTTCCCGAACTCCTTCCCGCCAGGAAGGATCTTCCAGGCTTCGTAGGCTGTGCTGAAAGCGTGAGCCACGGCTAACGTGACAGTTTCTGCCACTTTCCTCTTGGAGCAGATGAAGGCGTGGCATTCCATGGTCTCCGTGGTGTCTGTCGAGATGAAGGAGAAGATCTGACGATGGGTGGGGTCTGTCGAACAGTTGGAGATTCTGGAAATGAAAAAAAGTGTCATGTTAATATCTTTTGGGAAAAATTTTATACAGGATTATTCACGTTATTCGACACGGAGCTTTATGGCTAAAGTATTTGATAAAAAATGAAGTCAAGTTGATTGACTCAGTACTTCCCACACATTACGGTGATACCAGTTTATTATTTTTCCATAGCATGAAGCTTTAGTCTGAGATCCCCTTGCAACCTAATCATCGCCCCAATTTCACCCCCACCCAAAAAAGGTAGAAAACGGTCAGGAACCCCTTAAACATCTAAAAACGAAGTTTGAGCTGTTTTCATATTTTTAGTTTTTTGATTATTGCTACGCTGCCACTGACACGATTTCTAACAAGCATACGCGTTTTCCATCCTCACCACAGTAATAATAATGTGTCAAAATTTCATTAGAATCAATTTAATAGTTTCCACGTTACAAAATACAAAACGATCTAAAGCAATAAATACTTGTATGTATACAGAAAATTCTAAGTCCCTTAGTTTCGGTAATAGGCAAGGCAATGTTAAAATGGACCTAAAAAGCTGATCTATGTCACTAGGTCTTCCTTCACAGGTCAGTGGACAGCCTATTGTTAATACAGCAAATTTTTCAGTTTTTCAACCCACCACCCCCCAACCACCCCAATTTCACCCCCACCAAAAAAACTCAGAAAATGATTAGGAACCTCTAAAACATTTAAAAATGAAGTTTGAGCTGTTTTTATATTTTTAGTTTTTTTATTATTTCTGCGCCGCCACTGGCACGATTTATGAAAACCATACGCATTTTCCATCCTCGCCACGGTAGTAGTACTGTGTCAAAATTTCATTAAAATCAATTCAACAGGTTCTTCGTTACATAATATAAAACGATCTAAAGCAATACTCGTTTGTTTACACCAGAAAAATTCTGTCCTTTGGTTTCTGTAATAGGCAAGGCAATGTTCGGATGGACCTAAAAAAGTTATTTATGTCGCTAGGTCTTCCTTCACAGGTCTGTGGACAGTCTATTATGAAAGCAACAAATTTTTCAATTTTACAACCCCCCACCCACCAACCACCCCAATTTCACCCCTACCAAAAAAAAGTAGAAAATGATCAGGAACCCCTAAAACGGCTAAAAACGAAGTTTGGGGCATATTTAAAATTTTTCGTTTTTTGCTAATTACTCCGCCGCCCATGCACCGATTTTCAAAATTATAGGAGCATTACCTACTACGACACCACGGCATATTGCTGCCCAAATTTCATAATAATCCATCCAGCCGTTACAGAGATTACTTGGCTAGAAAAACGCGTACAGACAGACAGACAGACCGACAGACCGAAGACCGACAGACCGACAGACAGACGGAAATGAGTGACGTGGATTTTCGTTATGTAGACATCATAAAACGTCCAAAAAACGTATTATCTCAAAATCGGAAATTTTCGCGATCACAATACTCCCCTCACCTATCGGTGTGGGAAGTAAAAAAAGAAAATAATAATTTCGGATGGATAGAGACCCATTAAGGCTATATTTTAAAAATATTTTCATGTTATACAGGGTGTCCCAAAAACACGAAATGTATCAAAGTTATGTTTTCTCTAAATGGAACACCCCATATATTATTGCATATTCAGATTCCTTGGTGAATTAGTTATCAAGCACTAAATTAGCGTAAAGGTGCATGACAATTAGGTCGGTAGTTTCCAACTCAAGGATCAGTAAACAATGTCAGAGAAACCTACTGATGCTCCTATTAGTCTTCTTATAGACAGCGTAACGTCTTAGAATAATACAAGAAAATTGATATTGCGTCAGAACATTCAAAAAATTGTTAAGGACTACTAAGCCATCCAAAAGCGAAGTCTGTGTGTGGTTCTTCCTAGGTATCTAATTTCCCACAACCGCTGGATCAAATCTCATCTCTATCATAGTATCCGCGTGTAAGAATTTTATCGTAATAAAGTTAGTACTTTAGGAGTACCAAACCATTCATCGGGTGTTATTTAGGGCAACCCACAGAGTTAACATCTCTAGAGGGAATGTAAACAACAAAATGCACAGGTCGCTGACCAGCCAACATGTAACGGAAATTTTGACAGCTTGAGGGCATTACCAGTGGCGTGCGACTTTATATTAAAATTGGATGTTCATTAATAGATTCAATTATTACTGTGATGGTACAAACTGGTACAATTATTATTAGTATCTAGCTATACTTAGAGAGTTACTCTTATTATAATTTGATTGTAACAGTTGATAATTTATTATTACCATGAAGTGCTTCCCCATATTTTACGCTACTGAAAACCAAAACAAAACCTATACTAACCTATGATAAGTGGTGTTCACCACTGTGTTCACCGATTCGTCGCTATTGCAGTAAACTATGCACTTTTTATTTCGTCCCATCATGCAATTATGACAATATTGTTCATAAATAATTTAATTCACCCCACAAATAGTCACAAAGTCACTCAAATATACACCAAAACAACAAAAATCTCAACATACGCAATAACTACAACTACAATGACAGCCACATGACAGCTTTAGGGGACGCCGATTGTAGGTTGTCAGATTTACGACATATTAGAAGTTATTGTGACATTCCGCTATGAAATTTACCATTTTTGAGATTTCGTTAAATGAATACAAATTATCTTCATGTAAATCAGTTACATTGCAAATATACTGGAATGTATAGTTAAATACCCAGTTAAATACTTTGAGGAACATGTGTTCAAACTGCGGAAACTGCCAGATTTTGAAGAAACTGAAAGGTCCTTAAGCGGATGGAGAAGAGTGGCAATAGCGCTATAGATGTTGGCTGGCCAATATTCAAATTAGGCTCGCTCTAGAGATGTTAACTCTGTGGGGCAACCAAAGAAAATTAGACATCTCTGTATGTGTAATCCTCAGGGCTGAAAATCAGATCAAGTACTTTACTGTAGGATATATTAGTTCAAAATCCTGCAATTTTGAGACACATAGTTCAAAGTCTTAAAAAGATATAAATAATAAAGCCTATGGGGGAATGTATAGGAAAATAAACAATCACCCTTTCAATGTCAGAAAAATTTTAAAAATCGCTGCATGGCCGGCGGAGTAATTAGCAAAAAAAAAAATTTCAAATATTCCTCAAACTTCGTTTTTAGGCGTTACAGGGGTTCCTGATCATTTTCTACTTTTTTTTGGGTGGGGGTGAAATTTGTTTGTATCATAATAGTCTGTCCACTGACCTAAGAGAGAAAGACCTAGCGGTATAATACACTTTTTTAGGTCCATCCGAACATTGCCTTGTCTATTACAGGAACTAAGGGACTAGAATTTTTTCCGATGTATACATACGAGTATTGCTTCAGATCATTCTGTATTTTATAATGTGGAAACTACTGAATTGATGTTCATGAAATTTCGACACAGTATTACTACTCTGGCGAGGATGGAAAATGCGTCTGATTTTTAGAAATTGTCTCAGTGGCGGCGCAGCAATATTAAAAAAACCAAAAATATGAAAACAGCTCAAACTTCGTTTTTAGGAGTTTTAGGGGTTCCTGATCATTTTCTATTTTTTTTTTGGGTGGGGGTGAACTTGGAGAGGTTCGGAGATGGGGGGTTGTAAAACTCAAAGATTTGTTGTATTCATGACAGATTGTCCATTGACCTGTGAAAGAAGTACCTAGTAGTAGAATAAAACATTTTTTTTTGCGGTTGGGCGAGCGATGATTTGGTTGCAAAGTCATCTAGACTATAGCTTCATGCTATGGGAAAATAATAAGACTGGTATCATCGGAAAGTGTGGTAAGTACTGAGTCAATCAACTTGACTACATTTGTTGTTAAGTAGAACAAGCTATATATTATTGCCTATTCAGTTTCCTTGGTGAAATCTAGTGTGACTATATGTTCACACATGGGACAAAACTGAACTTAATTATAATACGAAAGAAGAAATACTCACAGGCAGTGGCGTACACAGCTTAATCTGTAGAGGGGCGTTACAGGGGGGGGGGGTTACAGTAATGCACAATGTAATAATGTTATAAATTCGTTCATTGATTAGAAAAATGTTCAAGAACTGCATCAGGAGCAACTGGAATAGCACAATGGATATTTAAGAACGCCGCCAAATCAGTGAGAATAGGAAGTTTCGATAGGAATAAATACAGGGTGGGCCAATAGTGCGTGGACGGAGGATTGTGGGCTTACTAAAGAATATTTCAAAAATCTGTCACTTGATCATGGTAGCCACCATTGAGGGCTATAACGTAAAAATATATGCACTTAAATTTTGACGTTTATACAGGGTGATTCATATCAAACTTACATTTTTATTAATAGAACCCCCTATATATTATTGCATATTTGGATTCCTTGGTCAATTCTAGTGTGACTTTATGTATCACACATGGAACTTTAAACGAACCGTTTAGGCGCAAGTCACCATTTTTGGTATAAGTAGGTATCAGGAAAAAATTGAATATCGCAGCGATTATAAAACTTAGAAGGCCTTGACTTTGCGGTACGGCTAAGCATGAAGTGCGTCACCTTAGGTCAGACGGCTAAATTTGAATTCTTTTTGTACTTGGAGAAATCAGAGGATAAATTAAGGAAACTTCAATCACAGATAACTTGATTTTTTCAAATAGGAATGCTTATTTTGGTTTAAAGAATCAAATGTAGAATTTGATCAACTTTCTAACGATATAGCATTCTTGATATCAATCTTTTTTGGTTTTCATTTTATTTCAAATTTTCAGTGAAATCGGTGTTTTTCAACTTTCCTGCATGTAAGCAACCTAGCAGGCCATGAAAAATAAACAAAAGCTCGTTAATATGGAAGAAAGCAACTAACTTAGTAGAAAAATGCAAACTAGCTAGAGCAGCGAGGCAAGATTACGAAAACTCCTTACAACGTATTAGCTCTAACCAGAAACAATAGCGGTAACAAGAACGCTCATTTTTCACAGCCTACTAGCTATTAGCCAATTTCCAAAGTCAGTAAAAAAATACCTAATCAAAGGAAAACTACTAGTGATTGTTGCTGGCAGCAGATTATCTATGTCTTCTGAATAAATTTGGATACATTTTCACATTTAATGCTATAAAAAAGTAGCCATTTCCGTAAGTCAAAAGTAATGATACCTCTGACTGGAACCCTTCAAATTCTTCAGTATGTACTTCTACTTATTAGCAAAATCGCGGAAAATGAAACTCCAATTGCAGTCTGTTTGAATTGTAAAACATAAATTAGTTTGCATGAAATAATCACAATTACAACATAGCGTAATTAAAAAATTCTAGCAATTATTTCAATAGATGTTCAGAATGCTCCAGTTGGAGATATATTTACTTTTGACTTAACTAAACGGAAATGACTATTTTTTATCCCATTAAATGTGAAATTTCTATTCTAAACATGTTAGACCGTAAGCAAAGATTGCTGATAGTTTTCCTTTTGGTTCAAAATTTTTAACCGTTTTGGAAAGTTGTCTCTAGTAGACCTCAATAGCTAGTAGGCTGTGAAAAACAAACACTTCTGTCATACCCCAGCTACTCATTGACATTAGATATCTTGCCGCTGTTGTTTCCGGTTAAAGCTGATGTGTTGTAAGGAATTTTCATGTTCTTGCCTCGTTACTCGAGTTCGTTTGCATCTTTCTACTAAGTTAGTTGTTTTCTTCCATATTAACGAGCTTTTGTTTATTTTTCATGGCCTACTAGGTTGCTTGCACGCAGGAAAATTGAAAAACACCAATTTGACTGAAAATTTGAAATAAAATAAAAACCAAAAAAGATTGATATCAAGAATGCTATATCGTTAGAAAGGTAATCAAATTTTACATTTGTTTCTTTAAACCAAAATAGGCATTCCCATTTGAAAAAAAAAGTTATCTGTGATTGAAGTTTCCTAAATTAATCTACTGATTTCTCCAAGTACAAAAAGAATTCAAATTTAGCCGTCTGACCTTAGGTGACGCATTTCATGCTTAATCGTACCGCAAAGTCGCGGCCTTCTAAGTTTTATAATCGCTGCGATATTCAATTTTTTTCTGATACCTACTTATACCAAAAATGGTGATTTGTGCCTAAACGGTTTGTTTAAAGTTCCATGTATGATACATAAAGTCACATTAGAATTGACCAAAGAATCCAAATATGCAATAATATATAGAAGGTTCCATTCAAAAAAATGTAGGTTTGGTATGAATCACCCCGTATAAACGTCAAAATTTAAGTGAAAATATTTTTACGCTATAGCCCTCAAGGGTCCAAATCATGATCAAGTGACAGATTTTTGAAATATTTTTTAGTAAGCCCACAATCCTCCGTCCACGCACTATTGGCCCACCCTGTATGGTTTTCGCTAATATTCCAAGCCCATGGGGGGTTCGAACCCTGACAACCCCCCCGTGTGTACGCCACTGCTCACAGGCACAAAGAGATCATTCTACAGAGTAAAGAAAGAAGTTGCTAAACGGAGAAGTTGATTATCCTGAACTGTTGGCAAAAGAACATTGGATTTCTTACCTGTATATGGATATTTTCAGGATGTCTGTGCCTTGAGAGTCTGTCACAGATATGCCTTTCAAAGATATATTGACATTGACTCTTTGTAACTTCTTCCTGCCTTTGTTCGCTTTTGCTGTCTTCATTATATTTTTCACAGCCTCCACACTGATGTTCTCTCCTGATACTTTTTCTACTACAGTGCTACCTGAAATTAGAACGAGCTTTAAAACACATTATTTTTTTGAAGTAGTTAATGATAGATGCATTCAACAGGCACGTGTGGCCATGACAAAGCTTACTAAAATATGGCGTGACCATAACATTACCACCAAAATGTCGCTGGTTCAGTCTCTTGTGTTCTCCATATTTTTGTATGCCTCGGAACCTTGGACTGTTAAAAAGGCAGATCAAGCTCGCATAGGTGCTTTTGAAATGTGGACGTGGAGGGGAATGCTGAGAGTTCCTTATACCGCCCATCGACCTAACGTTTCCATACTGGGTGAGCTCGATAATCCAAAGAGACTATACTCCATTGTGTCAACGAGAATGCTTACATTCTTCGGACATATTCACAGAAGCGATAATATGGAGACATTTGTAGTTCAGGGTCATGCCCCGAGTGGGCGGCGCCGTGGCCGTTCCCCTACACGCTGGGTGGATACGATGAAACAGTTGCTGGATATGAGTATCAAGAACGCCTCTGAACTGACAGTAAATCGCGAATGATGGCGAGCTACTGTTCTCAAAACTATCGATAATATTCGTGTCGGCAATACTCTAGCTCCGACTTAATGCATTTTACGAGCTCACACAACATGTCTGTTAAGACATTGTGACTATGATGTTGAACGATAGATGGTTTAGTCTGTTCTCAAGGCTGCCAATAATAGCATTAATCAAAATGTAGGCATATTGAGCTACAAAAATGCAAAGAACTTGGTATTTTACCTAAATCTCCATCCAGTTTTTTTTGTCTTTGAAAAGCAACGGAATTACCTATCCTCATAATACAGGGTGGGGCATAGGAATTAAGTGTTTTTGAAATAATCATAAAATTATTAGTTATTACTTAAAAAAATTATTGGTAGAAGAACATAGCTGATAAAAACCATTTTGAAATATCTAAGTGCAAAAATTACATCTGGCATATGATGCAGCTGTTCACGAAAATTGCACTCCACTGTCTCTTTTGATTTTTGAGAGATTCCATGGCGAATCGCTTCCTTCTCTGCGTCTAACGTACGGGGCTTGGCCCTTTAAACGTGACTTGAGTTACCCCCATAGAAAAAAATCACAAATTGATAAGTCGGGAGACCGAGGAGCTCATGAAATGCCACCAAACCTCGAAATTGAACGATTTGGAAACAGGTGGCGAAGAACAGCCATGGATGCTCTGGCGGTGTGTGCCGTGGACCCATCTTGCTGGAACCACAAATCTTTGATATCCACACCTCTTCTTTGCAATTCAGGTATGAAAAAGGTATTCACCATATGAATGTGACGTTCAGATGTTGCTGTAGCGGTGACCCCATTTTCTCCAAAAAAATATGGGCCAATGATGCCACCCATATGCCACGCGTTGTTCTAGCGTCTACCGCTCCATGATGGCAAGTGGCAAGTAATAAAGTGAAATGGTTTGTGTCAAGTGATGGATTGTAATAAACCGCGCGCTCCTCCCTTTTCTAATATATATGAGTACTACTCAAACCAAAATCACTTGGTTTCTATGCCCCACCCTGTATAAAACAATATTTAGACTCAACCGACTGGTTGCAAAGTTTTTGACGTGTAACGTAAGGTCTGTGTTATGCTATGGTTAAATCAGTAAATCATATTACCTAAATACTTCAATTTGAAAGTAACTACTTCATCTTCTACATCTATGGTACTGGTTTGGTCTACATCTCCTTCCTTCAAACTTTGCAGAACCAGATCCTCAGATAATTCTGTAATAAAAAAAATATGAATGAATAACAAAGTCTTGGTAGTTCGTTGAATACAAATAAAATTTCATAGTAATATCTCAAAACAAATAAATTTCAGTACACAAATAGGAGGTATATTTAAAATTTGCAGAAAAATTTGAATATCTCAGAAACTAGTGAACATATTGAGGCAATTTTTTTGGTATAATAAAATATGGGAACTTGCATTTAAAAAAGAAGAGAAAATCTAGATTTTGCATTCTACTTCTCCCTGTATGCGAATATGCGTCTTCGACCTTTTTTATAACCTGTGTTGAAACTAGAGCATATTTTTTATCCTGCCACGTAAAAAAAATAATCTTTGATACATTAATTTTCAATATACAGTACGTTCGTTTGACAGCTATTTGGATATAGAAATTCATAACTTTTGAAATACCCTGTATGATTTACAATACCTTATATTTCAAGAACGTGAATTACTAGTAGAATCTAAGTATGGAATAATATACAGGGTGTCTCATTTAAAAAAATGTATGTGTGCATCACCACGTAGTTATGGATCACCCTGTATAAATCAAAATATTTTTGGCTACAACTTTTATATACATTTTTTTTTCTATCTTTGGTACTAAAAACTTTCCCTGTATATTCTTATAGGCATAATATAGCAAAAATATATAGGGGACACCATATTATTATTATCGCTACATCAATCTAATGAGTTTTTGATCATTGCAAGTTTTATAGGTTATACTGTGCGCCTTTTTAATTTATTTAGTTGAGCAACTTGTATATCAATGAATTGCGAGTGCTTACCATTTAATTATAATTAGTATTAGTTACCTAAAAATTTACATTAAAATGTGAAAGTCGTTCAACTCATAAACTGAGTGAATAATAAATCAAGAATGTATTTAAAGCGTTTGTTTACGGTATATTTCACGAATTTTCACATAGTCAAAACTACAGATAGCAACTAGAAGCGTAATTCCTTGTAATCTATAATTACATAATAGTGATATCCAGCGTAATAGAACTATACAGGGTAATCCATATGTATAATATGTTAATGTAAATCTTTTATTATCATTCGCTATCTGCACTAAACGTTCTAACAACGATGCAGACACATATATACATTATAAAAACATATTTGATTGCGTCAAATACCAAAACTCTTAGAAGTCCTCAAAACGACTGGAATAGATAGAGAAGAAAGTCAAGTCATTGCAAATCTCTACTGGAAGCAAAACTCAATAGTAAATGTTGAGGGTACAACCTCAAAAGCGGCCATTATTAAAAGAGGTGTAAAGCTGAAGTTACATTTACGAGTTGGTCGTATACGAGTGAACAAGTCGCATACGAGTTCGCATGTGTAAATGGCAACTCGTAGGTCGTATACGTGTCGGTTTCAAAGTTGCGAGAGATCCGAGTACGGCTACGAGTGAAATAGTTTTTTATTAATCCAAGATGGCTGAAAACAAGTTACCGCCTGAGGAGATCGACAAATTTATCGACTTATATTACAATATGAAGACGTGTTTATGGGACGTGAGAAGCAGGGAATATACACACGATATTATCGTAAAAACAAAATATTCAAACGAAAACTGAGTGGAATTTGTAAAAGTACTATAGGGTCTATTATACCATGCTCTTAAAATATTTTTTTGTACTTCAACCCTTAAAGCTCACCCTCAACTTTTGTTTTTCAAATAGCACCAAATACTGTTTTCTACACAAATGAAGTCTTTATATTATTAAAAATCTTGGAGTATCTTTGATTTTATACGAAAACTTATTTTTTACGTAAAATCATAAGCATAACATAAATAAAATAAGAATTTGCTTGACGCAAAAAAGCGGATAAAAATAAAACTATTTAGGTATTCAAAAGTTCTAAATGACCTAAATGACATGCTTTAAAACCAAATGTCTTTTTTATGCTTTTTTATTACGAAAATATTACGTCTCAAACAGATGCTCATTTCATTTACCTATCTTATGTTAATGACTTCGAAAAAAAAATTGCTTGTGGATGAAGTCAGTGGCACTACGAGATATTGAATAAAATAGTGACCTCATGAATGTAAGACAAATTTTAGGGTGCTATTTGGAAAAAAAGTAGGGGGTAGGTTTCAGGGGTTGAAGTATAAAAGAAATGTTTCGAAAGGCGCACTTAGTGTCCTTTTTTTATGTTTTTCTTACGAAGATATTACGCCTCAAACAAATCGTTATTTTATTTATTTTATGCTTGTGACTATGACAAAAAGATAGGTTTCAGTTTAAAATCAAAGGCACTACAAGATTTTAAATAAAATAAGGATTCAATTTGTGTAAGAAAAACCATTAGATGCTATTTGAAAAAACAATGTTGGGGATGAGTTTTAAGGGTTGAAGAAAAAAAAAATGTTTTGAAAGCATGGTATGATAGACTCTGTAGTACTTTCAAACATCCTACTCAGTTTTTGTTTGAACATTTTTTTGTTACGAGGGAACAAAGCATATTCTGCAATAGCAGATATCCTAAACATGTTGGTGGACCCAGTGAAGAAAAAAAATTAATAACCTACGTTCGACGTATAGCCAAGATAAGAAAAAAGTTGTTGCCTCTCAGGGAACAGGTCATGGACCATTAAAAACTTGTCACGAGTCATTCGGAGAAAGTTATCTCCCTGCTCAGTCAATAACTCTGCTAGTAACTTTTCTTCAATTCCCACAATGTTTCTTGATTGTAAGGGTGTCTTAACCCAAATTCGCCTTTTTTTCCTAACGATCTATTCACGTTCTATTTTCTTTTCCACCATCAACATTAAAATGTTTGCCATTGCAGCACGCTTCCTTTTACTGGCCGCCATATTAACTACACTTCAATCGCATACGATTCTGAACATTAATGTAAATGGTACTCCTGTACGAGTACCCGTATACGATTCACTCGTAAATGTAACTTTAGCTTAAGACAGGGCTGCGTGCTAGCTCCGGTCTTATTCAATGTACAAAACAAATGTTCGAACAAAAACCGAGTGGAATATTAGAAAGTACTACAATGCTTTCAAAACATTTTTTTGTTCTTCAACCCTTGAAACTCACAGCCAAATTTGTTTTTTCAAATCACACCTAATAGTTTTTCCTACCCAAAATACGTCCTTATCTTATTTAAAATTGTGTGGTACCTTGGATTTTATACTACTTTTTTTTCGTAAAGTCATAAGCATAAAATAAAGTAACGATTTGTTTCAGGTGTAATATTTCCATAAGAAAAACAGATAAAAAGAACTAAGTGGGTCTTTCAAGTGTATCGAATGACCTACAATACCATGCTTTTGAAACATTTTTTTTACTTCAACCCCTAAAACTAAAGCTTACCGTTTTGCAAAAAATCGCGAAAAATTCATACTTTTTGTTGATCTTTGCCCCGAGTAACTTTACTTCCATGTAACGGAACGATAAGGATATTTAAAATGTTATTTATATTCATGTAAAAATAATAGAAATTATACAAAAACGTTTAATAAAAAATTTATATAAAGTGAAATGTACATATCCTAGTGACTTATTTTCTAAAACAAAAATTCTAGATATCCGCCAAACATTTTTCATGTCATTAGGTATTTACCAATATAAAAATAAATCAAACTTGGCAAAACACGAACATAACTATGACATAAGGTATGCATGTAATGTTGCACCCAAAAGCAAGGAAAAATACTTTATTACGACGTCATACATTTCTTGCTCCAAGACTATACAATGAGACACCAGAAAGCATAAAATGTCTAGTGCCTTCAAAATTATTCAAGTATGGTTTAAAACAATGGACAGTAAATAATAATCGCATTAAAATTCACCAACTTGTAGACATATGTAATACCTATTATTACTAATATCTATAGAATACAAATATTCCTGAATTAGCCCTTATTTGTTGTTTCTGTTTTATAATAATTACCTTGTACCCAAGCTCAAGTTTTTAACTTTTTTGGGGGCACTTGTTGTTTATTGTATTTTATTTATTTTATACTTACAACAAACGCTATACTACTATGTCTTGAACAATTTTACTTATTTTCAGCTTATTGTAAATTTATGTGACTTTGAATGTCTATATTGACCGGACTATGGTCTATTCAAAGCGAATATCAAAATTAGTACTCTGTAGTTATAACAGCGCATGACCCTGTATTGTATAAATGTTATTTGAATATTCATAGATCCGCATTCGAAACGAAACTGATCCTTGGATAGGATGCGCAGTTTTGATAGCTCGCTATCAATATAATTAAACAATAATTATGAATATTCTTTTCGGTTGATGAAATCGATGGGAACTGCGCATTTAGGCGAGAGAGATGAAAAGTCAACCGTGATCGGTGCATGGTGATTCTTGATCATTGATCTCATGATTTGCTACGGAGAAAACACGAAGGTTCAATCGTATGGCGAAATAAAGACCCCCAGAAACACGTCTGTTGTGATGTCATTGGAATACAAATAAAAGAACAGCAATAACAATAACAGTAAACGTACAACTGAGAGGAGGTTACAGTAGGGTCATGCGGTCATGGATTACCTACGTTAGTGAGAAAATTAGAAGAAAGACAAACGTTTCAGAAGACATGTGTCTTTAGAAAAAAACACTGCCGGATTTGTAATAAGCGTCATCAAACTATATGTGACACGAGTTTTCATGCTGATGAGAGGCCAGAGTATGATTTTAGATTTTTTGGGTGAACTTGGAAGATCTGATGGCCTGAAAATTTTAAATGTTCGTTACCTGATGCTGAGGCTCAAAACAATGGCCGGATTTGTAGTTAGCGCTCTCAAACGATATGCCATAATACGAGTTTCCGTGTTGATGGGAGGCCAGATTACGATTTTAGATTTTTAGGTGAACTTGAAGATCTGATGGTCTGAAAATTTTTAATATTCGTTACCTGAGGCTGAAGCACAAAACAGCGGCCGGATTTGTAATAAGCGGCCTCTAACTATACACGATACGAGTTTTCGTCTTGACGGGAGGTCAGATAACAATTTTAGATTTTTTGAGTGAACTTGAAGATCTGATGGCCTGAAAATTTTTGATGTTTGTTATTTGATGCTGAAACTCAAAATAACGACCGGATTTGTAATTAGCGCCCTCTAATTATACACGACACGAGTTTTCGTCTTGACATGACGAGAGGTCAGATAACAATTTTCGATTTTTTGAGTGAACTTGAAGATCTGATGTCCTGAAAATTTTTGATGTCTGTTATTTGATGCTGAAACTCAAAACATCGGCCGGATTTGTAATAAGCACCTTCAAACTATACACTACACGAGTTTTCGTCTTGACGGGAAGTCAGATAACAATTTTAGATTTTTTGAGTGAACTTGAAGATCTGATGTCCTGAAAATTTTTGATGTTTGTTATTTGATGCTGAAACTCAAAATAACGACCGGATTTGTAATTAGCGCCCTCTAACTATACACGATACGAGTTTTTGTCCCGATGGGAGGCCAGATTACGATTTTAGATTTTTTGAGTGAACTTGAAGATCTGATGGCCTGAAAACTTTTGATGTTCGTTATTTGATGCTGAAACTCAAAATAACGACCGGATTTGTAATTAGCCCCCTCTAACTATACACAACACGAGTTTTTGTCCTGATAGAAGGCCAGATTACGATTTTAGATTTTTTGAGTGAACTTGAAGATCTGATATCCTGAAAATTTTTGATGTTTGTTATTTGATGCTGAAACTCAAAATAACGACCGGATTTGTAATTAGCCCCCTCTAACTATGCACAACACGAGTTTTTGTCCTGATAGAAGGCCAGATTACGATTTTAGATTTTTTGAGTGAACTTGAAGATCTGATGGCCTGAAAATGTTTGATGTTTGTTATTTGATGCTGAAACTCAAAATAACGATCGGATTTGTAATTAGCGCCCTCTAACTATACACGACACGAGTTTTCGTCCTGATAGGATGTCAAATAACAATTTTAGATTTTTTGGGTGAACATGAATATATCTGATGGTCTGAAAATTTTTGATGTTCGTTACCTGAAGCTGAAGCACAAAACAGCGGCCGGATTTGTAATTAGCGCCCTCCATCTATACACGATACGAGTTTTCGTCCTGATGGGAAGCCAGATTACGATTTTAGATTTTTTGAGTGAACTTGAATGACAGAAATTGATACTTTTCACAACCTACTAGCTATACGATAATGTTATAGAGCTTAAAAATTCCTAAAACCACTAAAAACTTCGAAATAAAAGGAAAAATATCAGCGATTGTTGCTTGCATTGAAATGTATTTCCAACGTATTTCAATAAAACTTACTAGATACTACTATAACCAAGTACATCAACAAAAAAAATATTGTGTGATCCCAAGCACACACACTTATTTTTTCGACCAATATCGTCAACATTCAACATAGCAACTGTTGTTAATAATTGCAAACAATTCTGATGCTCTACCCACTTATTTTTTTCACCAATATTAGTCAACATAGCAACTGTTGTTAACAATTGCAAACAATCCAGCACTGACCTGTTTTAGGTATTTTTCCATCAAATATCGTAAAAAAATAAAGACCGACTGTATCAACAGTGACCTTTACATAATCAATGTTTATTATGATGAAAATTGGCTGGCAATTAAATTTTTAAATATTTGCAGCGCACACTGTACCGCTTTGTTATTTGGCAATACTCGCAAGGACATTCCATTATCGAACCATTTATATGGTGATCGGAAAGTAAGGTTTATTGTTATTATTTATGTGTTACAGAGCAATTAAATGGGTCACAATTAAGGCGAAGCTTTGTTTTCGGTCCAAGCCAATCTCTCATGTTTGTCAGCCAAGAAGTTCTTTGCCTTTTTTGGATTCTTTTACCCTTGATTTTCCTTTCCGTAATATTTTGTAGCAGTACATATTTGGGTTTCCTTATAACATGACCAAGCTACTCTAGTTTTTTTTGAGGGTGTTGATTAATTGTTCCTGTATTTGTATTCTCTGTCCTCGAGATCCTCAGCATTCTTCGATAACACCGTCTTTTGAAAGCCTCGAATCTATCCATTGCCGCCTTCTCAAACATCCAACATTCAAGCCTCAGAACCCTTTACACTCACCGGCTCGAAAAATGAGGCACTTGAGATTTTATTGTTACTTTTTTAAAATACAGTTTTTGTAATATTTCATTGTCCTAAATACTTACCCACAAGCAAAACATCAATTTTTTTATTGCTTTTAATGAATTTCACAGACATTTGTCAAAGTTCTGCTGTATTTAGCAAGTCGTTTACAAGCTTTGCTGCGTTTATTTGAGCTAAAAATGCGTGCTGTTAGTCCCCAAATCATGGCTGCTATGGTTGCGTTGATTCAAGACTGAAGAAGTGAGCGATATGTTGCCCGACATTATCATCCCGCATCAAATAGCACTATGCACCGTATTTATAGAAGTTTTTTGGAAACTGGATGTTACACTAGACGACTTGGCACTGGCCCCCAATGAAGGATTAACGCTCATGATGATCGCTTTATCATCTTACAAAGTATACGAGATCGTCATGCTAGAGCTATAGAAATCAGAAATCGACTTCATCACGTTCGAAATACCAGTGTAAGCGAACGGACCGTTAGACGAAAACTTGATGAAGCCAATCTTGGTAGTCATAGACCCGCTACAGGTCCACAGCTTCTTAGACGTCATCATGCAGCGCGACTTCAATTTGCGAGAAATCTTGAACATTGGAGTGAAAATGAATGGGGCCGTATTTTGTTTACTGATGAGTCCAGATTTAGCCTGCGGTATCCAGATGGTCGTGAAAGGGTATGGCGAAGTCCAATAAAGACAATGTGCATACCAAATTCTTGTTTATTTCAAAATTGGTCGTAATAAAAAAGCCTATTTCGTCGATGATTTTAGTGCTACATAAACAAATTGCGTGTCGTTAGATAGGAAGTATCCTGATAAACATTAAACTGTGTTTATAAATAGGCACTAATATGGCTTTTTTTCCAAATTATTTGTAAGTAACCAAAACAAGTGCATTACATTTTTTTTAAGTTTGGTGGACTTTTTTAGCCTGAGAAATTATCGGATATTATTTTTTTTGCCTTAGTTGATATGCACAGTCATTTCCTTATAAAATGGGTCCAAAAACTTGTGAATCGCTCGATAAATAATCAAGATATGGCGTTACAACTGCGTGAACACATAGCGCTCTGATACAGAAGTCATAATACAAAAAGGCCTATTCTGTCGAAAATTTTAATGCTACATACACGAATTGCATGTGGTTATACAGAAAACATCCTGCTGAATATTAAACTGTCTCAATAAATAGGCATTAATACGGCTAAAAAGCCGTAAAAATCAAATTATTTGCAAGTAACCAAAACAAGTGCATTACAAAAATTTGTTTTTCAGTTTGGTGAATTTTTTTAGCCTTAGAAATTGTCAGATATTGTATTTTTTTGCCTTAGTTGATATACCCAGCCATTCCCCTATAAAATGAGTCCAAAAAGTCGTGAATCGCTTGATAGGTAATCATGATATGGCGTTACAACTGCGTGAACACATGGCGCTGTGATAAAGAAGTCAAAATGGCCTATTCTGTCTGTGTTGCTGAACATTAAAATGTCTTAATAAATAGGCACTAATGCGGCTTTTTTTTCAAATTATTTGTAAGTAACCCAAATAAGTGCAGTACAAACATTTTTTTTTCAGTTTGGTGAATTTTTTTAGCCTTAGAAATTATCAGATATTATCTTTTTTTGCTTCAGTTGATATGCTCAGTCATTCTCCTATAAAATGAGTCCAAAATGTCGTGAATCGGTCGACAAATAATCAAGCTATGGCGCTACAACTGCGCGAACCCATGGAGTCGTGATACAGAAATTGAAAATGTAATAAAAAATTAATTAAACGGTTGATCCCCTTTTTTTCGCATTTTTTCTCGATAACTTTAATTATATTTTCATACCTCAAAGTTTGTCGACATGATGGTGGAACACATTGTATAAGTTCATTCAATATTACTACAGTAGAAACTTTCGTAGTATTCCTTGTACGCCTGTGTTATTTTTCCGTCTATCGAGCGCATCACACAAAGTATAATCGACTCAATCAGGTTTCAAGCGATAATTGGACGAAACGTGCGGATTTTCCTCAGAAAATTTTCCTTGACGGAGGTCACGGAAAATCTGAAACGACCCCTAATTGGCCGGGAAGTTGAGGGGTTTCCACGAATTTTCCATTTCATTGCATCACGAAAGAAACATTACACGAGGAAATTATCCAGTTTTGGCTTAAAAAAGGAATATTCCAAAGGTTTTGTTTCACAAAATAGTGAATGAATGAATAAGGACCAGAGGCTATCCAGCACGGAATGTGGCTGGTGCATAGGCCACACGATGGGCCCTTTTGCGCCTCTATCCGCGCTAGTTCCTAAGACCTGCCCTTTTGGCAAAGGCAACTACATTCTTAGGTCCTATCCGTTTTATCTCTATTGGTTCCAAGGCTCTTAAGCCCAGCATAGTCTGCCTGTGATAACCCAGGGTTTCACAGCGACACAAGATGTGTGCCGAGGATTCTTCCTCTTCACCACACCACGTGCACGTTGGGTCGTTGACCACCCTCATCACGAACAAGTGACGCCTGAAGGTGTTGTGACCCGTTAATAAGCCTACTAGCAATCTCAAGTTACTCCTATCCAGATAGAGACAAAATCGTCCGATTCTCTCAGCAGGCCCTGCTAATAGCTCCCGAGCCTGACGGAGATGGCCAGAGATGTTGTTCCATCTCAGAGAGTGTTGATTCTGGATCCACTCTCCAGTTGTTTTCCTAATCAAGTTTGCAGACAGTCCTAAGGCTGGTTCCGGGCCCACAAAACTGTTTCCGAATCCCATCCTGGCCAGATGATCCGCCATTTCATTACCCTTTACCCCAGCGTGCCCAGGTACCCACATCAGTGATACCTTGTGTTTAGCTGAGATGTCGTCAAGAGCCCTCCTGCACTCCAGGACCAGTCCTGACGTTATTTTCCAAGCACTCAGTGCTTTGATGGCTGCCTGACTGTCAGAGCAGATAGTAATCCGCCTCCTAGATCCGTCAATTTCCCGAATACGATTTACACAGGCAAGTATCGCATAGACCTCAGCCTGGAATACTGTGGTGTGCCCCCCAAGAGGGAATGAAAGTCTTGTATGGGGTCCGTAGACTCCAGAGCCCGAGCCCTCTCTAGCGAGTGAACCGTCTGTGTACCAGACCTGTCCTCCTCCTTCGATGAGCTTCATAAAATAGTAGATTTAGGCCCGATTTTATCAACATGCAGATTTTAACAAAGACTTTGACCAATCAGAGCAGCCCTTTTAAGAACATGCATCTGTCAAAGCACTCTGAAAATTATTGATTTCTCTTGAAGCTGACCTCAAAAAGCTCAAAAATAACATACTTTATATACAATCGAGCATTGTAAATCATCTAGCATCTTTTCTAGTCTGATTTTCCATCCCAAATCGGTGAAAAATTGCATATTCTTGTTTCATCAAAAGTTTAGCAATTGCTAATTTCAACCAATCAGATTCCAGATTCCATTTCCATTTGATCGCTGGTTTCATGCTGTATTAAATGCTATGATGACAAGAAATTCACTCATTGCAGTATTTGGATAAAACAATAATTTACTATCAATAATAATTATGAATACCTGCCATATATCTTTGTTTTGTAGTAAAAAGAGGTAAAAATAGCATTTTGTTACATTTCAAAGGTTACAGCTAGTTCCCAAACTTATGTGCATTACTGGTTGCCTATCCAGAACCCCAGAACGTCAAAGTTTGCCATTTTATAATTAAAATTAAGTATAACCCTATTTGATGTACAATGCACCTGCGAATACTTCTATAAGAAGATCTGTAACAAACATGCATCCAGTAAATGAAAGATCGATTCTTCATAATAATAATAATAATCTGACTGACGGACGTGGCACTTTTAATTATTAAATAAGGTAAGTAGTTGCTGCGATTGATATAGGTACCTACTACTTTTATCACAAATTATCCCAGTTTGCAATTAGTAATTATACAATAATTATAATGTAAACATGGAAAATATGGCACTAATTTGCAAATCAATCGCTTTGTTCTGATATCCTGCTATGATTTTGATCCATGAATTTCTAAAATATCTTTGACAAAAGTGTCATCCAGCTTTGACGTGTTGTTTTCAATAATGATAAAATACTATTGGATGATACTTATTAACATAGCCCTCAATACCCAATAGAAAGCTTTTGCTAAATAACATCCAATAGAAAAGCTTTGTTAAATTCTTTGTTAAATATGCATGCTGATAAAATCGGCCCTTAGAGAGGAAATTATAATTGATTTTATTAAGGTTTCGCCCTAGCCACAGAAATGGTCGAAACGCAAGTAATTTTTTTTCTTAGGAAAATGTGGTTTTGATAGAGTATAGAGTCAACCATACATATCTCGTCAGCTGTTGAATTGGATAAATAGTTACATATCTGATACTTATCTATCTCAGATGGTCAAGTATGTTAAATGGACATCTCGCCATATTATTTTAACTTCGGGAGTACCACAGGGCTGTCTTTTAGGTCCGTTGTTATGCAACATATTCATTAAAGATCTAGCTAGTACAGTGGATAGTGAAATTCTCATGTTTGCAGATGATGTAAGATTTTTAGAGTTGCGAGCAGACAGAAAGAATTCTGCCGGTGCGCCATCTAGTACCCGAAGGTAACGGCAAACCAAGAAAATCTCTACTTAACAGCAGTAGACTTCTTGGTAGGACGCCAAGGTGCATCCGCTTGGCCACTAGAGAGCGCGGGTTCTATACGCCGCTGCGTATGAAAGCCGATATACGAGAGCTGCTCTATACCTCCGTCAATCCACCAGTACGTAGACAGCTGTTTCACGCTTATTAGCGATCATCAGTGCGCCATAGGTCGATTGACGCAAATAGAGAGCATCAATTTTTCCATGTTTAATAAACATGTGAAACAAGTGCGAGCAGACAGAAAGAATTCTGCCGGTGCGCCATCTAGTACCCGAAGGTAACGGCAAACCAAGAAAATCTCTACTTAACCGGCAGAATTCTTTCTGTCTGCTCGCACATGTTTCACATGTTTATTAAACATGGAAAAATTGATGCTCCCTATTTCCGTCAATCGACCTATGGCGCACTGATGATCGCTAATAAGCGTGAAACAGCTGTCTGCGTACTGGTGGATTGACGGAGGTATAGAGCAGCTCTCGTATTTTTAGAGTTGTAGAGAGCATGTCTGATGCCAAATTTTTACAAAATGACTTAGATAGCCTTTTACATTGGTGTGATGTTTATGTTCCATATTTAAATGCTTTATAACGTTTTTAAAGTAATGTTAATTAGATCCCATTTCCTTGCAATATTTTATATATTTTGTGTGGTGGACGACATAGGTGCATTCAGGCTCCGACAAATGGAAAATATGTCCATTTTCAGTTTAAGAGTTCAGTAATTTTCAACAATAAAATGCTCGGACTATGAATCGCAATACACGAAACGCTTCAACCTTTCGTCAGATCCTGTATGACCATCGAAGGAGGCTGTGAAATTGACGCTTTCAACTGTTAGTCAGTAGCGTCGCACGGTATCTATCTATATATCCTAGGTCATACTCGATGTATTGAAAAAACAAGGATTTTAAAGAATCTGCCTATAACGTTAGTTACAAAGATCAGAAAGCTATAAGATCCTACAAAAATACTGATCCTTTACAACACGCAGTATTAGGAAAAAATATATAGGAACCTGAGAAATGAACACATATCAAGATGTATGTCTTTTATAGTCTATAAGATAGTGTTGATAATGCAATATTTAAATTGTCTCTATTATCTATGGATTCAAAGTCAAAATTATACTTTTGTTGAATCAGATACTGAATAGGCAATATTTATGGAATTTATTTTTCATTAAAATTATTTTTGTATTGATGCTGTTTTGTAACAAAATTTTCAAACGTAATATAAGATCTTTAGGCCCGATTTTATCAACATGCATATTTAACAAAGACTTTGACAAAGCTTTTCTATTGAATGTTATTTAGCAAAAGCTTTCTATTGGGTATTGCGGGCTAGTTAATAAGTATCATCCAATAGTATTTTATCAATATTGGAAACAAAACGTCAAAGCTGGATGACACTTTCATTAAAAATGTTTTAGAATTCATGCATCAAAATCATAGCACAAAATCAGAACAAAGTGATTGATTTGCAAATTAATGCTAGATTTTTAATGTTTACCTTATAATTATTGTATAATTACCAATTGCAATTGCAGTCATTATGATTATAGACTGGATGCATGTTTGTTATAGAGTAGACCTTTTTATAGAAATATTCACAGAGGATGTAAGATGTAAAGATTGTAGGCACTGCGTAAAAGCCACCGTAGCGCAGAAACACATTTATTAAAGCACCTTATTCACTTTCTGACTATACGAAAGGTTTCTTAATAGTTTAGGTAAAATAAGGACACGTTACAACATTTGCCAGAATGCCAGATCGCAAGGCTTTGCTGTTAAGTAGGATAGGCAACCAGTAATGCACGCTTGCATCGTGTGTGTCTATAATAGCTTTGTGAAAATGCAGTAAAATGTTATTTTTACCCTTTTTCACTATAATACAAAGGTATATTGGAGGTATTTATCGATTGTAAATGATTGTTTTGTCAAAATAGTGCAGTAATTTGAATTTCTTGTAATCATCATCATTAAATTAATAGTACATTTTATCCAGTGATCAAATGTGTCAGTTTTGTAGAATCTGATTGGTTGAGATTAGCAGTTGCTAAATTCTTTGTTAAACAGGAAAATGCAAGTTTTTACCCACTTAGGATGGAAAATCGGAGCTAAAAAGATACTAGAGAGTTCACAATGATCGATTATATAAAAGCATGTCTTTTTTCACTTTTTGAAGTAAATTTCAAGAGAAATCTATAATTTTCAGAGAACTTTGACAGATGCAAGTTCTTGAATGGGCTGCTCTGATTGGTCAAAACCTTTGTTAAAATGCCCGTGTTGATAAAATCGGGCCTTAGTCTATCTCCCTTTTTAATTTGAATTTTCAGCTGTCCACTCTGTTTCACATTAATTTTTTACCGAAAGAGAAAAACAAATTTAAAGCGAGTATTGATGTTTTTGTTATTAACGTCATTATATTTTGTGATTTATTTGATTTTATATTTTATAATATTTTACTATCGTAATTAATATATTTGTATAATTATATGTATTTAATTGATTATTATTTTTGCAGCTCAAATGTCAGCTCGTCAGCTGCTCCAAAATAACCTTTAAAATTCGGAAACCCCCATTAGGTGCAAGTTTTTTTGCAGGCAACCCTGTATGGAGGTGTTTGCCATAAAACAACGCTTATATTGATATACATTTTTTTCTATTATCAAGCAAGTGAAGATAACTGGAATCACATTTTATATGTCTGATACTTTAAATCGGGGTAAAAATTTTCCTATTATCTTGATGTTGCAACATTTGATTAAAAATTATTTTTTTAAAAAATAATTAAAAACAGTTTGTCCAGGATTTTTTTAGGCAACCCATTCTTGACATATTTTCTAATATACTAAATTTGTTTTAAAATGTTTCATTCAGCTGGGCGAAGATCGTTTTAGTTCGGATCTCAGACTACTACGACAATGTTTTTATTTGGACCCAAAAAAATAAATTTCGTTACGCCACTGAAGCTCGCGTTCTTATTTTCTGATGCAACTGGACCTGACATCCAATCAGTTACCTACATCACACAGTAATTGCTACAAAAATATTTATAATTGTTACTTTTGCTTCTCTTACATTATCATTACTTGGATTTTTCTGCATCGCGCCTTCTGTTTTCTCTAATTCTAATTAGTATTGGTTATAAAATAGCGCAGTATCACATACGTACAAGAGTAATTAACGCATGGATTTTTTTAGGTTTTATAACACGACCATAAATATACCCTGATGATTATCACCAGGAAGTAGACCCTTTGGATGATGCAATTTTGTGTGTACATATACATACATAGATGATTAAATTTTATAGAAAGAAATTTAAACAATTGCAGGAGTCTCTCGACCCAGTCTCAAAATGTAAAAGTAGAAGCAACTTCGGTTATTAATGCCTGATTTCTCATTCAAGCTTCTGACAGAATTGTTAATAAGGACCACTTCAAGGAAAATTCTTTTTACTTCCCACACTGATAGGTGAGGGGAGTATTGTGATCGCGAAAATTTTCGATTTTGAGATAACACGCGATAATAGTAGGGGCAGCAGCTCCCCAGACATGAGAGCAATACTCCAGGCCAGGGCTTTATATAGCGTGAGGTGGGTAGGTGGTAGGGTAGGTGAGTAGTACTTTCTGGCTCTAAATAGGTACCCAAGCTTTTTACCAGCAGTTGTTGCAATTGACGCAACGTGTTCGTGCCAGATCAGGTCCTCTGTAATGTTGACTCCTAACAGCTTGAATGAGTGGCTCCTTGGCAGAGCCCGGTTGTTCATTAGAACCTGGTGTTGGCTTGGGCACTTCTTGTTTGATAGCGTACAGTACTGGGTCTTGGAAGCATTAAATTTTACCATATTCTTGAGACTCCAAGCGGTAATGGTATCGAGCTCCTTTGAAAGTGAAGCTGCCACTGTCAGTCTTCTGCGTTCCAGCTCGACCACAGAGATCGGTGTATTGCTCATGATGCCTGCATGCAGCGTACTGTCATCCGCAAAACTGTAGATTGGGTTTGTAGTACTAGAGAGTAGATCATTAATGTGAAGCAGAAACAATGTCGGGGCCAATACCGATCCCTGCGGAACCCCAGCATTGATGCTATGGAAAGAAGAGGAAAAGCCGTCTACCACGACAGAGATTCTCCGACCTGAGAGGAAGTCTGCGAGCCCACCGCAAAGCTTAACAGAGAGCCCGTAAGACGGGAGCTTGTTCAGGAGAGCTGTATGCCACAGTTGATCGAGTGCCTTTGAAATATCGAGAGCAACGACGTGAGCCTCGCCAAACGACTGGATGAGTTTGCTCCACACATGTATGACGTAAGCCAGGAGATCTCCAGTTGATCTTTGGTGTCGGAATCCATATTGTATAGGTACTATATGATTCACAAAAAGATTTCCGTGATTCAAGACCAATTCAAAACAAGGCACCTACGTACAGACTGTCGTACGTAATATGTATACATGAAAATATGCAAATGTTATTACAAAATTATCGAGAATCCATTGAATTAGCGGTACGAAATTCAGACGTTTCAATTTGTTGATTTGCTTCTACAGCTTTCGAGAACGCAAGTCGTGCGAATTGTTTTGCAAGTATAAATAAATTAAGCAAGTAAACAAAGAATATGTTTATTCGAGGTGTTGTGGATGCTGCCATGTGGAAAATGTTAATGCAATTTGCTTTTGTTTTCAATGGTTCATGTAAATTTATTCACGATGCGCATAAACTGCCTTAACTAAGAGCTTCGAACGTACAGAAGACAAGAAGGATCACCTTTTAACACACTTTACTATTAGATTCACCTGTATGTTTGTTTGTAAGCTTGTAACCGTCCTTTGGATTAAGACGGACCGAACATTGAACGGTTCAACTTTGCCGCGAAAACGATTTTGACGGCTTCAAATCCGTTGGGCCAGCGGTTATCCACTGACTAGGCGCGCAAACACAGTGGGACTTTTTAGTGAGCGTGCAAGGGCGTGCAGGTGCCGCATGCAGGCTCACCTGCTCAACTGAGTTTTCGACCGCTTTCCAGCGTCGGAAGCCCGCTTGACCGCCTTTTTAGTAACAGAAATTTAGTTTGCTACCTGGTTTCGTCTGTGCCGGTCGAAGATGAGTAGCGATAAAGAATTACTTATAGCTTCAGTGTTTGCGAAAACCCCTATTTGGGATAAAAGACACAAGCTGCACTATAAACGCACTGCGATAGAAAAATGTTGGAAGGAATGAGCATTTAATGATGCTATAATTATCTTATACCTGGCGGGCCAGCCCAAAGGATCTGTCCGACACGGGAATTCCCACCGAACCCAGGTCGTTCCTCATGCGTTGCCAAATGCAGGAGCCTCCTTATGTAGCGCGTCCAATGTCAATGTTGTTCCCAATGCCCACAAAGCATATTATCTCAAAATCGATAATTTTCGCGATCCCAATACTCCCCTCACCTATCGGTGTGTATCGGAAGTAAAAGCTATTCTAATATTAATGTTTAACAAAATAACAATGTACCCGAGGCCCAAATATATAACGTTAGGCAATTGTATTTACTACGTACTATCACTTAGTATCAGAGATATATTCAAATGAGCATAACACATTTATACACAACCACACCACTAGATGTAGGCTAGGTACCACAATAATTCTCAAACCAAACAAATCAGTCATGCGGCGGTCATATCTCAATTTAGCGCCAAAATGATACAACACTTCTCCCTTTTGATACCAAAAACTTGTTTACAAAGCGATTCAAACAGTCTCTACCAGAGTGGATAGCTTCCTTAATAAGACGCGCACAAGAATTCGTTGAACATGTACAGTATCAGTCACATATTCATCTGATTGACAAATTTCAACTAAATGGTTCTAATGTGTATGATGTGAGTCTACATATGTATGTACTAATAGTTCATTTGACAACTTCCCACCACGGATTTATCACATACCGCTGATTAAACAAAAAAACGCCAAGACACGTCAAAATATTTGTCCAGAGAGACAACTTTTTAACCAAAAACTATTTCACCCCCTATTGTACCCTCTAGCCCCTCAGGGGAATAATTTCCAGTGTTATTGCAACTATCCCTCATTGTTTTAGCAATAATGGGCAACATTTTGAACCCTTATTGCATGTTTCCTATACCGTGTCTAGATGCGACTGGCCAATCGTTGTACTCTTTTTCTTGTCTGTTTTCACTGTACCATGCACTGGTGTGCTTGACTACGTGCGGAACCGGCGCCGGCCTGCTTCTACCTGCCGAGGGGACTCGGCGTTGGCCAACGCACTCCAACGCTCTCCAACGCTCCTATGAGCCGCTACTGTGAATGCCTACTTACAGCGGAACAAAACTCCAAGCTTCTGGGATGCCTTTTAGCAATGTTGACGACGTGGTCTTGCCAGGACATGTTGTTGATGTTGATCCCCAAAAGCTTGACGGAAGTTTGATGTTCTTTAAAAGCGTATTTTTTAGTTTATGAAATATATTTATTATTGCGCAAATTCTTCCCCAAATAGTTATAGATATAGTAGTAAATCACGTGAGACTATTTTCACGAAATAATCCAAACTATTTTCGCCAAATAAACAACATGTAGGTTAGTGCGCTTGGAACGTAAAACGTTCTGCGTATCAGCATTCCGCTATGTTATATTTATCTACGAAATGATCATACCGCAATGATGTTTTTGGAAAGTTGACAAAAGACACCGAGAGTACATAGTTATACAGATAAAAGAACAAAACCACACGGGTGCAGTGTAGTCTGAATTTCACCTCTCAGTTGGCCTTGAACTATACGTGTGCTGCGATGTACTTAACAGACATAGACGGCGCAAAAACAAAAGAGAAAGGTTAATAAACCATATCACTGTACTATATAGTATCTGTATCTGTAGAGTAGTAGTATAGTAGTATAGACGTTTATTTAGCATACATCAGCTATTTACAGGAAAACAGTAAAATTAAAACTAAACCTATGATTATACATATATGATCACTCATAAATAGTTCATCAGTCTTTTTCTAAACACAATAACATTTGGAGAACATTTTATATACAGAGGGAGTTTATTATATTCTTTCATCCCATTATCAAATACACTTCTTTTGGTAATTGTTAATTTGGTAGGTCCTATATCAACATGATGCATCTGTCGTGTGTTGTAGCTATGAACATTGCTTCGGTACTGAATATTCACATGTAAATAATCTGGACTTAGACCATTAACAATTTTATAAATAAATGTAAGCGTCCGTACTTTAATATAATCCTCTACAGGCTTCCAATTTAATATTTGCTGCATATTGACTATATTAGTATATATATTACAACCTAACAACCATCTCATGCATTTATTTTGTAACAATTGCATTTTGGTGCAAATCAGATTTGTTACACATAAATAATATTGATGAACAATAATCAAAGTGAGGTTTAATAATTGTATTGTAAACAATATGTTTTGCAAATCGTGACAGATGTTTGATAATTCTGTACAAGAAACCAATTTTTTTTGAAATTTTTTAGATATGTAGTCAACATGCTTATTAAATCGCAAATGTTCATCTATAACGACTCCCAAGTATTTAATTTCAGTTACCCGTTGTAATCTTTTACCACTAATTGTAACACCAATATCAGACTGTATAACTGACCTATTCGAAATTAGCATGTATTTTGACTTGGTAGTATTAACTACTAGCTTGTTATTATGAAACCATTTGCCTAGGCTTTCCACGGCTACATTTATTATTTTTAAGATTTGGTTCACGTCAGTTCCAGATAAATATATGATTATATCATCTGCAAAAAGGTGCATGCTACATTCTCCAACGTCAGCAAAGAAAATACCATTGATAGAAAGTATAAATAGCAGGGGTCCTAACACACTTCCTTGAGATACACCATGCTCAACCAAAATTTTATTTGAAAATTTATCATTCACCTTAGTGACTTGATATCTTTGAGATAGATAAGATAAAAATCACTGATGGACTCTACCTGTTATGCCAAAATATATCTCAAGCTTCTGTATAAGCAGTTTTCTATCGACAACTTCAAACGCACGTTTAAGATCGATAAAAGCTGCAACAATAACATGTCCTTTATCTAACGAGTGGGGAGGATGAGTGGTCCCACTGCACTTATGCCACAACTGACCTATTGTGCATCCTCCCAGAGAGTTGCTTTCTTAGGTCATCGTCCATCCTGCCAATTCTAGGAAGGTGAACAAGTCGCTAGGGGACATCTCCCTTATGTGGGCAGGTGTAGGCCAAGACTCGCCGAATGCTCACTCTCTAATAGAGGATAACTCTGGGCATTCACATATGACGTGTTCCACAGTTTCGTCTTCGCTTTCACATATTCTACACATCGGTGTGTCACTTAACCCCATAGTGTGGAGGTGTTTCCTGAGTTGACAATGGCCAGTCAGGAATTCTACTATGAGACGTATCATCGCCTGGATATTGCCATGTCAAATCCTGCAAGGGTTTCCTTGGCAAATCGGCATCCTTGTAGTTCTTCCCATCGTTTTACCATTTGGGCATGGGAGCGTTTTTTTGGCTATTTC
This sequence comes from Callosobruchus maculatus, assembly GCA_951848785.1. NCBI lineage: Eukaryota > Metazoa > Arthropoda > Insecta > Coleoptera > Chrysomelidae > Callosobruchus > Callosobruchus maculatus. The sequence continues at coordinate 29,881,717 of CATOUR010000071.1, read as the reverse complement.
AGCAATTGTGGTTGTCGACGTTCCAGAAAGGTCACATGGTCTTAAAATTCTTTGGTCAACTGCCTTCTTGGCTGAACCGTTCGCTATACGGTTGCCTTTGTTGTTGTTGTGCGCTTTAACTCACCTCAGGGCAATATTGTTTTTGTGTGAAGCATGGGCTAAAGATTGGTGGCATTCCATTGCTAGCCCTTGCCAGATACATCTCTCATGACTAGTTTATTTGCGGCTATCGATATGCCAGCCAGTACCGCTTGAACGATACAGGCGTTTTTACCCATAGCCTACTCTGTTCTTAGGTTTAGAGACCTGGAGTCCATACCACATCCAGTGCCTTCCCTTGTTTAGGAGCCATCTGTGTATATGCAACTTGTATTTTTCACATTTGGCTCCGCATTCTGTTTAATTTCCTTTTTGTAGGGTTTCTTAGAAACGGTAGTAATGGGCTGATGAAAAATTTCGTGAAAGCTATGAATAAAGATGGCGATGGTTTCACTTACTTGACGTGTCTTTCCCCAGTTAAGTGACGCCAAATTAAAGGAGGCATTTTTATTGGACCACAAATCAGATAATTGCTGGACGACGTTGATTTTGCAGAGATGCTTATCATACAGGAACTCAGAGCATGAAACTCATTTGTTAGTGTAGTAAGAGAATTTTTGGACAATAAGATGGATGCAAACTACCATCCCATAGTCGAGTCATCTTCCGTCAAGCTTTTGGGGATTAACATCAACAATAACATGTCCTGGCACGACCACGTCGTCAGTATTGCTAAAACTGCATCCCAGAAGCTTGGAGTTTTGTTCCGCTGTAGGAAGCTGTATACACCAGAGCAACTACAGCTGCTCTATAATTCATAGATCCGACCATCGTTGAAATATTGCTCCCATGTGTGGGGATGCGCTCCGAAGCACTTTCTAAAGCTTCTAGACACTATCCAGAAGAGAGCAATTAGATTAATCGATACGCCTAACCTCAAAAAGGACCTCCACAGCCTGGAACATCGAAGAAGGGTGGCTGACCTATCCCTGTTTTACAGATTCTATCACGGAAGATGTTCGAGTGAGCTCTCCCACATAATAACACCGAAGGTCCTTCGAACGAGGAACACTAGGGAGGCTCTGCGAGTTCATCCTTACTAGTCCAGTCTCCTTCGGCATTCCTTTTTCTGGAGAACTTCTACGCTATGGAATGACCTGACGGGGATTTTGTTTCCTGACGGCTACAACCTGAAGCGTTTCAAATATAATGTGCACCGACACTCGCAGCGCTTCTACAGCACCATAGGCTTTCAGCCTTTGCGGGAGGATGACCATAAAAAAAGGTTAATAGATGAGCTTTTAGATGCCTACAAATCGCCTGGTGCCCGAATGTCGTTAAAAAGTCATTTCCTCTATTCACCTCTGTAATTTTTTTTAGAAAATTTGGAGGCTGCCTGTGACGAGCAAGCTGAAAGGTTGCACCAAGATATTAGGAAAATGGAAATTCGCTATCAAGGACGATGGTATCCAGCTGCTGGTTTTTGGAGATAGAAGATATGGCCCCCCATAAAAGGAAAAAAAATAGAATTTAATTAGTGTTTTGAGTTAATATGTTTGATTTTTGTATTTTAGTGACATGTAAGGTATAACATTTAGTTGGTGAAAAATTTAATAAAGTCGATATATACACACAGAAAAATATGTCGTTTTGTCAAAGACTTACGCTTGGATTCAATGGGATGTTACACCCAGAATTCCTAAAATATAGCGACGTTTTCTCCAATGGGAAGTGTATAGTTGCTGGCGAATTATATTGTATTGTCGATTCAACTAGATGTCATTGGATTCCAATGAATGATTCAATCGCAGCCTGTCGTTGAATCGAATCGGTGTTTGGTAATTGATTCTAAACTACTTTCTTTTCCTTGGACCAACAGATTTTATTGCGAGGACAGCTGATTGATTCGTTTGGATGTTTAATGGTGTTATTTTGTGTGAAGTTATAAGGAGCATGATATAAGAATTAGACATAAGCCTGCACCAGTTGTTGCATTATTTCTTGACTAATCTAAATACCTACATTCAAATGTGGGTGTTAGCTCTTCTAAGTCCCAATTTCTCAGTAGGTCCTCCATTTAATATATAACTGGACACATTTAAATCACACAATTGCTGATGCAATACGCAAAACCACGAGATGACACAACACGGCTAACACCGAAACAACACAATGGAACAACCGTCCATGTTGGCGGGTTCGCGGCGATAGTAGCACTAAGATAATCCCCCTGTTCTTTATTCTTACCTTCATTGAATCGGAACATCGGGACCGCCAAATACTGACTATAGTTCAGCGAACGACAAGGGCCATTGAAACAAAATTAATTTTTATCAGATGAATTATCACGAACTGCTGTTGCAGTAATAATTTTTGTACATTGAATAGATTGTATGCTTTGCTTAAATGAAACATAGGGTAAATTTCAAAAACAAAAGGATGTTTTGATGGTATTACATGTCAATACTGGTATTAGAAGGATTATACATATCGTTATAACGAATATAAAATTATTTTGAATTTTTTGGCGTACCTGTGATTACCTCGAATATAAGGATTGAATTCTTTCAATAACATGTATTTGAAACAACTGTAAATATATTTAAAGTGATGGGAAAACATCCAAATACTAACAATTAATTGGAAACGCAACAGTATCTTTTTCTGTGTAGGATTAAAAGATTCTTAAATGTTTTTTTTTTTCACTACACATCAGATATGATAACATTAAATGTGGTTTTTTTATCGACCAGTGTATTGTTCGTTGACAAATTGTTTATCATCTGGATATACAGAGATTCACTTCCGTCAAATTGCGAAACTAGCTTCGAATATAATTTTGCCCCTTAAAAAATATCCTTAGTACGTCTATGTTCTCGATTCAACCAGGAAATTGGCAATCTATATTCAGGTGGTACAGGAAGCGAGAGGATTGCCCGAAAATCCAACTTTTTATAGTTGCAAATATGCCAACGCAATATGGTGATTCCGTGATAGTGCAATCGTGTCATTTATATCGATATATGAAGCTCTATATCACGTTTAATATAAAGGCAAGACGTGGTATAGTCTGGGAGAAGTGGCGTAGATAGGGGAGATAAGGGGATTATATGTAATGTACTGTACTTATACACCAGAGCAACTAGTGCTGCTCTACAAGGCACAGATCCGACCCTCGTTGGAGTATTGCTCCCATGTGTGGGGATGCGCTCCGAAGCACTCTCTAAAGCTTATGGACACTATCCAGAAGAGAGCAATTAGACTAATTGATACGCCTAACCTCACAAAGGACAGCCTGGAACATCTAAGAAGGGTGGCTGACCTGTCCCTGTTTGACAGATTCCATCACGGAAGATGTTCTAGTGAGCTCTCCTAGATAATAACACCAAAGGCCGTCCGAACGAGGAACACTGGAGAGGCTCTGTGAGCTCATCCTTACCAGGTCGATGTCCCTACTCCCCGAACCAGTCTCCTCCAGCATTTCTTTTTTTTTGGAGACCTTCGACGCTGTGGAATGCGCTGCCGGGGAATTTATTTCTCGACGGATACAACCTATAGCGTTTCAAATCTAACGTGCACCGACACTTTATTTCCTCTCACAGCGTTTCTACAGCGCCATAGGCTTTCAGCTTCTATGGGAGGCTGACCGTAAAAAATCAATCTCTTTGAACTAAGAATAAAAAATAAACTATTTCGTTTCTAGCAGTTTCCATTTGATAAGCTTCTTCAAAACACATGGTTTATGCTTCGAAATCCTTCATAATTTCATAACCCTTTTCTCGAGGTGAATTCTTACCCAGAACCAAAGCTTTGGTAACATGTATTAGGGTTATTGTATTTGTATTCTTTTTCGGGTTATACTTTTTGGTCAGCTGATTTGACTTGATGCCATTTATTCATTCACAATATTTTTTTTATAAAATACCGAGATTTTAGAAAACATTTTCAAATTTGGTCGCCAAGTTGTTATGAAATTTGATAGCAAATTTTGTATCGTGTCATACGGCCCTAAAGCTAAAGTTACATTTACGAGTGAACCGATACGGGTACCATTTACATTAATGTTCAGAATCGTATGCGATTAAAGTCTAGTTAGTATGGCGCCCAGTAAAAGGAAGCATGCTGTAATGGCTGGAATTTTAATGTTAATGGTGAAAAAGAAAATATGATGTGAAGAGATCGTTATAAAAATGGCGAATTTAAGTTAAATACATCCTTACAATCAAGGAACATTGTGGGAATTGAAGAAAAGCTACTAACATAGTTATTCGCTGAGCAGGGATTCGCGATCACAATGCTCCTCTCTAAAAGTTGATAATTTTAATTTTATTTACAAAAATACAGGGTGGCCAATCGGGTGACGATAATAATTTTTTTTTAGATAGCCCTTACCGGGACCTATCCAAAACACCCCCATGTATGTGTACCGATTATTGATAGTTTTCGAGTTATGATTTTTTTTTGAAAACTTAGAGATTTTCCAGTTTTTCCAAGAAATCCTCAAAAACAAAAACAAGAATGCTATTTGGCTTTTATTTTTTTCAGCAATTATACTCAGTATTAAGCCTATTTTAATACCCAATAAAGAGAACCTGTACAACCGAGCAATAATTAAGTACATTTTGGGCCCAAAGTGTGAAATCTCTGTTTTCAGTCAGGAGACCAAAACCTTCAAAATAAAATTAAAAATACTTATGCCTGGTTCTGGAGCTCCAATCTAATCTTAAAAACTCTGCGAGACATTGCACTTTCGAAATAATAATGAAAAAATGCCACTTATGGGGGCATTTTGCGCCGTACGTGACTATTAAAGGTAAAAAGGTGATAATTCACGAATTTCCAAAATGATTTAAAAAACTATTATTTTACTTTATTATGACAAATTAAAGAAAAAAACTCATAACAAATAATAACATGATAATCATTGATGTTTTAATCACTTTTAATAAAAAAATTAATACCTGTGCTTGCTGTGTACTATTGAATTTTTGCTGAATTAAGTTGCGTGGAAAGTTAACAAAGGAAAAGAATAATAAAACAACAATCTGCGTTATCGTAGCATACGCCATCCCTTTTACTTCCCACACCGATAGGTGAGGGGAGGATTGTGATCGTGAAAATTTTCGATTTTGAGATAATAGGTTTTTTTGGGCGTTTTATAATGTCTACATAACGAAAATCCGCGTCACTCATTTTCGTCGTTCTGTCTGTCGGTCTGCCTGACGGTCTGTCTGACTGTACGCGTTTTTCTAGCCTCGTAATCTCAGTAACCGCTGCATGGACTGTGATGAAATTTGGGCAGCAATATGCTGTGGGGTCTTAGTAGGTAATTTCAAATATTCCTCAAACTTCGTTTTTAGGCGTTTTACAGGTTCTTGATCATTTTCTGCGTTTTTTTTGTGTGGGGGTGGAATTTGGGTGTTTGAGGGGTGGGGGGTTGAAAAACTGAAAAACTTGTTGTATTCATGATAGGCTGCCTACTGACCTGTCAAAAAAGACCTAACGATATAAATCACCTTTTTAGGTCCATCCGAACATTGCCTTGCCTATTACCGAAAATTAATTAACACAACTGCGCTTCGCCGACATGACCTCGCAAAAAGCTACTCTGAAAGAAAGGCTAAGACATCGCTTCCCAGATAATTCTGCCATGAAAGTGGAAGTCAGATTGTTGTTTATTATTCCTTTCCTTTGTTAACTTTCCATACAACTTAATTTAGCAGAAGTTCAATAGACATAGTAAAAACACTTCAAAAATCACAATTTGGGTATTAGCTTTTTCATTAAAACTCATCAAAACATCAATGATTATCGGGTTTATTAGTTGTTACGAGTTTGTTTTCTTTAATTTGTCATAACAAAGCAAAATAATAGTTTTTTAAACCATTTTGGAAATTCGTGAATTATCACCTTTTTGCCTTTAACACTCACGTACGGCGCAAAATGTCCCCATAAGTGCTACCTTTTCATTATTATTTCGAAAGTGCAATGTCTCGCAAAGTTTTTAAGATTAGTTTGAGGCTCCAGAACCAGACATAAGTATTTTTAATCTTATTTTGAAGGTTTTGGTCTCCTGACTAAAAACTGAGATCTCAAACTTTGGCCCCAAAATGTACTTAATTGTTGTTCGTATGTTCAGGTTCTCTTTATTGAATATTAAAATAAGGTTAATACTGAGTATAATTGCAGAAAAAATAAAAGCCAAAAAGCATTCTTGCTTTTGTTTTTGACGATTTCTTGGAAAAACTGGAAAATCTCTAAGTTTTCAAAGAAAAAATCATAACTCGAAAACTATTAATAATCGGTACACATACATGGGGGTGTTTTGGATAGGTCTTGGTACGGGCTATTTAAAAAACAATTATTATCGTCACCCGATTGGCCACCCTGTATATCGATCCACCTGTTCTCTGAGAAGCAACAATTTTTTTTCTCCTCTTGGTTATACGTCGAACGTAAATTATTAATTATTTTCTTCACTGCTTCACCGATATGTTTAGGATATCTGCTATTGTAGAACATGCTTTGTTCTTTGGATTGATATCTTTATTCTTTACTTCTCACGTCCCATAAACACTTCATATTGAAACATAAGTCGATGAATTGGTCGATCTCCTCAGGCGGTAACTTGTTTTCAACCATCTTGGATGAATAAAAAACTATTTCACTCGTAGACGTACTCGGACCTCTCGCAACTTTGAAACCGACACGTATACGACCTCCGAGAGTTGCCATTTACACATGCGAAATCGTATACGATTCGTTCACTCGTATACGACCAACTCGTAAATGTAACTTCAGCTTAAGAAGGTGTGATGTAAAGCAGTCTTTATGCTGTCTCCTAGACTATGGGATTTACCGGCAGACAAAGGATTCCGCTTGCCAAGAGATCTTTGGACCCGTGTATATAATTACTTGTTTGTATGTAAATAATTCGGCGTGTTGAATATCCGTGTGTAGATAAATTATTCTTTGAAGCGAACATTAAGCCTTGACAGCGAATATGCATTGGAAACGTTTTTGCTTTCAAACGAAATAATTATATTCATTACGGTTAAAAATATTAATAACAAGAGTCTGTTGAGGTGAAAATCAATTATGGAAGATACAAGTATGGACTGGGGAAATCCCTAGAAAATCCCAGATGTCAATGTCAAAATAATATAGGAATCTAATACATAATATAGGGTAAATAATAATAAAAAAAAAATTTTTTGCCCACAAGCTTTCTTCGTATTAGTAAATAATATCTGTACTAGTCAGATCGCATGAATACATTTCATATAAGAAAATAAGACCCTCTGAAGAAGCTTCACAAAGTATTTCAATTTCATTGAAAGTGCCTGCATTGAACGAAAGAAAGCGGAAGCAAAAAATTTGTAATAAATTTGTCGCTCATACCCAAAATTGGTCTAAATAAATCGCTTTAAAGGAAAGTAGGAGAAATATAGCCAATACGAGGTAAAAGGTAAAACTCGATACCTAAGAAATTGAAAATCATTATTTTGTTTTCTATTAAGATGAAACCTTGAGTTTTGGATAATTTGAGCGTGCTGATCACAAATCCGGTCACAGTTTTGAGTTTTAGTCTCGTTTGACGAAAATAAAAATTTCAGATCTTTCAGAGCTTGACGTTTACCTAAAAAATCGAAAATCATTGTTTTGTCTTCTTTTAAATTGAAACCTCGTGTTTTGGATAATTTGAGGGTGCTAGTTACAAATGGGGTCGTAGTTTAGATTTTTAGTTTCATTTGACGGAAAAATAAAAATCAGATCTTTCAGTTTACCCAGCACAAGATTTTTCTTTTTGGGCATTTTTCAAATTTATTGTGAATCCTTTATCTATAACTGTAATGTATCCACATATATGTATTGATTCTTTCTCACAATAAACTACTACTACTACTACTACTACTACTACCTAAGAAATCGAAAATCTTTTATTTGGTTTTCTATTAAGATGAAACCTCGTGTTTTAGATAATGTGAGAGTGCTGACTACAAATAAATGCAGTTACAGTTTTGAGTTTCAGCCTCATTTGAAAAAAATAAAAAAATTCAAATCTTTCAGAGCTTGACGTTTACCTAAAAAATCGAAAATCATTATTTTGTTTTCTATTAAGAAGAATTCTCGGACAGTTCTGGACAATTTGAGGGTGCAGGTTACAAATGCGGTTGTAGCTTTGAGTTTCAGTTTCATTTGAGGTAAATAAAAAATTTCAGGTCTTTCAGATCTTGACGTTTACCTAAAAAATCGAAAATCATTATTTTGTTTTATATTGAAATTAAACCTCGTGTTTTGGATAATTTGAGGGTGCTGATTACAAATCTGGTCACAGATTTGAGTTTTAGTCTCATATGACGAAAATAAAAAAATTTAAATGTTTCACATCTTGACGTTTATCTAAAAAATCGAAAATCATTATTTTGTTTTCTAATAAAATGAAACCTCGTGTTTCGGATAATTTGAGGGTGCTGGTTAAAAATGCGGTCGTAGTTTTGAGTTTCAGTCTCGTTTGATGAAAATAAAAAATTAAAAATCTTGACCGCCTAAAAAATCAAAAATCACTATTTTGTTTTTTATTTTTCTTTTTAATGGTACCTGAAGGCAAATTATCGATGAAAATAAGTGACATACGTGATTTTTCATGATAAAAACGTCACAACCGTTCAAAAAAGAAATTATATCAATTTAGATTTTTTTCGCCCACTGTCATATAAAGTAAAAAGTCCAATTTATTATTTTCTATTGTCCCTTATTGTTCAGTGCTCACATCACATAACTTGCTATAAGCACGAATACTGATATGTAGGTATATCACTGGGTATATCGAATACGGAAGTAGAAAATAATAGGTCGGCGTATTGTTAAGAGAAATTAGAAATTGTTTCTTTGCTTAATCTGATTTAATACAGGCAAAAAACACGTGAAGGTAAACTAAGCAACTCCGTTAAAGAAAAACAGAATTAGATTAGTCACTTGCTCTTTCTAGAGACCGCGGCGATTGGTAACAAATACACTGCTCTACAGAATCAAACAGAAAGAACTCCATGTCTGAAGTATCTACACTGCTCGCCAGTATCAAAGAGAAATAATTCCATGTCTGATATACAGGGTGGTCCAATAAGCTCGCGGTGCTCCCTAGCGGCCATACCGTTTAAATTAGACGAAAATGTTTTAAGTAAAAAACGTTTTATTTCAAATGCTCTACATTTAGAAAATAATTTCAAAGATGGCGGACTTCCGGATATAGCGGAAGTAGGCATCAACTTCCTTATTTTAAATGGAACACTCTGTATATTATTAAGTTTTTGAATTCAGCATCGATTTTTAGGTCCAGTTTGTTAACCATTGTTTATGTCTACGAAGCCTATTTTCGGAGTTATTCAGCAATTTTTACAAAATTTGACGTTGTAGTACTTTACAAGAAACGTTAATATCTCGGAAACTAAACGCGATAGAAAGATGTGGCTTTCGGTTTTGTAACAAGCAAGGAACGTATTTGTGTTTCAGTAAGATCTTTGTTTCAAAAGAACATTAAGTCAATAGACTAGCAATTTTCAAATTTGAAAATTTAAAAACGTTAAAAACTTTTATTTTTCAAATGGGATGGTATCATAAGTTTCACATCGGTGGATGCGAAATTAAATTCACTTTCACTTTTATCTAAGCACACGTGGTTCTATCTTTGATGGTTTTCAAGATATTTACGGTTTTGTAATTATGGCGTAGGAATTGGAAAAATCGTAGGTGGCGTGGCTCGCAGACGAAACAATTGGCAGCAAACCTTTCATCCAAAATGTTTCTGTCTCTAATACTAAAATGTGCTTTCGCCCCATCTACCTGTAACCACATTATTCTTAAAAACTCCAGTGGTAAATTTTCCAACAGGTTTTCCAAATTTTCATTTAGAAAATTTTAGAAAACCTTAGTATAATATGCGGTTTCCAATAACACCACCCCAAATGCTTAGACTCCATGCTGGTTGTTAACAAACTTCTCAAACATCAGTTCTTAACACCTGTGTACATTTAAAGTCCAATCCGACGCTTTGAAGTGCATAAAGATTACGTATATATAGGTGCGGCTAATAAAAGCGTATTAAAAAACAAAATTAGAATCCTGCACTTACTTTTATGCTTGGAGTTGGTCTTCCAGATCGTCCTAAAGAAAGCCATCTTCAAATATTCGTCGCCTTCCTTTTCAAAAACGAGAAATACGAAACAGAAGGCCCAGATCCGAGTGCGCTATGAAACAATAAGGAGCGTCGTAGGAGGCGTCGACGACGTCGCGAAACAACTGCCGATCGCCGAATGCAGAACCGCGAGGTCCGCGAGAAACAAATGAAGGCGGCAGGGCAAGCCGCGATCGCTCCGCTCGTTTGTCGACGCCGTTTGCGCCTGGTACCGATCCGTGGTGATAGCAGATTTTATTTGTGTCTTTCTCCTTTTCAGTGAATCCTATCTCTGATCGAGTCAAATTAGATGCAAAATAATAGTATTCAGAAACCATGTGGTGTTCCGAGTGCCATCTCCAAACTTCAAGATTTCCATATTTCCAAAATTTCGACGTTTTCCGAGATTCAAAAAATTTCTAAGATTACCAAAATTATCGAACTTTCCAAGATTCCAAAATTTACAAAATTCTTCAAGATTTCCAAGATTTCCAATATTTTCAGGATTTTCAAGGTTTCTAAGATTACCACGGTTTCCAAAATTTCCACGTTCCTCGAGATTAAAAATTTCCAAAATTATCGAGATTTGCAAGAACTCCAAAACTTCGAAGGAAGACTTATAAAATTCTCAAAATATTCAAAATATTCAAAATTTCCAAGATACCCAAGGTTTCAAAGATTTTCGAGATTTCCAAGAATCTCAGGATTTCCAATAATTTCAAGATTTTTCAAGATTTCTAAGAGCACCAGGGTTTCCAAAATTACCAAGATTTCCAAATATTCCAAAGTTTTTAAAATTGCGGATATATTCAATATTTCTAAGAATTCCGGGATTTCCAGAATTTTCAACAAATCCAAGATTTCCAAGGATTCCAATATTTCCAAGATTGTCGGTGCTTCCAAGATTTAGTAGCGATCCGTGGTTATAGCAGATATTATTTGTGTCTTTCTCCTTTTCAGTGAATCCTATCTCTGATCGAATCAAATTAGATGCAAAATAATAGTATAAAGAAACCATGTGGTGTTTCGGGTGCCATCTCCAAACTCCAAGATTTCCATATTTCCAAAATTTCCACGTTTTCCGAGATTCAAAAAATAGCTAAGATTACCAAAATGTCCATAATGTCCAAAAGTTCCAAGATTTCCAAGCTTTCCAATATTTTCAGGATTCTCAAGGTTTCTAAGATCACCACGGTTTCCAAAATTTCCACGTTCCTCGAGATTAAAAATTTCACAACATTCCAAAATTATCGAGATTTGCAAGAACTGCAAAACTTCGAAGGAAGACTTATAAAATTCTCAAAATATTCAAAATATTCAAAATTTCCAAGATACCCAAGGTTTCAAAGATTTTCGAGATTTCCAAGAATCTCAGGATTTCCAATAATTTCAAGATTTTTCAAGATTTCTAAGATCACCAGGGTTTCCAAAATAACCAGGATTTCCAAACGTTCCAAAGTTTTTAAAATTTGCCGAGCTATTCAATATTTCCAAGAATTCCGGGATTTCCAGAATTTTCTACAAATCCAAGATTTCCAAGGATTCCAATATTTGCCGGTGTTTCCCAGATTTAGTAGCGATTCGTGGTTATAGCAGATATTATTTGTGTCTCTCTTCTTTTCAGTGAGTTCTATCTCTGATCAAGTCAAATTATGTAGATGCAAAATACTTTGGATTCAGAAACCATGCGGTACAGCATGAGTCGTGTCTCGCGTGCCATCTCCAAACTCCATGATTTCAAAAATTTCCACGTTTTTCGACATTTGAAAAATCTCCAGGATTTCCAAGAGTCTTTAAATTTCCAAGGTTTTAAGGCTTCTATAATTCTCAAAACACTCAAAATACCCAACATTTTTGAGGGGTGGGCCCCGGATTCGAATTAAGTTGGAGGCAGAAATTCATTTCTGGCTTTTTCAATCAGAAATAAATGTCCATAAAAAAAGCTCAGCGAGAATCCCCACCTGAGCCTTCAATGTTGGCTTCTCGTTAACAGTGCTGTCCCTAGAGTGGCGCCGGGAAACAGTAACAAAGCTTACACAGAACACGAGGCTAAAAAGTCAATGCCGATGAAACCACCCAAATATCCAAGATTTCCGAGATTTCCAAGGCTCGAAAGATTTACGAGATTTCTAAGAATCCCGGCATTTACAAGGTTTCCAATATTTTCAAGATTTTCAAGATTTCTAAGATCCCAGGGTTTCCCAAAAATTACCCAGTTTTTAAAAATTTGAAAAATTTTCAACATATCCAAAAACTGCGATATTTCCATGATTTCCAAAATTTCCATTTAAGGGATTTCCAGAATTTTCCAAGATCTTTTTGATTTCCGAGATTTTTGAAATCTCCAAGGATTCCGAGATTTCCATAATTTACAAAAATTCCATGTTTTCCAAAATTTCCAAGGATTTCAAAATGCCGAGGTAAATGTGGTGTTCCTCGTTTTCCGAGATTTAAAATATTTCCAAGATTAGCAAAATTATGGAGCTTTCCAAGAATTTCAAAATTTCTAGGGCTTCTAAATACTTCTAAAATTGTCGAAAAATCCAAGATTTCCGATATTTCCAGGGTTTCAAAGATTTTCGAGATTTCCCGATATCCCTAGACATTGGAAACCTTCAATATCTTCAATATTTTCAAGACTTTTAAGATCATCAGGGTTCCCAAAATTACTAAGATTTCCAAAATTTGCTAAATTTCCAGCATATCCAAAAGCTCCGAACTTCCATGAGATCCAAAATTTCCATGACTTTAGAAATTTTCAAAATATCCATTACTAAAGAGATTTTCAAAATTCTCCAAGATGTTTTTGATTCCGAGATTTTCGAAATTTCCAAAGATTCAGATATTTCCATAATTTACTAAAATTCAATGATTTCCAGTTTCCGGGGTTTTTAAAATTGCCGAGGTATTTAATGTTTTCAAGAATTCCAGGATATCCAAGATTTTCAACAATTCCAAGGATTCCAATATTTCCAAATATGCATCTGGATTCGTAGAGATAGCAGATTTTATTTGTGTCTCTCTCCTTTTCAGCGAAACCGATCTCTGATTGAGTCAAATTAGATGCAAAATTATAGGATTCAGAAACCATGCGGTTCAACATGTGGTGTCTCAAGTGCAACCTTTCGGCGTAGGGATGTGGCGACCCCATCGCCCAGAGGTGATGGTACACCTTGCACCGACGACGGTGCATCATGTACTATTATCTCTGCAATCAGCCACAGGGGGGAGAAGTGCAGTCACTTAGCTTCGCCCGCGGTGCAATCACCCCCACATCGGAATATTTCCGGGAAACTAGAAATAGGTTCCCGGAAATGGCCTCACGGTTCATGTTCCGTCGCTGGGCTGATGTTCTCGGTTTCTCATAAGTGACAAATTAAATAAATTAAAAGTAAAAAAATGCTCAATGGCTCTTCCAGGATCAAAAGATTCCGGAGGTAAAATACCTGGCCGTTCGGATCTCCGGGTGCCAGGTGGTCCGGGGGGAACATTAAGTTTGTTTAAAAAATTGTGCTGCCACTCCTCGTCAGGCTAACAACAGAAGCCGTCCTTGGCAGCAACTTCGCACTGACGACAGGCCCGAGGGCCAGAGAAACTTTTTCAGAGCCGACTTTACAAATATACGAGGTCTTGCCTCCAACATAAACTCTGTCCATCAACACCTTCAGGCAGAGAAGCCACACATTCTGGCTCTTACGGAAACTCAAGTCGGCTCTTCAACAATGGACAACTGTTTTAGATATCCCGGATATGACTTATACACCCGATTTAGACGTAGGTTTGGCGTATGCGTGTACGTTAAATCTGGACTTTCTTGTCATCGAGAAGAAGAGCTCGAATTGGAAGGATTTGACATCATATGGCTCAAAATATCCTTCCAAAATCATTCCAAATTTATATGCTGCATTTACAGGCCACCAAGCAGTAACAACTGCAAAGAGCTCTTCGAGAAGCTTTCAGCCACTGTGGACGCGCTGCAATCAGACCACCCTCATTCAGAGATAGTCTTTCTGGGTGACTTCAACGTTCACAACTCATACTGGCTGAAACACTCAAACAAAACGGACGACGAGGGACGTGAAGCTGAAGCCTTCGCTATCAGCTGCGGCTTGGAGCAGATAGTCAAAGAACCAACAAGGATTCCCAGCCGCCATGGAGATTTTGCTAGTCTGTTGGACCTATATCTCACAACTACTCCAACAGTCTACACAGTGAAAGTAACCGCCCCACTGGGATCGTCTGACCACAACACCGTCTCGACGCTATGCAGAATGCATTCTCCAGATCCCTACCATGCAAAGCCTCGTCGGATCTGGCATTACGGATCAGCAAAGTGGGACGACCTAAGGGAATACTACCAGTCCTTTCCCTGGAACGACGTCTGCTTCAAGTCACAAGACCCATCAGCTTGCGCCCGAGAAATAACAGAGGTATTAATATCCGGCATGGAAGCCTATATTCCTCATGTCGTCAAGCATCCCTCTAAAAACAAGCCATGGTTCAATCAGCGTTGCAGAGATGCAGTTACCTCTAAAAACCAACATTACAGAGAATGGAGGAGAAATCCAAATGCTGAGAGCCACCGCAGTTTTATCGACGCCAGAAATCACTGTAAGCGCGTGATTGACAGCAGCAAGGAGGAACACAACCAAAAAATTAAGAACAAGCTCCTCTCATGTCCTAGTTCGTCCAGAACATTCTGGTCTGTAGCTAAGGCTGTTAGTCAGAACTTTTCCTATTCGTCAATACCACCCTTGACCAGAGAGGACAAATCCATCGCTTCTGCTCCTAAAGAAAAAGCAGACATCTTGGGGAAGCTCTTCGCAGCCAATTCTACTGTAGACTTTCAAGGAAGTACTCCGACCACCACCATAAGCGTGAACTCGAGGATGGCAGAGGTCAAATTTCAACATCGAGATGTAAAAAGCATCCTCCAAAAACTGAACATCAATAAAGCTACTGGTCCTGACCAAATTCCAGCCATTGTCCTTAAACGCTGTGCCGCTGAGCTTGCACCTATTCTTTGCAAGCTTTTCAAACTTTCGTACCAACGAGGCGTGTTTCCCGCTTCGTGGAAGATTGGCTGCGTACAACCCATCCCTAAGAAAGGCAAAAAAACTGATCCCACCAACTATAGACCTGTGGCTCTTCTCAGCATCATGTCTAAGGTTATGGAGACTGTCATTAACACACAGCTCCTGAAATACCTGGACAACAATAACATCATAAATGATCGCCAGTATGGCTTCCGTAAGCACAGGTCTACAGGTGACCTCCTTGCCTACGTCACTCACTTGTGGAACAGGGCAATAGACAATCATGGCGAATCCCGTGTTGTTGCACTTGATATATCGAAAGCTTTCGACAGAGTATGGCATGACGGACTTCTGGCCAAGCTTGCTGCTTATGGACTGCCACCTGGCCTGCGCCAGTGGCTGAATAGCTTTTTGAACGACCGATCTCTGTTTGTTGTAGTCGAGGGCTGTTCTTCAGACGTATTTTCAATAAACGCCGGTGTTCCTCAGGGATCTGTCCTATCCCCTACACTGTTTCTGCTGTACATCAACGAGCTGCTGGAAATAACATCCAATCCGATCTACAGCTTCGCAGATGACAGTACATTAGTGTCGTGCATGGAACCAGGCAAGCCACTATCATCCCAGGAGACGGTACGTCAGCGACAGCAGCATGCCTCACAGATCAACACTGATATCAAAATAATTGTCGAGTGGGGATTAGCAAATAAAGTACAGTTCAACGTACAAAAAACTCAGGCAACAACACTTACAAAGAAGTCTCACGATGGCTTACCAACCGTGGAAATGGAGGGTCACCCCATAGTCGAATCACCTTCTGTCAAGCTTTTGGGAATCAACATCAACAATAACATGTCCTGGCACGACCACGTCGTCAGTATTGCTAAAACGGCATCCCAGAAGCTTGGAGTTTTGTTCCGCTGTAGGAAGTTGTATACGCCGGAGCAACTGCTGCTGCTGTACAAGGCACAGATCCGACCATCGCTGGAGTATTGCTCCCATGTGTGGGGATGCGCTCCGAAGCACTCTCTAAAGCTTCTGGACACTATCCAGAAAAGAGCGATTAGACTAATCGATACGCCAAACCTCACAAAGGACCTCCACAGCCTGGAACATCGAAGGAGGGTGGCTGACCTATCCCTGTTTTACAGATTCTATCACGGAAGATGTTCGATTGAGCTCTCTCAGATAATAACACCACAGGCCGTCCGAACCAGGAAAACTAGAGAAGCTCTGCGAGCTCATCCTTACCAGGTCGAGGTCCTTACTCCCCGAACTAGTCTCCTCCAGCATTCCTTCTTTTGGAGAACTTCGACGCTGTGGAATCAGCTGCCGGGGAATTTGTTTCCCGACGGCTACAACCTGCAGCGTTTCAAATCTAACGTGAACCGATACTTATCCTCTCGCAGCGCTTCTACAGCGCCATAGGCTTCAAGCCTTTGCGGGAGGCCGACCATAAAAAAAAAACCTTCAAACTCCAAGATTTCCATGATTTCCAAAATTTCCACGTTTTCGAGATTTAAGACATTCCAAAACTGTCGAGATTTTTTATAGTTCCCAAAATTATAAAAATATCCAAAATTCCCAATATTTGCAAGGTTTCAAATATGTGGTGTCTCGGGTGCCATCTCCATACTAAAAAATTTTCGTGATTTTCAAAATTTCCATGTTTTTCGAGATTGAAGATATTTCTAAAATTTCTAAAATTATGGAGATTTCCAAGAATTTCAAAATTTACAGGGCTTCTAAAGGCTTCTAAAATTCTGAAAATATTCAAAATATCCAAGATTTCTGAGAATTCCAGGGTTTCAAAGATTTTCGAGATTTCCGAGAAAACTTATTTAATTGTATTAAAATTTTAGTTTAATTAAATACTTATAGGTACATACGTAAAGCCTCGTGGCAAGCTTTTATGATCATATAAATTGTGTATAATGTGGCTATAGGTTGAGGATATACAGGGTGTCCCAGAAAGACGGTCCCATAGAAGAACCCCCATCTCACTGAGTCAAAATATTGCGAATAAACACAACATACCTATATACCAAGTTGCACCGTTTGACCGTGAGAAGGCTTCAAAGTCAAGAATAATTTTTAAATTTTTGTTGATAACTTCACAACGACATTTGCGATTTGAATGAAATTTGGTAAACGTGTAACACAATAAAAATGCCACATTTTAATACTTTTAACTCTAACACTATGATGTTTTAGCATGGTGAACCGATGTCTTCGCCACTTACATTGACCACTATTTTTCTTATTTTTAGGGCTTTCGGTTTGAAATTTTTCCACAACAAAGATACATCATTGACAAATATTTTTTGACTCTTAGTAAATTTTCGTATCTGTCACGGTTTAACAGTTAAAAATAATTCTGTGATACTTCAGTAGTAGCGCACTGGTCTATTTTATCCGGAATTTAATTGATTGCATTTTGTTAGTTTTTCGCTTGTAAAATTATCGTTATCAGGGTAAATCAGTTATGCTTCTAAATGTGTCGGTTCGGTACTTTTTCGCACAAATTGACAGTAAATAAATTGAAAAAATGTTATTGATATTTCGCAATTTCAACATACATTAGATATCAAAAATTGAACGGATAGTAAATTCATTAATGTCAAACTGTACTAAATCAATCTACAAGCAAATCGCAGATGAAGAGTAACAATTTTTGTGATCGGGTTATGAGATCGTGTAAAACCGTTAAATGTATTGACCAAACAAATGTAGGACTAGAGCAGATTCATATTATTTATTTATGTCATCAGTTATTCAAAATGATCACCATTCACTTGTCTGCATAAATTTATTCTCCTTAAAAAATTGAACTGCATTCTTCTTAGAGAATCGACATTTTGAGGTTGGCGCACGGCGGTTACAATTCTGTTCCATAGCTGTTCTTCTGTGTCTATTCGCTCCTTATAAACCTTGTCAGCTATGGCGCCCCAAAGGAAAAAGTCGCATGGAGTAAGATCTGGCGAGCGCGGTGGCCACTGAATTAATGAATTTACTATCCGTTCAATTTTTGATATCTAATGTTTGTTGAAATTGCGAAATATCAATAACATTTTTTCAATTTATTTACTGTCAATTTGTGCGAAAAAGTACCGAACCGACACATTTAGAAACATAACTGATTTACCCTGATAACGATAATTTTACAAGCGAAAGACTAACAAAATGCAATCAATTAAATTCCGGATAAAATAGACCAGTGCGCTACTCCTGAAGTATCACAGAATTATTTTTAACTGTTAAACCGTGACAGATACGAAAATTTACTAAGAGTCAAAAAATATTTGTCAATGATGTATCTTTGTTGTGGAAAAATTTCAAACCGAAAGCACTAAAAATAAGAAAAATAGTGGTCAATGTAAGTGGCGAAGACATCGGTTCACCATGCTAAAACATCATAGTGTTAGAGTTAAAAGTATTAAAATGTGGCATTTTTATTGTGTTACACGTTTACCAAATTTCATTGAAATCGCAAATGTCGTTGTGAAGTTATCAACAAAAATTGAAAAATTATTCTTGACTTTGAAGCCCTCTCACGGTCAAACGGTGCAACTTGGTATATAGGTACGTTGTGTTTATTCGCAATATTTTGACTCAGTGAGATGGGGGTTCTTCTATGAGACCGTCTTTCTGGGACACCCTGTATAACATTTTAAAGAAAATTTTCTTTTGTCCTTTTTAGAACATTTATATAAAAGCTTTATTTGCAAGAAATTTTTTTTGTTTTAATTTATTGGTATTCCCAATGACTTCGGAAAGATTGTACAACTAAATGAAAATCCCTGAACTATTAGGTATATATCAGAGAAAATTGATAGGAGGATTTATCGGAATCGCGGATTTTTCATGACGCCCGACTGGCGCTGGCGACCCCGACTGACGCTTTTCGGCTCGATTACATCAAGACTTTGATGATTGCAGATGCGTAATTAGGGTCCGCGGTTTATTTTAGCACGCATTTGCTTCGATTAAGGAATTTTTTTTCCTATTTTGGATCACACTTCGGACTGCGGACCTTGGATTATCCTTGGATGGACCTCAGCGGAAGTAGCGGAACTGCAATGGCGGAACGTGGGCCGTAGAGGAAATTTATGGAGTTTGCTTGATGAGGATCTGTTGTTCAGAAAATTGCGCCAAGAGTGCTTTGACTTAGTAATTCCCACACATATAAAATTTTGGTGTTATCTAACTTCCAATCCTGCTTGCTATGTCAAGTTTGCCCATACCTGCAGACTTATCTCTAATTAGAAATAGTAAAACATTTTCAAAATTTCCATAATTTACAAAATTTCCAGAATCTCCAAAATTTCCCAAATTTCCGAAATATCCAAAAATTCCTAGATTTCCAAGACTTCCATGGCTTTCAAGGTTTCCAAAATTATCAAACCTTCCAAGAATTCTAAAATTTCCACGGTTTCCTAAATTTCCAGGATACTCAAAATATTCAAATTTTTCATCATTATCAAGATCTTCAAGATTTCCGATTTGAGATTTCCAAACATACCACGATTTCTAAGGTTTCTATTATTTTCAAAGTTCTCAGTATTTCCAAGGTTCCCAGCGTTTCCAAAATTAGGTACCAAGATTTCCAAAATTTGCAAGATACCCAAAATATTCAAAAACTTCAAGATTTCCATCATTTCCAAAATTTCCACGATTTCCGAGATTTCTAAGGTTTACGAGATTATCCAAATTGCCTAGAATTCTAATGTTTCCAAGATTCCGAGGGTTTCCAAAACTTCCTTGATTTTCGAAATACGTATTTCCAAAATATTGAAAATTCCACGATTTCCGAGTTTTCCAAAATTTCCTGAGTTTTCTAATTTTCCAAGATTTTCCAATTTGCCAAGAATTCCAAGATTTTTAAGCATTTCATGATATCCAAGAATTTCCAATTTTCCAATGTTTCAAAAATTTCCAAAACGTTAAAGATATCCAAAATTTCCATGATTATCAAGATTTCCGAGATTTCCAAGGTTTCCAAAAATCCCAGGATTTCACCGTATCCAAGGTTTTCAGGATTTCCAATTCTCAAGGTTTCCAAAATTACCAAAAGTTTCAAAATTTGCAAAACTTTCAACATACATATTCAAAAACCTCAAGATATAAATGATTTCCGAGATCTGCAAAATTTCAAAAGGTTTCCAGGATTTTCGAGATTTCCAAGATTTCCAACGATTCCAAGATTCCAGAGGTTTCCAATGTTACCAAGATATGCATTTCTAAAACATTCAACTTCCAAGATTTCCAAAGTTTCCAGGATTTTCAAGATTTAGAAGTTCTTCCATATTGCCAAGAATTCCAAGATTTCTAAGGTTTACTCGATCTTCGAGATTTTCAAAATTTCCTAGTATTCTGAGATAATTTAGGATTATTCCATGAATTTCAAAATTTCCAAGGTTTACAAAATTTCCGCCATGTTCATCATTCCCAAAGATCCCAGGATTTCGACGTTCTCAAGAGTTCCAAAATTTCCTAAATTTCCAAGGTTTCCAGAATTTTAGAGCCATGCAAGATTTTCCAAATTGCTGAGGATTTCAAAGTACCAAGATTTCCAGGGTTTTCAAAATTTCCAAGATTTACAAAATATGCATTCCCAAAGCATTTAAAATTATCAAGATTTCCAATATTTCCAGAATTTTCAAGAATTTCCAAATTTTTCAAGTCGCCCAGAATTCCCAGATTTTCAAGGATTTTATGATATCCAAGATCTCCTAAGTTTCAAAATCTTCGAGATTTCCGAGATTTTCAAAATTTTTAAGGTTTCCAAGATTTTCATAATTTACAAGAATTCCATCATTTTCAAAATTTCGAGAGTCAAACATTTCCCAGATATTTAATATTTCCAAGAATTTCAGAATTTCCAAGATTTTCTACAATCACAAGGATTACAATATTTCCAAAATTACCAGGGCTACCGAGAACTGCATGCTTTCAAAAATTTACAAAATTTGTAAAATTCCCAATTTTACAGGTTTTCCAGAATTTTCCAGGGTGCCAGAGTCTCCAAAGTTTCCAATATTTTGAAAATTTAAAAATATATATTGGCTGATTTTTGTTTTCTACTTATCACGGACCTTGTTTTATCTCTATTTATTTGTAGTTTGCTACAAGTACTAGCTGAAAATCGACGTCATTCGAAGAAAATACGAATATCGTTCAAGTACCTTTTGTTTATAGTTTTACTGACATAAACAACAGTATTGCATACAATATTATTATTATTTATCGACCGTACCAACTTCTGTACCAGTCTTGTTTTCTTATCAATGGATCACATGAAACGTGTACGTCTGAGCTTGGTGATTTATTTACATTTTCGCGATATAAGTTGATTGAGAAAACTATTTATAAATTAGGAAAACGGGTAATTAGACGAAACTTGAATCGCAACTTTGATACGTGTAATGATAAGCTGGTGTAAAAGAACTAATCATGCGTGTTAAGTTCCAAGGATTACTAGATACCCGAGATTTTTTCGATAATTGAAATTACGCATTTCGTTTATATACAACGTGACCGGTCATCGGTATCGGAGCCTTTAGGGCGATGAAATCCGTTAATTTTTATCGACAAATCACCTCTAAAAAGTCCTCCCAGCATAATAAACTGCCAGCCATTTTGTGTTTCAGGCACAGTTACCCACGTAGAGGGCCTAGAAACACAAAATAAGTCTCATTTTATAGCGAAATATGTAGACTATAGACTAGTGGTAAATATTTTCCAAACTTTTCATAAAAAAAATGGAGTCAAGTTGATTGACTCAGTACTTCCCACACATAACAGTTGCAACCAAACCATCGCCCACCTGTCGTCAAAAAACATCCAACACAAAAACTAGTAAATAGTTCCCTAAATCTCCCCGTAGGAACTGAAACGACACAATTCAGCTTCAACTGGGTGACACGAAACAATCAGGAACCCCCATATTACAACAAACAAAGTTTAAGCTATTTTTGTATTTTTAGTTTTTTTATTATTGCTGCGCCGCCACTGACACGATTTTTGAAAACCATACGCATTTTTGATCCCTGCCGCAGTAATAATACTGTGTCTGAATTTCATTAAAATCAATTGCATAATTTCCATGTTACTAAATTCAGAACGTTCTAAAGCAATACTCGCATGTATACATCAGACAATAATTCTAAGTCCCTTGATTTGAAGGCAATGTTCGGATGGACCTAACAAACGTCTATTATGCCGCTAGGTCTTTCTTTCAAACGTCAATGGACAGCCTATTATGAATGGAATACATTTTTGAGCTTTACAACCCCCCACCCCCTAACCACCCAATTTCATCCCCACCCAAAAAAACAAAAAATGATCAGGAACCCCCAAAACGCCTAGAAACAAGGTTTGAGCTATTTTTATGTTTTTAGTTTTTTATTATTGCTGCGCCGCCACTGACACGATTTTTCCAAAACATACGCGTTTTCCATCCTCGCCGCGGTAGTAATACTGTGCCAAAATTTCATTAAAATCAATTCGATAATTTTCGCGTTAGGCAATATAGAACGATCTAAAACAATCCTCGTATGTATACATCATAAATTCTAAGTCCCTTGATTTCTATTATAAGCAAGGCAATGTTCGGATGGAGCTAAAAAAGTGTATTATGCTGCTGGGTCTTTCATTCACAGGGCACTGGACAACCCATTATGAGTACAACAAATTTTTCAGTTTTACAACCCCCCACCCTCCAACCGCCCCAAATTCACCCCCACCAAAAATAAAAGTAGAAAATAAATATTTGAAATTTTTCGTTTTTTGCTAATTACTTCACCCCCCGTACGATTTCTAAAATTATTCGAACATTACCTACTACGACACCACAACATATTGCTGCCCAAATTTCATCACAATCCATGTAGCGGTTACTGAGATTACGACGTTAGAAAAACGCCAACAGACAGACCGACAGACAGACAGACAGACAGACAGACAGACAGACAGACCGATAGACAGACCGACAGACAGACCGACAGACAGACCGACAGACAGACCGACAGACAGACCGACAGACAGACCGACAGACAGACCGACAGACAGACCGACAAACAGACCGACAGACAGACCGACAGACAGACCGACAGACAGACCGACAGACAGACCGACAGACAGACCGACAGACAGACCGACAGACAGACCGACAGACAGACCGACAGACAGACCGACAGACAGACCGACAGACAGACCGACAGACAGACCGACAGACAGACCGACAGACAGACCGACAGACAGACCGACAGACAGACCGACAGACAGACCGACAGACAGACCGACAGACAGACCGACAGACAGACCTACGGAAATGAGTGACGTGGATTTTCGTTATGTAGACATCATAACACGCCCAAAAAGCGTATTATCTCAAAATCGAGAATTTTCGCGATCACAATACTCCCTTCACTTATCGGTGTGGGAAGTAAAATTGTTAAAAACATGATGTTTCCTAAAAACACAGCTATACACCTTACTCTTACTGACTTAGTGACACATGTTGCGTAGAGCGACTGATCATCGCTTTGCCATTCCATTATGCATTTCAGACTTGAATAATTTTGCAAATAAAAAAACTTCTGGAATCAACATTTATAATATTCATATATCAGCAAAGACCAAGAAGATGATGACAACACCGAAAATCTATTACGGATAGGATACCACTTCAAGGTAGATTGGAACCACTGAAATAACTATCAACAATGAGAACCTCAAAATTCAAATTTATTGTCAAAACATGGTCAACACTCTTATACAAGGTATATCTTTCAAGGGTGATCACAGTTTGTATAACAGTTACAAATAAAAAAAAGCTCCTCGCGTGTATTTGGCACGTCGACATAAACTTTCTCTTTCATTTTACGCCACAAGAAAAAATAAAGTGGGGTCAAGTCCGTTGAACGTGGTGGCCAAGCGATTGTTCCACAGTGTCCAATCGATGGCGAATATCGTTCATTTAAATGACTTCATACATTTGTAGCGAAGTGTGCCAGAGCTCCTCCAGTTAGAGAATGATCTGTTTGTAGGACCTCTACATAGGTAGTTATGGCTAAACTACTACAACACTCGTGCATCAATTAAACTTCTTCTTCTTCTTCTTCTTCGTATGACTAGGATTTTTCCTGTTTGTCTGCCTCTTATTCTGTCTCTGCTGTTGACGTTGTTGTTGACATCAAATTATCTTCCCATCTTTTCTTTGGCCGTCCTGGAGGTCTTCGATTGTATGGTTTGTTATTTTTACATATGCGAGCCAATCTGTTGGGTCTCATTCTGTTTACATGTTCGTCCCATTCTTTCTTCCGTGTTCTTATCCAATTAGTGATGCTGTTAATGTTGCATTGTTCTCGTATGTTTTTATTTGTTTGTCCGTCCCTGAGAGTTATTCCTATAATTGAACTTAGTGTTTTCATTTCTATGCTGTTGAACATTATTTGTTTGTTCTCTTTGTGTCTGCTCGTGTTTCTGCCGCATATGTTAGAATTGGTCGCATCGTTGTTTTATATAATTTAATCTTGCTTTCTGTAGACATATATTTGTTCTTCCATACAGTTTCTCTTAAACATCCACTAACTCTACCTGCTTTTTTCGCCTGTCTTTTAACTTCTGTAATCGAGTTCCTATCACTGGTTATGTCAATGCCCAAGTAGTTAAATGTCATCACTTGTTCAATAATTTTACCTTCCACTTGAAGTTTGCATCTACGTGGTTCTCTACTGATGACCATGCATTTTGTTTTCTCCGCTGAAATTACCATATTGTATTTTTTGGCCGTGATGTTGAAAGTGTGGAGTTGTCTTTGCAGATCGTCTTCATTATTAGCTATCAGGAGCGCATCGTCGGCGTAACACACTAGGTATGTTGATCTTATGTGGTCCCATTCTAAATCCTTCTCGCTTTTTTACTTATAATATTATTTTGTTCATTATCATGTTAAATAATAAAGGGCTTAGTAAGTCTCCTTGACAAATTCCTCCCTTTAGGGGCATGAGACCTGTTTCGCCCTTAGATGTTATGATTTTTGTTCTGTTGTCCTTGTTCATATCATCGATTATACTAATTAGTTGATAATTGACCCTTTGTGTTTCCATTAATCTCAAGATATCACCTCTTTTGCCTCGATCGAATGCATTTTTTAGGTCTACAAAACACATATGTGCCGGCTTATTATATTCTATATTCAATTAAACAAAAAGCAAATGATGGAGATGTCCAGAGACTGCTTTCCATCCCATAAGATGTTGACTTTGCAACCACACCTCTGCTTTTCTACCTACTGCCAGCCCCATAACCGACTCAGTACCCAGGAAATTTGAACTTCTCTTCATGCTTCTTTATGTCATTGACCTATTTGCCTTTCTCAACAATCAAATAATGAGTAGACAAGCATCTGCCATACACACTCTGACCAAGTCCACTGCCGTCTCCACTGATCAACAGTGTAAACGTCAATCAAATAATCAAAAATGTCAAAATTTCGATGTGCTAATAAGATCTAATTTCATGTGGTCTACGTTCGAACCAAAATTTTACGTGTATTTTTTTTAAATATGAAAAAATCTTGAAAAAATGGGAGACGCTCCACCACCGGCGCAGCCGCAAGGCAAGAGTGACCTGGACTTCTACATCAGGTTTGCTAGGCCGCTCATATTCAACCTGCCAGACGCTCAAGGTACATCCAAGTTAGATATAGTACGAGGGTAGTACCAGAAGTACCCCATTCAACAAAAAAAACACAAACATTTTTTTGCAAAAAGCTTCAATTTATTTTTCAACATAAGATCTTTCAGCTCTATACACTTCGTCCTTTTTTTTGATGTGCAGGCTCCTCTTAGAAAGTTGTGTATCATCATGGCGGTTCTTGACTTAGATTCAACTGCTTGGAATAACTAGAGATGCTAGATGCACAGTGATAGCAGTAGTAGTAGTATAGACGTTTATTTAGCATACATCAGCTATTTACAGGAAAACAGTAAAATTAAAAATAAACCTATGATTATACATATATGATCACTCATAAATAGTTCATCAGTCTTTTTCTAAACACAATAACATTTGGAGAACATTTTATATATAGAGGGAGTTTATTATATTCTTTCATCCCATTATCAAATACACTTCTTTTGGTTATTGTTAATTTGGTAGGCCTTATATCAACATGATGCATCTGTCGTGTGTTGTAGCTATGAACATTGCTTCGGTATTGTATATTCACATATAAATAATCTGGACTTAGACCATTAACAATTTTATAAATAAATGTAAGCGTCCGTACTTTAATATAATTCTCTACAGGCTTCCAATTTAATATTTGTTGCATATTGACTATATTAGTATATATATTACAACCCAACAACAATCTCATGCATTTATTTTGTAACAATTGCATTTTGTGCAAATCAGATTCATTACACATAAATAATATTGATGAACAATAATCAAAGTGAGGTTTAATAATTGTATTGTAAACAATATGTTTTGCAAATCGTGACAGATATTTGCTAATTCTGTACAAGAAACACAAATTTTTTTTGAATTTTTTTTAGATATGTAGTCAACAAGCTTACTAAACCGCAAATGTTCATCTATAACGACTCCCAAGTATTTAATTTCAGTTACCCGTTGTAATCTTTTACCACTAATTGTAACACCAATATCAGACTGTATAACTGACCTATTCGAAATTAGCATGTATTTTGACTTGGTAATATTAACTATTAGCTTGTTATTATGAAACCATTTGCTTAGGTTTTCCACGGCTACAT
Source organism: Callosobruchus maculatus (assembly GCA_951848785.1). NCBI lineage: Eukaryota > Metazoa > Arthropoda > Insecta > Coleoptera > Chrysomelidae > Callosobruchus > Callosobruchus maculatus. The sequence continues at coordinate 29,854,682 of CATOUR010000071.1, read as the reverse complement.
TTATTATTTTTAAGATTTGGTTCACGTCAGTTCCAGATAAATATATGATTATATCATCTGCAAAAAGGTGCATGCTACATTCACCAACGTCAGCAAAGCAAATGTCATTGATAAAAGTATAAATAGCAGGGGTCCTAACACACTTCTTTGAGGTACACCATGCTCAACCAAAATTTTATTTGAAAATTTATCATTCACCTTAGTGACTTGATATATTTGAGATAGATAAGATAAAAACCACTGATGGACTCTACCTGTTATGCCAAAATATATCTCAAGCTTCTGTATAAGCAGTTTTCTATCGACAACTTCAAACGCAAGTTTAAGATCGATGAAAGCTGCAACAATAACATGTCCTTTATCTAACGAGCATCTAAAATCATTTATTACTTTTTGTAGAGCGGTTTCACAGGAATATGTTTCTCTAAATCCCGACTGATTGATATTCATACTACGTTCCAAAATCCCATCAAAGACCTCGATTTGCTCTGTAGCGTTTCAGTATTCACTCAACATCAAACTGTCAACAAAAATCTGTGTTCCATTATTGCATTTCCGAGGCCATGGATGTCATCGTTTTGCTCGGAAATCAAATTGAGATTTTAGCGATCTTTGTGTCAAGACTGTCAAGAGATATTTTTCACTTGACAGCTAACAACTTAACATAGGACATAGCCTCTTCTGCTTTATTTATATGCTTTCCCTTTATTTTTATCTATGGTCTAGAAGTAAATACAATGGAAAACGGAGTTCAATATGTTTTGGATGAAAATAATCAAATTATTACAGAAACTGACAAAGTTTTAGTTGTAAAAGAAGGTGGGTACTTATGAGAAAGGAATTTTATTGTTATAGAGAACTGCTAGCAGCACTATGCGGTTTTCATGATGTACTTATAATGATGCAGTGCTCATATATTCTTATATTTTCAATATTTGAATCCATTTGAATGTCCTTTCAGTTTCACCACAAAATATTTTCACAAAAGCAAAACAGCCTCAGGGCTCAGATGGTAAAAACTGTGACTGAAACTACTCACTCTGAGGTTATGTGATATGATATGTCAAAATTGTCAAAAAAAGATCTTTGCCGTTTCATAAATATTCCAACCTCCCTAACATCTGGAATCACGTGACTATCCTCGAACATTCATCTGCTCACTCGATAGATGGGATTTTGGAACGTAGTATCAATAGATTATACTTGCTGACATGCTCACTATAGTAAGCCATGAACTGTGTATACTCAACGAACTTCTGTTTCCCTTGTATTATTAGTTGCAGAATGTGGTATCTTTTTCCACGTATGACGTGATCCAGGGAAGAAAGTTTCCCCATTTTTACAGTTTTTACTGTCTCTGTTTTTCATTCATACATCTTAAGATTCCAAGAAACTCTCTATTCCATCCAAGAAACTCTGCGTATGCATCTAAATACCCACCTCTCGAAAACCTCAAGTGTCTTCAGATCAAGTTTGTTCGTTGTCCATGACTGCATCCCATATAGAAGCATTCGAAGCTCTAGCTTGACCTATTCTAGATCTTATCTCTCGAGAGTGTCCTGCAATTTCGCTCAAAGTGGTACCCAGGTATTTGTATTCTCTTACTCTCTCCACTGTGTCATTGCGAACATACATCTTCCTTGGACATTTGCTCTGCTGATGATCTTAAATTTTCTCTTTTTTTTTATAACTGAGCAGACCGCGCAGGCAGAGCCTAAATACCAGAGTACCGCGGCTGCTGTGAAAGGGTTATGTTAGGGGAAGTTTGTTAACGCGAGATTTGAATGGGCCAATACCCGCAGGCCCAATAAATACATCTTCTGGCAGTCCATTCCAAGCCTTGGAGACCCTGGGAGTAAATGTGCGGTTGTACCGCTCAGTTCTTGACGTATGAAGAACGACCATCTTAGGATGAGATGCAGCGGTCGCACGGGTACGTCTGATAGGAGCAGTCAGCGGCGGAACGATAGAGGATAGCTCAGAGGAGCAGATTCCGTTGGAATATCGGTAGAAGGGTGAGAGGTCACCAACAACACGCCGGTGAGAAAGTGACTGAAGGTCGAATTGCTCTTCTCTGGACGTCAGTAGGCTAGTAGGGGCAGCAGCTCCCCAGACATGAGAGCAATACTCCAGGCAAGGTCTTATCTGGGCTTTATATAGCGTGAGGAGGTTACATGGTGAGAAACACTTTCTGGCTCTAAATAGGTACCCAAGCTTTTTACCAGCAGCTGTTGCAAATGACGCGACGTGTTCGTGCCAGATCAGATTTTCTGTAATGTTGACTCCTAACAGCTTGAATGAGTGACCCTTTGGCAGAGCTTGGTTGTTCATTAGAACCTGGTGTTGGCTTGGGCACTTCTTGTTTGATAGCGTACAATACTGGGTCTTGGAGGCATTAAATTTAACCATATTTTTAAGCCCCCAAGCGGTAATGGTATCGAGATCCTTTGAAAGTGAAGCGGCCACTGCCAGTCTTCTGCGTTCCAGCTCGACCACAGAGATCGGTCTATTGCTCATGATGCCTGCATGCAGCGTACTGTCATCCGCAAAACTGTGGACTGGGTTTGTAGTGCTAGAGATCATTAATGTGAAGCAGAAACAATGTCGGAGCCAATACCGATCCCTGCGGAACCCCGGCATTGATGCTATGGAAAGAAGAGGAAAACCCGTCTACCACGACAGAGATTTTCTGACCTGAGAGGAAGTCTGCGAGCCAACCGCAAAGCTTAACAGGGAGCCCATAAGACGGGAGCTTGTTTAGGAGACCTGCATGCCACAGTTGATGGAATGCCTTTGAAATATCGAGGGTAACGACGTGAGCCTCGCCAAATGACTGGATGAGTTTGCTCCACACATGTGTGACGTAAGCCAGGAGATCTCCAGTTGATCTTTGGTGTCGGAATCCATATTGTCTGTCGTTGATTAAGTGATGGAGCTCTAGGTATTTAATGAGCTCTTGGTTGACGCATCTCTCCATCACTTGACTGATTACAGAAAGCAGAGCTATAGGTCTATAGTTGGTCAGATCAGTTTTGGGTCCCTTTTTTGGCACCGGCTGGATGCAAGCTGTTTCCAGTCTTTTACTTCCCACACCGATAGGGAGTATTGTGATCGCAAAAATTTTCGATTTTGAGGTGATACGCTTTTTGGGCGTTTTATGATATCTACATAATGAAAATCCATGTCAGTCATTTCCGTCGGTCTGTCTGTTTGTTGGCGTTTTTCTAACGTCGTAATCTCAGTAACCGCTGCATGGATTGTGATGAAATTTGAGTAGCGACATGTTGTGGAGTCGTAGTAGGTAATTTTCCTATAATTTTGGAAATCGTTGTATGTTTTTAGGCGTTTTAGGGGTTCCTGATCATTTTCTACTTTTTTTTGGGTGGGGGTGAATTTGGGGTGGTTGGGGGGTTGTAAACCTGAAAAATTTGTTGTATTCATAATGGGCTGTCCATTGACCTGTGAATGGAAGACCTAGCGGCATAGTACACTTTTTCAGGTCCAGCCCAACATTGCCTTGCTTATTATATGTAGAAACCGAGGGACTTGGAATTTGTGATGTATATGTTAGGAGCAAACACCGATTTCGGCCAATGGACGGAAAATATGGTCAGAACGCGTTTTGGCTGCTACCGTTTTGCCAATGTCCGAATTATCGCTTTCCGGCTGTTCAATGCAGCCCAGAACGCGTTTTGGGTCAACTACGATTGCCAGAACACGTTCTATATTCTACTACGAATACATAAATCTCAATTATTTTCCGTTTTGTGTTACAATATTTCCTCTGAGCTTAGAATCCATAACTAAAATGAATAAAAGCACTTGTAGATCTTAGGTCCGTGAAAAAAAACTGAAAGAAACATACCTCACAATCTCTTTATGTCCAGCTCCCACATGAGCGGAATGAATAATGTCAAATATCTCATGGGTCATGCAAAAATAACGCAGTTCGGCTGCTTCGTCTGTCCTTCTTTCAACTAGCTTTTCGATATAGCCAATTTTTAAAATATCATACCTTTTCAATCGTTGTCTTTGTTTCGAAGATATTGTATCACTGTTAATTTTACAAGCTTTTGCCGCCTTTAGCTCTGTGAGTGTTTGGTCGTGTCTTTCTCTTGTACAAATATTACTACGATCATTGCTACCACTTATGACTTTTTGCAGTTCGTCTTTAAAACATAACCTTAGGTCTTCCATGGCACTCTCTAGCTATTGTCTAACCCGCACAAAGATCAAATACTAAATGAATACACTAACTCCAGAGGTATCGTTTACAAGCTGAGACACTCACAAAATCCACCACGCGTTATGGCAATCGCAGTAGAACAGGACGCGTTTTGGCAATCGTAGTTGACCCAAAACGCGTTCTGGGCTACATTGAACAGCCGGAAAGCGATAATTCGGATATTGGCAAAACGGTAGCAGCCAAAACGCGTTTTGACCATATTTTCCGTCCATTGGCCGAAATCGGTGTTTGCTCTTAACATATACATAAGAGCTTGCTTGCTTTAGATCGTTTTCAAAGCTGTTGAAATGCAAATTTGTTGTAAATTAGTTGAGCACATTTTTGAAGGACCTTTTTCCACAGATCGTGTGCTAGCATCAGCTTGGGTAAAGAAGATAAACACTCCGGATGTCGGCGATGAAAAGCTCAGAACTGATTACATCAAGCTGTTGCTTTTCGCACTGCAACGCCAGAAACTAGTCGGCATTTTTTCCGATGATCCTACTGGCTATGAAAAACTGGAGGAGTTTCCAGAAGAATATGACGTAAGTAATAGTTATAGAAATTCATATCACCATAGATGAATAGGGTACTTGCAGAGGTCGTGAAATCGTCTCGGGAGTATACATAGCGTAAAGAAAACCATATCAAGGAGCAGTAGGAAACAAAAAACATGATTTTACTGACGGCCAAAAAAAGAGATTTGCAAAATAAAATAAGGATGTATTAAAATTTTTCCACGTGACTTAAAACAAGGGCTAACGTCAAGGGCAATTAACCCCCTAGAATTTTCGTGGCAATACATTTTTATATCTGATAGGTATCACAGTTAATCCTGTTTATGACCAAGATTCGCAACTAATCGAAGCCATCATTTTATTTCGGCGCATCCCATTATGAACGAATCCAAAGATAGAATCTAATTCAAGCCCATCCCTACAAAGTAAATTAGTAATCTAGCCTTTTATTCTTTTGACTTTTGTACTTTTGTGTGTGACTGTGTTTTGTGGTTATAATGATCAATGTCAAAATGTTAGGTGAGCACTGGCTAGCGATATCGAATATCAATACTTTACATCCCATCACTATAGGATATCACTGACGTCAGAGGTTGTATGCGCGGAATTTTCCGGCATTTGAAATAATTCTTGGAATATCTCTCACAGCCGATTCCAAAAAACCAAACAAGTGATTTTGTCATGTTTACTAGGCTCTAAGGAACGCGTAAACGACATAATATTTTTTCTGCAAGTACCCTATTAAAAGACAGCCTACATAAAAATATATAAAATACAGCTTGGACACTTTTTTTTTGAAAGTGCACAGTACTGGGTCTTGGAAACGTTGAATTTTACCATATTCTTGAGTTACTTTTCTACCCCGTATGGGGGCGGGTTAGAGTATCTCCCATCGTATATCCTGCGTGTCGTAAAAGGCGACTAAAAGGAACCGAAACTACTGTCGGTAAGAGCAGTAACCTCTTCTCAACCAACAGCTTTGGGTGGACGAGTTGAGAAGAATCAGGGCACCTTCTCGTCCTTGGGGTGAGAAATTGTCACTAAAGGCAGATGAACCAGTAGACACATCTGGTCAACGGCATGAGGATGCAGAAAGCAAGTGGGAAACTACTGTATTAAAGATCTTAACGACATCCCAAGAGAAACTCGTAAAATGAGTTCACAACATGTCTGTTAAGACATTGTGACTATGATGATGATGAGTTACTTTTTACTATCTTCTGCAGTAGTGGTGTTGTCAACAGATGCGGTACTAAAAACTCACCCTGTATAGTGTATAACAAGACTTTAATCATTATTCCTACGTTCTAGTTGAACGAAATGGCCAGACTGATTCTGAAGAAGGAAAAGTCAGAACGTATCCAGCGAATCCGAAGACAGCTTAGGGGCCAAACGGGGGATTACCCCCCCTATTCGACGGACCTTTCACCAGATCTACGGGAATACGTCGCCGCTCAAGATATCCCTGGATTCGGGGTGCATTGTTACTACGCCATCTCTAAAGATCCTGTCAACACCTGGCTCAAAGCTGATAAAGGAGTCTTCCCCAAAAGTATGTTTTGTAAAAACGAGTCTTAAAATTACGTTTTGGAAATTTTATTTTTTTTAAAAATTATTTTATAAACTCAAAATTTCGAAAAATTATACAATTAAGAAATGAATATACAGGGTGTCCAGTTAGTGTGTAATTCTTCGATATCTCTCAAGGTATACCTGATAGAAGAAAATGTCAAATACAAAAGTTATTTGGTTACTTAAGACGCATATTATAAAAGTATTTTGAAATATACAGGGTGTTGCGGGAAAGTAGGATAGTGATCAACTTGATTTTTTTATATCGAACTATAACCTTTTCTTAAATTATTCTAGTTTCAATCATTGATCTCTATTTAACCTTGAAATATTTTTGGGATTGGTTGCGACATTGCCAAGTTAAAATTTATTTTCTATTAATTTCGGGATTTGCAAGGTCGCAAGTAATACGTCCAAATTGATATATTCCTTCAACTTTTCTCAGTAATACTATACAGCGAGTTATGGTTTAACTATTCTGAATTGAATCACATTTCCTTCAAGCTGTTATACCAGGGTGCACTGACTGTATGTGAAATCACATAATAGATAAACGCAAAACATGCTCGAAAACCTACTAAAGTCCCCCGATATTCCAGTAACAATCAACCAAACAAATTACTGCTTGACGGCGACACGCTGCAAAAGCAGACGTGAATATGTAACGAGAACAATATTTTTCTGATCTACTGCGGACGGCGTCCATAGTATTATTCTTTTACTCTACCAAGATTTGAAACCCATAAATCATTTCCGGCTGGGTCGTCTGAGACCGCCTGCCGGCTACCTGCCTCAGTCGTGGAACGTCAAGCAACGGGCGTGGTTCGCACACCAGTAGCGGCGATAGATTCCTCGGTATTTTATAGGCGTAAAATAAAAAACTCTTGATCTCTTCGTTTTGACTGTTGAATATTCACTGTTCGTCATGGGCAATCTTGGGAAGAATAAAATATTGTCAAACCAGACGAAAGAAGTGGTGTATAATGTATTCCTATTTATTGTAAATTTAAGGAGTGACCGTGACACCCGTACAAACATGGGAGAAGTAAAAGCGGAGGTTTCCCGAGCTACAGGAGTCTCAGTTGCGAGTATTACTAGAATTGTGCGAGAAGCTAAAGAAGCTGAAGAACATGGAACCAATGCGTTCATGGGAGAGGTACGCAATAGTCGCAAACGAAAATGCCCAGTAACCGCAGTTCAAAATGAAAATTTTGCTATCAGCGATATAAGAAACATAATTTATAACTTCCATTTGACAAAGTGCTGCCGTGTAACGCTTGAATCTCTCAGGAAAAAATTAGAAGAAGATTTCAACTGGAAAGGATGCAGAGCCTCACTATGGAAAATCGTTAAAAAACTGGGATTCAAGTGGGGCAAATCAGTGAACGAAAGGCATTTGCTGATAGAAAAATCCAGTATACGGCAACTACGGATATCTTACCTTAAGAAGGTGAAATATTTTCGTGACCAAGGTCGACCTATCGTGTATTTAGATGAATCCTACATTCACAGTAGCCACACCTCATCAAAAGCTTGGCATGATAGTAGCAGTTCTGGTCTATTTTCTAAGGTGTCGAAAGGTAAAAGGCTAGTCATGGTACATGCAGGAAGTTCAGCAGGTTTTGTAAACAACGCTCTACTGATATTCAAATCTGGATGCAAAACTGGTGACTACCATGATGACATGAACAGCACCAATTATGAACAATGGCTGAAGGAATATCTGATCCCTAATTTGCCACCAAATTCTGTCATAGTTAGTGATAATGCTCCGTATCATAACATAAAAGTAGACCCAGCGCCAAACAGCAATTCAAAAAAAATAGACATGGTACAATGGTTCACCAGGAAAAATATACAATTTTCACCATGTATGTTGAAACCAGAATTATACGAGCTGATTAAAGAACATAAGCAGCAGTTTGTGCAATACAAATTTGACATGCTCCTGAGTAGCTATGGGCATACAGTTCTGCGGTTGCCTCCATATCACCCGGATCTAAATCCAATTGAATTGATCTGGGCTACTGTTAAACATAACGTTGCACAAAGAAACGTCACTTTCGATTTGGAGGATGTCAAGAAGATAGCAGAAGAAGAGTTTGCCAAGATAACACCTGAGGACTGGCAAAAGAGATGTAATCACGTAATGGACATAGAATGCAAATATTTAGAGAAGGAACGTGTGATTGATAATCACTCAGAAGAATTTATAATCAACTTAACGGACACGGATAGTGATTCTGACTTAGATTTTAATGAAAGTAGCGAGGATGATGAACACCAATAGTTTTATTGGTTTATTTGAAAGTACTTTTGCACACAAAATTAGAGGTGAGTCTACTTTTACTGTCTCAACATATGAATTATTATGAATACATCTCACAATCTCACAATTATGATTAAATATTTTCTGTTTAGGATTTACAAGTCAAGCTTACAAATTTCTAGCTTTTTTGTCCCCCGTGAAAACATGTAAACAAATCTTATATCTTTGTCCACAACTCTACCAACAGTGCTAATTGGTAATATGGTGTCACTTTTTCATATAGTAGTGTTTGTGTAGTGTAGTGTAGTGTAGTGTAGTGTAGTGTAGTGTAGTGAGTGTAGTGTAGTGTAGTGAGTGTAGTGTAGTGTAGTGTACTAAGCCACTGATAACTGTAGAGTACGGAGACTATCCGGACAACCACCTGACAGATCGATAAGTCAATTAATCTATCGACTGCGTGGTGCGAGTCACGGCTGGATTCAACCCTACATGTAGTGATACTGATAATTTCAGGTAAAAGAATCGCCGTTCATCGTTTATCATTTGATGCCCTTTTATTGGTGACTTAACACGGTTTAGCGGTTATTCAACGAACTTAAATTGATGGGATTATTAAGTTTGTCACATACCATTCTGACATTCTCACCTTACCCAGACTGAGGAAATATTTACAAATAAATATTCTGAGTCGCCCCTGCTTTGCCGTTTAAGGGTGTTCGGTTTTTGTGGCTTTTTTACGTTGCTCGCAAAAAATGTAAACATACTCGTATGTTTCTGACTTGTATAAATACCTATTAGTTTATAGCACCGCATAAAACTGGTAGACACGCCACTGATTTTGACCCGGGCGTGTACTAGGGCAGCCATACTTCTCTTTTTATTGCCCAGCTATTTGCTTATTGGTAGGCAGACGGCCATCGTACCTGTCAAACCTTTTTTTGGCTGGATCTCGGTACAGTAAACGGATAATAGACACTTTTTTGTAGCTTTCCTTATCGGCGGGCCGGGACCACAGCCCAGACTGTCCACTTACAGTAGGAAATACATTAGCGGCGCGTGTATTGAGCTATCAGCGAATTTATTGAAAAGTATTTTGGTATTAGATATCAAGATGACTTTTTGGAGACCCTTTGAAAGTGAACAAGAAGATGTAAACAATGGTGAAGGTGAATTTGACGATGAGTTCAAAAACAAAGACTTAAATGTGCAGTGTCAGCGTATTGTCCTGAATATATATCAGTGTTTAAAGCGGGAAAATGCGGAAACATCTAATAGAGCCCTAATTAAAAGAATCAGTGAGTTAACAAAACTTTCACATTCTACAATTTTTCGTGTCATCAAGGAAGGGGATACAATAGATCATGGAGTGAAACGCAAACGAACAAAGGGAAAACTCACAAGAATAGATGATGGTGACAGAGACGTTATTCGACGCGTAGTTTATGGTTTCTATGAGCAGAATACTGTTCCTACATTAGAGATGATTCAGGAAAAACTAAGAGACTATTCAAATTATAACTATAAGTGTTTGGAAACTTTACGCAGTATTTTAGTGAGTTGTGGATTCAAGCATAAAAAAATAGACAACAGGATGTGTATTATGGAGTCTCAGCGGATAGTTGCATTGCGAGGAGAATTTCTTCGAAGAATCAGACAATTTCGAGGCCAAGGAAGAACTATAGTTTACCTAGATGAAACGTGGTTTGATACACACGATGTGGTTCGCAGTGGTTGGGTGGATGAGTCAAAAAAATGCTTCTTGAGTACTCCTAGCTCAAGAGGAAAAAGAATAATAATATTACATGCAGGAAGTGAAAGTGGCTTCGTACCGAATGCTCTGTTACTATCTGCTAAGAATATTGCAAAATCTTCGGCGGACTACCACGAGGACATGACAGCAGATTTGTTCGAGAAATGGTTTCAAGAACAGCTTTTGCCTAATCTTCAACCGAACTCTGTTATTGTCATGGACAATGCTTCCTATCACTCCCGCATTCTGAACAAGATACCAAACACGAATACAAAAAAAGCAGACATTTTACAGTTTATGGTAAATAAAGGCATAGCAATCCCCGAAAAAAACAATATAAAGCGGGAGTTATTGAAAATTATAAAATCTCACAACTTTAAAAATGAATATGTTATAGATGAGCTATGCAAAGCACAAGGTCATACACTTTTACGACTGCCACCTTATTATTGTATTTTTAATCCAATAGAATTGATCTGGGCTATTCTGAAAAAACGTGTGAGACAACTTAACAGGACTCCAACATCTAGTGAGACCGTATTCAATAATATACGGCAAGTAGTACGTGAAATCACTAATCATGAATGGAAGAATTGTGTTGGACATGCCATTAAAAGTGAAGACCAATACACAACTTTGCCACCTGTTGCTCCTGTAATCATACACCTCAATCATAGTTCCCGTTCCAGTGACGATTCTGAAAGCGACAGTTCTTGATAGCGAATCAGATATTTCTAAATAATAACTTCTCCGATTCTCTGGTTTTTGTTAAATGGGGGTAAGTACACATATGAAGCTACATATACTGGGTTTCTTACTGCAAATTTGCGAAATAAATGAAGTTAACGATATGGCAAGCACCTCGATCCAAAGCTAAATGATTCATATTTGTTTAGTAGTACTAACTCAGTTTTGGTTTTTGAAAATTAGTGTTGGTTAGTCACGATTTTTTATATCAGTGATTTTCAAACGTGATGCGATCACCATCATGATAGCCCCCGTTATCTTTTGAGCCTTGATCCGTGATTTCAGGCATAAGTTATACCTACTGTGTCTTCCCAATCCTCATACAACATGGTATAACCTAATTTCTTCATATTTATGGAATGTCAATGTGACAACCAATAAGGTCGCTTGTTTGAGGGAACTGGGGAAACGGGGAACACTGTATGTATTTTTAGGTTATTTTTAACAGCCATTTGCTGCAAATATTCGAGGAAGCAAGCATATTGTTTTGCTTATGATATTAACTGTTATATTGTGGCAGTCGTGAATTGTCGTCCTAGTTGCATTACTGTGATTTGCAACAAGTAGGTACTTTACATATCCTAGAATATGAAATATTTGAAAACCCCGTGTAAATTCCTAGAATTTGTTGAAAGACTTTTAGGATCGTATTCATAGTCGATACCTAAGGGTCTCTTGATAATGTTAAGATCCAATAAATATTTTCTATGTAGTACGTATCTGCGTAATTTATTAACCTAACGAAAACAAAATTCTGTCCCGCCGCTCATGGTTTTCAAAGAAGCCGCCGACAGCCGGTCGGGGCTCAGTTTTTTAGGTGATTCAATTCACAATAGTTAAACCATACTAGAATATTAAGTGGATACTATTTTGGATGCTAGCAGTAATTTGTGTCTACAGGCTGTTTTTGGCAGAATTTTAAATTACGGCATTTTGAAGGTCATTTTACTTTGTTTTTTCAAATGTAACACCCTGTATGTTTTATTTTAAATCGAAATATCTACTCATACCCTATCTCGCCTTGTAATATTTTTTTTCGCGTTTGCGGTGTCGCCAAGTTATAAATTATTCTCCAAATTTTCAAAAAAATACCCCGATTTTAATTTATTTTAAATAGAATCCTCTACTTATTTTTATTGCACTGAATTGCACATCCCGAACTTACTAAGATCTCACAACTTCAAAATTTTGTTTCTATTAATTACTGAGATACGGCAACACCGCTTTTTCAGTAAACGGTACTGGAACGCTTAAATATTTCAAAAACTGTCACAGATGGAGAGCTGATATTCAATACTTTGGGGTTTTTGAACATACGAAATTCAACAACGCTAAAATAAGTGTTGTCAAATTTACCCATTTTACGTCATAATTTTGAATGGAATGCCATATTTATGAAGTCTAACGTAAAAGTGATAAACCCTAAAGTATTGAATTTCACCTTTCCAGCTGTGACAATTTTGGAAATATTTAAGCGTTCTGGTACCGTTTACTGTAAAAGCGGTGTTGCCGTATCTCAGTAATTAATAGAAACAAAAATTTGAAATTGTAAGATCTGACTAAATTCGACATGCGCAATTCATTGCAATAAAAATAAGTAGAGAATTCTATTCAAAATAAATTAAAATCGGGATATTTGTTTAAAAATTTGGAAGAATAATTTATAATTTGGCAACGTCGCAAACGCGGAAAAAAATTACAAGGCGAGATAGGGTATTAGTAGATATTTCGATTTAAAATAAAACATATGGGGTGTTACATTTAAAAAAACAAAGTAAAATGACCTTCAAATTGCCGTAATTTAAAATTCTGCCAAAAACACGCTGTAGACACAAATTGCTGGTAACTTACAAAATAACACTTAGTATTCCAGTAGTAACTCGTTGTATAATATTATTGAGAAAAGTTAAAGGAATATATCAATTTGGACGTATTACTTGTGACCTTGCAAATCCGGAAATTAATAGAAAATAAATTATAACTTGGCAATGTCGCAATCGATCCCAAAAATGTTTTAGGGTTAAATAGAGATCAATGACGAAAACTAGAATAATTTGAGAAAAAGTTATAGTCCCATATAAAAAAATCAAGTTGATCACTATCCTACTTTCCCGCAACACCCTGTATATTTCAAAATGTTTTTGGAATATGCGTCTTAAGTAACCAAATTACTTCTGTATTCGACATTTTCTTCTATCAGGTATACCTTGCGAGATATCGAAGAATTACGCACTAACTGGACACCCTGTATAATTACCATTTAAGGAAAAATTATGTAAAGGAATAGTCAGATTTGGTTAAAAAGAATTACTCACATTTCTACTTAAAAACAATGCTGCAGACGCCATATTTGCTCTATTCGATTTTTAACTTACAAACTTCTAAAATTTAAGACAATCCTACCATTGTTTATCTGCTTTTATACAAAATCTACAGTAGTTATGATTCTCAAATTATTTTCAATTTTAGTGGCAAAGAGTGCTGTGGACACCAGCGGACCTACACCTCCAGGAATGACGTTGTCTGATTCCTGCATTTGCAAACCTGGTGAAGGTAACCCCTTTTTAAAAACTTATCTTCCACTGTTTAACAATTTTGATTTTTTTTCAGACCCTGAGCAACCCCTTGGCGAGTGTAAGGCTATGAAAGAGCAACAACCACCTCCGTAAGTTATCCTGATAGACCTATAGGTTAAAAGAACATGTCACGATATTTTTTTTATGGTCAGCCTCCCGCAAATGCTGAAAGCCTATGCCGCTGTAGAGGATAAGTGTCGGTGCTCGTTAGATTTGAAACGCTGCAGGTTGTAGCCGTCGGGAAAAAAAGGAGACTGGTTCGGGGACCTCGACCTGGTGAGGATGAGCTCACAGAGCCTCTATAGTGTTCTTTGTTCGGACGGCCTTTGGTGTTATCATCTGAGAGAGCTCACTTGAACATCTTCCGTGAAAGAATCTGTAAAACAGCGACAGGTCAGCCGTCCTTCTTCGATGTTCCAGGCTGTGGAGGTCCTTTGTCAGGTTAGGCGTATCGATAAGTCGAGATGCTCTCTTCTGGATAGTATCCAGAAGCTTTAGAGAGTGCTTCGGAGCGCATCCCCACACATGGGAGCAATAATGCAGCGATGGTCGGATCTGTGCCTTGTAGAGCAGCAGTAGTTGCTCTGGTTTATACAGCTTCCTTTTTTTTCCAGGAGCCGTCCGACATTGCTGTCCCCGTCCCCAGTTTACCTACTGGTCCTGGTGCTGAGCCGTACTCTATTGGTTCTAGCTTGGTCTTCTCAAAGAGCTGTTGTCTCTTGTGATCTAGCGCTTCGCACTCACAGAGCACATGTAGGGCTGACTCGGTTCCTCTTCCACACAATCTGCAGTTGAGGTCTCCATTGTAGAATCCCATTTTATTCAGGTGTTCCTTCAGGCCACAATGTCCTGTGAGGAGACCCGTCGCTATTCGGAGCTGATTTCTACTCAAGGAGAGCAGTGTTTTAGCTATCTTCTTGCAAGGAGCTTTAATGAATGTTTTTCCATGAACACATCCTGGCAACAAGTTCCACTGCTCCTTGTGCTGATGTTTCACCCATTCTCCCACCTGGTGTCTGATTGTGCTTTTAGACACCCCCAGGGCGGGTTCTGCTCCAATGTATAGGGCAGACGAGCCTAGTCTTGCTAGCTCGTCCGCTCCTTCATTGCCTCTTATACCTGAGTGTCCAGGCACCCACTCCAAAGTTACTTTGTTGTGTTCTGCCAGTCTTCCCAGTTCCTGTAAGCATTCCCAGACTAGAGCAGACGTAACTTTGGGCGCTTCTAGTGCCCTAAGTGTAGCCTGACTGTCTGTAAGTATTGCGATCCTCTTGTTTCTGTAGGATCGTTCATTATTGATCCTTGCACATTGCAGGATGGCGTACACCTCTGACTGGAATACCGAGGCGTATTTTCAGCTTCCTACAGAGGAACAAAGCTCCAAGCCTCTGGGATGCCAGTTTTCGCAATACTGACGACGTGGTCGTGAATGTTATTGTTGATGTTGATTCCCAAAAGCTTGACGGAAGGTGACTCGACTATAGGGTGACCCTCCATTTCCACAGTTTGTAAGCCAACGTGAGATTTCTTTGTAAAGTGTTGTTGTCTGATTTTTCTGTACGTTGAACTGTAATTTATTTATTACAATTGTTTTGATATCTACGTTGATCTTTGAGGCATGTTGCTGTCGCCGACGTACCGTCTGCTCTGATGATACTGGCTTGCCTGGTTCCATGCACGATATTAATGTCTGAGAAGCTGTAGATTGGATTGGATGTTATTTTCAGCTGCTCGTTGATGTACAGCAGAAACAGAGTTGGGGATAGGACAGATCCCTGAGGAACAGAGGCGTTTATCGAAAATACGTCTGATGAACAACAAACAGAGATCGGTCGTTCAAAAAGCTATTCAGCCACTGTGTTGGACCTCCTTGGTTGTTTACACATTCCCGAACATGTCTTGGCATGGAGTCAGTTAAATGATCGATTGCTTATATATGTAACTAATTTCAAGCTACCTGCAGTGTTGATAATAGTGTTGAGAATCCTTCCCATTATGTCCCAGACATGTTCTATCGGTGATAGGTAGGGACTTTTAGGACGCCAAGCTAACAGGGTTACATCAGCAGCTTTTACGAAGTTCAGTGAAACTCAAACTATATGTGGCTGAACATTATCCTGCTAAAAGATATGATTCATATGTGGCACAAAATAGGGCTGTAAATTTTCGTTGATGTAGTGGTGAACAGAGATGGAGCCTTGACTAAAAATTAGAGGTGACCTGGTGTTATCAGTTTTGGTAAAAAATTGTATAAAAAAGGGTGAAAATTTTTCTTTTTGTGTCCATTTTTTTACCAGTTGCTTTCAGGATAGTTATCTACTTGTCTGCACAATTTGGTGAAGCTAAATCAAAAAACTAATGTTGTTGCTTTCTTCTGCATAGAGTGATCAGCAACTGGTCGTAAACCGTCATTTAGGGAACACAGGTGTCAATTATTTGTCAAATTCGACGTTTGCTTCCAATTATTCACTTCAATAGTTTCATCAAAATTTGCAGTATTTGCTTATAACAATGATAAATTACAGTTGCTATTGTGAAACAGACGAAGAGTGAGTCTACTACTTAAATATATTATTCTATCTCAGTCCCCCCAGATAACGTTCTAAAAATGGCCAATCAAACTTTATATACAGTTTTTGTTTAAATTTTAATGTCTTGGTAAGGTTTATACTTTCTCTTCTATGCACAAAACTATAAGCAGCTTTGCACGTCAGATATGAAACGCTGCAGGTTGTAGCCGTCGGGAAACAAATTTCCCAGCAGCTCATTCCACAGCGTCGAAGTTCTCTAAAAGAAGGAATGCTGAAGGAGGTTAGGGGAATAGGAACCTCGACCTGGTAAGGATGAGCTAGCAAAGCCTCTCTAGTGTTCTTCGTTCGGACGTGTTATTACCTGGGAGAGCTCACTCGAACATCTTCCGTGATAGAATCTGTAAAACAGGGATAGGTCGCTCACTCTTCTTAGACGTTCCAGGCTGTGGAGGTCCTTTGTGAGGTTAGGCGAATCGATTAGCCAAATTTCTCTTTTCTGTATAGCGTCCAGAAGCTTTAGAGAGTGCTTCGGAGCGCATTCCAACACAGGGGAGCAATACTTCAACGATGGTCGGATCTGTGCTTTGTAGAGCAGCAGTGGTTGCTCTGGTGTATACAGCTTCTTACAGCGGAACAAAACACCAAGCTTCTGAAATACCATTTTAGCAATACTGACGACGTGGTCGTGCCAGGACATGTTATTGTTGATCCTCAAAAGCTTGACGGAAGGTGACTTGACTATTGGGTTTTCTACAGTTGGTGAGCCAACGTGAGACTTTTTTGTCAGTTCTGCTAAAGCTATCCACTGCATCTCTAAAGTGGCGTGGAGTTGAAATTAAGCCCTTGGTATTTTAGATAAGAAGCATGATCCTTTATTGTTTACTAGGAAAAAGAAGAAGAGTAAGAAACTGGGTAAAACACCTCCAACTGCCCCATTGGGAAAGATGCCTGAACCTGATGACAGAGCTCCACCGCTTTGGGGTTCCAACCTGCTAGAAGTCAGGGACGTTGACAATACTGACGCGCTGCCAGAACCAGAAGTTGCTCCAGGTAATGTGAGGCATTGAATTATTTCAATAATTCTATAAAACAACCTTATTATTTCATTCGTGTTTTGATATGATTTGATAAACATACGCTTTTATATGCTAGTCCATTACCTTCCAAAAACGTATGATGATGATGATGATAGCTAGCAGTAGCTAAACAAATTGAGTCTACAAAGTTGTACAGTTACGATCGCTATACTTTACAGTCTTTAACAGTTTATATGATCTTGGTAGTTCAAGAGGAAATAAGGGCGTCTGCGTTCGAACTGTGGAGTCAGAGCAGTTGCTCCTTTGTGAATCCTGACAGGGGAGACTCTGTCATGCTCTTGGAACTGCAAAGGGATGACCCTATCCTACATATGAGGGACAACAATTTATCCTACATATTGCTTCAAGTGCGAATTTACGGTGAAGTATCCTACAAGGCTGCTTCTCAGGAAGAACTAGTAAACATCTTAGAGCGACACAGTGCAGCATACGGTCTTGGTATTAACTACAATAAGACCAAGGTTATGATCGTAGATAGAGAGCATGATAATAATCGAGAAATTAAGTCAGTAGACCATTGTAAAGTAGTTTAAAGTTTTTTGTACCTCGGTTCTTTGATCGACAATTCGGGTAGCTGTGAAAATAGGATTAGACGGCGCATTCAACTGACACGTGTGGCCATGACAAAGATTACTAAAATATAGCATGACCATAACATCACTAAAGCTACCAAAATGTCGCTGGTTCAGTCTCTTGTGTTCTCCATATTTTTGTATGCCTCGGAAACTTGGACTGTTAAAAAGGCAGATCGAGTTCGCATAGATGCTTTTGAAATGTGGACGTGGAGGAGAATGCCGAGAGTTCCTTATACCGCCCATCGAACTAACGTTTCCATACTGGATGAGCTCGGTAATCCACAGAGAGTATCCTCCATTGTGTCGTCGAGAATGCTTATATTCTTCGGACATGTTAACAGAAAGAATAATATGGAAAAACTTGCAGTTCAGGGTCATGCCCCGAGTGGGCGGCGCCGTGACCGTTCCCCCAAACGCTAGGTGGATACGACGAAACAGTTGCTGGATATGAGTATCAAGAGCGCCATTGAACTGACAGTAAATCGCGAAAGATGGCGAGCTACATTTCTCAAAACTATTGATAATATTCGTGTCGGCAATACTCTAGCTCCGACTTAATGCATTTTACGAGTTCACATCGTGTCTGTTATGACTATGGTGATGAAAGTAGAAAAACCACACTCACATTTATAGGTGGTGGTAAATAGTATTAGCATTTTTAGGGCTCTGTTAGCTAAAACAGTATATTCGGCACCTGCTTTGAGCCAAAATGTGCTGAGATTGCGCAGTGCTGTGTAACTCTTTTCTGTATTTTTTTGTTTTACGATCCTAATTATTAGGTTCCTCGTTACCCCCACGGGGATAACTACCCCCACCCCCCGGTTAGGAGCCACTGCTCTAGGAGCTACAAAGGGATGACCCTGGCCTACATATGAGGAGTGTTATACTTACTCCTACATAATGCTTAGACTGCAAATTAACGGTGAAGTATTCTACAAGGGAAGAGTGGGGTTCAAGCGGCAGGCGGCCTTTTGAGGAGGGAGGGCCAGTTTGGTATACGGACTGCTCACTTACCGACGAAGGCTCCGGTGTTGGGGCCTCCGGGCAAAAAGAAAGCTCTCCCTCCCTCTTGGGGGTAGAAAGGTCTTGGATGGCATTTCGGCAAGACATCAGGTGTCACTTATGTAGGTGCCCAATCATGCTGGAGTGTACGGTCACCAGGTGAGGGTCGAAGAACAATTTCCTGGGCTCTGAGCCAGCTGTGGGGTTGGCAGCAGGCACAATTAGAAGGAAAACAGAGGTGCGGTTGCAAAATCAATATCTTATGAGATGTAGAGGAATCTCTGGACATCTCCGTCAAGCTAGAGAACTTATTTTAGGACCTCTGGCCAAGGTGGGGCGATTCTGTCTCTCGCTGGACAGAAACCGGCTAAGGTTCAAGGTGGAGGAACGAGTTTCGTGATCCACGACGACTGTACGCTGTGGCGAGGAGGCAGAGTCCTCGTTACCCATTCTGTGTCGCTGTGAAGTCCTTGGGTATCACAGGCAGACTAGGCTCAAGGGTCCTCGAACCTGAAGACATAAGATGGACAGCACCCTCACCTTTGAAATGAGGGCTGGACTTGGGAATAAGAAGAGGTGCACATCAGGCACGTATCCAAGATTAGGTTTTGGTTCCAGATTATGGTTGTCCCTTGCTTGACCTTCCGGAGGGGGGTTTCGATTAGAGTTACCACCTTAAATTTGCTTTCGTCGGGGGGGGGGGGGAAGGGACAGAGGGCATTATATACCCTAAATACGTGCTTGAATGAATGAATAAGGACCAGAGGACAGCCAGACCAGAATGTGACTGGTGCATAGGCCACACGATGGGCCCTTTTGCGCCTCTATCCGCGCTAGTTCCTAAGACCTGCCCTTTTAGCAAAGGCAAGTACATTCTTAGGTCCTATCCATTTTATCTCTATTGGTTCCAAGGTTCTTGAGCCCAGCATAGTCTGCCTGTGATAACCCAGGGTTTCACAGCGACACAAGATGTGTGTCGAGGATTCTTACTCTTCAGCACACCACGTGCACGTTGGGTCGTTGACCACCCTCATCACGAACATGTGTCGCCTGAAGGTGTTGTGACCCGTTAATAGGCCTACTAGCTATCTCAAGTTACTCCTATCCAGAAAGAGAGACAAAATCGTCCTATTCTCTCTGCAGGCCCTGCTAATAGTTCCCGAGCTTGACGGAGATGACCAGAGATGTTGTTCCACCTCAGAGAGTGTTGATTCTGGATCCACTCTCCAGTTGTTTTCCTAATCAAGTTTGCAGATAGTCCTAAGGCTGGTTCCGGGCCCACAAAACTGTTGCCGGATCCCATCCTAGTCAGATGATCCGCCATGTCGTTACCCTTTACCCCAGCGTGCCCAGGTACCCACATCAGTGATACCTTGTGTTTAGCTGAAATGTCGTCAAGAGCTCTCATGATGCACTTCAGGACCAGTCCCGACATTATTTTCTAAGCATTTGCTCTGATGGCTGCCTGAGTATCAGAGCAGATAGTAATCCGCCTCCTAGACCCGTTAATTTCCCGAATACGATTTACACAAGCAAGTATCGCACAGACCTCCAAGCCTGTAATCCAGTATGACTCCTAGATACTTTACTCAAATCAGCATAGGCCTGCACGTAGACCCCTGTGTTACTTAGTCTCACGAGTAGGTCATTCACCACTAAGCACCATCGTAGAGGTGAAAGAACACCGCCTTGTGGGCAGCCTCGCGCCACTGCAACGCTATAGTTTATGTCACTAAGCGTTGCAGAAGCCACTCGGCATTCTAGAGTGGTAAGAATCCACTCCACTAGGATTGAGGCAATTCCATGTCTCTCTAGGGCGCGTCTTATCGAATTGGTAGTGGTACAGTTGAACGCACCATCGATGTCAAGAAATGCTACCATACCCACTTCCCCTTGACCTAACGTTTTCTCAAGCCTGCTGACCAAATGATGAAGTGCCAGCTCGGCTGGTGCAGATGGACCCGCTTGTAGGCCTACGAAATGGTGGTTCTTGTCATCACAAAGCCTCTATGTGTAACAATACAATTGTTCATAGCAACCAGCAGCTCAATTGGTTCGCATGAGACAAGGATATGCGGGTGCGTGCGTGTGTGCGTGAGTCTAGCTAGCCGCCAAGAAATGAAAAGTAGGACAACAATGGTTTAATAAAGATTTATTTCAGTATATATGAATGCAGTACATTCTATCTATTTTTTTTTAAATACAATAACTTATCTTCGGAGGGAAGCCCTCGTGGTGCCCTTCCGAAGAGAAGGTGGTGCTCCAAAGGGCTGGCTTCTTCAAAAGGAGTTCAGGTGGTGTCACCCCGAAAAAGTGTTCATGATGGTGGTATGGAAGAGTTGTGGTGCCCTTCCAAAGAAGTGTAGTTTTGATGGTGGCACCCCGAGAAAAAAGTTGTCTTGATGTTGGCACCCCGAAAAAAAAGGTGGTTCTCCTGTGAAAGAGTTATGGCTGGTATTAGCACCTTGTGGAGAACTTCACAGGACTTCACGATCTGTTTCTGAAGTATGGATCTTCATGCGTTCTTACATTTTGATAAATTGCATTCATATACTTAAGAAACAAATCTATGAAGTAGCATTGGCACATTAAAAAGCCAAAAAGCAGATAACCTTCAAATGTTCACATGGTAAAGATCAAAAAAGAAAATATAGATATATACAAGAGCGAATAGATAGAACAATAGTTAAAAAAAATTCATAAATGTCACAGTCCTACCGGATCTTTTCAGATATATAGTGATAAATAAAAAAAAGTATGTTCAAAAATTTACAACCTTTTCCTCAGGCCTCGTAAAATAAAATTACAAAAATGTTCAACAGATCCTTTCGTTGCGTTCTTGATTAGCAAATCTGATTGCTAGGTATTTTTGCGTAAGGAATGTTATAAAAAAAAGTGAAACATTAAATACACACAAGATAAGGCATCAACACAAAAATATATGGCTAGAAACAAAGAATAATGTTCAGCGACTCTTTTGTTTGATAATTAATAAATATACAGTGTATGATTGACTTGATATTTAAAGATTAAAATGTTCGCCATCACATGTTCATGGAAAAAAATGTATGAATCGGAAAAATCACATTCCTACACATAGCTGTAAAATAAAAAGCAAAGGTAATAAGAATATGCGAAACCATAGCAATCAAATCGTTATGATTTTGTATTGAGGATATGAATCCCTTACCTTGATTATCACATGTTGCACACACACAAAAGATTGTCTTAGAGAGACATAATTATATTAGGTGTTAACTAGTTTGATTTAAAAAGGGTGAGTGATCTATCGCCACCCATTTTTATAGAAGTTAATGTCGGTAATGAGAGAGAGGGCGTACTCTCCACTCATCAGGTATGCGCAAGCAGCTGACAAGAATAGAGATGGGAAAAGGAAGAAGCCACAGATTATCAGAATAGGTTGGGTTAAGAAGATGGGACACTCAGTACAACATCTATTCACTATTAGTTCTTACCGCAGTCACAAATGTCGCCACTGTCGCAGATCGTTTTGACAGCTACGTTAGCGGGAAATTTAAATTTCAGACCTATCACTTGCAGGGCTGCTATTCCAATTTTTTTATTGTTTTCATGAAAAAAAAACCTCTGAAGTGTTTGCAGTATTTTATTTTACAATTATTTTGCCACATACATACATACCAGTCATAAAGTAATTCAGAGTTTTAAGTTTGTTCTGTTGCGGAAGGCTTCAAATTTGGAATCACCATCGAAATGGGCATCACATATTACAAAGTTGTTCCTCAAACTGGTAACGCTCTTCTCTTGAAGATCCACACGGCCCGTAGCTTTCACCCACATTTTGCACAGCTAACATCAATAGTAAGAATTAGAAAGATGATTTCTATTACAGTTTTCACATACTCAAGCTCAAACCATAGGACATTGCTTACATTATGGATATTGCAATACGATAAATTAAATATTTGCTGTACTCACCTTAGGATCCTTAGGGAACCTATGCACTTTTTTGTTCTTAAAAGAGCAGTTTTTAACGCAGCACCGTGATACCATTATAATTCGATACTTTTAAGGAGAAGCGCAGATACGTTACTTAAAACTGACTTAAAAGGTTATAAGGTGACTTAGGCTGTCAAGTCTTAAGTGTTATTCACTGGTGTCTGACAAACTAGCTACAGCGCTACCTAACCGTACCTGTTTTGTGGCGCTACCCGTGACTGCGGTAGGAACTAAAAGAGTGTCCAGGGCATGGAAGAAGCAAGGAGTAAAACAGTTTTAAAAATGTAACTAGTATAATGAGGAGCTAGTTGCTAAAAATGGAAGTTGTAAACTATTTGTACATGGTAGCCAAGTAAATAATATGAAAATAATTTTGAAAACAGGTGAACCGTTACATACAGGGTGGGTTTTTAGTACCGGCTCGGTCGATAACTCCACTACTGTAGAAGATAGCGAAAAAGATTGTATATAAAAATTGTAGCCACGGATATGTTCCTTGCTCAGAAAATATTTTGATTTAGCCAGGGTGATCCATAAGTACGTGGTGATGCAAACATGCATTTTTTTATTAAATGAGACACCCTATATATTATTCTATATTCAAATTCTTCTAATGATTTCCGTTCTTCCAATATAGGGTAATGTTACATTATACAGGGTATTTCAAAAGTTATGACCATTTTTGTATCCAAATCACGGTCAAATGAATGTACTGTATATCAAAAAGTAATGAATCAAAAATTATTTTTTTACATGAGAAGATTAGAAATATGCTCTAGTTTTAAAATACGCTATAAAAAAATCCCGCGACGCATATTCGTATACAGGGTGATGTAGAATGCAAAATCTAGATTTTTTCTCTTTTTTAAATGTAACCCCCAATATTTTATTATACCAAAGAATTGCTTTTAATATGCTGTTTCATCTTTGTATAGCACTTATTATGGCTGCATTCATTAGTTTCTGAGAATTTCGATTTTTCTACAAATTTTAAATATACCTTCTATTTGTTCAATAAAATTTATCTATTTTGTTTTTGCTTAACAAACAACTAAAATATAAGGCGACAATAATACTTGATCAAGTCAAAACACTGAACTAACGAGATAATACAGGTCAAAGTGTGCTGAGGAAACAATTTTATAGACGTCATGCATAATTATCAAGCAGATGTATCAGGTAGGCTATGAAATATGAAACGACACAGTCCAAATAAAACGATTCTTCAATCTTTCAAACGCATTAGTTTTAGAGTGACTCCATTCTGGATATTGCTGTTTATAGTTGATATATTCTAGAGGCAAGTAGACAATTTCTCAAGATTCTCCTAAATACCCTCAATGAAAAAATTAATTTTCAAAGCTGGTTTTTCACACAGTACGGAATTATTGAGTAGGTTATGAAAACTGTCATTTTTTCAAAGTCTACCTGATAAAACTAGTTGATAATCATGCATGACGCCTACAAAATTGTTTCCTCAGCATATTTGACTGTATTATCTTGACGATTTAGGGTTTTGACTTTATCAAATGCTATCAAGACGTTATAATTTAGTTGTTCGTTAAATAAAAAACAAATCAGATAGTACTTTCTCAAAATAAATAAATTTCAGTACACAAATAGAGGCTGTATTTTAAATTTACCGAAAAATCGAAATATCTCGGAAACTGATGGACGTAGGTACAACAAGTGCTATACAAAGATGAAAGATCATATTAAAAGCAATTCTTTGGGATAATAAAATATTGGGGGTTACATTTGAAAAAAAAGAGAAAATTTGGATTTTGCATTATACATCACCCTGTATACGAATATGCGTCTCGGGCTCGTTTTGTAGCCGATTTTAAAACTAGGGAATATTTTTAATCTTCCCATGTAAAAAAAATAATGTTTGATTCATTACTTTTTGATATACAGTACGTTCATTTGTCCGCGATTTGGATATAAAAATGGTCATAACTTTTGAAACACCCTGTATAATGTAACAATGCCCTATATTGGAAGAACGGAAACCATTATTGGAATTTGAATATGTAATAATATATAGGGTATCTCATTTAAAAAAATGCATGTTTGCATCACCACGTAGTTATGGATCACCCTGTATAAATCAAAATATTTTCTGAGCAAGGAGCATATCCGTGGCTACAACTTTTATATACAACTTTTTTAGCTGTCTTCTGTAGTACTGGAGTTATCGACCGAGCCGGTACTAAAAACTCACCCTGTATGTTTCTTTATTCAACTTGTACGATCTAACCTATCTCCTCGTCTCCTGCAGAGATCAGAGACCGCGAGGAAGAGGCAGCGCTGATGCGCGAGATGGGCTTCGCCGTGGCCGACTACATGTCGGGGGAGATCATCAAGCGCGGCCACAAGACGAAGAGGAAGAAGAAGCCCCCCGAGCCCGAGCCCGAGCAGGAGGGGGAGGGCGAAGGGGAAGGCAGAGGCGAGATGGAGGGGGAAGGGGAAGAGGAGGAGAGCGCGGACGCGGCGAAACGCCGGGAGGAGATCATGCAGGACGCGAAGCTGCTGGAGTACTTCAAGGGGAGGTTGGAGAAGGCGCAGCACAAGCAGAAGGTCGGTATACGATCAGGGATAGAACGTTGGTTTACATAATTTTCTGCCTCTCAAAATCTCTGTCATGGTAGACGGCTTTTCCTCTTCTTTCCATAGCAGCAATGCCGGGGTTCCGCAGGGATCGGTATTGGCTCCGACATTACTTCTGCTTCACATTAATTATCTACTCTCTAGCACTACAAACCCAATCCACAGTTTTGCAGATGACAGTATGCTGCATGCAGGCATTACGAGCAATAGACCGATCCCTGTGGTCGAGCTGGAACGCAGAAGACTGGCAGTGGCAGCTTCACTTTCAAAGGATCTCGATACCATTACCGCTTGGGGGCTTAAGAATATGGTTAAATTTAATGCCTCCAAGACCCAGTATTGTACGCTGTCAAGCAAGAAGTGCTCAAGCCAACACCAGGTTCTAATGAACAACCAGGCTCTGCCAAGGAGTCACTCATTCAAGCTGTCAGGAGTCAACATTACAGAAAATCTGATCTGGCACGAACATGTCGCGTCGATTGCAACAGCTGCTGTTAAAAAGCTTGGGTACCTATTTAAAGCCAGAAAGTATTTCTCACCATATAACCTCTTCACGCTATATAAAGCCCAGATAAGACCTTGCCTGGAGTATTGCTCTCATGTCTGGGGAGCTGCTGCCCCTACTACCCTGTCTATACTAGATGTCGTCCAGAGAAGGGCAATTCGACTAATTGGCGATCCGGCCTTCACGCGCCACCTTCAGTCACTTTCTCACCGGCTCTTTTAGCGATATTTCAACGGAATTTGCTCCTCTGAGCTATCCTCTATCTTTCCGCCGCTCACTGCTCCAATCAGATGTACCCGTGCGACCGCTGTATCTCATCCTAAGACGATCGTTCTTCATACATCAAGAACTGAGCGGTACAACCGCACATTTATTCCCAGGGCGCTATTTTTCGAAAATCGTGGCGAAGCAGGGTTTTTACCCCCACCTCTCGGCAACCCACCGAGGTCGCAATCTTAGGTGTACATTCACGGGACCATTGTCTACCATCCCACCAAATGTCATTTCTTTCCGACCCTTTGCTGTCAAAAGTCTATTTTACGTCGCATGTAAGGATTGGACTAATAGTCTAGATATTCTTCTACCATACGCTCTGCAGCGTGTAGGTGTTCAAATGTTCATTACTTCTATTTAACTATCTGGAGAGAACGTTCCTCTGCACCTCTGCACGTCGCACTGTAAATGCCGCACCAATCCCTTATGTTCCTCAGCCAGGAATGTTGTTTGCGCCCTGCGCCTCTCCGTCCTTCGATCTTTCCTGTCAGCACAAGTTTAAGTAATGAATATATCGATCCTCGCAGAATGTGCCCCGCATAAGATAATTTACGGTGTTTAATATTATTGATCAGTTCTCTTTCCATGCCTGCTCTTCTCAGTACTTCTTCATTTGTAACATGTTCCACACACGAGATTCACAGGAGCCTTCGCAACAGCCACATCTCCATCTCTTCAATTCTGTTCATGGATCTTACTTTCAAGGACCACGTTTCTACACCATATAGAAGAATTGGCCATATATAGCATTTTACCACCCTCAATCTAAGGCTCAGAGGGACTTTACGACGAATTAGAAACTTAGTGAACTTTGTAAAAGCTGTTTTTGCCATAGCCACCCGGATTTTTACTTCCTCTTCCATAAATTTGGTTTTATTCGTATTTATTGTAAGTCCGTATTTACATGCAGAAAGCAAATGGGAAACTACTGCATTAAAGATCTCTAAGATATCCCAAGAGAAATTCGTAAAATGAGTAACGTGAGAATCAGCGAGGCCTCGGATGTGATGCCTCGCGGTCCGACTGGCAATCGGCGCTGTTCCTCGTCCGGGGAGGTCAGTGTGAAATTGGTGACCGGGCATAAGGAGTGCAACCATCAGGCTTCTTGTGCGAAATTAACTACTGATGACATTTTTAAAACGCGCCGAAAACATCGCCTGGCAACTTGGAACGTTAGAGGTCTTCAGGCTATAGGAAAGCTCAGCATCGTCGAACAAGAGCTTACAGCAAATAAAATAGCCATTGCTAGATTATCTGAGACTCATTATAGAGACACAGGCCATTTTACTTCTAGCAAGGGGAATTTTATTTGCTTTTCAGGTAAATCTGATGAAAGTGTTAACGGTGTTGGCTTTTGGGTGGCGAAAGCGCACGCAAGGACCATTCTTGGTTACAAGTGTATTAGTGACAGAATTATAACAATACGTATCAATGCGAACCCTACACTGATCAACATTGTGCAAATCTATGCACCTACGTCAAATTCGGATGAGGAAACGATCGAATCTTTTTACAACGATCTTGAGTCTGCACTTGAATCTCTTTCGAATCGGGAAAAATGGTCCTCATTTTAGGCGATTTTAACTCAAAGGTTGGTCAAACCATTGATGATGAACATCTTAGGGCACATATTGGTAAATTCGGTCTTGGTGTCAGAAATGAAAGGGGTCAACGTCTGCTTCAATTCTGTATTGACCATAATTTCTCAATTGCCAACACTATGTTTTCACAACATCCACGGCGCCTGTATACTTGGACCTCTCCCGACGGACGATTTCGTAATCAAATTGATTACATTTTAGTTCGGACACGGTGGAAGTCATCCATTAGCCTTTGTAAGACTCTACCAGGCTCAGACTGCGGCTCAGACCATCAATTACTCCTGTGCGAACTTCAGTTAAAACTGAAGGTATGTCCACCTTCTAAGCGGATAGTACGGATGGAGATCGCTGACCCTTCTTCTTTTCGGTCAAAATGTTCAGAGCTTTTTCGGGATGCCTCCATAACAGATATGTCAAGTTCAAATTATATGTGGCTATCATTAAAAAATGTGCTTTTACATGCTGCCCAGATAAGCCAACCAAAGGGTAGCACTCAACCAAGACAACAATGGATTAGTAGCCACACACTGTCCGTCATTGAGGCTCGTAAAAGCCTTAAGATTTTAGGTCTGGATTCAGATACAGAGCAAAACACATATAGACAGATCTCACGCGAGATTCAAAGATTATGCCGGAAAGATAAGAACTCTTATCTACAGCAATTTTGCAGGGAAATAGAGATGCATGCCAATACTAACCATCCGAAAGAGATGCTTTTTAAGGTCAGATGCCTCAGTCGGGATTTTAAACCCAAATCTTGTTGGGCTGTTAAAAATCCTGAGGGAGAGCTAATTACCAACCTGCATGAGGTTATTGAGGTATGGCGAAATTATTGCGAAAATCTGTACCATGAGGATGGCCTTCACGCCCTCTCATTGGATTTTGAACACGAACCGGATATTCTTTTGTCTGAAGTGGAACATGCCCTCAACAAGCTAAAAAATAACAAAGCTACAGGCATTGATGCTATTTCTGCTGAAACGTTGAAATGCTTGGGTGACGACGGCATCGCCCTTTTACATAATATTTGTAAGAGTGTCTGGTCGTCCGGTGTTTGGCCAGATGAATGGTGCACATCAATTTTTGTTCCACTTCATAAAAAGGGATCTCCAACAAATCCAGACAATTATCGCCTACTTTCGTTAATCTCTCATGCAAGTAAGGTTCTACTGTATATTTTACAATCTCGTTTGGAGGGTTTTATTGGCTGGCAAATTTCTCAGACGCAGGCAGGTTTCGTGAAAGGACGCGGTACGCGTGAACTGATATTAAACTTAAGACAAATTATTGAAAAAGCCAGAGAGCATTATTTTCCTGTTTTTATCTGCTTTGTGGACTATTTTAAGGCGTTTGATAACGTAAAGTGGCCTAAACTGTGGGAAATCCTCATCTCTATGGGAGTTCCCTATCACCCAGTGTTTCTCATACAGCAACTCATGAGTCTAATTCGGCTCGCGTAAGAATTGATGGTAACCTGTCTAGTCAAACTGCAACCAGAAAAGGAGTTCGTCAGGGATGTGTATTATCTCCGATGTTGTTTAACATTTGCTCTGAATTTGTGATGAGACAGGTACTAGACAACTGGAATGGCGGTGTAACTATTGGCGGAAGCAAAATATCCAACTTAAGATTTGCTGACGATACAACCCTTATTGCAGCTTCTCAGGAAGAACTAGTAGCTCTATTAAACATCTTAGAACAACGTAGTGCAGAGTATGGTCTTGGTATTAACTACAATAAGACCAAGGTTATGATCGTAGATAGAGAGCATAATAATTATCGAGAAATGAAGTCAATAGGCCGTTGTGAAGTAGTTCAAAGTTTTATATACCTCGGTTCTTTGATCGATAATTCGGGTAGCTGTGAAAATGAGATTCGACGGCGCATTCATCAGGCGCGTGTGGCCATGACAAAGCTTACTAATATATGGCGTGACCATAACATCACTAAAGCTACAAAAATGTCGCTGGTTCAGTCTCTTGTGTTCTCCATATTTTTGTATGCCTCGGAAACTTGGACTGTTAAAAAGGCAGATCGAGCTCGCATAGACGCTTTTGAAATGTGGACATGGAGGAGAATGGTGAGAGTTCCTTATACCGCCCATCGAACTAACGTCTCCATACTGGATGAGGTCGGTAATCCAAAGAGACTATCCTCCATTGTGTCGACGAGAATGCTTACATTCTTCGGACATATACACAGAAGGGATAATATGGAGAAACTTGTAGTTCAGGGTCATGCCCCGAGTGGGCGGAGCCGTGGCCGTCCCCCTACACGCTGGGTGGATTATTACTTTATTCGTATTGGTCTATACAAATAGTGCCACTCTGAAGGCTATGCCTTGTGTAGAGTATTGGCTGAAATAATTTATATACAACTGAAATTTATGTCCCTAACCTACATACTGCTACTTCGCCTCATTCCATCATCTGCCACTGCTTGAGCTGCTTCATTTTATATGTCAGGATATCTGTATGATATACGTAGAACCTCTTAGCATTCCATAATATCTAATTTCTATTTGTGGCCTTTTTTCACTGATGATTTTGATTGTAATATTTTAAAGCGACATTATATGACATAATTGAAGGATACGACGAAACAGTTGCTGGATATGAGTGTCAAGAGCGCCACTAAACTGACAACAAATCGCGAACGATGGCGAGCTACAGTGCTCAAAACTATTGATAATATCCGTGTCGGCAATACTCTAGCTCCGACTTAATGCATTTTACGAGTTCACAACATGTCTGTTAAGACATTGTGACTATGATGATGATTCTGTACCAACATCGCTTATAAGATTGAGTAGTGCTTGTAGGTCTTCTACGTTTTCTGCTACGATCGCAGTATCGTCTGCGTATCTGATATTATTTATAAGAATTCCGTTAGTCTAGGTATGTTATAACATAATATGATAGACACCTATTTATGGAGGAGACCCAGAGAAAGATATGCCCTAGTTTGTATAGATGGAAGACTACCACATGGTGGTGGGTAGATCATAGTTTGGACAGGAATCAGTTCAAATTCACGTACAGAACTGATCGTCACACAACGTTAGATAATGCTAGAACTCAGACAGCCAGAATTGTCACTAAATATCTGGACGAGGTGGGAATCAGGCGGTTTGATTGGCCAGCACTCAGTCCAGACATGAATCCCATTGAACATATTGTGTGGGATGAGATGGGACGACGTATTCGAAGGCATACACCTGCTCCAATAGGTGTCCATTGAGAGAGTTGCTAACGGTGGAATGGAATAACATCCATCAAAACGCAATACTGAATTTAACTTCAACTGACATACAAGGAATATGCACTACAGACTTTATTGGAAAATTAATGTTTTGCCGCCTACTATAACGACGATTCAGTAATTAACTTTTTTTTCAAATTTATTTGTAATTTTTTAAGTGACCTGAATTTTTTTCGCAAGTGTTTTAATTTTTCTTTTAATTTTTTTTCAGCTAACCAAGTTTGGAGAGAAAGTTGGAGCTGCTGTACCTGCCAGTTCCGGAATTCCAGTCACCACGCCGAAACCATCAATCCTTCCTCAGAGGATTCCCAACTCAGAGAGGCTATATTCATCGGTAAGTTTAAACAGCTCCTCTTCTGAACATATCACCAAGCATGGTTTTAGAATACAAAAGCAAAGGTCGATTCCTTGCCACACTATAATAAAAATTGAAGGTAGTAGAACATCCAATCCAATCTACAGCTTCGCAGATGACAGTACATTAGTGTCGTGCATGGAACCAGGCAAGCCACTATCATCCCAGGAGACGGTACATCGGCGACAGCAGCATGCCTCACAGATCAACGCAGATATCAAAACAATTGTCGAGTAGGGATTAGCAAATAAAGTACAGTTCAACGTACAAAAAACTCAGGCAACAACACTTACAAAGAAGTCTCACGATGGCTTACCAACTGCGGAAATGGAGGGCCCCCCATAGTCGAATCACCTTCCGTCAAGCTTTTGGGGATCAACATCAACCATAACATGTCCTGGCACGACCACGTCGTCAGTATTGCAAAAACGGCATCTCAGAAGCTTGGCGTTTTGTTCCGCTGTAGGAAGTTGTATACACCAGAGCAACTGCTGCTGCTCTACAAGGCACAGATCCGACCAGCGCTGGAGTATTGCTCTCATGTGTGGGGATGCGCTCCGAAGCACTCTCTAAAGCTTCTGGACACTATCCAGAAAAGAGCGATTAGACTAATCGATACGCCTAACCTCACAAAGGACCTCCACAGCCTGGAACATCGAAGGAGGGTGGCTGACCTATCCCTATTTTACAGATTCTATCACGGAAGATGCTCGAGTGAGCTCTCTCAGATAATAACACCACAGGCCGTCTGAACTAGGAACACTAGAGAAGCTCTACGAGCTCATCCTTACCAGGTAGAGATCCTTACTCCCCGAACTAATCTCCTCCAGCATTCCTTCTTTTGGAGAACTTCGACGCTGTGGAATCAGCTGCCAGGGAATTTGTTTCCCGACGGCTACAACCTGCAGCGTTTCAAATCTAACGTGAACCGATACTTATCCTCTCGCAGCGCTTCTACAGCGCCATAGGCTTTCAGCCTTTGCGAGAGGCCGACCTTAAAAAGAAAAAGACAGTCTCAACGACCTCTCCAATGTAGAATTGGAGAACAAAAAAAATTACGTAAGTACACTCTCGTTAAAAAATATCACTTTCCTAAAATTTTGGTTAACCTCGAAGTTCCATTAATTTCTCATTTATTCTTCGATTTCCGTATTTTTTTCGACAAACCTTAGTCATATTCAGGACCTAGAAAATTATTCCTCGACCCTTAGCTTGCGAACGCGTCCACCATTTCAGTACCACTAACTCCAGCATGACTCGGCACCCACATAAATGACACCTGATGTCCTGTCGCAATATCATCCAAGACCTTACTACATTGCAGAACAAGCCTTGATGCAAACCCACAAGCGCTCAATACTTTCAATGCAGCCTGGCTGTTAGAGCAGATAAATTATCCATCCTAGGTCCCTGAATTTCGTTCAAGCTGGTATCGCATATCTTCCTGCTTGGAATACCGTGGTGTATCCGCCAAGAGAGAGGGAGAGTTTTGTTTTTGGCCCAGAAACCTCACCGCTCTAAATATTAATTTCGACTAACGTTTTTCAAAAAATGTATGGTAATACGATAATTTTGAAGAGGAGGATATAATTTACCAGTACTACTGACAATTTTTTTTATCAGGCGATACCAGGAGCGGCCGCACTGCCTCCTGGGGAGCAACTTTCCCCACCACCCAGTCCAAAACCGCTTCCACCAGGCAAGGATGAACCGATGTTCAGGATGTACGAAAAGGTCCAAAATGCCTGCGATATGGACGAACAGATGAAGAGGATCTTGGAGAGAGCTGCCCAACAGGAGGCTCTACTAGACATGAGCGATGACGTAGAAGGTATGGTATTCTTGTTAACTAGCGGATGGACTCTTGTGAAATTTGTCATTGTTGTATAAGAAGCAATTGTGTGGGTTTTTGGAAACGAAACTGACAGGTGTCGACGTACATTCCTCTGGAACAAATAGACCAAGAGTCGCCACCAGAGCACGGCTTTGCGGAGGTGGCTAGAATAGTCAGCCATTTCATAGACTCGAAAGATTTGAATTCTTCCAATTCACAAAAAATTGACAGCTGTATATACAGGGTGTCCCAAAAAATAGTGTCATGCGGAAGTCCAAGAGATAGAGCACACCTAGAAGTATCTGAATCACCCCCATATAATGTTATGCAATTGTTTGTAGTTTTCGGGTTATGAATTTTTTTCTGAATTTTATAGAATTCTCTCTGCCTTGATTCAGAAGCCTGTCTAATCAGACTTTCACCAGTTCCTTGTACGTTCTAGCCGGAACACACAACAATGTCACCTTCTTGTGGCATGCTAGGCCCTAAAGGGCATCGGAGTATTCTTCTTTTATGGTCAGCCTTCCGGAAAGGCTGGAAGTCTATGGCGCTGTAGAAGCCAAGAAGATGTATGTGCACGTTAGATTTGAAACGCTGCAGGTTGTAGCCG
The DNA here is from genome assembly GCA_951848785.1 of Callosobruchus maculatus. Taxonomy (NCBI): domain Eukaryota; kingdom Metazoa; phylum Arthropoda; class Insecta; order Coleoptera; family Chrysomelidae; genus Callosobruchus; species Callosobruchus maculatus. The sequence goes on along the minus strand of CATOUR010000071.1, from coordinate 29,820,793 downwards.
TCGGGAAACAAATTCCTCAGCAGCTGGAGGAATGCTGGAGAAAACTAGTTTGGTGAATAGGGATATCGTCCTGGTAAGGATTAGCTCGCAGAGCCTCCCTAATGTTCCTCGTTCGGACGGCCTTTGGTGTTATTATTTAGGAGAGCTTACTCGAACATCTTCTGTGACAGAATCTGTAAAACAGGGACAGGTCAGTCACCCTTCTTTGATGTTCCAGGCTGTGGAGGTCCTTTGTGAGGTTAGGCGTATCGAATAGTCTAATTGCTCTCTTCTGGATAGTATCCAGAAGCCTTAGAGAGTGCTTCGGAACGCATCCCCACACATGGGAGCAGTATTCCAACAGTGATCGGATCTGTGCCTTGTAGAGCAGCAGTAGTTGCTCTGGTGTACACAGCTTCCTACAGCGGAACAAGACTCCAAGCTTCTGGGATGCCGTTTTAGCAATACTGATGACGTGGTCGTGCCAGGATATGTTATTCTTGATGTTGATACCCAAAAGCTTGACGGAAGGTGACTCGACTATTGGGTGACCCTCCATTTCCACAGTTGGTTTACCAACGTGAGATTTCTTTGTCAATGCTGTTGCCTGAGTTTTCTGTATGTCAAAAGGTACTTTATTTATTAATTCCCACTCGAAAATTGTTTGATATCTACTTTGACCTGTGAGATATGTTGCTGTCGCCGACGTACCGTCTCCTGGGATGATAGTGGCTTGCCTGGTTCCAAGCACGATATTAATGCACTGTCGTCTGCGAAGCTGTAGATTGGATTTGATGTTATTTCCAGCAGCTCGTTGATGTACAGCAGGACAGATCCCTGAGGAATACCGGCGTTTTTTGAAAATACGTTTGATGAACAGCCCTCGACTACAACAAACAGATATCGGTCGTTCAAAAAGCTATTCAGCCACTGGCGCAGGCCAGGTGGTAGTCCATAAGCAGCACGCTTGACCAAAAGTCCCACACTCTGTCAAAAGCTTTCGATATGTCAAGTGCAACAACACGGGATTCGCCATGATTTTCTATTGCTCTGTTCCACAAGTGAGTGACGTAGGTAAGGAGGTCACCTGTAGACCTGTGCTTACGGAAGCCATACTGGCGATCATTTATGATGTTATTGTTGTCCAGGTATTTCAGGAGCTGTGTGTTAATGACAGTCTCCATAACCTTAGACATGATGTTGAGAAGAGCCAGGTATATAATTGGTGGGATCAGTTTTTTGCCTTTCTTAGGGATGGGTTGTACGCAGCCAATCTTCCACGAAGCGGGAAACACGCCTCGTTGATACGAAAGTTTGAAGAGCTTGCAAAGAATAGGTGCAAGCTCAGCGGCACAGCGTTTAAGGACAATGGCTGGAATTTGATCAGGACGAGTAGCTTTATTCGTGTTCAGTTCTTGGAGGATGTTCTTAACATCTCGATGTTGAAATTTGACCTCTGCCATTCTCGAGTTCACGCTTATGGTGGTGGTCGGAGTACTACCTTGAAACTCCACAGTAGAATTGGCTGCGAAGAGCTTCCCCAAGATGTCTGCTTTTTCTTTAGGAGCAGAAGCGATGGACTTGTCCTCTCTGGTCAAGGGTGGTATTGACGAATAGGAAAAGTTCTGACTAACAGCCCTAGCTACAGACCACAATGTTCTGGATGAACTATAGGGCATGAAAGAAGTTTGTCCTTAATTTTTTGGTTGTGTTCCTCCTTGCTGCTGTCAATCACGCGTTTACAATGGTTTCTGGCGTCGATAAAACTGCGGTGGTTCCTGAATTAGAGCTAATCTAGCCCTTGGTGCAAAGCTGCTTGAAGTATAACAACCACGAAGCAGTCCATCACAACCTTCTTAAACGTCGCACTAAAGATAAGCTCTCGCTTTTACAGAAGCACCCCAGGACGAGATAGACCAAGAGCCGCCTCCCGAGCCCATCAAGCCCATCCAACGAGGCTCACCGGAAGCGGCTGGGATAATCGGCGACTTCATGGACTCGATGAACGAACAACAACCGCCGCCCCAGCCTACCAAACCGCCTCAATGCCCGCCTCCGCAGAAGCAGGACGAAGGCAAAGGATCGCCGAAGAAGCCCAAGAAGCAGAAGAAGGACGGTAAGTCTCATAGATAAATAATCGCCACCATAGATGGGACTGTACTCTTGCACCATCTGGTGGATTGGGGGGGAGGGGGGTTTTAAAGCTACAAAAAAAAAACAAACAGCGGTAAATAGTGTCTGAGCGGTCAACCACCCAAGTACTAACCGCGTCCACCGCTGCTTAGCTTCGACTATCACTTGACGGTAAGGGTCATAGATAATCATCACTATAGATGGGATCGTATTTTTGCACCATCCGGTGGTTTTGGGTATGTATCAACGCTGAAAAAAAAAAACAAACGCCGGCCAATGGTGTTTTCGAGCGGTCATCCATCCAAGTGCTACCCGCGTCTGACGTGCTTAGCTTCGACTATTCCTTGGCGGGTAAGGGGCATAGATAATCATCACTATAGATGGGACCGTATTTTTGCTTGCCTTCCGGTGGTTGAGGTGGGGGGGGAGTAGTATTAACGTTAAAAAACAAACGCCGGCCAATGATGTTCTCGAGTGGTCATGCATCCAAGTACAAACCGCGTCCGACGCTGCTTAGCTTCGACTATCCCTTGACTGTAAGGGTCATAGATAGTAACCGCTAGAGATAGGACTGTACTTTTGCACAATCTAGTAGATTGGGGGAGGGGGTTTTAATGCATAAAAAAACAAACAGCGGCAAATGGTGTCCTCGAGTGGTCATCCATCCAAGTACAAACCGCATCCGTCGCTGCTTAGCTTCTATTACTTTTTGGCGAAATTTGAGCTCTTGCAACTTATGATAACGATTATAGAAAACGAGCAATAAACAGATTTAGTTCCCTTTTGTTCAATTAAAAAAACATCCGAGATAAATTTTTGGCTCTTAATCGGGACAAAGACTCGTATGTTAGTTAATTTGAAGACATTGATCACGAATTTGCCCTCTGTTCCAAATTTTGCCGTGTGTTTAAAGTACATAAGTAAGTGAAAAATTTTGAACTCCGCGCAGGTCTGCACCTTCACCAAAAAAAAAAAAACCTGGAAATTCGATGTCTCAGGACCAATATGAGTACATCATTGGATTTAGCGATGAATTTTATACAAGGAAGAGTGGAAAATAATGAGGTGACTTCCCTAAATGAGAGATGAGAGTCGCTGTTCGAAAATCGAGAAAGTCCAAAGGTCCCCTCTGTTAAAAAAAGCAGTCGAGCGTCATTAAAAAAATATTTCGAAAATGCGATATCGGAGGGCCAATCTGAGCACACCATTGGATTCAGCAGTTAATTGTTTATAAAGATGAGTAGAAAATAATGAGAGAACAGCTTAAAATAAGGGTATATCCATGATTCACAGGGCAACAAAAGCAGCAGTTCCAACCATCAGGTTCTCCAGGTGTGGACCAGCAAATGCAGAAGATTCTGGACAAGGCTGCTCAACAGCAAGCTATGTTAGACCAGGAGAAGTTTGGTAAGCAACATAAATATACCTTTCAGCTATAACAACGGAATATATTTTTTTAAGTAGTCTCCAACACATCCAGTTTAAAGAAAAATGAAAGTTTTAGAAGAGGTAAGAGTGGGACTAATTTTCAATCTCGTATACGTTCTCTTGTCTTCCTTAAAATTGCAATGGGTGGTGCATCAAAAAAATAAATATTTTTTTATGTTGGTTCTGATCTGAGATCAACTAGCCAGCTGTATTGTGGATGAGACAGCCATTTTTTTAGTAAATATGAATAAAATCATATTGTTCTACATTAGTTATAGTTTGTGTGTATAGAAGTTATATAATAGTTTGTATGCACAGTTCTTTTCACTAGCAAGTATAGTGATGATATTAGCAGGTAACGGAATATAGTTTGACAATCCGTGATACAGGTCTGTTACCAAATAATTTTTTTGATTTTTGATACTCTTTTGTAGACTCAATAACAGAAGTCGGCTTCAATGAAAAGCCCCTGACCGAGTCCCTGACATTTTTAAATTTGTATTAATACATTAGAAGACTGAAAAAAGTATATTTTATTTTTGTTCAGGTTCTCCAGATGCACAAGCTTTCAGCAGATACGCTGACACAATTCAAGGTCAAGGAATCATGGATGAAAGTTTCAACTTCCCTGCATCTCCACCTTGTCCTCCTACATGTCCTTCGCCGCAAGGAGGACGAATGGGTATGTGGTTGTAATAATATCCAATCCATGGAACTTAAAATATCTATTTATCATTAAAAATAATTCATTTCATTTTTTTCCTCAGCTCCACCTATGGGGACACCACCAGGAGGTTGGTAAGTGAATTTGTTCAATAATCCTTACTGTTCACTCTATACTTTATTGGCAAGCGGGATCTAGAATACTGATATAAATGCATCGGATGCATATAGTCGATAGCCTTTAACAGGTTGAAGAGAGAACACAATATCCCCTACCACCCACTTCCATCCTTTAGAACACGCGTTTTACAGAGTTGCCAGGTGTGGCGGTTTTTGGATTCTTACTTCCATTGCATTGCAGTTTTGAGTTTCAGTCTCGTGTAACGAAAATCAAAAGTTTCAGATCCTTCAGATCTTTAGGTTTGCCTAAGAAATCGAAAGTCTTTATTTGGCTTTCTATTAAGATGAAACCTGGTGTTTTGGATAATTTGACGATGCTGATCACAAATCCTATCGCAGTTTTGAGTTTCAGTCTCGTGTCACGAAAATCAAAAATTTTAGATATTTGAGATCTTGAGGTTGCCTAAAAAATCGAAAATGTTTATTTCGGCTTGTACTAAGATGAAACAGCGTATTTTGGATAATTTAAGGATGCTGATTACAAATCCGATCTTGGTTTTGAGTTTCAGTCTCGTGTAAAGAAAATAAAAAATTTCAGATCTTTCTGATCTTCAGGTTTGCCTAAAATATCGAGAAGTATTATTAAGATAAAACCTGGTGTTTTGGATAACTTGATGATGCTGATTACAAATCCGATCGCAGTTTTGAGTTTAAGTCTCGTGGAACGAAAATCAAAAATTTTAGATATTTGAGATCTTGAGGTTTGCCTAAGAAATCGAAAATGTTTATTTCGGCTTCTATTAAGATGAAACAGCGTGTTTTGGATAACTTGAGGATGCTGATTACAAATCCGATCGCAGTTTTGATCTGAGTCTCGTGTAACGAAAATCAAACATTTTAGATTCTTGAGACCTTTAGGTTTGCTTAAATACTCGAAAATCTTTATTTGGCTTTCTATTAAGATGAACCCTGGTGTTTTGGATAATTTGAGGATGCTGATTACAAATCCGGCCGCAGTTTTGAATTTCAGTCTCGTGTAACGAAAATAAAAAATTTCAGATCTCTCAGTTCTTCAGGTTTGCCTAAAAAATCGAAAATCTTTATTTGCCCTTCTATTATGATGAAACATCGTATTTTGGATAATTTGAGGCTACAAATCCGGTCGCAGTTTTGATTTTCAGTCTCGTGTACCAAAAATTTCAGATCACCCAGTTCTTCAGGTTTTCCCCAAAAAATCGAAAATCTTTATTTGGCCTTCTATTAAGATGAAACATTGTATTTTGGATAATTTGAGGATGCTGATTACAAATCCGGTCGCAGTTTTGAATTTCGGTCTCGTGTAACGAAAATCAAAAATTTTAGATATTTGAGATCTTGAGGTTTGCCTAAAAAATCGAAAATCTTTATTTCGGCTTCTATTAAGATGAAACATCGTGTTTTGGATAATTTGAGGATGGTGATTACAAATCCGGTGGCAGTTTTGAATTTCGGTCTCGTGTAACGAAAATCAAAAATTTTAGATATTTGAGATCTTGAGGTTTGCCTAAAAAATCGAAAATCTTTATTTAGGCTTCTATTAAGATGAAATATCGTGTTTTGGATAATTTGAGGATGCTGATTACAAATCCGGTCGCAGTTTTGAATTCCAGTCTCGTGTAATGAAAATCAAAAATTTCAGATCTCTCAGTTCTTCAGGTTTGCCTAAAAAATCGAAAGTCTTTATTTGGCCTTCTATTAAGATGAGTCATCGTGTTTTGGATAATTTGAGTATGCTGGTTACAAATCCGATCGCAGTTTTGAGTCTCAGTCTTGTGTAGCCAAAATTAAAAATTTTAGATATTTGAGATCGTGAGGTTTGTCAAAAAATCGAAAAACTTTATTTGACTTTTTATTAAGATGAAACCTCGTGTTTTGGATAACTTGAGGATGTTGATTACAAATCCGATCGCAATTTTCAGTTTCAGTCTCATGTAACGAAAATAAAAAATTTCGGATCTTTCAGATCTTCAGGTGAGCCTAAAAAATCGAAAATATTTATTTGGCTTTCTATTAAAGTGAAACCACGTGTTTTGAATAATTTGAGGATGCTGATTATAAATCCGATTGCAATTATGAGTACAGTCTCGTGTAACTAACCCTCTATCTGTTAGTTGCATTGGAGATTTCGCACTCTAGATCCAGTCTTGTCACTCGTGTATAGCCAATACCTAAGAAAGTCTGCGAGATTCATCACAATGCCCTACGAATAGGAGAAATATTTCTCAAGAACAAAACCACTAACTTTTTATTCTCCTCTTAGGTTGGGGAACGAGCAAGCCCCAGACTTTCCTCCAAGTCCACCTCCAGGTTCCCCACCGTCGCCGCCTATGCCTAGAGCAGAACGTAAGTGATCATTGTCAGCAATAATGGGGTTTTTTCCGAACAAAATTTTACGACGGAATATTGATGTTACGTCCCCAAAAGCCATCTAACTAACATTTTGACTTTTTGCTGTGTACGTGAAGTGGCTTAAAAGCACCTGCAAAGTTCAAACATAAAATTTCGCGCCAAAGCTGTGACGTAATAAATCTAAGCGTGACGTAATAAGTCTTTCGTAGAGCTATCCTTAGAATGTGACTATACCTTGTCATGTTTTCTCCATCTCAGACATAACCTCTTCGTATTGATATTGACAGATGTTTGTTTACATCATTTCATGATCTATCTTGGTTAAATGAGATACCGTGACAGTCGTGACACCAGGGGAGGTTATGTATGCATGACACTAGTGACAGGCTGTTAAAGACGAGTGTTGCCGAATGACGAGTAAAATTGTGGAAAGTAACTATGAAACATTCTCAGAGTAAACTGTTAATTACATAACAATGCAAAAAAAAGAATAGCTGTGCAATATAACATTTGTAGTCTACAAAAAGAGGGAAACTAAATAAACATAAAATAAAGTTCACATCCTTTATAGATAAACTAGGCAAAATATTAGCAACGTGATAACCTTGAATCTACGCTCAATTCAAATTAAAATAGTCACATCCTATCTACATCCGGCATAAAAATCACTTTTGATTCTTAGGCGGGAGGTTTCAGAGATTTAAATGAGCTCTTTTCAAAGGGATGATTTTCAAACTCTATCTTTACTCCACGTGGCCAGAAAAAAATTGAGCAAACACCACCATCATTACAAATTAGATACAAGCAATCCATTTCAGCCATTAAACAGGCAATATTAGCAAGTTGGAAAATACCCCATTTAGCGTTACCTCAATTAGGTTAGATTAGACTAGATTTGGTTGTTTGGACTGGACTTCAGTCCTAACACGTCAAGTGAAGCTTATTACCTATGAGGACCGGTTGTGCAAATGTGGGTTTAACACGAGCTTTGTTAAACCTAAGCTTAGCTAAGCTCAGGCTTAAAGTCGACACCCGTTGTCCGATCTTCGGCTTAGTTAAACCTGGTTGATAATGAAATTCACTACAGTTGGCATCAATGAAGCAATACATACTGACATAATCATCTGAAAAATTACCTTTTTTGTTTAGACACTTATGACAGTTTGTGTCAGATTTTGGCAACGACCGTTTCTGTCTATATTCTTTCATTTACTGTCTTTGTTAAATTAGACACAAATCTTAAAAAAATATGATCTAACAAAGTGACAAGCAATTTGAAGGTTCCTCCTTGACATATCATGTCACTTGTATCAGGTTAGGTTTAAACCTCAGCTAAGCTCGCGTTAAGCTTCGACTTACGTAAACTCGTGTTAAGATTGGAGTGGGGGGCTAAGCCAGCATTGTCCAATGGACGTTTTGCAACTGACGTGGTTTAACATCGGCTTACCTTAAACCGAAGCTTAGGCATGCATTTTACAACGGGCCCTTAGTCGGATAAGCCAATGGGTTGATTGAAGGTTTGTTTCAATCAACGGCCAATGCCTGTGTGCTTTGTTATCTACCTGCGTCACACCAAAAGCCTTCGATAGAGTGTGGCATGAAGGACTTCTGGTCAAGCTTGCTGCTTACGGATGGACTACCATCTGGCCTGCGTCAATGGTTGAATAGCCTTCTGAACGATCGATCTCTGTTTGTTGTAGGCGAAGGCTGTCCATCAGACGTATTTTCAATAAATGCCGGTGCTCCTCAGGGATCTGTCCTATCCCCTACTCTGTTTCTGCTGTACATCAACGAGCTGCTGGAAATAGCATCAAGTCCAATCTACAGCTTCGCAGACGACAGTACAGTAATATCGTGCATAGAACCAAAATATATCAAAACAATCCTCGAGTGGGGATCAGTAAATAAAGTATAGTTTAACATACAAAAAGGCAACAACACTGACTAAGAAGTTCGGTGTTAGCTTACCAACTATGGAAATGGAGGGTTATCCAATAGTCGAGTTACCTTCCGTCAATCTTTTGGGGAGCAATATCAACAATAACATATCTTGGCCGACCACGTCGTCAGTATTGCTAAAACGGCATCCCAGAGGCTTGGAGTTTTGTTCCGCTGTAGGAAGTTGTATACACCAAAGCAACTACTGTTGCTCTACAAGGCACGAATTCTACCATTGTTGGAGTATTGGTCCCATATGTGGGGATGCGCTCCGAAGCACTCTCAAAAGCTTCTGGACACCATCCAAAAGTAAGCAATTAGACTAGTCGACACACCTAACCTAATAAAGGACCTCCATAGTCTGGAACATCGAAGAAGAGTCTCTGACCTGTCCCTGATTTACAGATTCTATCATGGAAAACGTTCGAGTGAGCTCTCCCAAATAAGACCAAAAGCCATCCGAACGAGGAAACACTAGACCGGCTTTGTGAGCTCATCCTTACTAGCTCGAGGTCCTTACTCCCCGAAAAAGTCTCCTCCAGCATTCCTTCTTTTGGAGCAGTTTTTTGCCTAGTGCTTGTCCAGAGTAGACAGACCAACGCTAGCGTCGCTCCTCGTTGAACTATTAGTTAATAACATAACCTCGTCACGTTAAATGACTGCGACTGATTCAACCGCTCTTGTAGTGTCCACCGCGTCAAAAAAATTAAAAATCCTTAAAATATGTAAAAAAATCCTCAGAGCAACAACTGAACATAGAGGTAGTAAACCAACCACTTCAGCATGGCGTGCTTAAAGCCATCATCTTTTGCAGCCTCCAAACATTGCCAACTAACCTGAAAATTCTTCCAATGCAACCCATGTTACAAACACTGCTCTGCACTGTCCCATCTCGAAAAACTGTTAAACTATACGAATATAGCACAGCAAGTCCGTAAAGCTTCACTACAGTTACCAACAAATAGCAAATTCGATTTTACATAATAGACGCACAAACAAAACAAACGTTTGACAGTCGAGCTTCTACCGTGAATAAGTCGCATGAAAATTATATCGGCGTTGCTAGCTCCTCAAAATATATGTAAGACTTCAGAATTTGTGTTTATGATGAAGAAATATGCTGTAACGCAGTAGAGGTCAACATATCTATTGATTTTGCTGTAATCATTCCGGAACCATCAAAATACCGTCTTTTTTAACGTAGAATGGAATATTTTTGGATATTATACAATTAAGGCGATAGTAAACAATTACGATTGCCGTATCTGGTGGCCAATATGACAATGTAAGAAAAGATGTCGGTCTATTAGAATTCGTTGTTTACTACCTCTATGTTCAGTTGCTACTCTGACACCCGTATGCACCGTTTGGCGATTCTAATCCTAGTTCCCTAATCGCGTTTTGCTAATCTTTGGCATCTAGCCATGCACCGTCAAGAGATTAACTAATCCAGTTTGGAGATACGGCAAGGCTGTGCTCGAAAGATTGTTTTGACAGTAACAGTGCCAAAATTGTCAGTTTGCGGTGCATAGCAAACAAGTAATCTAATCCAGGTTTACGTAAATAATCGCACAATTGACTTACGGTGCATACGGGTGTGAGACCACAACATAAACATACTGGTACTGTATTTCTTATCATGTTTGTTCTTTTCATGTGTAGAACAACACTATCTCAGCCGTGTGATGCAAAATAGGGAATTCGAGAGTGAAAGACAGCTGTACAAAATGAAGATTGCTAACGATATGAGGAAACCCTTAACACCAAAGGGCGACTTATCACCAACCGAACAAAAGTACATCGATTACACCTTCTCAAGGGATCCGGCAACTAGGAACTTGGTGACCAGAGTCTGCAAATTGGTAAGGCCGAATGTTGCTTACAAATATCTGTTCTTATCGAAACTATTCTTTGTTTCCTTGTACTATGCCCTTTGCATACTTTTTTCAGATATGTTTGAGATTGGATATTATAAAAGAAAATACTGTATCTCAATTTACTATGGACAAATGTAATGTCAAATTTTGTGTGTGTGGTGGACCTGTATAAAGACGGAGGCAATAAGAGCCAAACTTAATAAGGTTCAACGTTTGGCATGTCTTAGTATAACCAGTGCGGTACGCACAACACCTTTGAGTGCCATTGAAACACTATTGAATCTGCCTCCTTTGGATCTGGTAATTCAAGGAGAAGCTAGAAAAACTGGGTTCCGTCTCTAGAGTCAGGGTAGCTGGCCTTTTATGAATCCAGGCAAAGGACATTCGACGAATCTAGCAGAGTTGCATGAGGATTGTCCTATTTTGTTGGCGAGGAGCGATACAGTTTCTCCTACGCATCGCTTCAATCGCAAATTTACGGTGGTGTTTCCGTCAAGGGAACAGTGGGAGTCTAGGGAAAGACAGCTCATCGAAGGAGGAGGACAGGTCTGGTATGCAGACGCAGACGGTTCACTCGCTAGAGAGGTCTCGGGCTCGGGAGTCTACGGACCCCATACAGGACTTTTACTCCCTCTTGGGGGGCACACCACAGTATTCCAGGCTGAGGTCTATGCGATACTTGCTTGTGTAAATCGTATTCGGGAAATTGACGGGTCTAGGAGGCGGATTACTATCTGCTCTGACAGTCAGGTAGCCATCAAAGCACTGAGTGCTTGGAAAATAACGTCGGGACTGGTCTTGGAGTGCAGGAGGGCTCTTCAAGACATCTCAGCTAAACACAAGGTATCACTGATGTGGGTACCTGGGCACGCTGGGGTAAAGGGTAACGACATGGCGGATCATCTGACTAGGATGGGATCCAGCAACAGTTTTGTGGGCCCGGAACCAGCCTTAGGACTATCTGCAAACTTGACTAGGAAAACAACTGGAGAGTGGATCCAGAATCAACACTCTCTGAGATAAAACAACATCTCTGGTCATCTCCGTCAAGCTCGGCAACTATTAGCAGGACCTGCAGAGAGAATACGATTTTGTCTCTCTTTGGATAGGAGTAACTTGAGATTGCTAGTAGGCCTCCTAACGGGTCACAACACCTTCAGGCATCACTTGTTCGTGATGAGGGTGGTCAACGAGCCAACGTGCACGTGGTGTGGTGAAGAGGAAGAATCCTCGGCACACATCTTGTGTCGCTGTGAAACCCTGGGTTATCACAGGCAGACTATGCTGGGCTCAAGAACCTTGGAACCAATAGATATAAAACGGATAGGACCTAAGAATGTACTGGCCTTTTCCAAAAGGGCAGATCTTAGGAACTAGCGCGGATAGAGGCGCAAAAGGGCCCATCGTGTGGCCTATGCACCAGCCACATTCCGTGCTGGATAGCCTCTGGTCCTTATTCATTCATTCAATGTCAAATTTTAGTAGTTGACTTACTAGTTTGCTTATATTTTTTTAAGCAGTGACTTCAATTGAACTAAACCATTATTATCGAAACGAAAAAGTGCAGTCGGGGCTCCCACATACCGAGCTGCTGTTGCATTACCCAGTGACTACTCCTCACACCGTGAGCGACCCAAGGATGAGTGCCTTCTGCATTGTGGCGGCTAAGATGTGCGCCGCCGCACGGCACATCGGTATTTTGCTCCTTGCAGAGAGCAGCGTATTTCTCATTTCACCTAGGGATCCAATGACCATAACCAGCAGACTTATAATGTAGTTTGGCCAAAGCCTGCGAAGTTGTCCGAGCAACTTCTGATATTTGGTCCGCTTTTCCTTCTCTTTAGAGACGATATCCACCTCGGCAGGTGCCAAAAACTCTACAACGAACATCGTCTTCTGTTGGAGGTCAAGAAGGACTACGTCGGGCCTGTTTGCCTGTACAAGCTCGAGCGTGAGGAACGAGCAGTTCCAGTAAATCCGGCATCTCTCATTCTCCACAAAGGATTCTATATCCCCTGGAGCGTAAGGCAGCACCGGTGTCTCATCGATACCGTATGAGTGCCTTAAATGATAGTAGAGCACTCGTAGTGCCGCGTTGTGCCGATGGACGTAAGCCGTCCCAGCGCACGTCTTACACGTCGACAAGAGATGCATACGCGTCTCTGGCGCCTGTCGGCAAGCTCTACAACTGGTGTCGGGTACATCTACACCCATAACCCTGTTATGGTGTACCAAGGTGTTAAAGACACCGTCTTGGCAAGCCATTATAAAGCCCTCAGTCTCCGACTTCAATCCACTAGACCTTAGGAAAGAAAAGGTCAACTGCTCAGACAAGCCATACTCTTCTAGACGTTTATAGAAGAATTGCATGCTTTAGCTTATCTTTATGAAGCCTTAAAAGAAAGTCGACTTCGGCAGCTTTAATGTGAGGCTGAGCTCCTTGACTGCTTGTTTCGCTGCGCTAAAAAGAAAGGCTCCTTTACCCGAATTCTCAGGAGATCGGTGCTGTTAGTCACATAGCAGGCAGTGGCCAATACTACCCTGTTGGGTAGACGCTCCAAACTCAATAATCAACGGCCTCCCATGTGTCGGAGATATCTTGGTGAGACAAAGGACTTCAGATGTACACTTCTCTCCACCTTTCGTGTCGATTTCTTGCAGCTTGTTTACTGTCCAATGGATAGCACCAAATGTGGGACCGCAAACATGTTTGTTGTGACAACGACTTTGTTCTTATCGGACAGTTCTGATGACCAGATCTGCCGGAGTTGGTGCAAGTACTTGGGGCGGAGACACCTTTTGACCATATTTGCCTCCTGGACATGACGCTTCTTCTTCTTCCGCCTCTTAGCGGGGGTTGGATATTATCATAGCAATTCTAACTTTGTTTGCTGCTGATCTAAGTAGTTGATTAGATGTCATTCCAAACCAATCCCTCAAGTTTTTCAGCCAAGAGGTTCTTCTTCTTCCTTGGCTTCTCTTGCGCTTGATCTTCCCTTCCATAATGTTTTGTAGTAGAGAGTATTTGGATCCTCTTACAACATGACCAAGGTGCTCTAGTTTTTTGTTTTGAGGCTGTTAATTATTTCTTCCTCTTTTTGGATTCTCTGCCGTAGTTGCACGTTTGAGACCCTATCAGTCCAAGAGATCCTCAGCATTTTTCTATAACACCACCTTTCGAAAGCCTCCAGTCTATCCATTTTTGCCTTCTTAAGCGTCCAAGCCTCGGCACCATATAGCAGAGTCGAAAAGATACAACACCTCAGCATTCGTAGTCTAAGTTTCAGGTTTATATCTGTACTGCAAAGAAATCCTTAGTTTTACAAATGTAGTTCTTGCACTGGGACATGACGCTGCACCACTGCAAGTGTCTCCGGCATGCAGTTGTCGCAAGAAGTTCCCACGAGCTGTTCCTTCTCTTCACTATCTCCCCTTCCTCCTTTCTTGAGATGGATCAATGCACATTTATTAATATTATTTATTGGTATTAAATGGACAAAATACCGTTACAGATAACCGATGTGCCGCAAGAAGTACCAGATCCGCCGATACCTCCGCAGTCTCAGTTACCCGCATTGGGGGATGATGTCCCACGTATTGGAGATGAGACCATGGACTTCCCGGCCTCTCCACCTCCCATGAGCCCATGTGGGCCCCAAGGTGGTCAACAAGCGCCTCCGCAACAGACTCCGCAAAGGCGCCCCTCAGGAATACCACAGTAAGGCCCACGCATGTGCTATACTTATAGTTTATATCAGTAGTTCCTAACCTGGGGGTAATTACCCCCGCAGGGGTAAATCAGCTATTTTGCGGGGGTAACGAGGAGCCTAATAATTAGGATCGTAAAATAAAAAAATACAGAAAGAAGTTACACATCACTGCGCAATCTCAGCACATTTTGGCTCAAAGCAGGTGCCGAATATACTGTTTTTGAAACAGAGCTTTAAAAATGCTAATACCATTTGCCACCACCTATAGATGTGAGATTGGTCTTTCTACTTTAGTAACACTCGAAACAAAGGCCAGAAATCGTCTCAATGTGAAACGTGAGATGTGCTTTAAGTGAAGCTAAACGTAACATTAACAAATTTGTGAATCCAAACCAATACCAACCTTCACATTAAGCCAACATTCATTAGTTTTTTATGTTAGAATTAGTTTCACTACCAGTCAGTGTAACTGGGTATTATTAATCTATTGTTTATACATATAAATTAGTTAAAATTGTAAGGCTGTTGTGCAAATCATGATAAATAAAGATGGTTGTATTTGGTTGAACTGTTTTTTTGATAACATTTTAAAGGGGGGTAAAATCAGTTTTCCTCATAGGTCATAGCGGTAACATTATTGAAAAGGTTAGGAACCACTGGTTTATATAGTATACTACTCACAAGTGAAATCCGAACACTGAGAAAAAAAGGGTTGCGATTGATGAAATCCGGTAGCACTGAATACAATAATAAACGAACTCATATGCCATAATTAGTTTATAAAAAAATACAACAGATCAATAATGGGTGAGCCCTCCATGTTGACGACTGCACTCCTCTAGCCTACGCGGTATGCTCCTAATCTGGTTGTTGACAAACTCTAGTACAGCCTCTCAAGCTGCCCTCACAGCATGTTCCAGTTCGTGCAGCGTGGTCGAAGTATTGGGTAAATCGCTCATGCATCGACCCATCCTATCCCATACTTTTTCAATTGGAGATAAATTAAGGAGTACCCTGACCTCAGCTTCCTGTAGGAACCTCATCCCTGCAATATGAGGATGTGAATTATCTTGCTGCCTCTTGAGGCCTTGGACATATGGAGCGACAATGGGGTATTTTCCGAACAAAATTTTATGACGGAATATTGATGTTACGTCCCCAAAAACCATGTAACGAACATTTTTACGTTTTATTGGGAACGCGAAGTGGGTTAAAATCCCCTCCAAAGCTCAAACATAAAATTTCGCGCCAAAGCTGCGACGTAATAAATCTTAGCGTGACGTAATAAGTCCTTCGTGGTGCTATCCTTAGAATGTGACTCTACTTTGTCGTCTGACCTCCTTTTCTCTATCTACAAACATAACCTCCGCTTCGTATTGACATTGACAGATGTTTGTTTACATCATTTCATCATGGTTAATTTATACTACGTTCCAAAATCCCATCAAAGACCTCGATTTGCTCTGTAGCGTTTCAGTATTCACTCAACATCAAACTGTCATCAAAAATCTGTGTTCCGTTATTGCATTCCCGAGGAGGCCATGGATGTCATCGTTTTGCTCGGAAATCAAATTGAGATTTCAGCGACCTTTGTGTCAAGACTCTCAAGAGATATTTTTCACTTGACAGCTAACAACTTAACATAGCCTCTTCTGCTTTATTTGTATGCTGTCTCTTTATTTTAATCTATGGTCTAGAAGTAAATACGATGGAAAACGGTGTTCAATATGTTTTGGATGAAAATAATCAAACTATTACCGAAACTGACAAAGTTTTAGTTGTAAATGAAGGTGGGTACTTCATGAGAAATGAATGTTATTGTTATAGAGAACTGCTAGCAGCTCTATGCAGTTTTCATGATGTACTTATAATAATGCAGTGCTCATCCATTCTTATACTTTCAATATTTGAATCTATTTGAATGTCCTTTCAGTTTCACCACAAAATATTTTTACAAAAGCAAAAGAGCCTCAGGGCTCAGATGGTAACAACTGTGACTGAAACTACTCACTCACTCTGACTCTGAGAAAACAGCACAGGTTATGTGATATGTCAAAATTGTCAAAAAAAGATCTATGCCGTTTCATAAATATTCCAACCTCCCTAACATCTGGAATCACGTGACTATCCTCGAAAATTCATCTGCTCACTCGATAGGTGGGATTTTGAAGTTTTAGTTTATGAAAAAATACATCAGATCAATAATGGGTGGGCCCTCCATGTTGACGAGTGCCCTCCTCTAGCCTACGCGGCAGGCTCGTAATCTGGTTGTTGATAAACTGTATAGGTACAGCCTCCCAAGCTGCCCTCATGTTCCAGCATGTTCCAGTTCGTGCAGCGTGGTCGAAGAATTGGGTAAATCGCCTATGTATCGACCCATCCTATCCCATACGTTTTCAATTGGACATTAATTGGGGAGTACCCTGACCTCCGCTTCCTGTAGGAACCTCATCCCTGCAATATGAGGACATGCATTGCCTTGCTGGAAGAAACCCTCTTCGAGGCCTCGGATATATGGAACGGCAGTTTGTTCTAACACATCATTCACACAACGTCGTTGCGCAGTCATTGTGCCACGAATCACAAGTGAAGGTGACTTGCTGTTGAACGCAATGGTACCCCAAAACATCAAACCAATAGGGCGCTGTACATGCACCCCGTCGTTGTCTTACGCATTGGTGTCCATGGTGTGTCCGCAGACAAAACCTGGACTCGTCGGAGAAGGTCATCTGATGCCATTCAGCATGCCATCGTCGGTGTTCTTGGCACCAGTCTAACCGTTGGCGACGATGGTTTGCAGTGAGTGGAAGCACTAGATGCGGACGATATGACCCTAAGCCCATTTCACTCAATCTGTGATACTGTAACAATAAAAGCGCTGATTGGTGAACCACCAAGCAACATATTGCCCATAGCAACCAGCAGCTCAATCGGATTGTATGAGACAAGGGCATGTGGGTGCGTGCGTGTGCGCGTGAGTTTAGCTAGCCGCCAAGAAATAAAAACAGGGCAACAATGGTTTAATAAAGATTTATTTCATATATATGAATGCAGTACATATATACATCGTATGTATATTTTATCTATTTTTTTTAAAACAATAACTTCTTCGGTGGGAAGTCCATGGTGTAGTTCTCGTGGTGCACTTCCAAGAGAAGGTGGTGCCCCAAAGAAGGGTGATGCCCCGGAGAAGCGGTGGTGTTCACATGGTGGCACCCCAAAAAAGTGTGGTGCCCCTCCAAAGAAATGTGCATGGAACCCCAAAGAAGGATGGTTTCCTCGGTTACAACATATTGCACACACACAAAAAATTGTCTTACAGAGGCATAGCTATTTTGATGTGCTCACTATTCGAGTTCAGAAATGCAAAAGGGGAGAGGTATGTGTTTCGATACAAAAGGAAACATTGGTAGACAGCGAGAGCATACCCCCACTCATTAGATTTTCCAAAAATTTGTGCGCAGATTGTATAATATAATAATATTTCCAGCTGAAAGTAATAGAGATGGGAAAAGGAAGAAGTTAAAAGAGAACAGTTATGAAAACGTTACTAGTATAATGAGAAAGTAGTTGCTAAAAATGGAAGTTGTAAACTATTTGTATATGGTAGCCAAGTAAATAATATACAAATAATTTTGAAAACGGGTGAACCGTTACAATACACCATGCGAATTCGAATGGGCCTCTCTATAGCTGCATACCAAGCGTCAGGAACAGCTCGAGTGGAACGCATTCTGTCTCGAACGGCCAGTAGTGATATATGACGATCTTGCCGGTCTGTAGTTCTTCTACGTGCTCCAGAACATCTAGATGTCTGCACTCGCCCTTCTGCAATCCATGCGTGCCATGCTCCTATAACTGTAGCCACGCTACGCCCAATGGCTACAGCAATTGCTCTGAAAAAAGCAGTACGTTCTCGTTGGCTTACAATGCGACGCCGTTCAAAGGAGTTTAACTGCGTCAACTGGAACTACGTCTCCTAGGGGTTATTTCCACACAACCAACTGGTCTCTCGCCACATTTGCAACAGATATCATCGTTTTTGAATCGACAAAAGGCCATGCTTTGTTTTTACACGTCTATAGCTTTTTTAGAGGTGCCATGTAGGTAAATATCGTCTAAATGAACACTACAGATGGTACTGCCAAACTGTGTACAAATTTTCAACGCAAATATCCCCTTTTTTTCTAGGTGTTCGAATTTCACTTGCGAGTAGTATGTTTATACTTTTTGTTTTTTTTTGTATTGTGTGTAAACCTGTTGAGAACAAACATGTATCTATCTATATTAACAGACCTGCTGGTAGAGAAGGAAAGCCTTTCCCAACGCCATCTACAGGTGCAATCCCGAAACGAGGAATGATACCACCTCCATCTAGGCTACCAGGACCTCCTGGAGGGAGTAGAATACCTGCACCCCCCGGACGTAGGCCATCTTTACAAAGGCCTCCACCCACTCCAGAAAGGTAAGCTGTTTTTTTATTCTGAGTGAATGTCGTAAAGGTACCTATATCATGCTACTCTTGTAGAACGAAACAAATATCCAGTTTATCTCAGACAAAGCTTAAATACGAGAGAATTCGAGGCTACTATGAAGACTGAGACTTCTTTATTCGGAAACCGACAATAGCTCTTAACTCCAAATAAGCGTCTTCGTCAAGATTTTCGTTCACCAGTCAGCAGAGTGTAGAGTAATTTTAATTATAGCGATCTTTCTTCCTCAACAGCCCTCTGTATCCTCAAACGCGAGGCCCTCCTCAAACGGGACAACTGCCCCCACTGTACGGGCCTCCTCAAGCATCTCCACCTTGCCCGGGACCTCAAAGCCCGGCTACTCCCAGAGGTCCGCCAAGCGTTGGAGGTACTCCTCAAACGCCTGGAGGGTACACTCCTCCTCCACCTCCGTTTACGATATCGCCGGTGCAGTTCACTCCACCGTTGGACTCTATATCGCCTCCAGATTGGGGTAAGTGCATCTATAATGTAAAATTATTTATGTAAAAATGAAACGAAAACGTCAAAATTCGCTACGTGAAAATTATTCTAAAAATTTTGAAATATTGAGGTAATATAGACTTCCTGGCTTCCGCTAAACATTTCTGAGAGTGAGCAACAATAGAGCAGACAGATATTAGCAGCAGATTGGTGAATAGGGTACTTTCCGAAAAAAATATTATGTCGTTTACGCGTACCTTAGAGCCTAGTAAACATGACAAAATCACTTGTTTGGTTTTTTGGAATCGGCTGTGAGAGATATATCAAAATTATTTCAAATGTCGGAAAATGCCGCGCAAATAACCTCTGACGTCAGTGATATCCTATAGTGATGAGATGTAAAGTATTGATATTCGATATCGATAGCCAGTGCTAACCTAACATTTTGACATTGATCATTATAACCACAAAACACAGTCACACACACAGAGTTAACATCTATAGAGGGAGTGTAAACAACAAAATGCACAGGTCGCTGACCAGCCAACATGTAGCGGGAATTTTGACAGCCTGAGGGCATTAGCAGTAGCGTGCGACTTTATATTAAAATTGGATGTTCATTAATAGATTCAATTATTACTATGATGTTACAAACTGATACAAATAAGTATTAGTATTTAGCTATACTTAGAGAGTTACTCTTATTATAATTTCATTGTAACAGTTGATAATTTATTATTACCATGAAGTGTTTTTCAAAACATATCTAACAGTGTTCTGAAAGGTAGCCTGTTGGAATGGCTGCATCGTTTTTTTACTTCAGCAATAAAATATAATAACTGCATTAGGTAATATCCAGTTCTATAAAATTTTCATAGATAGATTTTCTGAAGTAAATGTGGCATACATTTTTGCATTTCACGTCCTCAAATAGTTTAAAAAATGGAATTTGGAAAATTCATGTTGATTGACATGAATGTAATGCGTGCACAAAACATACATTAAACAACCATTATTATTCCTCAAACTGGAGTGAAGTTACTTTTGTTCCCAGTTATCCCTATATATTACGCTACTGAAAACTAAAACAAAACCTACACTCACCTATGATAAGAAGTGTTCACCGATTCGTCGATATTACAGCAAACTATGCACTTTTTATGTTGTCTCATCATGCAATTATGACAATATTGTTCATGAATAATTTGATTCACACCACAAATAGTCAGAAGTCAGTCAAATATACACTGAAATCACAAAAATCTCGACACACGCAATAACCACAGCTACAATGAGAGCCACATGACAGCTTAAGGGCACGCCGATTGTAGGTTGTCAGATTTATGACATATGAGAAGTTATTGCGACATTCCGCTATGAAATTTACCATTTTTGAGATTTCATTAAATCAATACAAATTATCTTCACGTAAATCAGTTACATTGCAAGTATATTGGAATGTATAGTTGAATACCCAGTTAAATACTTTGTCTTCAAATATTGCGGAAACTGCCAACTAAAAACAACGGTCGGATTTGAAATTGGCACTCTCAAACTATACACCATACGAGTTTTCGTCCTGATACGGAGACAGATAACGATTTTGGATATCTAGGGTGAACTTGAAGATCTGAAGGTCTGCGAATTTTTGATCCTCTTTACCTGAGTTTGAAACTTTATACAGCGGCCGGATTTGGAATTACCGTTCTCAAACTATACACTCTACGAGTTTTCGTCTTGACAGGAAGTCAGAAAACGATTTTGAATATTTAGGATGAACTTGAAGATCCGAGGGTCTGAAAATTTTTGATCATCTTTACCTAAGGCTGAACCTCAGAACAACGAACGGATTTGAAATTGACACCCTCAAACTATACAACATACGAGTTTTCGTCATGCTAGGAAGTCAGATAACGATTTTAGATATTTAGGGTCAACTTTAAGTTCTGAGGATCTGAAAACATGCATATAGTTAGTAGTAAGTAATAACCACATTCTTCTTGTTAAGCTGTGAGTCCACGTACTCCAGGACCTCCCCCCGCTGGAGGACAAATGACACCGTCTCCACAAGGCCAAACACCATGTCAGCAAGCCTACTATGAAACTCCCACAAGAGGTAAGCACTACTTCTTAGCACTACTAACATCAATGAGCTTAGGACTTTTAAAGGGCTGATACACGTACGAGCAAGTACGCGTACTTATGGCTCGACGACCTTTTTCGCCTGTGTGTCACCGTGGGTACGCGTACTTTAAAACCGTCGCGCAAACCGCCGGCGAGCCAACTGGTTTGAAATGTTGCTCGTAGCTGGTTTCAGCTCGTACTGCGAGCCGCGAGCCACCACTTTGTTTTGGCAGGCCATCGATGCGCAACGCTTGTTGTGTTTGGCGTTTGTTAAAAGTTTTGTTTATTTAGGAAAATTATCAAAATGAGTGATTTCAACTTCACGTGTGTCACCGCGTCGAGCCGAGTAAGTTCGCGAACTTAAAAACCGCGTACTTAAAGTTCGTACGTGTATCACCCCTTTTACATATGCACTCAAATACAAAACAGTGAATTGTTTTCACTTCTACACAATGTCATTTGTCATAGAGTACCGCGATACCGTTTGCACACAAATACAATATCAGGTATACCTCAGGGGTCTATTCTTGGCCTCTTTTTGCTTTTGATTTACAATGTTGCAGTTCTAGAAGCGTTAAAGTTTCGTTATACCGAGTACTAAAGTATACGGACGTCAATTAGAGATTGAAATTTAATATTATTACTGAAAAGTCTTAAAAAACGATAAAACATTGAACATAAAAAAATATATTATGTAATAACAATAGAAAACCTCATTAGAATTGAGGTTTTGAATAAATTTTTTTTTTGTCATAAATGGAAAGATCATACATAAGTTTTATAACAAAACTGTTTTTGTTTTCTTTTCTTCGCAATAATTCAAAAGTTATATAAAAAAAATTTCTTTCGATCGTAGACTTCTTCTCGAGCTTCAAACTTCATTCATCGACTGTGTTGCAACAAATATACACTAGTTACCACTGTTACCAGTTTAGCAGTACGTATTTTCGCGATTGGCTGGGAATCTAGAATCTAGTATCGGAGTAGGACATCGTTGGTCAAAGGAGCGTCCTTACCGCCCTCGTGACGTCACACGGATACGGGAGCCGTCGGCGTGTTTTATTTTGATATAACTTTTCAATTATTGCGAAAAAAAAAGAAAACAAAAACAGTTTTGTTATAAAACTTATATATGATCTTCCCATTTATCACAAAAAAAGTAATTTTTTTCTTAATTCAAAACCTCAATTAGACGTATTGATTTCAGTCGTCCACACTTATAAGGAATATTCTTTGTAGCCCCTCCCGAGGGAGTACAAGAAAGAAGAAGGCAAGAGCCGTACATGTTTAGACCGGAAGCTCAAAACGTCAGACGAAGACTGTCTGACGTGTTTTACGAAACCCCCACTCCTGCTGATATCTTCTCGCCACCCTGCGCAGCCCCGTGTTCCGGCGGAGGTCTCAACATCATGGACCAACCCATCGTAGATGACCTGCCGTCGCCCATTAGACCTCCAACGGTTGTACCGGGTTGGCAGACACCTGAGAACCTGAGGAGACCGTCCGGACAGGTATGTTATGTTTATACTGTAGCCATCGAAGGGTATAACCTCGTCACTTTCTATGGTTGGATAAAGAAAACTGGCGACACTGCCCCCCTTCTAAATTAAAAAAATAAAAATTTTCAGTTTTCAAAAATTACAAAATTAATAAAATAGGGTACTTGCAGAGGTAGTGAAATCGCCTCAGGAGTATACATAGCGTAAAGAAAACCGTATCAAGAAGCAGTAGGAAACAGAAAACATGATTTTACTGAAGGCCAAAAAAAGATATTTGCAAAATAAGATAAGCATATATTCAAATTTTTCCACGTGACTTAAAACAAGGGCTGACGTCACAGGTATCTTATCGATATCGACAATCGATCCTGCTACAGTGCAAGTCAGTGAGATTCAACAACAAACTAGAGATGATCTGAATTCGTTAACAATGCGACTCAATTTATTGATACTTAAACATATTTGAAACAGGCCTATAAACCCACTAGCATTTTCGTTGAAATACATTTTTATATCTGATAGGTATCACAGTTCATCCTGTTTGTGACCGAGATTCGCAACTGATCGAAGCCATCATCTTATTTCGGCGCATCCCATTATGAATGAATCCAAAGATAGAATCTAATTCAAGCCCATCCCTGCAAAGTAAATTAATAATCTAGCCTAACTTTTATTCTTTTGACTTTTGTATTACTTTTGCGTGTGACTGTGTTTTGTGGTTATAATGATCAATGTCAAATGCTAGGTTAGCAAGGACTATCGATATCGAATATCAATACTTTACATCCCATGACTATAGGATATCACTGACGTCAGAAGTTATTTGTGCGGCATTTTCCGGCATTTGAAATAATTTTTGGAATATCTCTTACAGCCGATTCCAAAAAACCAAACAAGTGATTTTGTCATGTTTACTAGGCTCTAAGGAACGCGTAAACGACATACTATTTTTGTCTGAAAGTATCCTATTGCAAAATTCAAAATTTTAAAAGTTTCCATAAGTATAAGGATTTCCATAACTTTAAAAAATGGTTCAGAGTTTCCAAGATTCTCAAAAAATTACCTACATCAGAGGCCAGAGACGCACAATTGAATATCACTTCCATCTAACAGGATGAGAGAACCCTCGAAACTGTATGGCTACTAAGGAAACATCGTTTGATGAGTCCCCAAAAAATTTAGGTTATATCATAGACTACTAGTACTAACATTTTATCGCTGCGCCAAATAGTCGTGTCATATTACTGCCTACAATTTATTAATATATTATTTGACTAACGCATTAGAACCAGCAACAATGGATTCGCCCAGAAATGAGTCCTCCTCCACTAATGGTACCTCCAATGGCTCGACAGCTATTCCAGGAATCTCCTCCTCAGGGTCTGTACGGAGGTCCTGGAGGATATTTGGACGATCTCTCACCACCCCCTTTGGATGATAGTAAGTGCTACTTATTTTATACAAGGTGTCTAACAAGACTGTAACCAACATACTTATATTTTTTTAGATGAAAATCCTGTATATTATATTGCATATACTGGGTTAGTAAAAAGTACAGGAACGCTTGAGTTTGAGTATCTCCAAAACTGCCATAGCTGGAACGATAAAATTCAATCAGTGATGCCAACCCTACTGAAAAATCAGTAGATCTACTGAATTCGCGCTTAGTCTACTGATCTACTGATTTGTGTTGGAAATCTACTGATATATGGAATATATTCAAATTCACTGAATAACCGCGTCACTACTGATTTTCCCACTGGTTTCATTTATAAATCTACTGAAATCTGTATGTAATTGTTCTGACACCTCCATTAGTCTCGTCTACTATTGGCTGGCAGCGCCATTAAGTAGCGAGCCACTGTAACACTTGACTTGGTAGTGTACTACAGGGAACAGGGTTCGGTTTTGTGTTTTAACATCTTACGTTTGTAAACAGGGGTTGTTGGTTGTTTTTGTTATCTTTACTTTAAAAGTGTTCAAGTGTTCCGTTCACGAATCACGATCAAACAGAATGAGGTAAGGTTTGTAAAATGTATGCTATATCCGAATAGCTAATTACAGTTTGATTTATTTTGAAAAGAGAATTAATTATAATGATAGCGATTCTCAAAATGAAAAGAATCTATCGTCACTCAGCAAGAAGATAAAATATGCTCAAAATTTTAAAACAGAGTGGTTGAGTGATATTAATTTCTAAAAAATGAAGATTTATTTCTGTTTCATTGTATTATATTCATAAACAAAAAATTTCTAGAGCAACTTCTCCCAAACGAGGTCTTAAAATAGTCTAAAACCAGGCAAAATAGGGATATGGTGTCCAAACGCGTTTGAGTGACGCTTGAAAAACGTTTTTTCGCTGAAAACACCAATGAATAACTAGTTAGCACAAAAGCGGAAGTCACCAGTCAACCAATCATGTTGGCCGGCGCTGAAGTACTCTGAAAAAGCGTCGATTTCTTAGTCATGAGAATTCTACTGATTTCTACTGATTTTCGTTAGCGTCAGCTACTGAAAACGGTAAAATTCAGTTGGCAACACTGAATTCAATACTAGGAGGTTTTTGAATATGCAGAATTCTAATATGCTAACAACAATGTTGCCAGATTTACCAACTTTACGTTACACGTCATAATTTTGTTATTTTAAATAGAATGCCCCATTTTACTTCCCAGAACGACAGGGGAAGGGAGTATTGTGGTCGCGAAAATTTTGATTTTGAAATGTCACGCTCTCTGGGCGTTTTATGATACGTACATAACGAAAATCTACATCACTGATTTCCGTCGGTCTGTCTGTCTGTCTGTACCCGTTTTTCTAGCCCCGTAATCTCAGTAAACACTGCATGGAGTGTGATGCAATTTGGGCAGCAACATACTGTGGGGTCGTAGTAGGTAATGCTGCTATAATTTTGACAATATGTGCAGGGGCGGCGGAGCAATTAGCAAAAAATAAAAAAAATTAAATATTCCTCAAACCTCGTTTTTAGGCGTTCTGGTAGATTTCCTAAATAAAAAATCAGGTCATACTGATGAGTGACTCATACAAACTTCTGCTAATGACAGAACCTTGTAGTTTTTTTTATCAGACAGGTCATTGGATGCACACATAAAAAGAAATTCTCAAGTCAAGAATTGTGATATTCTTGTAAATACATACCTACAACAAGAATACCGGTTCTCACTCTAAGAAAGAGTATTTGATGAGAAAATTATAGAAAATTTGTATCAAGAATAATATATTTTTGATTTATATACTTATTTTAAAGAAATATGCTCCGAAAGAAAATATAACTTTCTTTGCAACCAAGGCTATAATAAAATTTAATAACAAATATTTCATAATTTTATATCAAGATTATCATTTTCCCCAGCGGTGCCCAGTTTACTTCTATCAAGAATATAGACAGCTTGCAAAGCGAACCTTCATTTACAATATGATAACCTTGGTTTGAAAATGAACGCTGTTTTACAAGCACACCCTACATTTGCATCAAGTAAGTCATTTATTTGACGTCTACCAACGACGGAGTGCGCAGACGCGCAGCGTGTCACGGGTCAACCGTAACCTCTCCATCCTCTCTACTCAACAGCCTGTTGCCCGTCCGCGTCCGCGCCGCCGCGCCATTATCGGTTTTCGGATTGTCGGCTGTCGCATTCGCCGTGGCGAATACCTGGATCCTGCGTAATAGCACATAATAGTATCTAGTCAAGCTGTTAAATAAATTGACATTGCCACGTGATACCCGTGATACCACCGTCAACCATCAGTCATCGAATCTGCCGGTAGCGCTAGTCCACCGCCGTTTGAGTCGCGACCCAGTTCCCATCAGCTTCCTTATCACTGGATCTATCCAACCATGAATGAGCTATTAAAAAAATTGGGATGCAAAGACCTGACTCAGGTGTTCCTAGATAAGTACTAAGTATATTAAATGAGATTTAAGAAATTTTGCAGAACTATTTCTCCAGAAAAAATTCTACATGCTCATAGAAGAGTTTGAGTGCTAGATTCCTCACCCCAGAATATCACAATTTTAGAATAAAGTTGAGCTACTTGCGTCAAGTTTATGAAATGCTCCTAGTTAAGGTTATGGAATGCTTCAGTCAAGATTATGAAATACTTCGGTCAAGATTACCATATGCTTGATTTAAGATTTTGGTATTCTTACTATCAAGAATTTTCCAGTTTTGCATTGAAGACATTTTCTCAATCCAACCCTTATAAGGTCAAAGATATCGTATTCTCATTTTAAGATTAGCATAACTTTGCGCGTATAGGAATTTATGGTATACTTGAATTAAAGCATCTGTGCTCCATCTAAGAAATTATTTTTATGTGTGTGGTAATCAAGGAGAAGAGACAAAAAAAGTATGGTTACGCTGCACGTTCAAAAACCCCCGGGGTACTGAATTCAATCGTTCCAGCTGTGGTGGTTTTGGAGATATTTAAGCGTTCCTTTTCACACCCTGGGACAGAGTATGCCTATCCCTTATTTCCTCCCCTCCTATTCTCCTTTCCAGACATGAGCCCCCGCACGCCAACCAACAACATGCAGTACCCACCCATGACGCCTGGTGGACCCAGTAACTTCATGACCCCCTCTCCCCAGACGCCTCCTCCCTGTCCTGCGTTGTCTAAAGCCAGGTAAGTAAAGGTAGCCGTCCCATCTCGGACGCTCTGTATGCATTCATATTGTTACAAGTCTTTAGTTCGATTGGGCAAGAAAACACTTGGTATGGATTCAACTATTTATTTACGCGAACTATATACACTTACTTAACAGTCTAATTTATTTACAGTCACTGAGCCACTACGCTAATTTATATTTGTCCTTCACTTCACTAATTTATGTCGCTGTGCATTTATTTTGCGCGCGCCCCTGGTATATCGCGGATTACGTCTCGCTGCACTGAACTCTATTAAAAGTCTACACAGACTGGCGCGAATGATTCGCGACGACTGCGAATAATTCGCGGCGGCTAAAATCGCACCATACTGTTTACGTAGCGGCATACGTGCCTGTTCAGACCTGTACGATTTTTTCCGCCACGACTGCGGATTTGACGGCGTTTATTTCGCGGCGGATTTCATTTCGCGTTCGAATGCGTTTTGGTCGCTACCGCTCCTGATTCGCTATGGCAAAACAAGAGAAACTAATCGAACTGGTTAAAAATTATCTTATACTATACTACTTCTCCAACGAAGATTATAGGAATGGGGGAAAAAAGACAAATATGGGACCAAATATCAAAATAACTTGGTGTATGCCATAAATACCTATAATTTAATATAAAATGACACTTAACCAGAAACAGATTTATCTAATTCCCACGTGGTATTTTAAAGGCTTTCAAAAACGGATGAATATATAAGGGAAGAATATATTATTCTTAGTATATCTATTTTATATAGGTAATTAGGGTGACAAAACACCATTTTCAAACTCGTTTAGATTGAGGAGAGGTGCTTTAACTAACACCAATTGAAATTAGAAGGATATTTTGCAACAGGAGATTATTTCACTTCACTGCAATATTTACATCAGTGTTCTGCTTTCCACTTCCTTCTAGCCATATTTACCAAAAATAAAATTCACAGGTTAGTAGCTCCCCCGAAACGGAATCAAACCAAAAACATTGTTTTTTCCGTGGAATTGTATCGGGAAAAAAATGAAATTCTTGCTGCCCTCCTTGGGTCAGTCTTAACTAGTAGAAGTGTCATTTATGTGTTTTATATTATATTTTTTAACAATACATTCTTTGCGACACCGTCTGCGTTGTGACGCCAGGTAAGCGACTATCGCTACCGCAGCTAACGCGAAACTTCCGCAACTAAGGCGAATCCGCGATAGGCACGAATAGTTCGCGCCAGTCTGTGAAAGTCTTAACTCTGGTTGTCTGCCTGCCGCTTTATATTCGCGTCTCTCGTTCTGGAGCATTCTGTCCGCTTCTAGTATCTGCGTTTGCGGCGCTTCACGGTCGAACGAGATGGCGGACAGGGCCGGACTGGCACAATATGGAGAACTTTCCGACGGCGACGCAAACGACTGTGTGCCGGTCGACCCCAAACAGAATTCGCACGTCGTATGGAGTGTGCGCCGATTCATTGTTTAAATGGAACAAGCGCGAATCCCCATGATGCGACTGTGCCAAACTGTCAGGCATATAGTGCAAGAATGTGGCCTTAGAGCATATCTAGGCAACAACAAGGACTTCCTCCAAACTAAGTCATTAGCCGTAGAATGGACTTCCAGGCTCGATGTTAACTTATAGCCTAGTTACTTTTAGATCGCATTTTTTTTCATTTTGTGTTGCAGATTTGTCAGCTCTGACCACATTAAAAACTGACTCCACTTTGACTTTACCCTAAAAAAATTAGACGCAGGGTCCATCCTGAAGTAAAGAATTCATTCGTCAATCGTCTTCTGTAGAGTGCAGATGTATGCCCTACCCAATTTTTCATCGTTTTTAATTAAATTTTAGTTGTATGTGTCTGTATTACTGTGGACAGTGTCTTTACCTATATCTAGCGATACTCTTGCCATGTTACTTCATACGATGAAAACTTCGACATTCTGATACCTGACGAAGCTTTCGTTTGATGCTGATCTAACCCTAAAAAATACAACTAATTAAAGAATCTTCTTGTTATATTTTTTGGCAACGTTTCATTTTTTATTATTTGTATTACAAACATTTTGCCACCTTGTATGAGGGTATTGGCATAATTAGGACATATCATCATTTTATTTGTATTAAAGAATTACAAATCTTTCCACCTCGAAGGCAAAGCCTTGTGTGAGGTATAGGTAGATAAATATGCCGACTATAATTTAGCTAACCTATATGGCGTTTCTCCCATCATGGCTCGTATTCACAGTTGGAGATCAATCTGCCGTTTCTTCTTTCTGGACTGCAAACAAAGCTGCTGTAGCTGTTCACGAGTCTTCATTACATATATAGTTGTATTAATGTGGTATTTTATACAGAAAATTTTGACATGTTGTGAACCCGTAAAATGCATTAAGTCGGAGCTAGAGTATTGCCGACGCGAATATTATCAATAGTTTTGAAAACTTTAGCTCGCCATCGTTCGCGATTTACTGTCAGTTTAGTGGCGCTCTTGATACTCATCCAGCTACTGTTTCGTCGTATCCACTCAGCGTGTAGGGGGACGGCCACGGCGCCGCCCACTCGGGGCATGACCCTGAACTACAAGTTTCTCCATATTATCGCTTCTGTGTATATGTCCGAAGAATGTAAGCATTCTCGTCGACACAATGGAGGATAGTCTCTTTGGATTACCGAGCTCATCCAGTACGGAAACGTTAGTTCGATGGGCGGTATAAGGAACTCTCATCATTTTCCTCTATGTCCACATTTCAAAAGCATCTATGGGACCTCGATCTGCCTTTTTAATAGTCCAAGTTTCCGAGGCATAAAAAAATCTGGAGAACACAAGAGACTGAACCAGCGACATTTTTGTGGCTTTAGTGATGTTGTGGTCACGCCATATTTTAGTAAGCTTTGTCATGGCCACACGTGCCTGTTGAATGCGCCGTCGAATCTCATTTTCACAGTTATCCGAATTTTCGATCCAAGAACCGAAGTACACAAAACTTTGAACTACTTCACAACGGCCTACTGACTTTATTATTCGAAGATTATCGTGCTGTCTATCTACGATCATAACCTTGGTCTTGTTGTAGTTAATACCAAGACCATATGCTGCACTATGTTGTTCTAAGATGTTTAATAGAGCTACTAGTTCTTCCTGAGAAGCTGCAATAAGGGTTGTATCGTCAGCAAATCTTAAATTGGATATTTTGCTTCCGCCAATAGTTACACCGCCGTTCCAGTTGTCTAATACCTGTCCCATCACAAATTCAGAGTAAATGTTAAAGAACATCGGAGATAATACACATCCCTGACGAACTCCTTTTCTGGTTGCAGTTTGACTAGACAGGTTACCATCAATTCTTACACGAGCCGAATTAGGACATATACATCACATCAATTTCATATTTCGTTCATTCATTCATTCCTATATTTGCAAGCAAAATACAAATAATGTCTCCCCTAGAAGGCTGAGCCTTGTGGCGGGGTATAGGCATACATATATTATAATACATCACAAAATATTTTACGCTACCATTTTCTAAAGCCAGAGATTATCGAGCAACATTAACATCTGACTGTTTCATACCGGAACTGGATCGTGATAGCTTATGCTAGCTGTCTCACCGTATGCTTCATTGGACTTTCTGCGAGCTGGTTTACTTGAGGCAACCAAAGATTGGTAGCAGATAATACCAATGTTTTTATAAGTACTCGTTCTGTTAAAACTAAAAATATATCCGACTGTTGTTATCATTACCAGCATCAGCTGCACTGCCTCCACTCCCATTGGTATATCTTCTCTATCACTCTCATCATTAAATCTTAGCTAGAAGCTTATTGCCACAACGAATTTCTTCTCGATAATTTCCAAA
The DNA here is from genome assembly GCA_951848785.1 of Callosobruchus maculatus. NCBI lineage: Eukaryota > Metazoa > Arthropoda > Insecta > Coleoptera > Chrysomelidae > Callosobruchus > Callosobruchus maculatus. The sequence goes on along the minus strand of CATOUR010000071.1, from coordinate 29,789,506 downwards.
CTATCTACGCATATTTATCAGAGATTTTGATATGATACATTTTGTTTAAAGAAATCGCAATATGGGTCTGACCTTTTTCTCCCATTTTCTAGTCGGATAGCAACCCCCTCACCATCTCCAGACCACGACGCTCAAGTGGCCAACATGATGAATCGTTTGCAGGACACTAGAGGCGCTGAGGCGATCCAAAGGCGGAATTTGCAAATACCCAAAAAGCGAAGGACATCCTATCAGGAGCCTGTCTTGTCACCTGTCACAGAAATGTCACCTGCTGGGGTAAGTACACTCAAACAGAAGTGTGTAACGGTGAACTACCTCGACATCCCTTACTTGAGGGATTACATTAAACAACATGCGCAGCGACGTTATAGTCAAGCGGAATCGCACAGCAACCCTCTGTTGCGCGAGTCAGTGGACTACACAGTCGAGCAAGTTCGCAAGCACACAAGGCCGCGGCTCGCACTGTGATCAAAATCAAATGGTGCTAATTTGGAAACAACTAAATTTTTGCCCTTTTAGATACCGAACCTCAAAATTAACCCTTTTGGTTAAACCCAAAAATTACCGAACTCAAATAGTCTATGTCAAGCTATACCCTCCAACCGAAACACTTCCTCCTCTTTGCTCTTCTCCTTCCTTCCTCTCTTTTTCTTCCCTTACTTCTCCATGACCTTGTCTGGTCTCTGGGTAACCAGACCTGACAGACCGATCGACCGACACAACTGCAACTAAGAGCAAAGGTCCTCCGGACCGCTCTGACTAACAATGACGAATAGTGGTGAACTATCTGCTCTGATAGCCAGGCAGCATTGAAAGCATTGAGCGCTTGTAGGTTTACATCAAGGCTCGTTCTGCAATGTAGAAAGGTCTTGGATGACATTTTAGCAAGACATCTACAACATAAGGTACAAAAGCAGAGAGATGATCACTACAATAATAAGAATGAGGACAAACCACTGCTCCTATCCAGCTCATCTATACAAAATAGGATCACAGGGCAACCCAAATTGTTTTTGCGGAGAATATGGCAGCATAGGGCACACCATATTCAGCTTCAGCATTAGCAGAGGCAAAGGGACCAGTTAATATCAAGACATTATGGTAACGCCCAACCTCAAAGGCATTGGTATATATAGTTAGAGAATGCACTAGGGCCAAAATGAAAATTTAGGCACAAATGCGACATAAAGGGTTAAAACAGAATTTTTGAGAGATATCAGCATGGCGAGCAGAACTCAGAAGAAACACGTGGCAATTTAATTGAGGATTGAGAACAGTAACTTGGGCAGCTGTCAGAATTAACACGAGTCCAGTGGAATAAAATAAGAAGAATATTAGGTGCCACTGATGTGGATGCCGTGTCATGCGAGGTTTGCAAGTTGGCCAGGAGAAAGAGTCCTCAGCACTCATTCTATGTCGCTGTGAAGCCTTGTCTATACTAGGCTCAAGGGTCCCTGAACCTGAGGACATAAGATGGGCAGGACCCAAGGCCATCCTCATGTTTGCGATGAGGACTGGACCTGGGGACTATGGTAAGAAAAGGTGCAAAAGGACCGCTTGTAGGCCAGAGCACTGGTGGTCCTTGCCACAAGAAAGCCTCTATCCTTCCAAACCAAACGATATCTCTTTTCAGGAAAATGATATGTGAGCTGGACTACATCTTAAAAGTAATTACTTTTATACACGATGTCTAGTTAAAGCGTGATATAACAGAGTTTTATTTTTTTGATACGGAACACCCTATATAATATTGCATATATGGCTTTAACAGCCTTCCGATTGTACCTGAGTAGGTACCTATTATCTGACTAGCGGATCTGAAGCTACAAAAGGAATGCGGACAAAAATGTTCGATGTTGCCAAGTTTATTTATAAAAAAATCTAAATTAATAGTAACAGAAATTTAAGATATTTTTATAGCTACTTTAATATAGTTGTTAATGTATTTTCAATTAATAACTGATATTTTTATATATTTGTTAATGTATTTTTATTTCTTAATCTGCCTGTTATAAAATGTACATATTTTCTGAAGATATCATCAACTTGAGGTGAATCAGCAACAACTCACGAATCCTGTCATCCAACGTCTTGTCAGGGAACCTTATTGGTTGAGGATCTGCTACCATGCCGTTACCATGGAGCTTAGATCTTGCTATTGGCCGCCTTGCCACCAACGTTATGTTCCTGTCTCTCTCTCTCTCTCTCTGTCTGGACATATCGAAATATTTCTACGGATTGTCCCAAACTATTTGAATATCTGTTTTGTCGAGTTTATTGTCTTGTCAGATTGTTAGGTACACTGTTTTTCGTCGTTATTATTGTTATTATCTTATTCAAAAATGAACATTTATACAAAAGGAAAGACGCTTCATAGCTCTGAAGTATTCACGTAAAATCCGCACGCCCATGGCTATTTTATGAATGGAATCGGTCATGTTTTTTCACAACTATACCCCTCTTACCAATACCCCGTAGCTTCAGAACCGTTAGCCAGATAGTAGTTAAAGCGTGATATAACAAAGTTTTATTTTTTTATACGGAACACCCTATACAGGGTGTTAATTAACTGTGTTAACAAACTTTAACCACGAATAGTACTCCGAAAAATAGAAAGAAAATGTCATATGAACATGGGTCCGGAAATGCTTCTTAAGGGAGCTACGCCCCTTTGCATGGGGCACCCTGCAGACAGTTTTCCCCCGATTTTCTCGAAACCATTCATAACAAAATTACGAACATAGGTACGATGGGTAAACTTTTGACGCTGAATCTGATTCTGAATTCAGAATTTCATAATTTTAAACATAGGCGTATCATACGGGAGGAGTTAAGGGTAAAAGTAACCCCATTTTCTAAATGGTAATTTTATTGACATTTTGATTTTAGAACATGGTATCTCAGAGATTTCTACGTAAAAATGGTCTCTTCGTGTATCTCGATAGGGCTAACCGTTTTCGAGAAAAATGCAAATTATTGAATCGATGCAGGCTATTGTAAATAAATGTTCCTCTATTTAGTAAGTGTGCTGTGAAAAACAATTGCAATAATTGATATTTTCTCGAAAACGGTTAGCCCTATCGAGGTGTACCAAGTGACCATTTTTACGTAGAAATCTCTGAAATACCATACTCTAAAATCAAAATGTCAATAAAATTACCATTTAGAAAATGGGGTTATTTTTACCCTTAACTCCTCCCGTATGATACGCCTCTGATTAAAATTATGAAATTCTGAATTCAGAATCAGTTTCAGCGTCAAAACTTTACCCATCGTACCTAATTTCGTAATTTTGTTATGAATGCTTCTGAGAATATCGAGGGAAAACCGTCTTCAGGGTGCCCCATGCAAAGGAGCGTAGCTCCCTTATAGGAAGCATTTCCGGACCCATGTTCATATGACATTTTCTTTCTATTGTTCGGAGTACTATTCGTGGTTAAAGTTTGTTAACATACCTAATTAACACCCTGTATAATACTGCGTATATGGCTTAACAGCCTTCCGATTGTACCTGACTAGGCACCTAGTGAAACTTCGCCTCTTAACCTTCTGTCTCTTTTTATGTTCAAGTCATGTCAACCATGTCCTTCCCGTGGAGGCTCTCCTCAAGGAGCGGGCTACATGACTCCGCAAAGCCCTCCATGGAGCCCTTATGGACCAGACCTGGCGATGGAGAGCCCACCGCAGATGATGATGATGAGCCCTCAAAGGGATCTGATGAACGAGAGTCCTCCTCCAGATATGCTAAGCCCTGATCAGTTTATGTCACCTGAATGGAGACGAGGTAAGGACCTAAAAAGGACCTTTCCCACATAGTACCGGATGATACGAGAATATTCTGTTCACATTCACTACAGATATTATGAATATTCTGGGAAAATTCCATGGATAATTAGAATATTTACATAATATTCTGTAAACGTTCGAAATGGGAGAAACACGCTATATTCCTAGAATATTCCGCCGAATATTCCGCACGGATATTACATGAACAATCGTGGTAGAATGTTTTTGAATATTCTAGGAACATTTTGTCTAAATTACCTCATATACGAAACATTTTTAGGGAACTATGGATACTGTTCCAAAAATAATGGCACCTACTAGTGGCAGATGGTCACAAATGTTAAGTGGTTAGACATCTCAGTACAGATGCCTAAATAAAGTGTAAACATGTAAACTTGTTGCATTTAATCTCTACTCACATTATATAATGAACCTTACACCATAGTAGGTGACCATAATTTGGAACACTGTCACACACTTTATAACAACATTAACAACCAGCAACTTTATTGTACAAAATTGGGTGTAAATGCAGGTCTTTCAGGAATAAAACACGTGAATTCGTGAATTGCTAAAATGCCGACATCCACATGTTGAAGCACAGAATGACAGAACACTTGAAGCGAGTGACAACCAGACAAGATTGACAACTGACGACACGATAGTCACCATACATCAGCATAAGATGCTTTCACTTTATCGTCGGTGGATGCCGTATCTGTATTGCTGGCAATGGCTAATGACTAATAGACTTTTGAAAATTGCACATAATACTTATTAGGTATATTTAGGATGAACGCAAAACGAATGAAGGTTTTTTAATTCACTGAGAAATGTGCAAATATAAATTAATAATGCCTCATATTGAATACTTGCCTACATACAGATATTTCTATTACAAATATTACTAAATGTTCGGCAGAAAATAGCTACATCTTGTTCTTAGTAGATTATTAAAATAATATTCTATGAAGGATATTACTGGTATAATTTTTTTTTGCTTTTTGAATCCTGACCGTCGGTACTAAATATTTAGTAAAACAATCTTGGGATACGGTCACTTATTATATTTCCAAATTATAAAATTTTACGACGTTTCGACGCTTCTATTAGGCGTCATCTTCAGGTATTAAAACTAAAATAAAATATCAGAATTGTCAACCAGATACAAAATGACTAACATTTACAATTAATTCTTTTTTTTTAACAATTAAATATTGAGGGATAAAGATTGGTATAAAAGAAACATCTTAGAGATGATACATATAAAAAAAAGTTCTAACAGCATGAATTTCAGGACAAATACAAGCAATTTTTCATGCATATATACAAATTTAATAAATGGATATTTAATTATTTGAAAAAAAAAGAATTAATTGTAAATGTTAGTCATTTTGTATCTGGTTGACAATTCTGATATTTTATTTTAGTTTTAATACCTTAAGATGACGCCTAATAGAAGCGTCGAAACGTCGTAAAATTTTATAATTTGGAAATATAATAAGTGACCGTATCCCAAGATTGTTTTACTAAATAATTACTGGTATATTCTGGAATAATTCTATATTTTATAAAGAATATTATGTTAATAATCCATAATAATCAAGAGAAATAACGAATATTCTATGATTCTGCTGAATATTCGTGGAACATATAAGAGATTTAAAGAATATTCATAGAATATCCAGTGCTATGTGGGTTTATGGTGGAAATTAAAAAATTGTGTTCGTTTCAGCTGCGTGCGGACTGAACCCAAACAGAGGTGGTGAGGGTGGAGAATTCGACAGTGGGGGTGCAGAATTTGGGGATTCCCCACCCGCGGGGGGTAGAAAGATCATCCCTAGGGACGAAGCGGGCAGACCGTATCTGGACGCTGACAGCTGTCAACCGTGCACGCCACAGGAAGCTGTAGCTGCTAGACAGCGGATGCAACAGATGCAGCAAATGCAGCAAATGCAACAGGTAAAATACTCATATTATGAGTATATATGTATATACGAATATATATATTCGTGGTGTCCAAAGATTGGTTTAGTTAGAGCACACAATTCATTGTTAAAGATTTAGTTCAGCTTCTTAAACAACATAAATATATACTACCATATAGCATACTGTAGCCAAAGAGGATCTAAGAATACTTACTCATATGGATTCCGGACACTGCATGTCCTCTGGATTATCATTATTAATTATGATGGCTCTTCTCAGCATCATGTTTAAGGTTATGGAGACTGTCATTAACACACAGTTCCTAAAATACCTGGACAATAATAACAACATAAATGATCGCCAGTATGGCTTCCGTAAGCACAGGTCTACGGGTCACCTCCTTACCTACGTCACTCACTTGTGGAACAGAGCAATAGAAAATCATGGCCAATCCCGTGTTGTTGCACTTGACATATCGAAAGCTTTCGATAGAGTGTGGCATGAGGGACTTCTGGTCAAGCTTGCTGCTTATGGATTGCCACCTGGCCTGTGCCAGTGGTTAAACAGCTTTTTAAACGACCGATCTCTATTTGTTGTAGTCGAAGGCTGTTCATTAGACGTATTTTCAATAAACGCCGGTGTTCCTCAGGGATCTGTCCTATTCCCTACACTGTTTCTGCTGTACGTCAACGAACTGCTGGAAATAACATCCAATCCAATCTACAGCTTCGCAGACGACAGTAAATTAATATCGTGCATGGAACCAGGCAAGCCACTAGCATCCCAGGTGACGGTACGTCGGCGACAGCAACATGCCACACAGATCAACGTAGATGTCAAAACAATTGTCAAGTGGGAATTAGTAAATAAAGTACAGTTAAATGACAGAAAAGTCAGGCAACAACACTGACAAAGAGGTGTCACTAACGTTGGCCTACCAACTGTGAAAATGGAGGGTCACCTAATAGTCGAGTCACCTTCCATCAAGCTTTTGGGGATCAACATCAACAATACCATGTCCTGGCATAACCTCGTCATCAGTATTGCTAAAATGGCATCCCACAAGCTTGGAGTTTTGTTCCGTTGTAGGAATCTGTATAGACTAGAGCAGGGGTTCCCAATCTTTTTCAACCCGCGGCGTACTTTCAAGTTTGGCATTTTGTCACGGCGCCCTACCTTAGACAGCTATTTTAAATAGATACTGTCGAAAAAAATAGGTATCTACAATAATAGTAGACACAAAAATAAAAACTTCTTCAATAGGAAATGAAGTTTATTTTATTATATTTATAAGAATCCAGAATTGAAACATAAGACAAAAAGAAAGACTAAAGAAAATCAAAAATAAAATACGACGGTCAAATGAATGCGACGATTGGCCTTAGTGATCTCCGCATAGTTTTTCAAAACGGGGAATAAAATTCGACACTGCGACTCTTATTTCTTGCTCCTCATTGATTCTTGAGCGATATTTGTTCTTGATTGCAGCTACGGCTGAAAATCCAGCTTCATATAAATATGACGTTGCGAACGGAATAAAAATTCTTAAAGCTTTTGAAGTTAGCTTTGGATATTCATTTAGAATCGATAATCAAAACTCCACCAAATCGGATTTGGAGAATTCTGGCGGAGCTTGCGTATGAAAGGGATCTTGGATCCATGCAAAATTTTCGACATCATCATCTGCAAAGTATTTCGAAAACCATCCAGTGAGCTTCCATAAGTGATCCGTGGAAAGGGCCATCAGGTCGTGTGAGACAACCAGTTCATTGGATCCCGCATATTTATACAATAATTGTGGAAAGCAATCTTGACCTCCGCCTTCATTCGTCTTTTTTATCCAAACTTGTAGTTTCTTCCTGAACGTTGTAATCTTCTTCAGTAGTTTCAAAGTGTGGCGAGCGTCAGAATAGGTATTGTTGCTTTTTAGGCCCGCCCACAAATATTTGTGCTTTAGACTTAGAGGATCGACTCACGGCGCCCCTCTTTACTTTCTACGGCGCACCAGGGTGCCGCGGCGCACAGGTTGGGAACCCCTGGACTAGAGCAAAGACTGCAGCTGAACCGTGAGTTATGGAATATAACCCACGCTGGTTGTTTATAGGTAATACATATAACCATAACCTGTTCAGAAGTAGTTTGGTAATGGATGATTCACGTAATGGGAGTACATAAAAATATTTATCCAATGTGTATCTACCTAGGTACTCATTTTTTTTAAATTTTTTTATAGGCACAACAGCGACAACAAATGCAGCAAGGTAAGTATTGTTTTAAGTATTGTTGTAGGTATTAAACGAAAGTTAAATGGTTTCGCGCGATTTCTTGCATCTCACCCATAAATAAAACAACATTTGTTGGAATAAAAACTGTTTACCAACCCTTTAGCTAGGTATTACGACTGCAACTTATCTGAAACTAAAAAATTGGGAATAAATGACATACCTATGGATATTGATTGATCATCTGTTCAGTGATGACAACTTCTGTGTTAATAACGTCCTCCAAAGAAGGATTGACTGTTATGGGGTCTTGATTCATAATTCAAAACTCGATCTAAAATGAGAACCACAAACTAGACTATGGTCCAGTCTTACAATCAGCAGTTAACTAGAGGTTAAACGGAAATTAGTGGTTAGCGAACACTTTGCGTTTCATAATCGGCGGTTTACGTCAAAAGCTTTGGTTATCCAGTAGTTAAGTTAACCTAAGCATAAGGAATGGGTTATCTTGACGTTTGCTGTGGTCAACGACGTCATACTGATAGACTACGCTTTGTATACCGAATGTTTGTAAGCGTTTCTGGCGGTGCGACGGAAGGGGGGAACATCAGCTGTATTGACATAGACACACCCGACGTTGCCAGTTGTGCACTAGGGCATGCTTGGTGCATGCAGCAATGTTTGTAAAATATAAAAATGGCGTTAATTCTTGACAGAATTGCAAAATTAAACGTGTTTTACAAAAGAGTATCTTTAGAGTACTTTTTCTATTACAGATAAGCAAGCCACAATCATATTTTTACTTTTTTACAACATACGTTCCATACATTTTTCTGAAAATTCATTCCAAATGATTGTCAACTTGGCATGCTGCGATGTAACTTGTAAACAATGACGTCGTTGCTTGTAAATATTTTGTTGACATTCCCAATGTTTGGAATGCCGACAAACAATTTGCCTTGGATGCGTAGTCTATCAGTATGACGTCGTTGGCTGTGGTCAACCGATGGCACATAAGCCTGCTTTGGAGGTTATAAAATTATTTTTTTCTAAAATCGTTAAAGGAAGCCTGAAGAAAACTTAGTGCAAAAGAACCACAGACTTAAAAACTAAAAACGTTGAAGTATGCTGCTTTATTGGTTGCCTATCCGTCATTCCTACAAATGGTTTCACTTACTAGTTACTGTTACTACCTACGTGCTTGCTACTCCATGAGTTCAACCTGTCTGTTGTATGTTTGAAATAATTATTTTATTTTTTTAACCACTAGTAATTGGTAAACTCTCAGCTATGACTATCAGAAAGTTAATAATAAAATAACTAAGTGAAATATATTGACAGAGCTGCGATCTTTCTGAAAGGTAATTTTTTTCCTACATTTTGCGGATGCATACTTTCTACCTTGTACCGCCCTTCCAGTTTATAAATCATACCACTTCCAATATTATTTGGCAAGTAGAATAAAACAGCAATATTATGAAACATAAATCTTAAAATAACCACATTTGAGGAAGTGCAAGCTTTATAACTTCAATTGATATTATGGTATAGAAACAAAAACGGTCGGTAACGACCATACCACGCTGAAAGCGCCAGTTCCCGTCCGATCACTGAAGCTAAGCAGCGTCGGGCGCGGTTAGTACTTGGATGGGTGACCGCTTGGGAACACCGCGTGTCGTTAGCTTTTGTTTTTGATGCGCCTTGATAGTGTAATTTTGTAGTAGGCCATATCATGCTTCTGAGGCTCGGTGTTCATCACTGGTTGTCACTTTACACTTTTTCATAAAAAAATTTATAATTTATAAAAAAAGAGTTTTACGATTTTTATCGTATGTGTTTTTATTTATGGGAGAGTTACTTAATCAGTATTTTATTTGGAATTGATATTATTTTTTTAGGAAGTACTTTTATGTTATTATAATTGAGGAGATTCTCTCTCTGGTCTCAAAATAAAAACAGCAGTTTATCTCTACCTGCCGATACTATTAATTCCTGATTATTCAGAGAACCGTTTAATTTATCGTTAAAACCAAGTTACAATCCACCTCCGTGTTTATGTTTTGAAAGGGTTAATCTTGTTGAATGGAAGTTCTTTTTGTTTCAATCAACAACAAGATTTAGGGCCGGTTAAACAGGTTCCTGATAAGTGTCTGATCTGCCTATCTGTCAGTGTCATATAAATAGTACAGGGTTATCTGACGGATAGGCTATCTGACACTTATCATCATCATCATAGTCACAATGTCTTAACAGACATGTCGTGAACTCGTAAAATGCATTAAGTCCGAGCTAGAGTATTGCCGACACGAATATTCTCAATAGTTTTAAGAACTGTAGCTCGCTATCGTTCGCGATATACTGTCAGTTCAGTGACGCTCTTGATGCTCATATCTAGCAACTGCTTGGTCGTATCCGCCCAGCGTGTAGGGGAACGGCCACGGCGCCGCCCACTCGGGGCGTGACCCTGAACTACAAGTTTCTCCATATTATCGCTTCTGTGAATATGTCCGAAGAATGTAAGCATTCTCATCGACACAATGAAGGATAGTCTCTTTGGATTACCGAGCTCATCCAGTATGGAAACATTAGTTCGATGGGCGGTATAAGGAATTATCAGCATTCTCCTCCAAGTCCACATTTCAAAAGCATCTATGCGAGCTCGATCTGCCTTTTTAACAGTCCAAGTTTCAGAGGCATACAAAAATATGGAGAACACAAGAGACTGAACCAGTGACATTTTGGTAGCTTTAGTGATGTTATGGTCACGCCATATTTTAGTAAGCTTTGTCATGGTCACCCGTGCCTGTTGAATGCGCCGTCGAATCTCATTCTCACAGCTACCTGAATTGTCGATCAAAGAACCGAGGTACACAAAACTTTGAACTACCTCACAACGGCCTATTGACTTTATTTCTCGATGATTGTCATGCTCTCTATCTACGATAATAACCTTGGTCTTGTAGTTAATACCAAGACCATATGCTGCACTGTGTTGTTCTAAAACGTTCAATAGAGCTACTAGCTCTTCATGAGGAGCAGCAATAAGGGTTGTATCGTCAGTAAATCTAAAGTTGGATATTTTGCTTCCGCCAATAGTTATACCGCCATTCCAGTTGTCCAATACCTGTCTCATCACAAACTCAGAGTAAATGCTTATCAGGGACCGGTGAAACCGGCCCTAAGACTTTTGATATTAGGGGTAAAATTAGGGGGTACTGCTGAGTTCCCGTCCAAACCTTTCCTTTATTTTCAAACCCGAAGAACATTTATAGAATTATAGTAAATTAGTTTTGCATTTTCTTCATTCAATCAAATTATCCGCCATCGTATTAGGTACCCCTATTAGAAAAACTATCTAAGCTACTAGCTTCAGCACTAATTCTTTTGTCCTTAGGTCCTCAGAATGCTCGGCAAGCTGGTCCACCTAGAAATAGAAAGAGGTAATATGATTTATTTTTATATTGTTTTAATAGATCAGAATAACAAAAAAAATATTACTGAAAACTCCTTTTTTTAGATGCCTTTTTTATCATTTTCTACCTTTTTCGAAGCGTCAAATTGAAGTGAGGGGTAAGAAAAAAAAGGGGGGGGGGGGCGTTAGAGGAATGCCAATGTGTTCTTATATTAATTTCATATTTGGTAATAGCTCAGAGCATTAGAGTAACAACTGAACATAGAGGTAGTAAATAAATCACTTCAGCATGGCGTGCTCAAAGCCATCATCTTTTGACACTTCAGACCCAAACATTGCCAACTAACCTGAACATTTTTGCAATGCAACCCATGTTACAAACACTGCTCTGCACTGTCCCATCTCGAAAAACTGTTAAACTACACTCGAATATAGCACAGCAAGTCCGTAAACCTTCACTACAGTTACCAACAAATAGCGAATTCGATTTTACTGACCAAGCATAAAAGATGCACAAACAAAACAAACGTTTGACAGTCGGAGGTTACCGTAAACAAATCGCAGGAAAATTACATAGGCGTTGCCAACTCCTCAAAATTTATGTAAGACAGAATTTGCGTTAATGATGAAGAAACATGCAGTAACGCAGTAAAGGTCAACATATCTATTGATTTTGCTGTAATCATTTCTGAACCATCAAAATACCGTCTTTTTTAACGTAGAATGGAATATTTCTGAATACTATACAATTGAGACGATAGTAAACAATTATGATTGCCATATCTGGTGGTCGATATGACAACGTAAGAAAAGATGTCGGCCTATCAGAATTATTTGTTTACTACATCTATGTTCAGTTGTTACTCTGAGGGTAATACCTCAGAGTAACAACTGTGTTACTCTGAGGGTAATACTATTACTACGTTCCAAAGTCCCATCAAAGGCCTCGATTTGCTCTGTAGCGTTTAAGTATTCACTCAACATCAAACTGTCAACAAAAATCTGTGTTCCGTTATTGCATTTCTGAGGCCATGGATGTCATCTTTTTGCTCGGAAATCAAATTGAGATTTTAGCGACCTTTGTGTCAATACTGTCAAGAGATATTTTTCACTTGACAGCTAACAACATAACGTAACCTATTCTGCTTTATTTGTATGCATTGACAATTCTAACGGGTACGACTACTCTGACCTTAGATAAGGAAAGAGAGGGGATACCGCACGCCCATTTGATGCTATATGGATTAGCTGATACCGAAAATGAATAGCTGTCAAAATGCTGGTGGAAAACTGACGGTAGTGTCAAGGTGGTGTTTTTTGCGATATTTAACGTTTTTAAGACCAATAATTGTGAAATATTGTGGTGAGCGTAATGGTGGGGTGTGCAGCTTACCGTTGTAAAAGCCACAGCAGCAGGAAGGAGCCAGGAATCACTTTTCACAGGTAAATTTATGATCTTATTTTTTTGGTGTATCCGAAATTCAAGCAAATATCTCGATATCTAGTTCAAAGATATATGTGTATCCGAAATATAATTTGGAATGTACCACTAACATGCGAACCATAATGTTTTTGAGCATGTAAAGTCTAAAAATTATGTTTTTAAGGGATTTTTTGGTTCAAATACAATCAGTTTTCCAGTGGCGTATCTATTATAGCTTACATTTTGAATAGAAATATTATGACTTTGCATTGTAATATATAATATACCAATACCCTTATACAAGGTGTGCATTTCAAGGGTGGCCTTTATTTGTAGTTGTATGAATAATAAAATTAATTTTCTTTCTTCCTCGACAGGTTTCCTAAAGATCTTCCTAGACATGATTTATGGATCAAAAATATGAGGATCGAAGGTTGGAAGCCTACAAGCAACGATAGGCTTTGTTCTAAGCATTTTGAACAGAATTTCCTTCATCAAACAAATCAAAAAGTATATCTTCTGAAAGGAGCAGTCCCCACCATATTTGACGAGCTTCCGGAATACTTACGTCCAAAAATTGTAAGTTATAATTCCTAGCTTACATTGTCTACGCTTAATCAATATTAAAATAATAAACATTCTAGGATTATGATAGATGGATAGATGGATAGATGGATAGATGGATAGATGGATAGATGGATAGATGGATAGATGGATAGATGGATAGATGGATAGATGGATAGATGGATAGATGGATAGATGGATAGATGGATAGATGGATAGATGGATAGATGGATAGATGGATAGATGGATAGATGGATAGATGGATAGATGGATAGATGGATAGATGGATAGATGGATAGTTGGATAGATGGATAGATGGATAGATAGATAGATCGATATACTTTATAGTCTAAGAATTTACAAGATTCTTATTGACAAAGCTATATAATAACAAACAAAACTTTTGGGATATTCACTAAAACCTGTGAGGAGGAAGTTTGTTATAAATCTTCACTCCATTGTATATAATTGGATCATTAATGAGTTATGATTTGGGTGTGATATTAATTTAAAATCATTCTTATGCCTTATGCCTATATTCTATATTTATGGTCTCAAATTTGGTTTTATATTTGAGTATTAGTGATGACGTTTCCAAAATAAACAGTGCAATAAAGTAAGGAGAAATACGATTACGAATGGCTGAATAACCATTTAAAAATTGATAGCTATGAAAATCAAAAGGCAGCTAACCTCAAAAATGTAATAATTTCTTGTGTTACAGTTACATTATTAAACAACTATATTTAGGTGTGTTTACTCGATACGAAATCAAAACAAAATGTTACTGTCACTTTTCCTATAAGATTCAGTCACTCATTCACATCTACTTAAATCATAAATTAATTTGTTCTGTCTTTCTTTCGGAAATAATGTTTCAAACATTGTCTAATATACAGCTCTGTTATTTTAGGCAAAAGAAAGAAAAAGACCCCGTGAACGTGATGTTCATCCAGAACCATCGCCATCAACCTCAGCTCTGGCTGCACAGGACGACTCTCCCCGGAAAAAGAAACTTAGAAGAGAACTGCTGCTGCAAAAAGATAAGAATAAGGAAAAAACGAAAAAAATCCGTGCCCTTGGTCAATCACTGAAAACAGCACACAAAAAAGTAGCCTCTTTAAAAATAATTGCTGAGGAATTAGAGCGACAAAATTTACTATCTCAAGAAAATTTAGTTTTAGTTCAAAATATGAGCAAGGTTAACATAGAAATATTGAACAGAAAAATGGGGAGAAATGTTCAATATTCACCTGAACTTAGGAAATTTGCCCTGACATTAAATTTTTTTTCACCAAAGGCATACAACTATGTGAGAGATGTTTTTGACACTTGTCTCCCGCATAGCAAAACTATTGCTAAATGGTTTCAGAATGTGGATGCTGAGCCTGGTTTTACCAAGGAATCAATAAATACCTTAAGAAATAAGGTTCAATCATCTGACAGACCAATAATTTGTTCATTAATTATCGATGAAATAGCCATACGGAAACATTTAGAATGGGATGGAAAAAAATTCCATGGTTATGTGAACTGTGGTACAAATTTAAACGATGACTCTAATGCTTTAGCCAAAGAAGCTTTTGTTATAATGTTGGTTTGCATCAATGGAACTTGGAAATTACCTGTCGGTTACTTTCTTACAGATTCTTTGAATGGCAGTCAAAAACATTCAATTGTATCTCAATGCATCCATCTGATTGAAGATACGGGAGCCAAAGTTATGTCAATCACATTCGATGGTGCTCCATCTAATACCGCTATGTGTCATAACTTTGGATTCTTATTTAACATTTCAAATATACAGACAAGTTTCAGAGTTACAGATCACAATGTATATATTTTTTATGATCCATGTCATATGATAAAACTTGTTCGCAATGCATTTGGTGAAAAGAAAATCCTAATTGATTGTGATAACAATTTTATTCAATGGAAATACATAGCGCTTCTAGAGAAGCTGCAAACTAGCGAGGGCTTACATTTAGGGAATAAGTTACGTCGCGCTCATATTATTTTTTTCAAACAAAAAATGAAGGTTCGGCTTGCAGTTCAGTTACTTAGTGCATCAGTAGCCGATGCTATTGAGTATTGCGAAAAAAAGCTGAATCTTGAGGATTTTAAAGGTAGTCAGGCAACAGTTAAATTTATTAGAATTGTAAATAGCATTTTCGATATTTTAAACAGCAGAACCCTAGTAGCACCAGGTTATAAAAAAGCATTATGTCAAAAAAATATAGATCGATCTGCGGAATTTATCAGTAGTGCAATTTTTTATCTTTCAAAGTTGAAATTATCTAATAATGAGCAAGTAATCATGTCTGACAGAAAAACTGGGTTTATTGGATTAATAATTTCATTATCAAGTTCTTTAGGATTGTACAAAGAACTTGTTTCTGAGAGAAAAACATTACTGTACCTTCCGTTGTATAAGATTAGTCAAGATCATTTAGAATTATTCTTTTCGTCAATTAGATCAAGAGGTGGCTGGAATAATAACCCAACCGCTCGACAGTTTCTAGCTGCTTACAAAAGGCTTCTGGTTCGAGCAGAAATTAGAGAGGGCGGTATGGGTAACTGTATTCCATTAGATCAAATCCCTATTCTAAGTAGTTCTACAAAAAATGTAAGGTCTGAAGATGTAATTAATAGTAGTTTATCTAACCATAGTTTAATAGACATAAATGAGCCTTCTGATGATCTAGAAACTATTTGGAAGGATCATGACTACATCATGAATGCACCTGTTATAAGTGAATGTTCATCCCAAATTGTGCAATATATTGCTGGTTATGTTTCGCACCAATTACAAAAAACAATAAAATGTGAAACATGTGTCACAGCATTGATTGGTACTAGAGATCGGTTTCTCAATTCCCTAATTGAATTTAAAAGCCACGGCGGTCTGACTTACCCATCAAATGATGTTATCAAGATATGTTTGAAATCGGAACATTTTCTGAGAGTTAATGAAAATTGTATTCACACCAAACATTTTGTACCTTTGCTGATAAGCAAAATAATATCAAGTTTTCTAGGCACCCCTATTTTCAGCTGCTTAGAACGTCACGTATTAGAAAATGATGTAAATCATATATATTTTTTAATAAAAGCTGTATGCACAAAATACTTAAATATCAGAATCTATTTTATTGTAAAATCTCGATCACAACAGGACAATCCAGTTCGGAGCCAATTAACAAAAATGATTCTGTTTAAAGGGCAGTAAAATATTGGTAGTTTTTGACCTTCGTGACTGTAATATTGACTGCCATCAATTGTAGGAGCAAGCGAAATGCCACGTTCCTACAAAAAAATTATTTTTGTTGAAGCACACAATACTGAGTTTCACCCAAACTTCCCCATAAGTAAATACATAACTGCAATAAATTAGAACTTACTGGAAGCAAGGGGTTAAGTGATAAAATAGAGTTGTAATTTCTATGTAAGTTATAGGACCTCACCTATATTGAATGAATTGTTCGTTTTTATTTACTACTAGCTAATCTAGGAGTCATTTTCTAATTTTGTAAATGTTTTGATTTTGGATAAGATTAAAGGACCTTTGTATTTCTAGCCCAAAACTTACTTTATTTCATGTCTGAGATAATTTTTATGTTTAACCCCCCAGCTTTTTCATTAATTATTGCCACCGTCGCAAAAAGAAGTTATGTATAAAAAAGCCTCGTTGGAGTAATTAAAAATACTGCTCTTCATTACACACTACAAACAGCAAGTAACAGCGTAACAGCAAGTAGATTTTTTTACTGCATATGGGGACTCCGAGATTGAAGGCATCAAATTCCTCAATCTCGTAAGCTAATCTATAATAACAAAAATGTTTTATTGCTGCTTCTGTTTACAGTATGTAATAGACAGTATTTTATATATAAACATAATGTCAATAAATATAAATATACTATAGGTATTATGTGTTCTTTAATAATAAAAAATTGATTTACTACAAACTACAAGCAGTTTTTTTCTTTCTGGGTAGAAGTATAATCGTGTCTTCCATCAGTCATATACTGCAAATGAACATAACATGTTCATGACTGAATAAAATATATACATTATCAATTTTTATATATTATTGGCCACAAAACAGCAGTCGAATGAAAATCACGGTTACGGTAATGTTAGTCACTTAAGTTTTAATTGTGGATGGCGAAATTGGCCATATAGAAACCCTGAATAACAATATTTCATTAAATTTTATTTGAAAAAGATTATTTCTACAAATAGCTCAACCAGAACGTTAATCCCATTAGTTACGCCACTGGGAATAGCGCTTTGGTGCCATTTGGTATCAGAAATGTCAGTCGCGGGTTCCGTCCTCTCTCTTTCCTTGTCTAAGACTCTGACACTCTGACTCTGAGAAAACAGCACAGGTTATGTGATATGTCAAAATTGTCAAAAAAAGATCTTTGCCGTTTCATAAATATTCCAACATCCCTAACATCTGGAATCACGTGACTATCCTCGAAAATTCATCTGCTCACTGGATAGATGGGATTTTGGAACGCAGTATATAATTAAATTTTGACACCTACAAAAACTCCGAAGGAGCAACAAATGTGTCAACTAACCTCGCTACAGTTCTAGTTAAAGATATATTCATCAAGTTGTCAAGTAGATACCGTCAACCTTCAACTGATTTATAGCGCATTATTTTTCTTGATTGGAATAGGTCACCAAGCAGACAAGCTGAACCCCAACCACAACAGCCTCTGCCTCCAGAGAGGGTAAGTTAGAAATTACATATACCGGGTGTCCCAGAATTTCCCTAACACGTGATATTCTCATTTCTCGTCACAAATAAAAGGTCAAACGAAAACTGAGTGGTATTTTGAAAGTACTATAGGGTCTATCATATAACGCTTTCAAAACATTTTTTTTTACTTGAACCCCTAAAACTTATTTTATTTCAAATAGTGTCCAATTGCTTTTCCTACCAAAATTAAGTCTTTATTTTATTTAAAATGTTGTAGGATGTTTAATTTTTACACAAACCTATTGTTTCCGTAAAGTCATAAGCATAAAAAAATAAAATAAATAAAATAAGGATTTGTTGGTAATAAAAATAGATACGAGAGAAAACTAAGTAGGCCTTTCTTTTCAAACAAGAAGTACCCAAGCCAACACCAGGTTCTAGTGAACAACCAGGCTCTGCCAAGGAGTCACTCATTTAAGCTGTTAGGAGTCAACATTACAGAAAATCTGATCTGGCACGAACACGTCGCGTCAATTGCAACAGCTGCTGGTAAAAAGCTTGGGTACCTATTTAGAGCCAGAAAGTATTTCTCACCATGTAACCTCCTCACGCTATATAAAGCCCAGATAAGATCTTGCTTGGAGTATTGCTCTCATGTCTGGGGAGCTGCTGCTCCTACTACCCTGTCTATACTAGATACCGTCCAGAGAAGGGCAGTTCGACTAATTGGCGATCCGGCCTTAACGCGCCACCTTCAGTCACTTCCTCTATCATTCCGCCGCTCACTGCTCCTATCAGATGTACCCGTGCGACCGCTGCATCTCATCCTAAGACGGTCGTTCTTCATACATCAAGAACTGAGCGGTACAACCGCACATTTATCCCAGGGTGTCTAAGGCTTGGAATGGACTGCCAGAAGATGTATTTGTTGGGCCTGCGGGTATCGGCCCATTCAAATCTCGCGTTAACAAACTTCCCCTAACATAACCCTTTCACAGCAGCCGCGGTACTCTGGTATTTAGGCTCTGCCTGCGCGGTCTGCTCAGTTATAAAAAAAAATAGTGTACTGATTGACCTATCATACCATACTTTCGAAAAAAAATGTTTTGTACTTCAACCCATGAAATTCACTCCCAACTTTTTTTTCGAATAGACTGAATCATTTGAAAATGAGGATTATAATATGGTACAAAAAAATTTAAAAATGTCTTTTGTTTCCACAGGCAGGTCGCCAGAACGCGTCCCAGGTGAGGTTGGTGACAGTGATGCCACCCAAACAACCTGATTCTCAAGGAGCATGTCCAGACACATGCTTGTGACAAGATGTACGAGAGATAACAGATTTGATGTAGTGTCTATGTCTATATTTGATCTGTAATAAATATGTATACGTCATATTTGCTTCTAATTACTCTGTCTTTGATTCTTCCAGACGTTCTTTTCTGTTCTGAGGTAACACCAAACCATATGACAGCAACTATGTTGACAGCACTGCATACCGTCACAAAATCCATGGTTTTCTAGTCAGTCACTGAGAATGAATGATAGAGTAGGGTGTCATCAGCATACATGTGTGTCGCCTACTTTTGACAAACTTGGCGAACTGACTTGTGTATAATGTAAGAAGCAGTGGTCCCCGTACAGAACCCTGTGGGACTCCAGATTTAACTACCATCGGCATCGAACTCTGAGATCCAAGCTTAACAATAATTTGGCTACGTTTCTCGAAATTTGACATAAAGAGTTGCATGGGCTCGTGACACGGTCCACATGATTTTAAAATTAACAGAAGTGTGGTATGGTCAATAGTGTCGAAGGCCTTACTATAGCCCAAAAGCACTTCTAATAACTGGAGTATATCGTTTACTATGTTAAGCAACGCAGTTGTACAGCAGCTATCTCCGGCTCTAAAGCCAGACTGAGTTCATTCATTTATTCATTTATTTGTATTGTACTATACAAATATTACCACCTCGAAGGCTATGCCTTGTTTGAGGTATTGGCATTGAATATACACTAAAATTTTGCCTAACCTAATTTCACTGCTGTCTCTCTTTGGACTGTTATATTTGTACACTTCTCAATGATTTGCTTCTTCTTCTTCTTCTCCTTATGCAGATTCGATAGGCAAGTGACAGATTAAAGCGGACAATGAGAAACAAAAACAAAAAAAAACTGAAAGATGGAGAGTTTCTATGAGTAGACTCCGCGATTTTTTTTCTAATGTGAATATTTTCCTAATAAATCATTTTTGAGCTCGACGATTTTTTAAATCCTATGATTTGCATAATGTTAATTCAACTAACAAAAAATAACACAAAAGAGAATAAAAATTTTTATTCGCTTACAGTAATACCTATACTCTGAATTTGATGAGAATGACCCATTTGCATCCAATGCATGCACGATTTATGACGTGTTTAGTAAACGAGCGTATTCGCTACGCTCCTTTGCATAGGGCACCCTGAAGATGGTTTTCCCTCGATATTTTCGAAACAATTCACAATAAAATTACGAAATTAGGTACGATGGGTCAACTTCTGACGCTGAATCTGATTTTGGATTTAGAATTTCACAATTTTAATCAGAGGCGTATCATACGGGAGGAGTTAAGGGTAAAAATAACCCCATTTTCTAAATGGTAATTTTTTGACAGTTTGATTTTAGAATATGGTATTTCAGGGATTTCCACGTAAAAATGGTCTCTTAGTACATCTCGATAGGGCTAACAGTTTTCGAGAAAAATGCAAATTATTGAATCGATGCAGGCTATTGTAAATAAATGTTCATCTATTTAGTAAGTGTGCTGTGAAAAACAATTGCAATAATTGATAAACAACTTGAGAACTGTCAGTTTATTCAGTTTAGAGTTATTACAAATCATTTAGGTATTATTTTTAAAGTAACATTATTTAATAAGAGTTTGAACAAATAAGAAATAAAATACTAAGACAAATTAATAGAGAATATTTTTTTAAAGTAAGTGTTGGAAGTGAACGCCACCAGCTTCAATACAACGGTTCAGTCGCCTTATCATTGAATGACGACTCTTTCAAAAGTATGTGGTGTGTTTTTGATTATCAACCATGAATCAACTATTCTATTTCTGAAGTCTTCTTCATTTTGAACAGGCATTTTGTACACTAATGACTTAAGGTCTCCCCATAAGAAGTAATCCAAAGGATTGATATCTGGCGATCGGGGAGGCCAAAACTGTGGACCACCCCTACCTATGCAACGGTTAGGGTCATTTTCATTCAAAACTTGACGCGCAACTAGACTAAAATGTGCTGGAGCACATTTTAAGCGGAGTATCAGTACACCTCTACTTGACAACAAACTCTAAACTTAATAAACTGACAGTTCTCAAGTTGTTTATCAATTATTGCAATTGTTTTTCACAGCACACTTACTAAATAGATGAACATTTATTTATTTACAATAGCCTGCATCGATTCAATAATTTGCATTTTTCTCGAAAACGGTTAGCCCTATCGAGATGTACTAAGATACCATTTTTACGTAGAAATCTCTGAAATACCATATTCTAAAATCAAAATGTCAAAAAATTACCATTTAGAAAATGGGGTTATTTTTTCCCTTAACTCCTCCCGTATGATACGCCTCTGATTAAAATTATGAAATTCTGAATCCAGAATCAGATTCAGCGTCAAAAGCTTACTCATCGTACCTAATTTCGTAATTTTGTTATGAATCGTTTCGAGAATATCGAAGGAAAACCGTCTTCAGGGTGCCCCATGCAAAGGAGCGTAGCTCCCTTAGGAAGCATTTCCGGACCCATGTTCATATGACATTTTCTTTCTATTTTTCGGAGTACTATTCGTGGTTAAAGTTTGTTAACATACATAATTAACACCCTGTATATATTTTTGGTTTAAAGTGTCCTTTCACCGGGCTATATCGTTATCACCATCATGGTTATGGTCATAGCGATTATAATGAGGCATGTAAAGACGATGGTGACCTCGAAAGTGCCCTTACGGTACACCGCTGATATTCAGCATCACTTTGGTCTTCGGTCAATGGTCAGTCCGCTCTGGAACCGGTCCAGCGTCCACTGCTGATGGCAAGACGTACCCACAAGAAACGGAGAAAGAACTGCAAGGGGTCAAGGATACTATCTAACCGTTACGCCTGACTATCTCTTCTAGCGTATTTATTAACTATTTTTTCTTACTTGGTCCAGGCACATGCTGATAAGATGCGCTAGGTGCAGCACAAACCGCTAGGTCGGCATTGATTGCATCAAAAACACAAAGGATTAGACTGTTCGCTTCAAGGGTCTAGGGTATAGCGTGCGAATTTGAGAATCTAAGAAAATGCGTATTCCCGTGTTAGCGAGGAGGCGTGGCCGCCTGTTCCCTTTCTCCAGTGTGTGTGTCTAGGATCCTACATAACAAAAGTATATATGTTACACTCAATAGACGAATTCGGGCAATGCCCGAAAAAAATACGCAGAACTAGTTTGAGCAAGGAATATTTCCCAAACCAGAAATATTAATTTTATACGGCTATTGAGCATTACCAAATAGGCAGAACTAGTTTTGCGCATCTTGAAATACACAGAACTAGTTTTGCGCAACTTGAAATGCACAGGACTAGTTCTGTATATTTTCTGAATGACCAGCACAATTCTGCTTTTTCCATTTAATCAGCGCCAGCGACGGACTCAAATAAATATAAAGTTGGAGAAGTTAATATATTTTAATAAATACTAACAAATAATAAATCGCCAACTGAGGCTGGTTTGAATTTTGTATTTGATTGTGTGAGCATCAAATTGGCTTGTGCTTCCAAACCTCTTTCTGCGTTTTCACGATTTGTACTTATATTGCAGGAACGTTGGCAAAGAAACCTAACCTAACCTAATCTAACCTAACCTAGCCTAAATGATAGGTTTTTGCTGGTTTTTGACACACAATGCATAACGAATGTTCACTTTGGTTGTTATTCCGTACCACAGAACTAGTTCTGTGCACTTCAAGTTGCGCAAAACTAGTTCTGTGCATTCCAAGATGCGCAAAACTAGTTCTGTCTATTTGGTAATGCTCAATAGCCGTATAAGATTATTATTTCGGGTTTGGGAAATATTCCTTGCTCAAAACTAGTTCTGCGTATTTTTTTTTTCGGGCATTGCCCGAATTCGGCTATTGAGTGTAACATATCCACAAATGGAGCAAGAATGTCCAATCGATGTCAAATAGACATAAATAAATTTGTATTTTATGCACGTTTGTCGCGAACTTCCACATCCATGGCATATCCATTGAATCTACATATATACATCGAATGTACATGCATAGTATATGTAATATAGACCAGGTATGAACATGCATATTTATAACATATACCATGTATATACTTACATACCAAAGTATATACTATGTACATACAGTGGATATGTACATCCACAATCCACAAATGGAGCAAGAATGTCCAATAGATGCCAAATCATCATCATCATAGTCACAATGTCTGAACTCGTAAAATGCATTAAGTCGGAGCTAGAGTATTGCCGACACGAATATTATCAATAGTTTTGAGCATTGTAGCTCGCCATCGTTCGCGATTTGTTGTCAGTTTAGTGGCGCTCTTGACACTCATATCCAGCAACTGTTTCGTCGTATCCACCCCGCGTGTAGGGGGACGGCCACGGCGCCGCCCACTCGGGGCATGACCCTGAACTACAAGTTTCTCCATATTATCGCTTCTGTGCATATGTCCGAAGAATGTAAGCATTCTCGTCGACACAATGGAGGATAGTCTCTTTGAATTGCCGACCTCATCCAGTATGGAGACGTTAGTTCGATGGGTGGTATAAGGAACTCTCAGCATTCTCCTCCATGTCCACATTTCAAAAGCGTCTAATCGAGCTCGATTTGCCTTTTTAACAGTCCAAGTTTCCGAGGCATACAAAAATATGGAGAACACAAGAGACTGAACCAGCGACATTTTTGTAGCTTTAGTGATGTTATTGTCATGCCATATTTAAGTAAGCTTTGTCATGGCCACACGTGCCTGTTGAATGCGCCGTCGAATCTCATTTTCACAGCTACCCGAATTATCGATCAAAGAACCGAGGTATATAAAACTTTGAACTACTTCACAACGGCCTATTGACTTTATTTCTCGATAATTATTATGCTCTCTATCTACGATCATAACCTTGGTCTTACTGTAGTTAATACCAAGCCCATACTCTGCACTACGTTGTTCTAAGATGTTTAATAGAGCTTCCTGAGAAGCAAATAGATATCAAGAAATTTATATTTCATGAACGTTTGTCGCGAATTTCCACATCCATGGTATATCCATTAAATAAACATTCATGTACTTTTAATGCACATGCATAGTGTATGAAAGTTCAATCTAGAGGCAGAAAGATAAACAAACTTTATACTTTCCTTATGCATTTTTATTAATTCAATTTCTAGTTACAATAATAATACTTGGCGAAATCGATTACTGTGATTGTCATCTCTTTCCTGTTGAATGGCATGTCTAAAATCACAAAAAAATCAAGGTTATAAAATTTTGTAGGTGGTTTGTTCCGCTTACGACTTACCATCAAACGCTGGATGCGAGTGTTATCAGTAGCCAGAAGATAAATAACATTGCACATTATTTCACTCGACCAGGTAATCAGGCACAACCAGCACCAACACACACATGCTAACTACGACTCAGAACGCGAACAGCGGAATGGCTAGAAATCAGCAATGGCGGCACTAGTCGTCCTTCGCGCAGGCGTAAACTACTAGATGTATATAGGATACTTAGACCAACATCTTATGTATGTATATTCACATATGAATATACCTACGTGAATATACATAGTATATTATACAAGTGTATATCATTTTTCATATGTACGTTCAACGTCCTATGAATATTCAAAATATACATATTCAAACTGGAATATCTAATGTACATTCTGTGGATGTACAAATCGATGTAGTGTTATATGGGATCAAACAAGGTTCAGGGGTTCTAGAACCTGGGCAGAACCCAAGGCCATCTTCACCTTTGCATGGGAAGCTGGACTTGGGCAGAAGAGTGAAGAGACGTGCAGAACTGCATATATTTTTTTAAAAATTGTTCCAGAAATTGGTTCATTGGTAAGAAAAGACAAATAATAAAAAAATTTTAGAAACACGAATCTTACAAGTGTGCCGTAAATACATCGCAGAAGTAACTGATATTTTTATATTCTGTAATAATATCTGAAGATCTTAATTGTCACAGATAATTAAGCAAAATTGGTGGACAAAATAAATACACGATTGATTTTAAAAAAAATCATGAACCGTTTTGTTATGCTCTATAGAGGATGAAGTAAGGAAAGTGACGAAATAATGGTTGCTTCTATACGGTTTCGATTTTCATTGTTTCAAGAATAACTGTTTTTGTTATGTTAGCGTTATTTAATTAACGAAGAAGCCTACCGAGATTTAAGCAACGGTCTTTACCCTGGAAAACGCAACCGACAGCGCGTGTGTATGGATGGTGTTTATTCAATAAATATAGCCTAAAAAAAACAAAAAACACGCTTTTAAAGAAAATCGAAATAAAAATTTGGAAACAATTTTTAAAATCAGCTTAGAACGACAATGAACGAAAAATATAAGTATGATTTTGAAAAAAGCGTTGGCTTTTGTGCCGTCAGGCACGTATCCAGGATTTGGTTTTGGGGGTCCAGATTAGAGTTGCCACCTTAAATCCTTAAATTTGCGCGGGGGGGGGGGGGGGGTGCAAATTTGTGGATTCCATTCTTTAGACGGCATTTTATAACGTTCTGTTTTTAATTCGATGTTCTTTAAAAACGTGTTTTCCTAAATTATATTTATTTTGAATTTTTCTGTCAGCTTTATAATAAAATCTTTTTTTAAACTGTATTTATTTCATTAATTTTGTAGTTATGACGTGAATTCTGTGAGCTCACTTGTGTTTATTGTCGGTACATATATCATTTATTTAAATACCCAGATCAAGATGCTTAAGTAATGACATTGCACATAACAGCAGAGTGATAATTATGAATAAATAGCAAACGTCAGTACAATAATAATAATAAAAGTTACTGAGAATGAATTTAATTTTGAGAAATGCTTTATTTGTAAACATTAACTACAGCTTACCTTTTTGGGGACATCGCTCATTTGACTTTCAAATATTGAATCATTGGAACGACTATTTATCTTACGAACTATTTTATATTTGTATATCGCGTTGTAGTATCGCATTTGTGGTGTTTTATATTGACCTGAGTAACTACAGTTTCTTTATAATTATTCTATTTTTTTTTCATATAATTACATTTATACCTCATCAAGATAATCTAACGCCTTTGGTCGATGGTAATTATCATCAAACTAGTTAGGTACCAGCTTGAAATAATTGAGGATCTTTGCCTAAGGTTAGTTACCATTCCATTGGATAAGCTACTGCTTTTGTAGTCAAGTACATGTACTCAGATAACAAATATGTAGCATGTGCGCTTATCATACTACTCATAAACTCATAAGTTTTTCCATAAAAACAATTGCATGCCATAAAAATGTTATTAATTTCAAATCACACATAATATCATGCCTAAGTACATCTTTATTTAGCTGTCGCAAGTGTACTGATGAATATAGAAATATTTGAAAAGGATGAGACAGTGCCTGACACTCAAATTTGTGTTAAACGACGACTTTTTGTAAAAAAGAGGATCCGAGCCAAATTTTTGCTTCTAAATGTTCCAATTATTTGATTTGTAGCTTTCGATCACTTCTCGAAAAATAATGTGGACTTGTGGACTAAGGCAATTTTTGCGTTGAAGTGGACATTCATAGTGACTAACAGATCATGTACCTAGGCTCATCGTCCATTAAAGATATTTTATCTAATATTTGGCTGGACTTAGGCACATGCTGCACTGAACTGAAAACTATTTTAAAAAACTGATATGCTCATATAATCACTTAGGTAGGTAGGTCTTGCAACAATTTTACCGTAAAGCTAACAAAAAGTTTGCATATATGGCACTGATAGTCTATAATTTTCATGTGGCTTAGACACTTTTTGCACTGCACCCTTCAAGTATTTTTTGGACATACATAATTTATAGTGATACATTTTTATAAAATAAATGTATGTACTCATAACGGACTAAGTTAGTTTCTAGCATTTTTGGCAGTTGTGATGAATAAATCTACACTACTACTACATAAACCTTAATTAAACGAAGTTTCAATAATATGATAATACATTATTTTAGCTTTTAGCCCCAGGACTAGTAATGAATCTCTTCCTGAGGCCGAATTATAAAGCTGTCATCAACGTATCTGAACAAGCAGTATGCTGTTCACAACTATAATAATCAGAACTGCAATATTACACTTTCTTTGCATGGAGATCCTCTAAACAAACCTAATTATGTCAAATTTCTTGGGATATCAGTCCACGAGAATTTCAACTGGAAGGCACATTGTGAGCACATGTGCACAAAATTCAGCTGTCTATGTTATTTACAGTGAAACCTCAGGACAATGGTATTGGTAGATCCACTCCTAACTGTTTATCATGGCCACATATCCTCAAGGCATGGTATATGTTTTTAGGAAGCATCGGGTGCCGCCAAAGACGTATTTTTGACCCAAAAGAGGATGTCTTGTAGGTGTCTTGCAGAGAACATCTTGTAGAGAACTTCTAAAACATTTTAGAATACTCACGTTGCCTTCTATAGCTAATTTATAAAACTCAAAGCACACTACTATGTAATAATGATACTAGAGGTCATGATAAGTTAGTGGTACCGCTTCACAAATATAGAATAGGGCGACAATCTCCCACATATTTGGGTATAAAAATGTTTAATAAATTGGATATTGAGGTCACGGCTTCTCATGATGTAGTTATATTTAGAAGCAAATTGAAAAACCTATTAACAGAGAAATGCTACACTACGCTAACGAAGAGTTTTTAATCTCATAGATATATATTTTTTGTAAATTTTATTTTTTTAAAAATGCAATTTCATAAATATCAATAATCCTTTTGACCTTTTCCATGATGTAATTGAATCGGTGAGTGATTTTTCTAAAACATACGCGCTTTCCATCCTCGCCGCGGTAGTAATACTGTGTCAAAATTTCATTAAAATCAATACAGCCATTTTCGGGTTACGCATATAATGCATATAACGATCTAAAACTATACACGTATGTACACCTACATCACAAATTCTAAGTCCCTTTTGGTTTCTATAATAAGCAAGCAAATGTTCGGATGGACCTAAAAAAGTATATTATGCCGCTAGGTTTTTCATTCACAGGCCAATGGACAGCCCATTATAAATACAACAAATTTTTCAGTTTTACTACCCCCCACCCTCCAACCACCCCAAATTCACCCCCACCAAAAAAGGTAGAAAATGATCAGCAACTCCTAAAATGCCTAAAAACAAAGTTTGAGCTGTTTTTATATTTTTGGTGTTTTTATTATTGCTACTCCACCACTGACACGATTTTTCCAAAACATACGAGTTTTCCATCCTCGCCGCGGTAGTAGTACGGTGTCAAAATTTCATTAAAATCAATTCAATAAGTTTGGCGTTGCGCAATATAGAACGATCTAAAGCAATACTCGTATGTATAAATCACAAATTCTAAGTCCCTTGGTTTCTATAATAAGCAAGGCAATGTTCGTATGGACCTAAAAAAATATATTATGCCGCTAGGTTTTTCATTCACAGGTCAATGGACAGCCCATTATAAATACAACAAATTTTTCAGATTTACAACATCCCACCCCTCAACCACCCCAAATTTTGGAGTTAATATGTTTTACTTCCCACACCGATAGGTGAGGGGAGTATTGTGATCGCGAAAATTTTCGATTTTGAGATAACACGCTTTTTGGAGGTTTTATGATGTGTACATAACGAAAATCCACGTCATTCATTTCCGTCGGTCGGTCTGTCGGTCTGTCGGTCTGTCGGTCTGTCGGTCTGTCGGTCTGTCGGTCTGTCGGTCTGTCGGTCTGTCGGTCTGTCGGTCTGTCGGTCTGTCGGTCTGTCGGTCTGTCGGTCTGTCGGTCTGTCGGTCTGTCGGTCTGTCGGTCTGTCGGTCTGTCGGTCTGTCGGTCTGTCGGTCTGTCGGTCTGTCGGTGTGTCGGTCTGTCGGTCTGTCGGTCTGTCGGTCTGTCGGTCTGTCGGTCTGTCGGTCTGTCGGTCTGTCGGTCTGTCGGTCTGTCGGTCTGTCGGTCTGTCGGTCTGTCGGTCTGTCGGTCTGTCGGTCTGTCGGTCTGTCGGTCTGTCGGTCTGTCGGTCTGTCTGTCTGTCGGTCTGTGCGCGTTTTTCTAGCCTCGTAATCTCAGTAACCGCTACATGGATTGTGATGAAATTTGGGCAGCGATATGGTGTGGGGTCATAGTAGGTAATGTTTTTATAATTTTGAAAATCGGTGCATGGGCGGCGGACTAATTAGCAAAAAACAAAAGAATTAAATATTCCTCAAACTTCGTTTTTAGGCGTTTTAGGGGTTTCTGATCATTTTCTACTTTTTTTTGGTAGGGGCGGTTGGGGGGTGGTGGGTTGTAAAATTGACAAATTTGTTGCTTTCGAAATAGACTGACCTGTGAGGGAAGACCTAGCAATATAAATAACTTTTTTAGGTCCATCCGAACATTGCCTTGCCTATTACAGAAACCAAAGGATACTTTTTCTGGTGTAAACATACGGGTATTTCTTTAGATCGTTCTATATTATGTAACGAAAAAACTGTTGAATTGATTTTAATGAAATTTTGACACAGTATTACTGCCGTGTCGAGGATGGAAAATGCGTATGGGTTTTATAAATCGTGCCAGTGGCCGCCACTGGAAGAAATAATAAAAAAATTAAAAATATAAAAACAGCTCAAACTTCGTTTCTAAGTGTTTCAGAGGTTCCTGATCATTTTCTGAGCTTTTTTGGGTGGGGTGAAATTGGGGTGGTTGGGGGATGGGGGGTTGAAAAACTGAAAAATTTGTTGTATTCATAATAGGCTATCCAGTAACCTGTGAAGAAAGACCTGGCGATATAAATTACCTTTTTAGGTCCATCCGAACGTTACCTAGCCTATTACCGAAACCAATGGACTTAGAATTTTCTGTATACATAGAGTATTTATTGCTTTAGATCGTTTTGTATTTTGTAACGTGGAAACTATTGAATTGATTCTAATGGAATTTTGACACATTATTATTACTGTGGTGAGGATGGAAAACGCGTATGCTTGTTAGAAATCGTGTCAGTGGCAGCGTAGCAATATTGATAATAGGCTGTTCATTGACCTGTGAAGGAAAGATCTAGCAGCATAAGACAATTTGGGGGGGGGGGGGGGAGGGGGTACTGGCGATGATTTGATTACAAGGGGATCTCAGACTAAAGCTTCATGCTATGGGAAAATAATAAACTGGTATCACCGTAATGTGTGGGAAGTACTGAGTCAATCAACTTGACTTCATTTTTTTGATTTATCTCAAAATTATGTTTCTGCACTTATACTGTTTTTGGACTCACGATTCAATTTAAATTCTATGGAAATAAAGCTCTGTTGTTGTTGCTGTAATTATAACGCCGATGATTTTTCCGAATAGCCCGTTTACCCGAGCATCTGCCGCCACTGTGCCGAAGAACCAAAAGCGTCGCCAGAGGAGTCGCTATAAAACGGCGCCGAAGAGTTCATCAGCTTCAGTCCGCCGTCCGCCATGTTGATAAAAAGCTTCGTCCTGCTAGGCGTCCTTTTCGCCGTCGCCCGCTCGGCGAGGATCCCGAGGAACATCCCGGTGGAGGTGCGGTACGACGAGATCACCGGCAAGGAGCTGAAGCAGCAGGAGGGCCTGCCTCAGCAGCAGGAGGCGGACCTGCAGGAGATCGGCTGCAGCAGGGATGAGATCCTGCAGCGGTTGAAGCAGGAGCAAGCGCCTGCTCAGGCGGTCATAGCTACGGTCACTGAGGATCTGGGGAACGTCAGGGACTCCTTGGCTCAGGTAAGTCAATCGTACTTATGTTATTTCTTTTAAATAAAAATTAAATTTCCGTGGATTTGTTCTGTGATTTTTCTTTTTGTTCAAGAAATTAGATAAATAGCATTAAACTGGTTTACCTCTTATTTGAATAATCGCTCTCAATTTGTTAAATTGTCTGAAAATGTAACTTCTGAAAAATTAAACATCATAGATGGAGTACCACAGGGATCTGTATTAGGTCCCAAATTATTTCTAGTATATATTTATAACCTAATGACATTGGAAGTAAGTGGTCAATTCACTATATTTGCAGATGATACTACAATCCTCTCGCATGATAACGACACACATGATTTCAAGAAAAACATTGAAAATGATATACGTGTAATCAAAGGATTATGTGACAGTAATTTTTTATCTTTTGCTATCTGGAAAACCAAATTCATGACTTTCAAATGCTTACTTGACGTGATTTACTTAGACAATGAACAATTACGTCAAATATACAACATGAAGCACTCAGGTCTATTTATTGATCAAAAATTGAATTTTATAAATCATATGGATTAATGAGTAAGTAACTTCCTAAGAACAGTTAGAGAAACTCTTGGAAGAAACACCACCAAAGTTGTTATTTTGTATTATTCCAAAGTAGGTTGAACTACAGTATCCCACTGTGGGGTGGCTGTTTTCATACATAAATAAACTGACTTACAGAAGCGAGCAGTTAGATGCATCGCCAACAGTACACTTCTAAAACTTCATGCAAGCCACTATTTTTAGAATA
This sequence comes from Callosobruchus maculatus, assembly GCA_951848785.1. NCBI lineage: Eukaryota > Metazoa > Arthropoda > Insecta > Coleoptera > Chrysomelidae > Callosobruchus > Callosobruchus maculatus. The sequence goes on along the minus strand of CATOUR010000071.1, from coordinate 29,757,652 downwards.
CAAAATTATGACCGTAATTGCACTATTTATTATGGAAACGACATCATAATATTCAAAAATAAAACAAAATTTGAGACCATAAATATAGAATATAATATAAGACAAGTGAATGATTTTAAATTAATCACCCCCTAATCATCACTCATCAAAGATTCAATTATATACAATACAGAGAACATCTATAACAAATTTTTTACTCTTTAAAAATTCAAAAAGATTTAAAAGTTTTCCGAAAAAAAAAACTTAGAAATGTTCTGTTACAAAAACTTTATTACACACTAAATGAGTTCTATGACGAGTTTTAGTGAATATTCCACAAAGCAGGATTTTAAGGCGAGAAATCTAAACTCAATCACGGTTCTGCTATCATGAATAGAGGGCGCCTCCTACAGCACATCGAACTCTTTTAAATTAACAAAATTTCTTCCGATTTGGTGCATCAATGCGAATATTATAAAAATCATTTCCTCAGTATGTTTTACGTGAAAACGGTATACTTTGTTTAAGCTCCTAAGCTCCCTGTCAAATAGTCATAAATTCATTGGACACCCTGTATAATGGTGAATATTTTTGGAACATAAATTTTATTACCCTATACATTTTTTATTAGAGACGTTTTTTTCTATCTCAAACAGGGAAGCAGTTATCGTCCCACCCACACATCGTTGATATACCCTGTAGGTATTTGGAATTATTTTGGTCTCCTACCACTACCACCCTCTGCATAATTATATTATATATTTTATGTAGGTAATCACTTTTTTATCATTACTCAGGTCTACATAATAACGCAACTGTACTATAGTAGTGTCGGTACTGATTGAGACGTGAAAGAAATGTCAACAAATCTTATACTACTGACTTCAATTGTATCCCCATTGTGCTTCTGATAATTTTTTTCCGGCTTATTGAAACTCTATTCGAAAGACCGTAGAAGAATATTCCATATCCTAAACGCGATTCAACCAAAGCATAGTACAAATTCAATAGTTGACCCTCATTCAAAATAGTTCTAAGATTTTTGAATGCGTATAACTGTATCACGAGTTTTGAGACCACAAAATCACAGTGATTCTTAAAATTGAGACAAGCGTCTAAGAAGACCCTCCAAATCTAAACTCAATGGTGGCACTTTTTTCTGAAAGTTGTGAAATCAATTCAATGTTTTTTTAAATAAAGGTCTATAACTATGAAAGGATCTATTGTTTCATCAAACTCATCTCACCTATGATATGTCTAATTCCTAGCCATACCGCTGGAGTGTGTTTTTTGTATAATAACCAAAGACTGCAAAATTCTCCCAAAAATAAAATGCAATGATGACTTTTTCATAAGAGTCTAAAGATATCTTATTCCAAACTTGAAATATCGAAGAAAAGTAGTAGTTATCATATAACTCAAAAAAGACGCTATTACCCAGGTACTTATTGTTATTAATTTCTCTTTTTTCTACATCAAATTTCATAATTCAATAATCCTTAAATACTAAAAATATTCTTAGTTTAAGATATGAGTACGAAGTGAGTAAGGACATAATAATAAATGCATATAATTTGCAAAGGCAAGAGGCAAGGTTGGCAGAATGTGATGAGTAGGCTATGGAAGAAAAACAAATGCAGTTAAGGAGGCATCAGTTTCATTTCAAAATTAGTTCATTTTCCTTATTAATTCCAAACTTGTTTTATGTTATTTTTTTAAATAGAAACACTTTTATTATAAAAAAACTTAAATTATGAAAATTTATCGTTAAACCTTGGAAATAGAAAGAACAATTAAGTACCCGTGTATAAATAGCTTCTTTTTTGAATTACATGATAACAAATTCTTCCTTGGATATTTCAAGTTAAGAATAGGATATCGAAATGTGGTTTTCACTAGTCTATTTAGGTATCATTTGGATAGATTTTTATGGTAAAAAAATCACATCATTGCATCTGATTTCTCAAACAATTTTGGAGTTTTTGGTCACTATATCAAAAAACGCGCTCTAGCGGTGACACCACGAATTAGTCACATCATAGATAAGATGGAGTTGATGGAATAATAAATACTTTTTCCAAAAAGATCAAGTTTGTTGAAATCCATTCAGTCGTTTAGGAGTTATAGCTGCTAATAAAAAAATATACATTGAATTACCCCCATCACTTTATCCTAATGGACACGTCAAAACGTTTTAAACAGAAATTACTCCAGTAAATCCTAGCTTTAAAGATACAGATTTTTTGGTAAAATTTACTAGGCAGATTTCTGTGAAAAATCACTTTAAATATTCAAGGCAGCGGTTTTTTTTCCTCTGGGAACCGTTAGGACGGAATCCTTTAAGGCCTATTGTTCTCTAACTCTCTAAATGGCACCAAAAAACTACCAAAATTTACCTGTGATACGTGATTCCTTGCTCCTTCCTGCTGCTGTGGCTTTCAAAACCGTTATCGTAAGCTGCACACCCAACCATTATGCATACCACAATATTTTACAATGATCGGTCTTAAAAACGCTAAATATCATAAAAAAATATTTTGGTGGCTATTCATTTTTGGTAACAGATAATGACAGCTAACTCATATAGCATCAAACGGGCGTCCTTATCTAAGGTTGGAATGATGCGGTTCCTTTAGACAATTTAGTCATACATTTTTTTCACTGCAAGTCTCTATGGCGAATAGATACAGCACTTTGCAATCTTATCTGACTAACATGTATAATGTTACCACTGCAATATACCCATTTGTTTATTTTATCACCTCCAGGAGAGCTTGAAAGAAGAAATAGCCTCAGTACAGCCAGAAAAAACGACCAACCTCCCTGAACAAAACGCAGAGATCCTTCCCGCTTCCAGTCCCACCAAAAACCTGGAAGAAAAACCACAACTGTCATCCCAACAGCAAAAGGAAGCCCTAAAACACCTTCCAGAACCAGAGAAACAAGAAAACGCCATCATCTTGAAGAAACTGGGCGGGAGCAGTCCAGGCAACCAACTAGAAGACCTTCAAATCGTGATCAGACAAGCCCAAGACATCGTCTCCAACGGTATCAAGAGGATCAAGGACTTTCAGCCAGAGAAGGGGCAGATCTCGTTGAACCCCCAGCAATGGCACGACCTGGAGAAGGCTTTGGATGAATACTTTGATGAAGAGAAGGCGAAGCTTACTCTGAAACAGACCAGCACGAATACGACGAATCAAAACTTCTTTGCCAATCTAGCAAGCGGGTTCCAAACTATAGCCACGAACTTTGTCCAGAGTATCCAAGGATCCAATAATGCAAGTGGGCCAGCCGATGAAGCAGGGGGTAGTGGAGGTAGCCCTGGGGGATGGCAAGGATTTGTCAGCTTTTTCCAAGGAGGTAAGGGTCATCATTACAGTTGGACAATTTTTAAGTTATTGAAATCTGGTCAAAAGGATAATGTTGAAAATTACCGCGTTGTTTGTAATCAGTGAAAGTTGCCTTAGAAAATGATTTGAAAAACATAATTGCTAATTGGCAACACGGTTTTCGTCGGGTAGGTCAAGATGTATTAATTTGATCCATGGTCAGCTGTTGAATTGGATAAATAGTTAATGACCAAATATGGTGGATGAACATATCTCGCAACTTCGGGAGTCCCACAGGGCTCTCATTTAGGTCCGTTGTTGTTTAACATACTCATTAACGATCTAGCTAGCGCAGGGATAGTGCAATTCGTATGTTTGCAGATGATGCGAATATTTTTAGAACATGTCTGACGCTAAATTATTACAACAGCACTTAGATCGTCTAACACATAGGTGCGTTGTAGATGTTCTACACTTAAATGCCTCAAAATGTTTAAAACTAACGTTCTGTAAGTCTAATTTTCTGACAACAAATGAAACAAAAACTCAAAACTGCGACTGGATTTGTAATCAACATCCTCACATTACCCAGAAAATGACGTTTCATATTAATAGGAAGGCTAATAAAGATTTTCAATTTTTTAGGCAAACCTGAAAACTGAAAGATCTGAGATTTTTGATTTCTGTCAAACGACAATGAAACTGAAAACAAACAAATTACAACAAAGCATGAGGTTACATATTAATAGACAGCCAGATAGAGATTTCAGAATTTTTTGGCAAAGCTGAAAATCTTAACGATCCGAAATTTTTGATTTTCGTCAAACGAGACTGACACTCAAAACAGCGACCAGATTTGTAATAAGAACTCTCAAATTAATTGAAATACGAGAATTCATATTAGTAGACAGCCAAATAAAGTTTCAAAAGATTTTTTAGGTAAATCTGAAAACCTGAACAATCTGAAATTTTTGATTTTTGTCATACAAGATTGAAACTCAAAACTGCGACTGGATTTGTAATCAGCACTCCCAAATTAATCAAAACACTAGGATTCATATTAGTAGACAGCCAAATAAAGATTTTAGATTTTTTAGCCAAACCTGAAAATCTGGACAATCTGAAACTTTTGATTTTTGTCATACCAGACTGAAATTAAAAACTGCGACTGGTTTTATAATCAGCACTCCCAAATTAATGAAAACACTAGGATTCATATTAGTAGACAGCCAAATAAAGATTTTAGAATTTTTAGGCAAACCTGAAAATCTGGACAATCTGAAATTTTTGATTTTCGTCAAACGAGACTGAAACTCAAAACAGCGACCGGATTTGTAATAAGAACTCTCAAATTAATTGAAACACGAGAATTCATATTAGTAGACAGCCAAATAAAGTTTCAAAAGATTTTTTTAGGTAAATCTGAAAACCTGAACAATCTGAAATTTTTTATTTTTGTCATACGAGACTGAAACTCAAAACTGCGACTGGATTTGTAATCAGCACTCCCAAATTAATCAAAACACTAGGATTTATATTAATAGATAGTCAAATAAATATTTTAGATTTTTTAGGCAAACCTGAAAATCTGAGCAATCTGAAATTTTTGATTTTTGTCAAACAAGACTGAAACTTAAAACTGCGACCGGATTTGTAATCAGCACTCCCAAATTAATCAAAACACAAGGATTCATATTAATAGATAGTCAAATAAAGATTTTAGATTTCTTAGGCAAACCTGAAAATCTGGACAATCTGGAATTTTTGATTTTTGTCATACGAGACTGAAACTTAAAACTGCGACCGGATTTGTAATCAACACCCTCAAATCACCCAGAACACGAGGATTCATATTAATAGATAGTCAAATAAAGATTTTAGATTTTTTAGGCAAACCTGAAAATCTGGACAATCTGAAATTTTTGATTTTTGTCATACGAGACTGAAACTTAAAACAGCGATCAGATTTGTAATCAGCACTCTCAAATTAGCCAAAACACAAGGACTCATATTAATAGATAGTCCAATAAAGATTTTAGATTTTTTAGGCAAACCTGAAAATCTGGACAATCTGAAATTTTTGATTTTTGTCATACGAGACTGAAACTTAAAACAGCGATCAGATTTGTAATCAGCACTCTCAAATTAGCCAAAACACAAGGACTCATATTAATAGATAGTCCAATAAAGATTTTAGATTTTTTAGGCAAACCTGAAAATCTGGACAATCTGAAATTTTTGATTTTTGTCATACGAGACTGAAACTTAAAACAGCGATCAGATTTATAATCAGCACTCTCAAATTAGCTAAAACACAAGGACTCATGTTAATAGATAGTCCAATAAAGATTTTAGATTTTTTAGGCAAACCTGAAAATCTAGACAATCTGAAATTTTTGATTTTCATCAAACAAGACTGAAACTTAAAACTGCGACCGGATTTGTAATCAACACCCTCAAATTACCCAAAGCACGAGGATTCATATTAATAGATAGTCAAATAAAGATTTTAGATTTTTTAGGCAAACCTGAAAATCTGGACAACCTGAAATTTTTGATTTTTGTCATACGAGACTGAAACTTAAAACAGTGGCCAAATTTGTAATCAGCACTCTCAAATTAACCAAAACACAAGGACTCATATTAATAGATAGTCAAATAAAGATTTTAGATTTTCTAGGCAAACCTGGAAATCTGGACAATCTGAAATTTTTGATTTTTGTCATGCGAGACTGAAACTCAAAACTGCGACCGCATTTGTAGTCAGCACCCTCAAATTAACCAAAACACGAGGTTTCATATTAATAGATAGCCAAATAAAGATTTTCGATTTTTTAGGCAAACTTGAAGATCTGAAAGATCTGGAATTTTTGATTTCTGTCAAATGACACTAAAACCCAAAAATGCGACCAGATTTGTAATCAGCACCCTCAAATCAACCAAAACACGAGGATTCATATTAATAGACAGCCAAATAAAGATTTTCGATTTTTTAGGCAAACCTGAAGATCTGGAAGATCTGAAATTTTTTATTTTCGCTACGTGAGACTGAAACTTAAAACTGCGACCGCATTTGTAATCAGCACCCTCAAATTACCCAAAACACTATGTTTTTTCTAAATAGGAAGCCATCTAGAGTAGATATATTTGGGTCTTCTTTTGGTGGTTTTAAGTCTTGTCAAAAATAATCCGTAAAATATGCTTTTGTTATATTTGTAAAAATGGTGTTATCCCAAAATAATAATGGATTGAATGAAAAGGGTTAGGTATATAGGTGATAATAACAATGAGTTGAATCAAAACGGGTATATAGGTGACCAATTAAATCTTGAGTGTACGGTGGTCAATCAAATTGACATTATTGTTTCTTAAATTCTCATTTGCATTAAAATGACATATTTGGTTGTTGTTTCAGGTATCCAAACCATATCAAATTCGATAAACAACTTAGGAGGACAAGGCTCCTCAACATCAAACACGGTTCTGGGTGATTCAGCCAGCACGACAGAATCACAGGGCATTTTCTCAAGCTTTGTCAACAACATTTCTCAAGGAGTACAAACGTTTATTGGACAGATACAACAAAATGGAGCAGCAGCGCCTGGTGGAACACAAGGTAATTTTTTGGGAAGGGAATGCGTCAAAATAGCAAGTGATCAAAAAATACCACCCTCAAACTATAAACGATACGAGTTTTAGGAAGCCAGATAACAATTTTAGAGATTTAGTGTGAACTTGAAGATCTGAGGGTCTGAAAATTTTTGATCTTCTTTACCTGAGGCTGAAACTCAAAACATCGTCCGGATTTGAAATTGGAACCCTCAAATCATACACGATGTGAGTTTTCGTCCTGATGGGAAGTCAGTTAGCGATTTTAGATTTTTAGGGTGTAAGTAGGTACTTGAAGATCAGAGGATCTGAAAATTTTTGATTTTCTTTACCTGAGGTTGAAACCCTATACAACGACCAGATTTCAATTTGGCACCCTCAAACTATACACGATACGAGTTTTCGTCCTGTTAGGTAGCCAGATAACGATTTTAGAAATTTAGGGTGAACTTGAATATCCGAAATTTTTGATATTCTTTACCTGTGGATGAAACTAAAGACAACGGCCGCATTTGCAATTAGCACCCTCAAAATATACACGATACGAGTTTTCCTCCTGATAGGAAGTCAGACAACGATTTTAGATATTAACGGTGAACTTGAAGATCTGAGGGTCTGAAAATTGTTGATCTTCTTTACATGAAGCTGAAACTCAAAACAACGGCCGGATTTGAAATTGGCACTCTTAAACACTACACGGGTTTTCGTCTTGATAGGAAGCCATATAACGATTTTAGAAATTTAGGGTCAACTTGAAGATTTGGGGGTCTGGACATTTTTGGTCTTTCTTACCTAAGGCGTACATAAAACAATAACTATTGCTCTTTGTTTTGGATATATAAGCATTATAATATTTAAATAATTTCAGGTGATCCAGGAAGCAATGCTACGACACCAAACCAAGGCCCAATTCAGACCGGCATACAACAAATAGGTATGCAACTATGAAAGTATACCATAACGAAAAATGTGACCCTCGATTCCTTATTACTCCTGTTATTTTTGTAGCTTGAAAACCGATCAACAGTGTTTCAAAATTTAATCTACTCTCACCTAGCAAATTGTCTCCTCACCCAAAACACGAAACTTCATCTTAATAGAAATCCAAATAAAGATCTTCGATTTTTTAGACAAACCTGAATATCGGATATCTCAGAATTTTTTGATTTTTGTCAAACGAGACTGAAACTCAAAACTATTAACAGTGTTTCAAACTTTAATCTACTTACAGCGAGAAAAGTGTCTCTAACTGTCCTACCTCCATTGGATTAACACAAAATACCCAGAATTGAAAAAAAGCTATGCTGCTCGGAATGGACATCCTTTAATCAAAGGCTTATCCAATACAAAAATACTATCTATGTAAACACAGATAGCCGGGGGCTAGGAGAGCCTTGGCAAGTAACTTCTATAGGTACTTTTCAAAAATGGTCACCAGAGTGGTGGGGAATGTTCAGTCCAAAAGGATACTAAGGGACCTTTGAGTTCTAATACTGCAGATGCTTTCAGACTGAGCAGGAATAAACTACGAAAGGTGGTTGGATTTACATTCAGTGCACATCTGCAAAAGTTAGGGATCGATGTGCAAAATTATTTATGCAGGAAGTGCGGTGAGCTAGAAAAAACAGCTAAGCGTGATATCAACGATTGGTCTCCCTTGAGTAAAAGCAGGAGCTCTTACCTAAATGGAGGTCAGGAGAGCATAGTCCAATGCATCTCAAAGTTCGCAAAGGACTATGACTTTGACCAGGATAGCATAAGCCTTAAGGCTGAGCCTCTGAGCATAAGCCTTAAGGATGAGCGGCTACTTGGTAACTGAACCCTATCCTCACCACTACTGAAAAAATGGAGTAAAGTTGATTGACTCAGTACTTCCCACACATAACGGTGATACCATTTTATTATTTCCCATTGCATGAAGCTATAGTCTGAAATCCCCTTGGAACTGAATCATCGCCCACCCGCCCGCAAAAAACATCCAACACATAGTTTCTTGTGTCTCCCTCTTCAGGAAATATGCATTAAAAATCAATTGAACAATTTTCGCATTACAGAATCTAGAACGATCTAAAACAATACTTGTATGTATACATCACAGTCCCGTGGGTTCTATAATAAGCATGCAATGTTCGGTACGGTAGTGTATCATGTCGCTAGGTTTTTCATTCGCATTCGCGTTTTTCATTCGCATATCAATGGACAGCCCATTACGAATACAACAAATTTTCCAGTTTTACAACCCCCACCTCCCAACCACCCTAAATTCACCCCCACTCAAAAAAAGTATAAAATGATCAGGTGTAACAATAAAAATGTTGCTTGGTCATGAACGACCAGCCAACACTTTTATTTCTCATAGCAACCAGTAGCTCAGTAGGATTGCATAAGACTAGGGTATGTAGGTGCGTGCGTGTGTGCGTGAATGTGTGAGTCTCGTTAGCCGCCAAGAAATGAAAACTAGGACAACAATGGTTTAATAAAGATTTATTTTAGTATGTATACGAATGCAGTACATTTAATTTTTTTTTTTTTAAAAAAGAACTTAGCTTCAGAAGGAAGTCCTCGTAGTAGTGCCCTTCCGAAAGGAAGGTGGTGCTCCAGAGAAGGCTGGCTTTTTGAGGAGTTCAGGTGGTGCCCCAAAGGTGTGGTGTCCCCAAAGAAAGTTTTCTTCAGGAGTTCAGGTTGTGCCCCAAAGGTGTGGTGTCTTCATGGTGGCACCCCGACCAAGAAAAGTGGTCTTCATTGAGGCACCCCGCCAAAAAAGGGTGGTTCTCCTGTGAAAGAGTTATGGCTGGTATTAGCACCTTGTGGAGAACTTCACAGGACTTCACGATCTGTTCCTGAAGTATGGATCTTCATGCGTTCTTACATTTTGATAAATTGCATTCATATACTTCAGAAACAAATCTATGAAGTGGCATGGGGGAATTAAAAAGCCAAAAAGCAGATAACTTTCAAATGTTCACATGGTAAAGATTAAAAAAAATATAGATATATACAAGAGCGAATAGTTTAAAAAAAAATTCTTAAATACTTTGCATTTTCAGTCCTACCGGATCTTTTCAGATATATAGTGATAAATAAAATAAACGTACAAAGTATGTTCAAAAATTCACAAACTTTCTCCTCACGCCTTGTAAAACAAAATTACAAAAATGTCCAAAAGATCTTTTCATTGCGTTCTCAATTAGCAAATCTGAGTGATAGGTATTTTTACGTAAGGAATGTCATAAAAAAAATGTGAAACATTAAATACACACAAGATAAGGCATCTTAACACAAAAATATATGGCTAGAAACAAAGAGTAGTGTTCAGCGAATCTTTTGTTAGGTAATTAATAAATATACAGTGTATGATTGACTTGATATTTAAGGATTAAAATGTTCGCCATCACATGTTCATGAAAAGAAACGTATAAATCAGAAAAATCACATTCCTACACAAAATCATATTCCTAAAATAAATATGCAGAAGCAATGAAAATATGGGAAAGCTTAGTAATTAAATCGTTATGATTACCTTGATTAAGACATAATGGCACAGACACAAAAGATTGTCTTAGAGAGACATAATTACGTTAGCTGTTAACTGTTCGAGTTCAAAACGCAAAAGGAAGGAGATATGTGTTTCGACATAAAAGGTAACCTTGGTGGAGAGCAAGAGCCTAAAACGTCTAAAAACGAAGTTTGAGCTGTTTTCATATTTTTAGTTTATTTAATATTGCTGCGCCGCCAGTAGTTTCCACGTTATAAAATACAGAACGATCTAAAGCAATACTCGTATCTCTTACATCGGAAAAAATTCTAATTCCTTTGTTTTCTGTAATAGGCATAAGGCAATGTTCAGATAGACCTAAAAAAGTAATTTATGTCGCTAGGTCTTCCTTCACAGGTCGGTGGGCAGTCTATTATGAATACAACAAATTTTTCAATTTTACAACCCCCCACCCCCCAACCACCCCAATTTTCACCCCCACACCAAAAAAAGTAGATAATGATCAGGTACACCTAAAACGCCTTAAAACGAAGTTTGGGGAATATTTGAAATTTTTCTTTTTTTGCTAATTGCTCTGCCGCCAATGCACCGATTTTCAAAATTGTAGCAGCATTACCTACTACGACCTTACAGCATACTGCTGCCCAAATTTCATCAAAACCCATGCAGCGGTTACTGAGATTACAAGGCTAGAGGAACGCGCACAGGCAGACAGACCGACAGACCGACAGACCGACAGACCGACAGACCGACAGTCCGACAGACCGACAGACCGACAGACCGACAGACCGACAGACCGACAGACCGACAGACCGACAGACCGACAGACCGACAGACCGACAGACCGACAGACCGACAGACCGACAGACCGACAGACCGACAGACCGACAGACCGACAGACCGACAGACCGACAGACCGACAGACCGACAGACCGACAGACCGACAGACCGACAGACCGACAGACCGACAGACCGACAGACCGACAGACCGACAGACCGACAGACCGACAGACCGACAGACCGACAGACCGACAGACCGACAGACCGACAGACCGACAGACCGACAGACCGACAGACCGACAGACCGACAGACCGACAGTCAGACCGACGGAAATGAGTGACGTGGATTTTCGTTATGTAGACATCACAAAACGCCCAAAAAACATGTTATCTCAAAATCGAAAATTTTCGCGATTACAATACTCCCCTCACCTATCGGTGTGGGAAGTAAAATTGGTTATCCAGACCAGTACTCCAAACAAAACAAATAATTCCAACGGTACATCTTATTGACACAAATTGCTTTCCTTGACGATATCTTGATCATTATGGAATGTTCACAAAAACATGGACAGCAGGGGTGTCTGCTTGGGGTATGATGATTTTACGGACTAAGGAAGATCTAAAACTGATATCAAGTTTCTCCTCCTCAAATCAATTTAGTAGATCTCATTCATGTCCTAATACTGACGTACTATCCATATTTTAGGATCAGCCATAAACAACTTCATCCAGAACAACAGGCCCCCAGGCTCATCTGGTGACGAAGGTACTGCTGGTAACAACACGAACATAATTCAGTCCATTGGAAATGCCATCCAGCAATTCAATCCATTCAGACCAGGAGAACAAGGATCACAGGGAGGATTACCTGCAATCCAAGGCCAAAATCCTGCAGAAGGCATACAGTCAGGTAGAGTATTTCAATATCCAGTGTTTATTGTTATAATAATAATAAACAGTCTTCATTTGCATATCATATCATGGCGAAGTTTAGCATCACGGCTACTCTTACACTTAACCATAACATGAAGAGTAATAAACTACATAAAAGTGGAAGAATACATACTATTAAGAAATCATAACATCAGGTGAACAGTGGTGCTACATATATGGCTACAACAATGAAAAACAATAAAAATAAAGATATTCTCATAAAGAGAAAAAAGAAACAGTCCAAAAATGATTTACACCTAAAGATGAATAACAGATAGGTAACCTAAAAACACTGCTTCTCCAACAGCTGAGCTTTGAGTGATTTTTTGAAAAGTTGCAAGGTTTTTTGTTTGTCTGAACTACTGACGGTATTGTACAGTCTAACAGCATTATAAGTGAAAGATCGTTGAAGTAGGGAGGTATGGCTAAGAGGAATATCAAATTTCCTCATGTCGTAGGCTTCTTGAAATTAAATTTTTCCGAGGAACTAATTTATTTGCAAGATAAATTGGTTTCTTGGTGTTTATTGTCCTGTATACAAAAACCAACATGTGAAAATCAAAGAGTTTATCAAGTTTCAGCCAGCCCAATTCACTGATTTTAGATGTAGTGTGGCTGTATTTACGGAGACCAAATACAAAGCGACAGCAGCAGTTCTGAATTTTTTGTAATCTACGTTTTGTCACATAGTCAAGGCACGGGTAATAGAGAATGAAAGAGTGAAGTAGTTATGACATTACCAGGTTCTCAACTAATTTCTTTCTTGTCTTAAAATTGAGGATGGAACGATATGTAGCTTTAGATATATTGCTGACATGGAGACAGTACCTTATATTTATGTCCAACGTGATACCTAGTTTTTTGCATGGGTAACAAAAGGTATACGAATATTATCAACCTCTAGCACCGTGATACGTTCAATATATTCATATGTACTTTTAGGACAGAACAGCATAGCAAAACTTTTGGTTGGATTGAGTTTAAGGCAGTGAGGCTTGCAATAATTACTTAAATTTACCAGGTCTAAGTTGATTTTGTAAGATGCTTGATGAGCATTAGAAGAGTCAAAAGTAAAGGTTACTTGGGTATCGTCGGCATATATTTGTATAGTACAGTGATCCATGATAGTATGCAAGTTAGATGTGTATACTAAAAACAATAAAGGTCCAAGTATGGATCCTTGAGGAACACCAGATGGAACATCAACACCATCAGAAATTCCTTGGCTGGTCTTGACACGCTGTACTCGATTGCTTAAATAAGATTCGAAAAAGCTAAGAGGAATATCAGAGAGGCCATAGTATTTAAGTTTGCTTAAGAGAATCTTGTGATTGACCGTGTCGAAAGCCTTAGAAAAGTCTAACATGGATGGATGGATGGAGATGGATTGCCTGGTAGGGAAAAATGGGATTGAGAAGACTCATTATGATATTTCCAAAGAGTTTCCTGTGAAGATCCTTCATCTGTAATATCGGACCTACCTCTGTTGTCTTCCCGGAAACTCGCATATGCAGATGACCTGGCACTAGCGTATAGAAATGGCAACTTCACACTAACTGACGATCTTTCAATCTTGAGATCATACCTCGGCAGGTGAATGGTGAAGCCAAATATGAACAAAACAATAGCATCTCCACTTCACCTTAACAATAAAATTGCTTGCTACCCAAATACCTAGGTGGCACACTGGATATAGGACACTGACGTTTGAAGGATATATATTCAGTCTATCGCAGCTAAAGTAAATAGCAGAAATAACATCCTGCAAAAATGATGTGGAACCTTATGGGGTGCCTCCACTTCTACGTTCCATACTTCGGCCCTGAGCCTCAGTTCCTCTGCGACTGAATTTTGCTCACTAATATGGCTAAACAGCCCACATACTAGACCGATAAAGATTACAAGCTGACTTGGAGGCAGCATGTGGATTATAAGGTAAGCAAGGCTCGAAACTCATTATGGGCCTGCAGAAGAGTTGTCGGTAGTAGTTGGGGCTTGAGCCCAAAAGTGGTGTACTGGCTCTACATTACAATAGTCAGACCGTCATTAATATATGGCTCCATAGTGTGGTGGACCTGTATAAAGACGGAGGTAATAAGAGCCAAACTTAATTAGGTTCAACGTTTGGCATGTCTTAGTATAATCAGTGCAGTGCGCACAACACCTTTGAGTGCCATTGAAACACTATTGAATCTTCCTCCTTTGGATCTGGTAATTCAAGGGGAAGCTAGAAAAACTGGGTTCCGTCTCTGGATTCAGGATAGCTGGACTTTTATGAATCCAGGTAAAGGACATTCGACGATTCTAGCAGAGTTGCATGAGGATAGTCCTATTTTTTCCTTCACCTACGTATCGCTTCAATCACAAATTTACGGTGGTGTTTCCGTCAAGGGAAGAGTGGGAGTCTAGGGAAAGAGAGCTCATCGAAGGAGGAGGACAGGTCTGGTACACAGACGGTTCACTCGCTAGAGAGGGCTCGGGCTCGGGAGTCTACGGACCCCATACAAGACCTTCACTCCCTCTTGGGGGGCACACAACAGTATTCCAGGCTGAGGTCTATGCGATGCTTGCTTGTGTAAATCGTATTCGGGAAATTGACGGGTCTAGGAGGCGGACTACTATCTGCTCTGACAGTCAGGCAGCCATCAAAGCACTGAGTGCTTGGAAAATAACGTCGGGACTGGTCCTGGAGTGCAGGAGGGCTCTTGACGACATCTCAGCTAAACACAAGGTATCACTGATGTGGATACCTGGGCACGCTGGGGTAAAGGGTAACGACATGGCGGATCATCTGGCTAGGATGGGATCCGGCAACAGTTTTGCGGGCCCGGAACCAGCCTTAGGACTATCTGCAAACTTGATTAGGAAAATAACTGGAGAGTGGATCCAGAATCAACACTCTCTGAGATGGAACAACATCTCTGGTCATCTCCGTCAAGCTCGGAACTATTAGCAGGGCCTGCAGAGAGAATAGGACGATTTTGTCTCTCTCTGGATAGGAGTAACTTGAGATTGTTAGTAGGCCTATTAACGGGTCACAACATCTTCAGGCGTCACCTGTTCGTGATGAGGGTCGTCAACGACCCAACGTGCACGTGGTGTGGTGAAGAGGAAGAATCCTCGGCACACATCTTGTGTCGCTGTGAAGCCCTGGGTTATCGCAGGCAGACTATGCTGGGCTCAAGAACCTTGGAACCAATAGATATTAAATGGATAAGGACCTAACAAGGTACTTGCCTTTGCTAAAGGGCAGGTCTTAGGAACTAGCGTGGATAGAGGCGCAAAGGTGCCCATCGTGTGGCCTATGCACTAGTCACATTCTGTGCTGGATAGCCTCTGGTCCTTATTCATTCATTCAATCTGTGGTCAAGTTTGACGTAAAATTCAGTAGTGCCAACCTTAAAAATCATATGATGCATGTCATGGATGTTGCATACCCGTCTCTGTATATTATTAAACATTTTCTAAATAAAAACCCGCAATCAAATTGAGAGTTTTACTGTCAAAAGGTCACAAACAAATACGAATTAAATAGGTCTTGCCAAAACCGCTAATCATATGGCAGCAACAGTGTTGGCAGCACTGCATGCTGTCACAAAATCCATGGTTTTATTCGCAGATGTAAAACACAATCAGTTTGACCTTGAAGACGACCAATTCGCGGAGAAAAATTCGATGTCAAACGGGTATTACGTACGTTATGGTTGGTTAACATGCTTTATTGCCAAAGATATATAAAAAATCTTATTGACAAAGCAAATAAGTAAGTAAAAGTACATAATGAAAATACATATACATAAAAATTAAAATACAAATACATAAAAATAAATAAAGTACTTAAAAGTCAGACATTCACAAATTAAAAATTTTACTGACACCCCATAGATGAAGGTTATTTTTATGTACATCAAACACTTGGGGTAATAGTTGACTAACTCATTGAGTGAAGGAAAATTCAAAATATTGGTCCAGCGAGTAGAATGCTTGTGTTATTAGTATTTTTTTAACGCTTTACGGAACTTCATAATATTTGGGATTGCTTTAATATCCGATGGCAAGTAGTTATATATTTTCACACTATTATATATTATGGAATTTCGCACGAGGGTAGAATGAGGTATTGGTATCGGAATGTCATGTCTTCGGCGAGTTGCATAAGCTTGTTGATGGTCGGAGAATGAAGAACGATGTTTGTGTATTAGGCTCGTAGTCTCTAATATGAAAAGAGATGGCAGTGTAAGGACTTTGTGACGAATAAAAAGCGGTCTGCAAGGATCTCTACAAGAAGCACCTACAATATATCGTATTGCACGTTTTTGCAACTCAAAGACAGATTGGTAAAGGAACTGGCTACAACAGCGCCAAAATGGTAGACCGTAGGACAGATGGGATTGCACCACCGCGAAAAAAACTGTCCTAGCAATCGAGATGCCCAAGTTTGTTGCTGCAGCTCGTACGCAATAACAGCCTGATGCAAGCTTTTTGTTCAAACTGATAATATGTTTTTGAAATTTAAGGTCAACGTCAAGCTGCAATCCAAGAAACCTAGTACATTCAGAGCTTTTGATGGAAAATTGTTCACAAACGATGTCACTGATATCAACACGAAATCCAAGAACTTGTGTTTTTTTAAAGTTAAATAAAAGCCCATTTGAATCACACCAGGTTTTGATAACAACGATCTCACGTGCAATTGTTTGGACCAGATCTTCTGGCTCACCTTTGTGCCATATCACAGTAGCATCATCAGCAAAGGCAGTGAACTTTCCAGATATATCAAGATGAAATAAGTCGTTGATATATGAAAGAAATAAAATTGGGCCCAGCACAGAGCCTTGAGGGCCCCATGCTTAATAAAATCATCAGAAGAGTTTCTGCCATTCGCTAAGACACACTGGAGTCTTGAGGAAAGATAAGACTCGAACCACTCCAGTGCCACACCCCGAAAACCATAGACTTCAAGCTTCCGCAGCAGCGTTCTGTGATTAACGCAGTCAAAAGCCTTCGAAAAATCACAGAACACCGCTGCAGTTGCCTGGCCGCTGTTGTAGTGCGTGAAAAGTTGCTCCAGAACGTAAAACATAGCGTCATGAGTATTTTTGGTGGGAAGAAAACCAAACTGAGAAGAGCTAAAAACAGCGTGCTGAGATAGGAAGTCCATCGTTCGTCTTTTAACTAGTTTTTCAACGACTTTGGAAATAGTTGAAAACAAATAAATAGGGCGGTAATTTGATGGATCCTTTATATCCCCGCTTTTGTGAAGTGGAACTACAAGAGCTTTTTTAAAGCTAGGAGGAAATGTGCCTTCCGAAAACGATCTGTTTATTGTTTCTGATAAAACACTCAAAGGGCGATCTGGAAGTTCCTTAAGAAGCTTAGCGGAAATTCCATCACATCCAGATGCATTTTGATTTTTGATAGACTTAATGACAGCTTTAATTTCTCGGATATCAGTCGGCTGAAAGAAAAATGAATTTGTAACATGCGTACTGTTGAGATAACTTAGAGGATCTACGTCAGATTTTAAGCAGTTAGTCAGATTTTCTGCAACTGTACAGTAGAACTTATTTAGATCGTTTGGTTCAACATTAACTTGCTGCATATTTATTCCAGTTTTTCCTGTGACCTCACGAATAATTTTCCATGTTTCTTTTGATTTGTTACTAGAGTTTTCTAGCTTTTGTGAGTAATAATTTAGGTTTGCTTTTTTAACCAATTTTGTATGTCTTTTCCTAGGCATCCAAAACGTTGGAAACCAAATACAGCAGTTGGTGCCTGGACAGCAGTCTTCAACAGAAGGCTCCAAGAAACCTGAAGATGCCCCTAGTCCCACTGTAGTAGCCGAGGAACCTCAACAACAACAGCAGGAAGAGCAGCAATCACAGAAAGAGCCAGAAGTACAACAAAACGAGGCAACAGAACCAAAACCAGCAGCAAGAGGTGGACTGAGCCCACAAGGCGTGGACGGAGCCAAAAAAGAGATTCTTGTGACTGTCGAATAAGTTAATGCCATATTAGTACTTAGGCTTTGGATTTAATCCACGATAGCTTTTAATTTATTGTAAATTATTTATTAGGCTGAATAAAATTCTCCAAACACCCATTTCGCATTCATTTATCTATATCATATCTAACTTGTTGCATATAGAGCAATTCTAGAATACAATACTCCTGGAGCAACATTTTTAGAAAGATGTACCGTATCGTCAAAAAAGGTAAAAAAATATTTAAATTTGAACACTCATACCAGTAGGTATAGGTACATCAAAAATCAATATAATGGTATGTTTTACATAATTACTATTATAGTTGGTAGTAGTAAAAGAAGGCTGTAATAGAATATCTTTATTTGATTTTCTATTAAGATGCAAACTCATATTTTAGATAATTTAAGAAACCTGATTGCAAATCTGTTCGCAGTTTTGAATTTCAGTAGCGTTTGACGAAAATCTAAAATTTCAGTTCTTCATAGGCTTTCCTCAAAAATCAAAAACCTTTATTTGGCTTTCTATTAAGATGAAACCTCGTATCTTGTGTAATATGAGGGTGTTGATTACAAATCCGGTCGCAGTTTTGAGTTTCAGTAGCGTTTGACGAAAATCAAAAATGTCAGTTCTTCATCAGGTTTTCCTAAAAAATCAAAAATCTTTATTTGGCTTTCTATTAAGATAAAACCTCGTGTTTTGGATAATATGAAGGTACTGATTACAAATCCGGTCGCAGTTTTGAGTTTCAGTAGCGTTTGGCGAAAATCAAAAATTTCAGTTCTTCAGGATTGCCTAAAAAATCTAAAATCTTTATTTGGCATTCTATTAAGATGAAACCTCGTGTTTTGGATAATACGAGGGTACTGATTACAAATCCGGTTGCAGTTGTGAGTTCCAGTAGCATTTGCAGAAAATCAAAAATTTCAGTTCTTCAGGATTGCCTAAAAAATCTAAAATCTTTATTTGGCTTTCTATTAAGATGAAAACTCGTGTTTTGGATATTATGAAGGTGCTAATTACAAATCCGGTCGCAGTTTTGAGTTTCAGTAGCATTTGACGAAGATGAAAGATTTCAGTTCTTCAGTTTTCCTAAAAAATCAAAAATCTTTATTTGCCTTTCTATTAAGATGAAAACTCGTGTTTTGGATATTATGAAGGTGATAATTACAAATCCGGTCGCAGTTTTGAGTTTCAGTAGCGTTTAACGCAAATCAAAGATTTCAGTTCTTCAGGTTTGCCTGAAAAATAAAAAATCTTTATTTGGCTTTCTATTAAGATGAAACCTCGTGTTTTGGATAATACGAAGGTGCTGATTACAAATCCGGTCGCAGTTTTGGGTTTCAGTAGCGTTTGACGGAAATGAAAAATTTCAGTTCTTCAGGTTTGCCTAAAAAGTAAAAAATCTTTGTTTGGCTTTCTATCAAGATGAAAACTAATGTTTTGGATAACATGAGGCTGTTGATTACAAATCCAGTCGCAGTTCTTAGTTTCAGTAGCGTTTGACGAAAAAATTTCAGTTCTTCAGGATTGCCTAAAAATTAAAAAATCTGTATTTTCACACAGTTTCGTTTGTGCACTTTATGCTGGGGCATCATAAAACGATTGTCACCTTAAGTATGACACACGCTAAACATGGAAATTTGTCTCCAAAATACTAGGACACAAAATGAAAACGTTCAATAATTTAATTTGCAAATACCAATGTTTTGAGAACCGTTTATCGTGGATGATCGCGTGCCACTTTTTTTTAGGTCATTATCTATTATTATAATCAAGCTGTTCGATACATACATATATATGCTAATAAAAAATAGATATAAATAATAATCTAGGCCTCTGAATGATAGAATTCACGATTACGGTCTGTTATCTATTTTCGTTAGCTGTGATTTATTATCGTACAAGTAGGGATTGCCTCGATATACGGTACTTTTATATTTTTAGCACATGGCTGGCAAATTATGTATAGTAACGACATTCCTATCATTACAAACATCTTTATGGGAAATAAAGTCAAGTTTTGATTGGTACAGTTACTAGTACCATCAGCTGGTACATGTAGCTAGCATACCAGCACTGTCTCACAAGTCGTTGGTTAGCAGGCATTTTGTTAAAAAAAGAAGAATTGAGCAAAAATTTTGGTTCTCAGTCAGGACAAGGATTCGTTAGTTAAGGGGCCTAGTTATACAGGGTGGCCAATCGGGTGACGATAATAATTTTTTTTTAAATAGACCGTACCGAGACCTATCCAAAACACCCCCATGTATGTGTACCGATTATTGATAGTTTTCGAGTTATGATTTTCCAGTTTTTCCAAGAAATCGTCAAAAACAAAAACAAGAATGCTTTTTGGCTTTTATTTTTTTCAGCAATTATACTCAGTATTAAGCCTATTTTAATATCCAATAAAGAGAAACTGTACATCCGAACAATAATTAAGTACATTTTGGGGCCAAAGTTTGAAATCTCTGTTTTTAGTCAGGAGACCAAAACCTTCAAAATAATAATAAAAATACTTATGCCTAGTTTTGGAGCTTCAAACTAGTCTTAAAAACTTTGCAAGCAAACTTTCGAAATAATAATGAAAAAGTAGCACTTATGGGGACATTTTGCGCCGTACGTGAGTGTTATAGGTAAAAAGGTGATAATTCACGGATTTCCAAAATGCCATCCCTTTCTTTCAGAGTAGCTTTTTGCGAGCTCATGTCGGCGAAGCGCAGTTGTGTTAATTAATTTTCGGTAATATTCAAGGCAATGTTCGGATGACCTAAAAAGGTGATTTATATCGCTAGGTCTTCCTTGACAGGTCAGTAGACAGCCTATCATGAATACAACAAGATTTTCAGTTTTTCAACCCCCCACCCCCAAAACACCCAAATTCCACCCCCACCCAAAGAAAACGCAGAAAATGATCAAGAACCTCTAAAACGCCTATAAACGAAGTTTGAGGAATATTTAAAATTTTTGTTTTAATTACTCCGCCGTCCATTTACCGATTTCCAAAATTATAGCAGCATTACTTACTAAGACCCCACAGCATATTGCTGCCCAAATTTCATCACAGTCCATGCAGCGGTTACTGAGATTACGAGGCTAGAAAAACGCTTACAGACAGACAGACCGGCAGACAGAACGACGGGAATGAGTGACGCGGATTTTCGTTATTTAGACGTTATAAAACGCCCAAAAAAGCCTGTTATCTCGAAATCGAAAATTTTCACGATCACAATCCTCCTCTCACCTATCGGTGTGGGAAGTAAAAGGGATGGGGTATGCTACGATAATGCTTCCCAGGTAATTCCGCCATGGACTTAAAAGTCAGATTGTTGTTTTATAATTTTTTTCCTTTGTTAACTTTCCATACAATTTAATTTAGCAGATGTTCAATAGTACACAGCAAAAAGCACAGGTATTAATTTTTTTTGTTAAAAGTGATTAAAACATCAATTACTATCATGTTTATTAGTTGTTATGAGTTTCTTTTCTTTAATTTGTCATAATAAAGTAAAATAATAGTTTTTTAAATCATTTTGGAAATTCGTGAATTATCACCTTTTTACCTTTAACAGTCACGTACGGCGCAAAATGCCCCCATAAGTGCTACTTTTTCATTATTATTTCGAAAGTGCAATGCCTGGCAGAGTTTTTAAGATTAGATTGGCGTTCCAGAACCAGGCATAAGTATTTTTAATTGTAATTTGAAGGGTTTGGTCTCCTGACTAAAAACAGAGATTTCAAACTTTGGCCCCAAAATGTACTTAATCATTGTTCGGATGTACAGGTTCTCTTTATTGGATATTAAAATAGGCTTAATACTGAGCATAATTGCTGAAAAAAGTAAAAGCCAAAAAGCATTCTTGTTTTTGTTTTTGACGATTTCTCGAAAGAACTGGAAAATCTCTAAGATTTCAAAAAAAAATCAGAACTCGAAAACTATCAATAATCGGTACACGTATATGGGGGTGTTTTGGATAGGACTCGGTTCGGGCTATCTAAAAAAAATTATTATTGTCACCCGACTGGCCACCCTGTACATATATGTATTTGTCATGTAAAACATGGATTCCTATTTCCAACAGAGCTCACTTGTTTTTCAAACTACATACACAGCATTTCAGAAGGTGATAGTTCAGACCTTAATGAATGACATCTAAAAGCAGTTTTTTCAAAAAAGTTTTTCAGTGTGCAAAAAACTCGCAATGCAGGATCATACGTTCTTCAAATATCTGTAATTTAACAACCAAACACGATATCAAAACAAGGCTACAACAGTGACAAAGCGCAAGCTTTCTTCTTCAATTTGCTTTTTGAGTCATTACTGTAAGTTTAAAGGTAACGTAAAGAGCTTCAAAACGCGAAATTCATTTTTATGGTGACCTGTGGACCTTTTGAGCTTACCTTTGGTTTTTTGGACGTATCTCCCCTCATCTTAGACACACACTGGAGAAAGGGAACAGGCGGCCAACTCGGGAATACATATTTTCTTGCGCATTCCGAATTTTACGCGCTATACCCTAGACCCTTAAGTTGATTGATCACGTATTATTAGGCCTCTGTTCCAAATTTTGACGTAAATGAGAAATTTTATATTCCACGCAGATCTGCCTATTTACGACTTTTTTTTTAGAATGCGAGGTCGCAGGGCCAATGCAGTAGCAGATCCAAAAAGAAGTATTTTTTTTTTGAGGGGAGGGGGGTGAACACAGAATAGGAAAAAAGTATTTTTTTCGGTGGTCGACCCACGAAGAAATGTGTAACACACAAATTAACCAAATCACAGTGACTACCAATTATTTTTTGCTCTTCGAAGCATTTCATACTTCTGCCTATAGAATATTATAGTAGCGATACTATAAATACGGCCATAGGACACTAGGGCGCCGCGGTCAGATTGGTCCTAATCCCACCGGTCAGAAGCGCGCAAAATATTTCGATCACCAGATGGGCCATAGGACACTAGCGCGCCGCGGTCAGATTTGTCCTAATCCCACCGGTCAGAAGCCCCCAAAATATGTTGGGTAATAGGCAGGTATGTGGACACCAGCGCGCGGGGCGGCGAGGTAATTTAATCTCATAATTTTAATCGATACTAATTCATTCGTCATTTTTTGCGATCTTGCTAAGAGTTACTGAAGAATTTGTAGAACTCCAGTCAGAGGTATCGTTACTTTTGACTTGACAGAAATGAATTACTTTTTTATATTATTAAATGCGAAATTTTATTCTGAACATAATAAGTTAATCGCATCACTATAATAGATGCAAATAAAGTAGTTGGTATTGTCAGCAGACCGAAATGTCTTTATAATACCCCAAAAAATTTTAATTAATCAGAACGTGTTCTAATTTGTCACAAATTCGATCGATTTCTTGACGATGTAAAAAAAAGTCCGACAAATTTACCTTCACAGCTTGTTTTGTGGGAGCATTGTGCTCATTATTTCTTTTAAGAACAATCTCTTCCGATTGAACCATCAGCAAAGGTGCTATGCATCCTCTTCTAGAGCATCTGTAGGCTACACCACGGGTGGTTTCTTTATCTCTTCGGAACGTGTAATCTTCAAGGACTATTAATTTCTTCCCTTTCACATTTAACATAGTCTCCATGATGAAAAAAGTAGAACACAAACAATACTCACAAACAGCAACTAAGGATTGCAAACTACTGAAGGGTAAGGGTAGTTTTATATACCTACAGAAGCCGAATACTCATTTAAATAATCTAAGAAGTAACTGTAAGCTTCCGCAAGTCGTAAAAATACAGATGAAAGTTCGCAAGAATAAAAGGGATGTGGTCATTAGGAATAACCAAGCTTAATTTTCCTTCGGCGCGCAAGTGACCGGTGCCGATGATGGCACCCTTTTTGTAAACAGGTAAAAACCAAACCGCGCGCGCTCGTGACCGATCACCATAAATACTCCCCTCACTTATCGGTGTGGGAAGTAAAAGGTTGTCTATTGCGTGCTTTCTCAGAATTTGGGAGAGATTTCCCCATATCCCCCCCTTAGATCTGCGCCTGGGTACGCCATTGGATTCAGCCGTAAATGTTCCGTAAGAAATAGTAGAAAATGATGAGGTAATGTTCCAAAATTTGTTAAAAAAAGACAAAAATGAATGCAGCAAATTGGTTCTCAATCAAAAACTCGTGAGATCGATAGTTTGGGGACAATGATCACGAATTCGGCTTCTGTTACTAGATTTACTAGATACTGACATCACTTCTATGAAATCTAGTTTTTCAAAAAGAAATTATTTTAACGAAGGAAATTTCGAATATATTTATTTTTAGAGCTTATATTCAACGCATAAAGGAACTATGGATTTTCAGTTCAAGGGTAAACGAGTAACTTTTTATAACTACTATAATTATTGATGAAAATTATAATAATAAATTATCGACATAATTATATTAAACGATGGATGGTCAGCTAAGTATGACAAAAATGCTCACTTAAATATTTATAATAAGGTTTTTATTACCACGGAGAACTTTTTTAATATATTGTAACAAAAAATAATGATAAAGATGTCTAATTTCGATGTTACGGTGCTCCCTGGCTTGCCTGTAACAAAATGAGAACGTTAAACACCTGATAATAATAATAATAATCCAAAAAATCAAAATATACTGTGTGTGTGACTGAGATATATCTCATATCTTGCCTTATGAGACGTTATTTCATAGCTAAGCTGCCGAGTACTGTAGCTGCTACGAAGAGGTTAGGTTAAGGCCAGGTCAATCCTAGTTGATATTCTGGGATACCCCTTTAAGCCTTGGATACCTTGGGAGCAAAAGTGCAGTCCTACCTCTTGGGTCTCGGTTTCAATACCGATAAATAACTGAAAGGTCACTAACCTCATGCTAACGAGCAAGCGACCGGAAGTGGCGCGTCAAGAAGGGGTTCATTTATTGGTCGAATTGTTCATCTTAGGACTTCACTGAGAATCAACAGGGCAGTAGTGACATTGGCTCCCCATATATGAGAGCATAACTCCTGGTCAGTACTTATCTGGGCTTTATACAACGTAAGAAAGTTGGCCCTGTTAGCTTCTTTTCAGCAGCTTTTTTGACATTTTCAGTTCTACAAGATTGAGATGAGTGACTTCTTGGCATAGCCTGATTGTTCATCAATACTGGAAACGTCACTGGATGATTCTTGTTTGATAGTATACTGGGTCTAAAAACCGTAATCCCTTTACCTGGTAGTAATCCTGGACAGCTGGGATTTTTTCGGGTCTAGCTGCTATTCCTCTGGGGCGAGGTTCTTCTTCTTGGAGCAGTTTGTATACTTCTGAATGTTGGAGATGGTCTAAGCTCTTAGGGGGCGGAGAATACTTTTTGAAGTTAATGCTGAAAAGCAAACGAATAAAAGAAATCAATATTTGAAGTATTATGACGAACTACAACTTTTTTGCATCGTTATATTTAAAAAACGGTGGCTCTGACGAAGAAAGTATAGTCATACATTTTTATAGATAATTTCATGGTCTACAATTTTTGTCTGAATTAATTTAATTATAAAACTTAGTTTTGCTGAAAATCGCGAAGAACTAATTTTTTTGACGTTTGACCTTAAGTAACTCTTTTTCTAGATACCGGAACAACTAGAAGTTTCAAAATGCTATTTAGAAATATGTTTTGAACAATTTTACTCGCTTTCAACCTGTTATAAATTTATGTAACTTCAGTCCCATTTTTTGGTCTAATATGACCCGACTATTGAAGTTACACGTACTTCGATAACAAGTTATAAATAGCCTCTGTTTTTGTGCTTTAATTTAGTACCTATATATTTTTTGCAATCAATTACCCTTAATCAACTGATTTTAGAGATTTGTTATCAAAAACCCCTGTTATTAAAAATATTTACATGGTTGAAACGTTTTCAAACAATATATTTTAGTTGTTAGGTTTCCATGCTGTATCAGCTACAAATTATTAAGGGTTAATCAAACATTTGAAGAGCTTACCTTGACAATAACGCTTTTCCATTACTTTGTTCTGAAAAACCATGAATGTGCTTGCATGCAATTTATACATCCAGTAATTTCAACATTATAAAGTACAGGTAAGATTGTTAATAACTATTAGGCTTCAAAAACCTTTATTCATCCAACAACTATACAAAGCTTTCCCTCTCTCTGCAACAGGATGAGCACTGATAGCTCTTCTCATCAGAAAGCCTTAGTTTTTCCTTACAAGAGCATTCATGATACCTTGGGAAGATTCATCATCGTGTTGGAAAAGTAGCTATGAATTTTCAAATGTTGGTAATATAGTAAGTAGTCATTCACTAAGAGAAGCTGAACAAAGTTTTATGTCTTAGATTTTCTATCTTCTTTTTTAGAATTTGATGCTGCTCCCGAAGATAATTTTTTGACAGCTTCTAATTAATATTTAAGAGTATTATTCTTTCAAACCTACGTGGTGTTTGAAAAATCAAACCGATGACAAAACTATAAATTTTTATTTTTGTAATTTTAAGGCGTTTTCTGATTAAGAGCGGACAAAAGAGTATTAACTATAAATTAATTTGTCAAGCATCATCAAAATCATTTATTTAGTATTAAGACATTACGCGAACGATCTTGAAGATGTATTCTGTCCATCATATATCAAGCTCAAAAAGTGATCAAAATAATTCTTGTCACTATCTAAAACATGAAGTCAAGTTGATTGACATAGTACTTCTCACACATTACGGTGATACCAGTTTATTATTTTCTCATAGCATGAAGCTATAATCTAAGATTCCCTTGCAACCAAATTATCGCCAGCTTCACCCCCCCCCTCCCCAATTGTGTTATGGCGCTAGGTCATTTCTTCATAGGTCAATGGATAGCCTATTATGATTACGACGAATTTTTCACTTTTCCAACTCCCCACCCCCAATTTGACCTCCACTCAAAGAAGGTAGAAAATAGCCAGGAATGATCAAAAGCAATACTCGTAGTCCTTTGGTTTCTGTAATAGGCAGGGCAATGTTCGGAAGGGCCTAAAAAAGTTATTTATGTCGCTAGGTTTTCCTTCACAGGTCATTGGACAGTCTATTATGAAAGCAACAAATGTTTCAATTTTACAACCCCCCACTCCCCAAACCACCCCAGTTTCACCCCCACCCAAAAAAAGTAGAAAATGATCAGGAACCCCTAAAACGCCTAAAAACGAAGTTTGAGGCATATTAAAAATTTTTTGTTTTTTGCTAATTACTCCGCCGCCCATGCACCGATTTTCAAAATTATAGGAACATTGCCTACTACGACCCCACTGCATAGTGCTGCCCAAATTTTATTACAATCCATGCAGCGGTTACTGAGATTATGAGACTAGAAGAACGCTAACGACGGAAATGAGTGACGTGGATTTTCGTTATATAGATATCATAAAACGCCCAAAAAGCGTGTTATCTCAAAATCGAAAATTTTCGCGATCACCTTCCGATGTGTGAAGTAAAATTATTTTTACGCGATTATACTCAGGATAATAATGAAAAAACATTTTTAACAAGTCTTTGCAATTGCACCTTCACCATCTTATAGAAATAATTTCCCACAAACCACATCCATTTTCCTGTACGTTTGCTGAAGTAAGAACGCTTCCTTGGACTCCTAACGTCACATTGATTTCAGGTCACTATCAGGGGAGGGGTAGTAAAAAAATAAATTTTTTTAAATTTTTAGTGTACTAAATTTTGTTGGCCAAAGCAAAACTTCGGGTTAATTTATGGGCCTACGAAAAACGAGGTGGGGGGAACAATGATACTTAGCTTCGTTTGGGTCATTTATAAAGTGTCATTCCAATACCTGTAGACTGTCTTCTTCGAGTCGCACCAAGGCCAAACGGCGTTCAAGCGTTCCACCTGTAAAGAAGTAAGGCATATTAAACCTGGTGTAGGGCCTACCCTTTTCTTTTGCCCGCGATCACTTCCAAATGGCTGGCGATGGTCTCTTCAATCTCCTCGTCCGTCATCTGAGGCTTCTTGAAGGCCGGCATGACGTCTTCTGGGTCTGTCCACCTTATGCCTCCAGGGAGAATTATCGGCGGGAGGTATTCTTCTGGTTCCTCCTCCTCTGCCTAGCGGAAGGAATTTCGTGGGTTTTTGTGCCATTTTTGGTGATTGTTTGATGATAAATGGATATGAATTAGAACTAGGAAGATATGAGAAAGCATTTGAACTTGATTTTGAGGCTTTTGGATTGCAACTAACACCCTCAACGTCTTAACAATCTTAGATCAAAAAAATGGAGTCAAGTTCATTGACTCACTTTCCCATTGCATGAAGCTATAGTCTGAAATCCCTTGCAACTAAATCACGGCCACCCTCCCGCAAAAAAACGCCCAACACAAAAACTCTCGTAAATAGTTTCTTGCGTCTCCCTCCTTAGAAACTAGGACGCCACAGTTTTCATTCTGCATTCTTCAACTGAACGATGCAAAACGATTAGGAGCCTCTAAACTGTCTAAAAGCGAAGTGTGAGCTGTTTTTATATTCTTAGTTTTACTTCCCACACCGATAGGTGAGGGGAGTATTGTGATCGCAAATATTTTCGATTTTGAGATAATACGCTTTTTGGGCGTTTTATGATGTCTACATAACGAAAATCCACGTCACTCATTTCCGTCGGTCTGTCTGTCTGTCTGTCTGTCGCTTTTTTCTAGCCTCGTAATCTCAGCAACCGCTGCATGGATTGTGATGAAATTTGGGCAGCGATATGCCGTGGGGTCGTAGTAGGTAATGTTCCTATAATTTTGAAAATCGGTCCAGGGGGGGCGGAGTAATTAGCAAAAACAAAAAAAATTAAATATTGCTTAAACTTCGTTTTTAGGCGTTTTATGGGTTCCTGATCATTTTTTACTTTTTTTGGGTGGGGGTGAAATTGGGGTGGTTGGGGGGTAGGGGTTGTAAAATTGAAAAATTTGTTGCTTTCATAATAGACTGTCCACTGACCCATGAAGGAAGACCTAGCAACATAAATAACTTTTTTAGGTCCATCCGAACATTGCCTTGCCTATTACAGAAACCAAAGGACAGAATTTTTTCTGGTGTAAACATACGAGAGTATTGCTTTAGATTCTTCTATATTGTGTTACAAGGAAACTGTTGAATTGATGTTAAATGTTGACACAGTATTACTACCGTGGCGAGGATGGACAACGCGTATGGTTTTTATAAATCGTGCCAGTGGCGGCCCAGAAATAATAAAAAAAGTAAAAATATAAAAACAGCTCAAACTTTGTTTTTAAGCGTTCTAGAGGTTCCTGATCATTTTCTGCGTTTTTTTTGGGTGGCGTGAAATTGGGCTGGTTAGGGTGGTTAGGGGGTGGGGGTAGCTGGCTAGTATACAAACCAACCAATATTCATAGCTATTTTAGTTGAAATATGATTTTCCATTAAAATAACTAGACATTTGGATGGTTTATATACTAGCTGGATAGTATATAAACTATCCAAGTAAACACTTTAACCGTAACATATACATCACAAAAGGTCACTTGATTTCTGTAATAGGCAAAGCAATGTTTGTATGGACTTTAAAAAGAGTATTATGCCACTAGATCTCTCTTTCACAGGTCAATAGACAGCCTATTATAAAAACAACAAAATTTTCAGTTTCACAACCCTACACCCCTCAACCACCCCAATTTCTCCCCCACCAAAAATTAAGTAGAAGATGTTCAGGAACCCCTCAAGCGCCTAAAAACGAAGTTTGATGGATTTTTTGTTTTTTATAATTACTCCTCCGCTCATGCACCGATTTTCAAAACTATGACAAAATTATCTACTAAGACCTCATAACATATTGCTACCCAAATTTCATCACAATCCATGGAGCGGTTATTGAGATTACGAGGCTAGAAACACTTCAACAGACTGACAGACAGACCGACAGAAATGAGTAACGTGGACTTCCGTTATGAAGATATCGTAAAGCGCCCAGAAACGTGTTTTCGCAAAATCAAAAATTTTCGCGACCACACTACTACCACTACCTATCGGTATGAGGAGTAAAAATTGAAATACGTAAATTTTGATCCACAATATTGACTATTATTTAGACTTAGCATATGAGCTATTGTCATATTATTTATACTGTCTGGGTTTGAGTGTCAGAATAGCTTTAAAATCTAAACTCTGCCCATTTATGTACTCTGTGTACTTAAATAAAGAAGTTTACTTACTCACTTGCTATATAGTATTTGAGTTTTGATAGCCCAATAACACAATATCAAACAGTTGGATCACAAAGTACAAAACTAAAAATTAGCTCAACTGATATTCAAAATACTACTGCTTACAAAAACTTGTAAATAGTTATAAAAATGTTGCAACAGCTGTTTATAGAAAGGTAGTAACCCCGTAATACTGCTGACCAACATTTAAGTGAGTATCTAAGCCACATTTTCCACCCAAGAATTTCAATTTTCTGTCTTAACTATCAAAGTATGAAATACACACATGAAAACTAAAATTGTGCATTGAAGTAGATGTCAATATCTTGTGAAAACACTCCAAGAACCTAGGCACTACAAATACCTGACACAGTTTAAACAACTGGCAAACAAAGCGTTATGGAACAGTGGAATTTTTTCTTGAAACCTTGAATGAAACTCACTTACTCAAAACAAATGTTCTTGATATCGTTCACTAGCAAACAAAACGTGGAAAAATTCGAATACGATGAAGCTTATTTCGGTGCTAGACACATTTATTTGTGTGTATCTCAGCCACATATTCTACTGAAGCATTTCAATTTTCTGTCTTAACTATTAAAATATGAAACACACACATGGAAACTGAAATTGTCTGTTGAAGTAGATGTCAATATCTTGTAAAAACAATCCAAGAACCTAGGCACTACAAATACTTGACACAGTTTAAACAACTGGCAAACAAAACGTTATGGAACAGTGGAATTTTTTTCTTGAAACCTTGAATGAAACTCACTTACTCAAAACAAATGTTCTTGATACCGTTCACTAGCAAACAAAACGTGGAAAAATTCGAATACAATGAAGCCTATTTCGGTGCTAGACACATTTATTTCCTCCCTCCCAGCGTCCCATTCTGTTGGCAAGGAAGTGCATTCTTTTTGACTCTAAAATAAATCACTAACGCCAGATTATAAAAATAATTATCCAACTGCGAATGGAATTGCAGATGTATCTCAAGTTCAAAAACGCGAACGCAATTCATATCCGCACACGAGTGTAATTTTAGGCCCGATTTTAACAACATGCATGCTCTAACAAATGCTTTGACAAAACTTTTCTATTGGATGTTTTTTAGCAAAACCTTTCTATTGGGTATTGAGGGCATGAATGAATAAGGACCAGAGGCTATCCAGCACGGAATGTGGCTGGTGCATAGGCCACACGATGGGCCCTTTTGCGCCTCTATCCGCGCTAGTTCCTAAGACCTGCCCTTTTGGCAAAGGCAAGTACATTCTTAGGTCCTATCCGTTGTATCTCTATCGGTTCCAAGGTTCTTGAGCCCAGCATAGTCTGCCTGTGATAACACAGGGTTTCACAGCGACACAAGATGTGTGCCGAGGATTCTTCCTCTTCACCACACCACGTGCACGTTGGGTCGTTGACCACCCTCATCACAAACAAGTGACGCCTGAAGGTGTTGTGACCCGTTAATAGACCTACTAGCAATCTCAAGTTACTCCTATCCAGAGAGAGACAAAATCGTCCTAGTCTCTCTGCAGGCCCTGCTAATAGTTCCCGAGCCTGACGGAGATGACCAGAGATGTTGTTCCATCTCAGAGAGTGTTGATTCTGGATCCACTCTCCAGTTGTTTTCCTAATCAAGTTTGCAGAGAGTCCTAAGGCTAGTTCCGGGCCCACAAAACTGTTGCCGGATCCCATCCTAGCCAGATGATCCGCCATTTCGTTACCCTTTACCCCAGCGTGCCCAGGTACCCACATCAGTGATACCTTGTGTTTAGCTGAGATGTCGTCAAGAGCCCTCCTGCACTCCAGGACCAGTCCCGACGTTATTTCCCAAGCACTCAGTGCTTTGATGGCTGCCTGACTGTCAGAGCAGATAGAAATCCGCCTCCTAGACCCGTCAATTTGCCGAATACGATTTACACAAGCAAGTATCGCATAGACCTCAGCCTGGAATACTGTGGTGTGCCCCCCAAGAGGGAGTGAAAGTCTTGTATAGGGTCCGTAGATTCCCGAGCCCGAGCCCTCTCTAGCGAGTGAACCATCTGTGTACCAGACCTGTCCTCCTCCTTCGATGAGCTGTCTTTCCCTAGACTCCCACTCTTCTCTTGACGGAAGCACCACCGTAAATTTGCGATTGAAGCGATGCGTAGGAGAAGCTATATCGCTCCTCGTCAACAAAATAGGACTATCCTCATACAACTCTGCTAGAATCGTCGAATCTCCTTTGCCTGGATTAATAAAAGTCCAGCTACCCTGACTCCAAAGGCGGAACCCAGTTTTTATAGCTTCCCCTTGAATTACCAGATCCATTGGGTATTGAGGACTATGTTAATAAGTATCATCCAATAGTATCCTATCAATATTGAAAACAAAACGTCAAAGCTGGATGACACTTTTGTCAAAAATATTCATGGATCAAAATCATAGCAGAAAATCAGAACAAGGCGATTGATTTGCAAATTATGCCAGATTTTTCATGTTTACCTTATAATTATTGTATAATTACTAATTGCAAATTTATTTAGTTTATGACAGAATCATAAAAGTAGTATCAATCACAGCTACCTTAATTAATAATTAATAATACCACCTCAGTCAGTCAGATTGACTATAAACAAATACATAGTTTTATGAAGAAGCTTCCATCTACTGGATGCATGTTTGTTATAAAAATATTCACAGAGGCTGTAAAGGTGCATGCGTATATGAATGAAAATCTCCCTTTCTCTGAAAAGTATATAAAGCACCTGATTCACTTTCTAACTAGCTGTACGACACGTTTCTGGTTTACAAAAATAAGGTTATACGGTTATACTTTATACTTTTGCTAGCCTGTGAGCTTCGCTGTTAAGAAGGATAGGCAACCAGTAATGCACGCTTGTGTCACGAATTGGCCAACATGGTTGGTTAAATCGTGTTTTTAGCTTTGTGAAACGCAACAAAATGTTATTTTTACCCCTTTTTACTATAATACAAAGGTATATTGCAGGTATTTGTAATGATTGCTTTTCTGATGAAAACCATTGATGGAAAGGTGTGTTAATGTCTAATGAATAATAAAAGTGCTAATATTTAGTAAGTATTTACCTTCTGTTTTTTAGCTCTCAGCTCCTCTTCCTTGATCCTTCTCTGTTCTTCTTCAATTCTTCTCTGCTCTTCTCTGAGAATCTCTTGTTTCTCCTCCTCTGTCATTGCTGCATATGGATCTTGCTCCCTTTCCTCCATAGGAGTGGCGTTTCTCTCCAAAATTTCTCTCAGCTCTTCTTCTCCAATCTCCAAGTCATCATCTTCCAACTCATCTTCAATGTTGGAGTTACTATCATCAACGTTGTCCTTATTTGCTTCTGCTACTGCTTTTTCTGATGTGGATCTTTCTTCCAACAATTCTGAAATTGATTTTGAAGATTTAGTTATCTATTGAATTGGTAGCAAAAGTAAACAGAATAAATGGATGTCTAAAGGTGCCCCTAGAAGGCGACAGCAGTTTACGCAGTTAACCCCCTTTACATGGGGTTGGATTTTAGGTCAACGAGAACGCGGTGTTTCTTTGAGAGCAATAGCTGTAACTATGGAGCGTAGCCTGGCTACAGTTGTAGCAGCATGGCGCGCATGAATCGCAGAAGGGCGAATGCAGCGAGATAGAGGTTCTGGAGCACGTAGAAGAACTACAGATCGACAAGATCGTCATCTACGGTTACTGGTTCTTCTTCAAGACACATCTAGCGCTTACAGTCACTGAAAACCATGGTCGCCAACTGTTATATCGGTGCCAAAAAATACCGAAAATGGCATGCTGAGTGGCATCAGGTGGTCTTCTGGGGACACATGAACTTTTGAAACAGATTGAATATGCCTATGGACTAACTATTTTACCTTCTTCTGTTGCTTGCTCTTCTAGATCTCTCTCGTTCTTCTCTGACGAAGACTGGCTGATATCTCCGTTCATTTCATTTTCTTCTTTGGTGCTGACTATGCTAGCCAGCTGTTTGGACACTGCATCCAATGTTAGTTGGATAGCTGAAGGTAACATAGAAAGGGCTTCAAGCTGTTTTTGTACAGCTATCAGTTGTTCTTCTAACGTCGTTGTATTTCCTTCTGAAGCTTCTATTTTTATTTCTGATATGGGTGGGTATGTCACTTCTATATCCTCACTGGTGTCTCCTGAAAAAGGTGATCATGTAGAAATATCACTATAGCAGTAAAAGGTATAGACAAGTCTGTCACTGCATCTCTAATGAGATGAAAATGAATTAACCAAAATTTGGATGCGTCAAGATCTCTAACAATTCAATTCATACATTGGAAAGATTATAATTGTCTGAAGTCTTTCACAGTAAACTTTTACCTTTGCTATCAATCTGACTGTCCACTTCTTCAGCTTCATAGTCCAATGAAGCTTCCTCTATTTCTACGATCTCTTCTTCCTGAACGTCCACATTCACTTCTACCTCAAGGTTATGTTGAATCTCTATAGTCTCACTGTAGCTGTCTTCCTCAATTTCTTCTTCTTTTTCTATTTCTACTTCTGTCTAAAAAAATCTTTAACTAGTATTGCTAAGCTTCTGTCAAACCTGTGTATAATACGTCTATATCAAGAGTTCAGAAATTTAGATATTTGGGTAGTTGGATTACAGAGGGCTTGAATCCAGATGTGGAAATAGGAACAAGAATCGAGATGTCCAGAACAACATTCTTGAAATTGCGTAGTCTGCTAAGTGGTAAAAGTTTGAATGCCCAAATAAGCATAGGTCTACGAGTGACTTCCTGGCCTATGTCATCCACTTATGGAACAGAGCACTTGAAAATCATGATGAATCTCGTGCTGTTACACTTGACATATCGAAAGCCTTCGAGAGAGTCTGGCATGAGAGACTTTTGTTCAAACTTGCTACTTATGGACTACCACCTAGCCTGCGCCAGTGGCTGAATAGCTTTTTAAACGACCAATCTGTTTGTTGTGGTCGAAGGTTGTTCATCAGACCTATTTTTAATAAACGCCAGTGTTCC
This sequence comes from Callosobruchus maculatus, assembly GCA_951848785.1. Taxonomy (NCBI): domain Eukaryota; kingdom Metazoa; phylum Arthropoda; class Insecta; order Coleoptera; family Chrysomelidae; genus Callosobruchus; species Callosobruchus maculatus. The sequence goes on along the minus strand of CATOUR010000071.1, from coordinate 29,722,347 downwards.
TCAGGGATCTGTCCTATAGCCTACAATGTTTCTGCTACAACGAGCTGCTGGAAATAACATCCAATCCAATCTACAGCTGCGGAGACGATAGTAAATTAACTTCATGCATGCAACTAGGCAAGCCACTATCTTCCCAGGAGACGGTACGTTGGCGACAGCAACATGCCTCACAGATAAACGTAGATATCAAAACAATTGTCGGGTGGGGATTGGTAAATAAGGTACAGTTTAACGTACAGAAAACTCGGGCAACAACACTAATAAAGATGTCTCACGTTGGCTTACCAACTGTGGAAATGGAGGGTTACCCAATAGTCGAGTCACCTTTCGTTAAGATTTTGGGGATCAACATCAACAATGATATGTCTAGACACGACCACGTCATCAGTGTTGCTTAAACGGCATCCCACAAACTTGGAGTCCTGTTCTGCTGTAGGAAGCTGTGTACACCAGAGCAACTACTGCTGCTCTAGAAGGCACAGATCCGACCATCGCTAGTATTGCTCCCATGTCTGAGGATGCGCTCCGAAGCACTCTCTAAAGCTTCTGGACACTATCTAGAAGAGAGCAATTAGACTAATCGATACGCCAAACCTTACAAATGATCTCCACAGCCTGGAACATCAAAGAAGGGTGGCCGACCTGTCCCTGTTTTACAGACTCTATCACGGAAGATGTTTGAGCTTTCCCAGATAATAACACCGAAGACCGTCTAAAAAAGGAACACTGGAGAGGTTCTGCGAGCTCATCCTTACCAGGTCGAGGTCCCTACTCCCCAAACCAGTCTCCTCCAGTATTCTTTCTTTTGGAAAACTTCGACACCGTGAGATGAGCTACCGGGGAATTTGTTTCCCGACGGATACAACCTGCAGCGTTTCAAATCTAACGTGTATCGTCACTTGTACTCTCGCAGCGCTTCTACAGCGTCATAGACATTCATCCTTTGCGGGAGACTGCCCATAAAAAAAGTCATGGACTGGACGGGAGTGGATTCTCATACTCTACCATGGAGAGCGCAGAATAGAAAAGCATGGGCCAAAATTGCTGCCGATCTTCATTAACACGTTGTTGGACACGACGGCTATAGCCGTCTGCGGGGAGCGATCGTGATACGCCACGACGGCTATATCAGTCAAAAAGTTATCTGCTTGTTACGGCAGAACGGCGACGACCGTCAGAATGTCGGTAGGTATACTTGCCCTGTTAAGCAATGTTAGTGCCGTAACGTGAAGCTCGTAATTTCTGAAATTGCCAAATTCTAACCCACTATACGCTATCCCAACTATTCATGTTTTAAGGTGCATGGGTAAAACGGCACGACGGACGGCTATAAACGTCCATAACCTCCAATGTGATGCATTGACCACGAGTATAGCTGCCATATTTCAAGTGTGTTTTTGTTTGATTTTCATGTTTTCAGTATTGATGGGAGGTAAGTAACTAGATATTTTCATCCTAAACAGATATTCGTCGTCCATATACACATAGAATATATTGTTTCAGATCATTAAAAAACTCGAAGCACTTGTGAGACATTTTCCAGAGAAGCTGCCCCTACCAGAGGATCATAAAATAAAATTATATTTTCTTAGATGGAAACAATGTTTCAAGTCTGGAAGACACAAAGAAACTAGCTATAGATGCAAAGGTTGTGAAAATAAACCTGCTTTGTGTCCAGACTGCTTTGAAGAGTGGCGACAAACATAAATTTGTGCCTAAATTTTGTTTTGTTCGGGGATACCTCTGTTTGCTAATAAATTTGATGTTTTGTTTTTATACCCTCTATATTCTGAGAGACGCGTTTTTGTTTATAAATATGATACAACAAAATGTTGTTTTTGTTTTAGCTTTTGTCTCGAAAATTGTCTTTTTCTTCCCACAAGATGTGTTTTACGATTACACTGATTAGACGGCTATAGCCGAGGTTGCCATTCTAGAACATAAAGTCTGCTGTGATATGGCACGACGGATATAACCTCAAAAATGAAAAAAAGAGTCAAAAATGAATACCCCTAAAATATTTTGATAACGTAAATCATGTTACAAACGCAAAAAAATGGGAATGTTTTGAGGTGCCATATTACGAAGTCTCCCGGCCAGCAGAGTGTCCAACAATGTGTTAAATGGACCTTAAGAAGAAGAATATGATTTTGACGGATCACCTTTCTTCCAATACAAAGTAACTTAACTATTTATAAAAACTTACCACGTTTTCTGAAAACTGCACCCTTTTTTCCTGCATTTCTTTTCTTTTTCTTCTTGAAGGTTGCTTTTGGAGGACTACTTTGTACTTTTCGCCCTACAAAAATAAGACAAATAATGTACAAAGTGATACAAATTTTTGTATTTTGTTTGTTACCGCTTGCTTTTCCTCTTCAATTTGCTTCTTTGGCTTCGGTATGGGATTGTCTGGTTTTACCAAAAATGTGGACCATCTTTTGTCTGTTTTGATGCCATGCGTTATTGATTGTGTCTTCTCTACTTTGCTTTTGTTTGAGTATATGATTTGTTCCGTACTAAAAAATTGGGTAGTATTTAGGTACAGAACAGTTTACCCCAATAAATAGAATCACAGTAGCTTGAAATAGTAATATTTTGCGGATTTTGGCTGCCATTTAGGAACTTCGTTGTAAGAGTTTTGTACTTTGAAAAAATAAGCCAAAACAACTTACATTCAATGCATATGGTTGTCCTTTTTGATTAGTGCATTGGAATGATAGGACACATTCTAGAAGTTACATTAGATAATGTTTATTACATATTACTCGCAAGTGAAATCGGAACACCTAGAAAAAAAAAGGGATATTTGCATGGGAATTTTGGTACACAGCCACCTTTACTTGTGATTCGTAGCACGATGACTGCGCAACGTTATGTGATTGAGGTGGTAGAACGAATTGAGGTTTTGAATAATTTTTTTTTGCCATAAATGGAAAGATCATACATAAGTTTTATAACAAAACTGTTTTTGTTTTCCTTTTTTTCGCAATAATTCAAAAATTATATCAAAATAAAAATGGGTTTTTGAATCGAGTACCGAAAACTCGCCGACGGCTCCCAAACCCGTGTGACGTCACGATGGCGGCCACGAAGCTCCTTTGGCCAACGACGTCCTACTCCGATACTAGATTCTAGGTTCCCAGCCAATCGCGAAAATACGTACTAATAAACTGGTAACTAGTGTATATTTGTTGCAACACAGTCGATGAATGAAGTTTGCAGCTCGAGACAAAGTCTATAATTGAAATAAATATGTTTTTGAATGTTTGAAGTTGAAGTCAGATTACAGATTCCAGTAAGTAAGTATCTAATCAAATATGTTTCGTTGAAAAGATCTCCTCAATCGAAGGATGGCCCAGTGGTTAGAGTCCGATAGTGGATCTCAGGCCTCTCAGGGTCTTTGGATCGAAACCCAGGCCTTCCAACTTTTTTTATTTTTTTTTATCAAAAAATTTATTGATGTGCTTTTTGCACTTGTTACGCACATTTTTTCTACGATCAACATAAATATGTGTTTGAAACAAATTTTCTTAGAAATATTACTTGCACTGCACAGTGCTTGTTAAATTTTTATGAAAATTTAATATTGTTCATTGCCCAAAGTTAAGTAAATAATAATACCAAGTGATAAACAGAATGTGATTAAGAGTTTGAGTTACTTTTTTTACACCAAAAAACTCAAAAATGAATGAATTGAATGGATGAAGGAATTTTGTTTTATTAAGCAACTATTACATTTAAAAAAAAATTAATGGCAATTGATATTGACGAACAAACCTCATTTCCACTGATTTTTTGAATTGTCCACCGCCTCCTGTACTTGGTTTTTGCACTGTGCAGTGCAAATAATATGTCTAACAAAATTTGATTCAAACACATATTTATGTTGATCGTAGAAAAAATTTGCGTAACAAATGCAAAAAGCACATCAATAAAATTTTTGATAAAAAAAATAAAAAAAAAGTTGGAACGCCTGGGTTGCGATCCAAAGACCCTGAGATCCAGTATCGGACTCTCTAACCACTGGGCCATCCTTCGATTGAGGAGATCTTTTCAACGAAACACATTTGATTAGGTACTTACTGGAATCTGTAATTTGACTTCAACTTCAAACATTCAAAAACATATTTATTTCGATCATAGACTTCGTCTCGATCTGCAAACTTCATTCATCGACTGTGTTGCAACAAATATACACTAGTTACCAGTTTAGCAGTACGTATTTTCGCGATTGGCTGGGAATATAGAATCTAGTATCGGAGTAGGACGTCGTTGGTCAAAGGAGCATTCTTACCGTCATGGTGACGTCACACGGGTTCGGGAACCGTCGGCGTGTTTTCGGTACTCGATTCAAAAACCCATTTTTATTTTGATATAACTTTTGCGAAAAAAAAAAGAAAACAAAAACAGTTTTGTTATAAAACTTATATATGATCTTTCTATTTATCACAAAAAAAGTACTCTTCTTCTTAATTCAAAACCTCAATTGCCGTTCCATATGTCCGAGGCATCGAAGAGGGTTTCTTCCAGCAAGATAATGCACATTCTCCTCATACTACAAGGGTATAGATGAGGTTCCTACAGGAAGCTAAGGTCAGGGTACTCCCCTGGTCTCCATGATGACCCGATTTATCGCCAGTTGAAAAAGTATGGGATTGGATGGGTCGATATATTTACCCAGTCCTCCGACCACGCCGGACGAACTGGAACATGCTGTGAGGGCAGCTTGGGCTGTACCTCTAGAGTTTATCAGCAACCAGATTACGAGCATACCGCGCAGGCTAGAAGAGTGCATTCGTCAACACGGAAGGCCCACCACTATTGATCTGTTGTAATTTTTTTTGTAAACTAATTATGGCAAATGTATTGATTAATGTCTTAAAGAATGGTTAAATACAGTAGACAGGAAAGAAATACATGAATTAATAAATAAATCATATTATAACTGAACCCATAAGTAATTTTATAGTTTTATAGACAAATTTCATTCAAATTACTCATAGCCATGTTTATCTTATCTCTACCATATTTATTTTATACATACGTAGGTATATGATTGTAATATTTATGTGTGTATACATTGTAAGACTAATTCGTCCGTGTCGTACAGGCCTAGTCCTTCTATGGATGTTAACATATTTATTTACTCATTTTTTTTTCAATGATTTGTTTTTTAGTACTTTTACTACTGAGTAAATAAATATTATTATTATTCATCTGACTTCCTAAGTTCCTCTCGCATAATTGCGGTAGCAACAAGTGTTGACGGGCTGTGCCAAGTCAACACTCGGACTTTAGGAAGGATCGCACAATATTACAGGTCTTCAGGATTACAGACTTTTGGAATACTTTGTGTAACTTTTCGTCCAGGCCCAGCTGTTGAAGGTGTTGTGTAAACGTGTTTGGTGTAAGGCCTGAGACAGACATAATGAGGGGGACAATTGTGACTTTGTTTTGTTTCCAAAGTCGTTTTATTTCCATGGCAAGGTCCGTGTATTTAGATATCTTCCTAGCGTGGGTGTCTTGGATATTCACATCATTGGGTATGGCAATATCTATTAAATATGTAATTTTGTCGGCCTTTGACTAGAAAACTATATCTGGTCTATTGGCTGGGATAGCCTTGTCTGTATGTATTTCAACATCCCAGTATAGTTTGTATTGATCATTTTCGAGTACTGATGTCGGAGTGTAATTGTAATACGGATCTGTGTTTTCTATTAGTTTGTTTGTCGTGGCTAATGCTTGGTGTGTTATTATTATTATTATTTAGCCCTACTACATTCCACCAACCGCAACCCTTTTTTTCTCAGTGTGTGGATTTCACTTGCGAGTAGAATAATAATACTCCATACTGCCAAATAATTTTTAAGTAAATAATACAAATACTTATCATTCTACGCTTAGGTACATGAAAGGTCGTTTTATTAGAAGGTTTTTTTTTGTGTAGGAAACATATTTTAAATGTACTCACTCTGTAATGTTTTGAGCCTTTTCTAGTTGATCTTGAATTCGTTTCTCCAAAGTGTCTGCAATATTTCATTAAAAAATTACTATATTATAATCAAGTGCTCTTAATGTGCGTCTTAAAATACATACTCTTGTCAATTTCTCTAAATTTTCAATGTTAAAAAAATACTTTTTATTAATTTTTTATTATTATAATCATTGAGCCGATTTTTTTTGTAAATAGTGTGTTCACTACAATGAGACGCTGAGTCAATACTGACTAGAAGAGGATTATCATTTCCAGTGGCGTCTCGGGGAAAACTAGTTTCAGCAAAGAAATGTATGCTACTGACTTAAAAAAAAATGTTGTTTTCAGATTACAAAGATAAAAGCACAACTTTTTTATCCCTTGATGTCTTTTCGCATCTCACATTGTTTTCGGGGCAAAAATATGAAAAAATAAAAATCACTTGTAAAAAAATGTTATAACTAAACAAATTAATAAGATATTTACTTAATAACCAATTTTTTTAATCTAACAAATAATAGGTAATAGCAGTTTGACTGCTAGAAGTGGAGGCTGTTCATTCCAACATTTTTTGTGAATATAAGCACTATTCTACTACTATTAACTTTCATACTTCGTATGCCAATAAAAAAGGAACTTTACATATGTATTTGAAAACGTTACCACTTCCCGGTTCCAATTTCTAATTTTTACAAGAAAATTATTCTTCTAAAGGCGATCCTTCAAAAAAAAAAACAATTTTCGCGATACTTATAAAAAACAATTTTTGTACATTTAATAATTACCCTATCTAATTTCAGAACTACCTTGAATGTTGTAGTTGTTAATCCTTTGAATTGCCTCATCCAGTATTTCTTCGTCAATCGTTCGTTCCACTTCTTTCACCATCGAACTATATTGCTCTTCGTAATTGGCCTCGATGGATTCCTCAACATGTTTACTAATATTGGCGAACTCTTCATCAATCTCTTCCTGAAACCCAACATATTTATAGCCCTAGTTCCTATGTCGTCCTCTTTTGGGTGAATAATTATGGCAGTACGGCCCATTTTAGGTAAGACGGTAACAGTGACGTCACACCATTGATGACGTACCGGCGCGAACAATATGGCGGATGACGTTGTTTATAGTCAGTGGCATAACAGTTTTTTTCTCAATTCGGATTTGAATGTACCTAGCATTTCTTCTGACTTTGAGTTTTCAACTTTACACTATCGTATTTAACACCAGAGTATGATCCGACAGATTTACAACGTTCTATCTCAAATCACCTACGTTTTGTGATTTGAGATAGAACGTTGTAGTTTTATGAGAGCATACTCCAGTTTCAATACAACGGTGTAACATTAAAACCTCAAAATTGGAAGCAATATTACATACAACAGTGTAACTCTAAGGTGACGATAAATGGACTTGGTAAATCGTAAAACCACACAAAATCAAAAAGAAACCACTCAAGATAACTCGCACACAAACGGGTCAATGTAACCCACGCTACTGCATGACAGCTGATCAGCTGATTATGACTATGACGTCACTGTTATCTTCTTACATGAAATAGGCCTTACTCCACTATGATTCAGCCGTAAAGATTTTGATAGTGGAATTTTGTAGAAATGCTTTCTCGCCTGTATTCCAGATTTTTAATGCACCTGCCATACATGTGCAATGTGCATGCTTGTCATCGTGAACTGTGTCAGTGAATTGAAATGAAGCAAGTAACGTTCCAGTTAGACATCTATAAATAGAGTATGAGTACATTGCACTTGCAATATTGATAACCCTAACAATTTTGTACAGTATTGCTTAATTTATTACACAATTAAAAATTATAACATGATTATAACATCCTGCACATAATAAATAACAATAATTCAAATTTAGTAAACACCTATTGTGAATGGCATTACGCAGATTTATTCAAGGCAATACTTGCCGAAATTTGTTCAGATTATTAAGTTATATCCTTGTATCAACATTTAGTGAATATATATTCCTAGGGATGATACAGAGGATGGGGAACCAGTTTTGGTGAATGATTTAAGGCCAAAATTTGACACCATTTTTTCATGTATTATGTTTTTATTTGTTCTTTTTGTCTATGTATGGCCGTAGTCTTCTGTATTTCTTCTTCTGTATAATTTGTGTGGATCAAAAGAGAGTCCAGCGCTACTTAAATATGGCTATGGTCTAGACTTGTTACATCTGCCTTTTGCGTTGTCTATTAGGCTGATTTCAATGCTGGGAGACATAAACAGTCATACTAAACTGCAACAAAGTATTAAAAAACGCCTGTGTGATGAAATAAAACTATACGAATTAATAAAGCACATGTTTTACTTGTTTTATAAACTGATGTTACGTCCAGGTGCGTAGAATACAAGATCAAAGGGGTTGGTCCTCCCCCTGAGTCCCCAAAAGTTGTTATTGTTTCGAAGCTTGGAATATATTTAAGATTATTTATTCAATCAATCCCCCATTTTTTCAAAATTCTTTATAAAAAACATCTACGTTACTGATGACGTCACATTGAACCAAACTAGGCCTGATTGAAAAATTAAATTAGTAATCAGCAAATACTTACGTGGAAGATATGGGTTGGCATACTCCCCCTGAAAATATATCTGAATTAAAATTCTATCCTAATGATATTTCCATCTTGTATTCAGTGGCGTAGATACAGTTGTATTATGAGAAATATACAGGGTGTTTTCAAAGTTGGGACTTTTTTTTTCAGAAACAGCTACCTTTGAGATGACAAAGCTATGTACGGCGAATCAGCTGCAGAAGGACAAAAAAAAATGGTAAGAAAATACTATCCGTTCGCTGCAAAGTTTCAAGTGCGGCCCTGTCACATGAGTGTTACAGATGCGGCTCGAGGTTCGCGCCGCTAGGCTGAAAAGCCAAGTATTTCTTCTTCAATTTAGGTCATTAGAGGTTTTCTAGATCGTCCAGCTTGTCTACTATGATGCGAATACAAATATGCTGTGTCTCTAGCTCTTTGTATACGAGATAGACAAATTGACGGGGTGCAAGGTGAGTGCGATCAGGGAAACGATCAGCATACTATCGCGAAGTCCGAGAGACATTTCGACCACATTCACCGTGCACTAAACTCGTATGCACGAGTTTATCATAGTTATACCAGTTGCACCATTTCTGTTTCTTTTATGTTCAGTCTTCCGCAAAGGCTGAAAGCCTAAGGCGATGTAAAATAGCTACGAGAGGATATGTGTCTCTGCACGTTAGATTTAAAACGCTGCAGGTTATAGCCGTCGGGAAACAAATTCCTCGGCAGCTCATTCCGCAGCGTCAAAGTTCTCCAAAAGAAGAAATGCTGGAGGAGACTGGTTCGGGGAGTAGGGACCTCGACCTGGTAAGGATGAGCTCGTAGAGCCTCTCTAGTGTTCCTCGTTCTTCCGTGATAGAATCTGTACAGCGACAGGATAGCCACCCTTCTTCGATGTTCTAGATGATTGCTCTCATCTAGATAGTGTCCAGAAGCTTTAGAGAGCGTTTCGGAGCGCATCCCCACACATGGAAACAATCCTCCAACGATGGTCGGATTTGTGCCTTGTAAAGCAGCAGTAGTTGCTCTGGTATATACAGCTGCCTATAGCGGAACAAAACTCTAAGCTTTTGGGATGCCGTTTTAGCAACGTGGTCGTGCCAGGACATTGATGTTGATGCCCAGAAACTTGACGGAAGGTGACTCGACTATTGGGTGACCCTCTATTTCCACAGTTGGAAGTCAACGTTAAAGTCCGATGTAAAACATCAACAACTCGACAGACGTCAAACGCGTGCTGCTACTTACATCTATGCTCCGTAGTAAATTGGGTTTTTTCTATTTTGCCTCCGTTTTGATCTAATTGCACAATGACGGAATTAGAAATGAGGATTTCATTATCTGTCAATATCTTGATATTCCTAAACAGTTTGTTTATACGTTATTGGGAAAAATACTCCTTTTGGCGAGTACTATTATATGCCCTATAAAGAATATAAAGAAAAGTCCCAACTTAGGAAAATCCTGTACATATACTCATTGGCCGACTTGACTCACTAGGCCGGAGCATGAAATATGGCAACACTGAATCAGCGGGCCGAGTTTTTCTTTGTTGTTATGTCATGTGTATTCTTCCAGAGCAGAAAATATGGTTGGAAGGTGATTATTAATGTGTTTCTAATTATTTACCTGCACAAATGAAACTATAAAGATAACAAGATGCCTGCAAAGCGTGTAGTACCGGGTTGCAGCCCAGTAGAGGACATACCAAACCATAGCCCAACATAACCTTATTCTAGAGTAAAAAGAACGTTGCAAGGTGATTTTTAATGTGTTTCTACTTATTTACCTGCACAAACGAAACTATAAAGATAACAAGATGCCTGCAAAGCGTGTAGTACCAGGCTGCAGCCCAGTAGAGGACATACCAAACCATGGCCCAACATAATCTTATTCCAGACTAAAAAGAACGTTGCAAGGTGATTTTTAATGTGTCTCTACTTATTTACCTGCACAAATGAAACTATAAAGATAAAAAGATGCCTACAAAGTGTGTAGTACCAGGTTGCACTAGCAATTGTGCGTCCAATAAGGGACATAAACAGAAGTGGGTGAAAGGTATTCCTCGGAAGGGCTGGTTATACTTATAAGGATAAAGACAACAATTTACAAACATTTCAAAGGATAAGACCTATTTTAAAGCACAATGTGGTACCTATAATGTTTTCTGGACCTCCCAAATATCACAGAAAAATACAGTTAATAGAACTCATGTGGGCATGGCCTGGGGCATACCTACGAAAGGATTTGATAGTGAAAGGGAAATCAAGACCAGCAAGAATGGCTTCACAGTGACCTAATAGTGAATTTTTCTAGCTCAAGTGATAATTTACAAAGTAACTTGAGTGTTCATTTAAGTGGAAATGGAAGTGGCAGCAGGAAACAGGTTGCGTTTATTTTTATTTTGTAGTGTCTGACTACGAAGAACCAGACATCAGATGTAAGTGGTATTAGTAGTAGTAGTTCTAAAAAGTATTTTTCTTAATTTATTAACCGAGATGGACTCTAATACATATAAAATGTAATAATTATTCTGAAACTATAGGCCCACTATTTGACAGCTAAGCCACGTTGCCACATCTAAGGCTCCGGCGTAGTGTAGAGTCGGCCATGGTCTGCTGAGTGCACCCATTGATATATTTTTGATGACATTACCGTCTGACTCCGAGGACGAATTGGTTGCCGTGTGCGATGAGGAGGTCGTGCGCCTCGGTGTGCGTCAATCCAGCGGTGGGCGTGTCTCCGATCCGCACTATCACGTCCCCAACCGTCATGCCGGCATTTTCTGCCAAACTATTCTCGTTGACCTATTTACGACAAACATTTCATTAGTCAAGTGCAATCTGGATTTACGTGACCTTTTACCTAGGTCACGCCGGAAATTTCTGCAAACTAAAGGCCTTTACGGAAACACTGATCTGGATCCGGATAGATCAGTTATACACTCAGTTATATATCAAACAGCTGTCAAGTGGGATTTATGATTCCATGAATTTAACGAACATCGAACAACGAAAAAGTTGGTTTAACAATAAAGACAGATGGTAAAGTAAAGCAGCTACTGATCTGAATCATCCGATCGCAATCACTTACTGCACAAGAGTGAACTGCCCTATTTCTGACCGATCCCAGATCACTTTCCGAGCGTCAGGATCAGTGATCCAACTGATCGGGTTAACCCGATCATAGTTTCCGTAAAGGCCTTATCATAATCTTTTGTCGGAAGTGGAACATACCCTCAACAAATTAAAAAACAGTAAAGCTACAGGCATTGATGCTATTTCTGCTGAAACGTTAAAATGCTTGGATGATGATGGCATCTCTCTTTTATATAATATTTGTGAAAGGGTCTGGTCCTCCGGTGTTTGGCCAGATGAATGGTGCGCATCCATTTTTGCTTCATTTCATAAAAAGGGATCTCCAACAAATCCAGACAATTATCGCCTACTTTCGTTAATCTCTCATGCAAGCAAGGTTCTACTATATATTTTACAATCTCGTTTGGAGTGTTTTATTGGATGGCAAATTTCTCAGGTGCGGGCAGGTTTCCTAAAGGGACGAGGTACGCGTGAACAAATCTTGAACTTAAGACAGATTATTGAAAAAGCCATAGAGCATTATTTTCCAGTTTTTGTCTGCTTTGTGGGCTATTCTAAGGCATTTGATAACGTAAACTGGCCTAAACTGTGGGAAATCCTTATCTCTATGGGAGTTCCTTACCACTTAGTATTTCTCATACAGCAACTCTATGAGTCTAGCTCGGCTCGTGTACGAATTAATGATAACCTATCAAACAGCAACCAGAAAAGGAGTTCGTCAGGGATGTGTATTATCTCCGATATTATTTAACATTTACTCTGAATTTGTGATGAGACAGGTATTGGACAACTACTGCAATGGCAGTATAACTATTGGTGGAAGCAAAATATCCAACTTAAGATTTGCTGACGATATAACCCTTATTGCTGCTTCTCAGGAAGAACTAATATAGCTCTATTAAATATCTTAGAACAACACAGTGCAGCATATGGTCTTGGTATTAACTACAACAAAACCAAGGTTATGATCGTGGATAGAGAGCACGATAATCATCGAGAAATAAAGTCAGTAGGCAGTTGTGAAGTAAATCATAGTTTTGTGTACCTCGGTTGTTTGATCGACAATTCGGGTAGCTGTGAAAATGAGATTCGACGGCGCATTCAACAGGTACGTGTGGCCATGACTAAGCTTACTAAAACATGGCGGGACCATAACATCATTAAAGCTACCAAAATGTCGCTGGTTCAGTCTCTTATGTTCCTCATATTTTTGTGTGCCTCGGAAACTTGGACTGTTAAAAAGGCAGATCGAGCTCGCACATACTGAATGAGCCCGGTAATCCAAAGAGACTATCCTCCATTATGTCGACGAGAATGCTTACATTCTTCTTCTTCTACAACTTGTAGTTCAGGGTCATGCCCCGAGTGGGCGGCACGGCGTCGTGGCCGTTCCCCTACATGCTGGGTGGATACGACGAAACAGTTGCTGGATATGAGTATCAAGAGCGCCACTGAACTGTCAGTAAATCGCGAACGATGGCAAGCTACAGTTGTCAAAACCATTGATAATATCCGTGTCGGCAATACTCTAGCTCCGACTTAATGCATTTTACGAGTTCACAACATGTCTGTTAAGACATTGTGACTATGATGATGAACAAAACAAATATTCTTTAAGAAGATCATCTAAATAAGCCTTTGGAAACCAGTGGCGTAGACGATGGTTTTTCTATTGGCCCGCTTCATTTTGCAGCAAATTCCGTTCCTTGAAGAGGTTATATCACAGAGTTAACATCTCTAGGGGGAGCCTAATTTGAATATTGGCCAGCCAACATCTATAGCGCTATTGCCACTCTTCTTCGTCCGCTTCCAGTTTCTTCAAAATCTGGCTGTTTCCGCAGTTTGAACACAAAGTATTTAACTGGGTATTTAACTATACATTCCAATATACTTGCAATGTAATTGATTTACGTGAAGATAATTTGTATTGATTTAATGAAAACTCAAAAATGGTAAATTTCATAGCGGAATGCCGCAATAACTTCTAATATGTCGTAAATCTAGCAACCTACAATGGGCGTGCCCTTAACCTGTCATGTGGCTGTCATTGTAGTTGTGGTTATTGCGTGTGTCGAGATTTTTGTGATTTTAGTGTATATTTGACTGACTTTGTGACCATTTGTGGTGTGAATTAAATTATCTATGAACAATATTGTCATAACTGCATGATGAGACAACACAAAAAGTGCATAGTTTGCTGTAATAGAGACGAATCGGTGAACACTTCTTATCATAGGTGAGTATAGGTTTTGTTTTAGTTTTCAGTAGCATAATATATGGGGACAACTGGTAACAAAAGTAACTTCACTCCAGTTTGAGGAATAATAATGGTTGTTTAATGTATGTTTTGTGCACGCATTACATTCATGTCAATCAACATGAATTTTCCAAATTCCATTTTTTAAGCTATTTGAGGACGTGAAATGCAAAAATGTATGCCACATTTACTTACAAAAAATCTATCTATGAGAATTTTATAGAACTGGATATTACCTAATGCAATTATCATATTTTATTACTGAAGTAAAACCACGATGCAGCCATTTCAACAGGCTATCTCTCAGAACACTGTTAGATATGTTTTGAAAAACACTTCATGGTAATAATAAATTATCAACTGTTACAATGAAATTATAATAAGAGTGACTCTCTAAGTATAGCTAAATACTAATACAACTTTACTACCCCACAGCATATCGCTGCCAAATTTCATAACAATCCATGCAGCGGTTACTGAGATTACGTGGCTAGAAAAACGCGTACAAACAGACCGACGGAAATGAGTTGTGTGGATCTTCGTTATGTAGACATCATAAAACACCCAAAAAGCGTATTATCCCAAAATCGAAAATTTTCACGATCACAATACTCCCCTCACCTATCGGTGTGGAAAGTAAAAGTCCATAATCATGTCATCCACTTTAGGAAGATTACTAGAATCACCACGAACGTAACCTTCCTCCATACTTCAAAAATATACTGGCGTCTGCCCGTTACAAAAAACACCTTCGCCGTTCCACTCATGTCTAAATGTCGCATACTGTACAGCGCAGCGTTTGCATAGCGGAGTCCCGACCAAACTGTGGCTGCCGCGAACAATTAATAACATGTGACGTCATACAAATTTTCACCTCCGCGGTCGCTTTACGCAAATATAAAATTGAATAACTCCGCCGTTTTTTGGAATATTCAGATGATTTTTTCGACGCTCTTCAAGTGAAGAAACATACTATCAGATAATAATGAATTTTCCAAATTTAATTTTTTTGGAAACTTCTCCATTGAATCTATTAATGAACATCCAATTTTAATATAAAGTCGTACGCCACTGGTAATGCCCTCAAGCTGTCAAAATTTCCGTTACATGTTGGCTGGTCAGCGACCTGTGCGTTTTGTTGCTTACACTCCCTCTATAGATGTTAACTCTGTGGGTTATATGATGTTAACGGATTCGTACAAAGAGGTCATATGAGTGACTTGGGGAAAATATTGTATACCTTGACGACGATGAGCGGTTCTCCGAAATCGGCGCCTCCTACGATCCGAAAGCCCCACGCGGAGTCCGCGTTCGCCCTGTTCAGCCGCAGGTCGACGACGGCGGCCATTTTCGAATCGAAATTTCGGAAAAAACGGCCCACTCGATCGGTTTGTCGCACACCCCGATGCCGGTTAAATCGGGACTGACACAATCACCGCTGGGTTGATCGATGCCTGCCAAATAATGTCAGCGGGTTACTATTTTGGACGGCCGATATGTGTCGGACGATCGAAGCATTTGTTTGTTTGTTTGCTGCTTCGAGATGAGCGATTTTATTAGATAATACAATCTAAGTACGAGGGGGTGCCTTTAAATTTAAATGTTCTTCTTGGTTTTCTAAGGACTGGTTTCTCAATGTCCAGTTAAATATTTATCTGCAAGATAACAGCAACTGTTAGATAAATTGTTTAAACAATTGAAGGCTAAACTTACGAAGTCACGTAAACGCTATCTGACAGTTGTATCCATAGCAACGCTATATGGCAGATACCTATCTGACACTTTAACTGAGAAACCGGCTCTTAGGAAGATTATTGCTTATGGGTTATCATCATCATAGTCACAATGTCTCAACAGACATATTGTGGACTCGTAAAATGTATTAAGTCGGAGCTAGAGTATTGCCGACACGAATATTATCAATAGTTTTGACAACTGCAGCTCGCCATCGTTCGCGATTTACTGTCAGCTCAGTGGCTCTCTTGATATTCATATCCAGCAACTGTTTCGTCGTATCTACCCAGCGTGTAGGGGAACGGACACGGCGCCGCCCACTCAGAGCATCACCCTGAACTACAAGTTTCTCCATATTATCGCTTCTGTGTCTATGTCCGAGGAATGTAAGCATTCTCGTTGACACAATGGAGGGTAGTCTCTTTGGATTACAGAGCTCATGCAGTATGGGAACGTTGGTGCGATGGGCGGTATAAGGAATTCTCAGCATTCTCCTTCACGTCCATATTTCAAAACCAGCTATGCGAGCTCGATCTGCCTTTTTAACAGTCCAAGTTTCCGAGGCATACAAAAATATGGAGAACACAAGAGACTGAATCAGCGAATTTTGGTAGCTTTAGTGATGTTATGGTCACGAGATATTGAAGTGAGCTTTGTCATGACTACACATGCCTGTTGAATGCGCCGTCGAATCTCATTTTCACAGCTACCCGAATTGTCGATCAAAGAGCCGAGGTACACAAAACTTTGAACTACTTTACAACGGCCTATTGACTTTATCGCTTGATAATTATCGTGCTCTCTATCCACGATCATAACCTTGGTCGGGTTGTAGTTAATACCAAGACCATATGCTGCACTGTGTTGTTCTAAGATGTTTAATAGAACTACTAGTTCTCCGATTTCTCGGGCGGGCGGGAGTACCTAAAAAAGTCCAACTTCTTTATTTAGCTTTCTATTGAGATGAAACCTCGCATTTCGGATAATTTCAACGTGCTGATTACAAATCCGGTCGCAATTTTGAGTCTCAGTCTCGTCTGACGAAAACAAAAAATTTCAGATCTCTCGGGCGGGCGGCGGGTGTACCTAAAAAATCGAACTTCTTTATTTAGCTTTATATTGAGATGAAACCTCGCATTTCGGATAATTTCAAGATGCTGATTACAAATCCGGACGCAATTTTGAGTCTCAGTCTCGTCTGACGAAAATAAAAAAATTTAGATCTCTCGGGCGGGCGGGTGTACCTAAAAAAATCGAACTTCTTTACTTAGCTTTCTATTGAGATGAAACCTCGCATATCGGATAATTTCAAGGTGCCGATTACAAATTTGGACGCAATTTTGAGTCTTAGTCTCGTCTGACAAAAATAAAAAATTTCAGATCACTCGGGCGGGTGAATGTACCTAAAAAATCGAACTTCTTTATTTAGCTTTATATTGAGATGAAACCGCGCATTTCGGATAATTTCAAGGTTATGATTACAAATCCGGACGCAATTTTGAGTCTCAGTCTCGTCTGACGAAAATAAAAAATTTCAGTACCCTTGGGCGGGCGGATGTACCTAAAAAATCGAACTTCTTTATTTAACTTTATATTGGGATGAAACCTCGCATTTCGGATAATTTCAAGGTGCTGATTACAAATCCGGACGCAATTTTGAGTCTCAGGCTCTTCTCACGAAAATAAAAAATTTTAGATCTCTCGGGCGGGCGGGTGTACCTAAAAAAATCGAACTTCTCTATTTAGCCTTATATTGAGATGAAACCTCGCATATCGGATAATTTCAAGGTGCCGATTACAAATTTGGACGCAATTTTGAGTCTTAGTCTCGTCTGACAAAAATAAAAAATTTCAGATCTCTCGGGCGGGCGGATGTACCTAAAAAATCGAACTTCTTTATTTAACTTTATATTGGGATGAAACCTCGCATTTCGGATAATTTCAAGGTGCTGATTACAAATCCGGACGCAATTTTGAGTCTCAGGCTCTTCTCACGAAAATAAAAAATTTTAGATCTCTCGGGCGGGCGGGTGTACCTAAAAAAATCGAACTTCTCTATTTAGCCTTATATTGAGATGAAACCTCGCATTTCGGATAATTTCAAGGTTCTGATTACAAATCCGGACGCAATTTTGGGTCTCAGTCTCGTCTAACGAAAATGAAAAATTTTAGATCTCTCGGGCGGGCGGGTGTACCTAAAAAAATCGAACTTCTCTATTTAGCTTTCTATTGAGATGAAACGTCGCATTTCCGAAAATTTCGAAGTGCTGATTACAAATCCAGACGCAATTTTGAGCCTCAATCTCGTCTGACGAAAATAAAAAAATTCAGATCTCTCGGGCGGGCGAGTGTACCTAAAAAATCGAACTACTTTATTTAGCCTTATATTGAGATGAAACCTCGCATTTCGGATAATTTCAAGGTTCTGATTACAAATACGGACGCAATTTTGAGTCTCAGTCTCGTCTGACGAAAATAAAAAATTTTAGACTTCTCGGGCGGGCGGGTGTACCTAAAAAAATCGAACTTCTCTATTTAGCCTTATATTGAGATGAAACCTCGCATTTCGGATAATTTCAAGGTTCTGATTACAAATCCGGGCGCAATTTTGGGTCTCAGTCTCGTCTAACAAAAATGAAAAATTTTAGATCTCTCGGGCGGGCGGGTGTACCTAAAAAAATCGAACTTCTCTATTTAGCTTTCTATTGAGATGAAACCTCGGATTTTCGAAAATTTCAAGGTGCTGATTACAAATCCGGACGCAATTTTGAGCCTCAGTCTCGTCTGACGAAAATAAAAAAATTCAGATCCCTCGGGCGGGCGAGTGTACCTAAAAAATCGAACTACTTTATTTAGCCTTATATTGAGATGAAACCTCGCATTTCGGATAATTTCAAGGTTCTGATTACAAATACGGACGCAATTTTGAGTCTCAGTCTCGTCTGACGAAAATAAAAAATTTTAGACTTCTCGGGCGGGCGGGTGTACCTAAAAAAATCGAACTTCTCTATTTAGCCTTATATTGAGATGAAACCTCGCATTTCGGATAATTTCAAGGTTCTGATTACAAATCCGGGCGCAATTTTGGGTCTCAGTCTCGTCTAACAAAAATGAAAAATTTTAGATCTCTCGGGCGGGCGGGTGTACCTAAAAAAATCGAACTTCTCTATTTAGCTTTCTATTGAGATGAAACCTCGGATTTTCGAAAATTTCAAGGTGCTGATTACAAATCCGGACGCAATTTTGAGCCTCAGTCTCGTCTGACGAAAATAAAAAAATTCAGATCCCTCGGGCGGGCGAGTGTACCTAAAAAATCGAACTACTTTATTTAGCCTTATATTGAGATGAAACCTCGTATTTCGGATAATTTCAAGGTTCTGATTACAAATCCGGACGCAATTTTGAGCCTCAGTCTCGTCTGACGAAAATAAAAAAATTCAGATCCCTCGGGCGGGCGAGTGTACCTAAAAAATCGAACTACTTTATTTAGCCTTATATTGAGATGAAACCTCGCATTTCGGATAATTTCAAGGTTCTGATTACAAATACGGACGCAATTTTGAGTCTCAGTCTCGTCTGACGAAAATAAAAAATTTTAGACTTCTCGGGCGGGCGGGTGTACCTAAAAAAATCGAACTTCTCTATTTAGCCTTATATTGAGATGAAACCTCGCATTTCGGATAATTTCAAGGTTCTGATTACAAATCCGGGCGCAACTTTGGGTCTCAGTCTCGTCTAACAAAAATGAAAAATTTTAGATCTCTCGGGCGGGCGGGTGTACCTAAAAAAATCGAACTTCTCTATTTAGCTTTCTATTGAGATGAAACCTCGGATTTTCGAAAATTTCAAGGTGCTGATTACAAATCCGGACGCAATTTTGAGCCTCAGTCTCGTCTGACGAAAATAAAAAAATTCAGATCCCTCGGGCGGGCGAGTGTACCTAAAAAATCGAACTACTTTATTTAGCCTTATATTGAGATGAAACCTCGTATTTCGGATAATTTCAAGGTTCTGATTACAAATACGGACGCAATTTTGAGTCTCAGTCTCGTCTGACGAAAATAAAAAATTTTAGACTTCTCGGGCGGGCGGGTGTACCTAAAAAAATCGAACTACTTTATTTAGCCTTATATTGAGATGAAACCTTGCATTTCGGACAATTTCAAGGTTCTGATTACAAATTCGGGCGCAATTTTGGGTCTCAGTCTCGTCTGACGAAAATAAAAAATTTCAGATCTCTCGGGCGGGCGGGTGTACCTAAAAAAATCGAACTTCTTTTTTTAGCTTTCTACTGAGATGAAACCTCGCATTTCGGATAACTTCAAGGTGCTGATTACAAATTCGGACGCAATTTTGAGTCTCAGTCTCGTCTGACGAAAATAAAAAAATTTAGATCTCTCGGGTGGGCGGGTGTTCCTAAAAAATCGAACTACTTTATTTAGCTTTCTATTGAGATCAAAACTTGCATTTTGGATAATTTCAAGATGCTGATTACAAATCCGGACGCAATTTTGAGTCTCAGTCTCGTCTGACGAAAATAAAAAGTTTCAGATCTCTCGGTGTACCTAAAAAAATCGAACTTCTTTATTTAGCTGTCTATTGAGATAAAACCTCGCATTTCGGATAATTTTAAGGTGCTGATTACAAATCCGATTGCAATTTTGAGTCTCAGTCTCTTCTGACGTTTCTCCGTTTCTCTAGGGATATCTTTATGATCTTTAATGCAGTAGTTTCCCATTTGCTTTCTGCATCCTCATGCTGTTGACCAGATGGTATCTACTGGTTCATCCGCCTTTAGGGACAATTTCTCACCCCAAGGACAAGAAGGTGTCCTGACTCTTCTCAACTCGTTCACCCAAAGCTGTTGGCTGAGAAGAGGTTAATGCTTATACCGACAGTGGTTCGGTTCCTTTTAGTCGCCTTTTACGACACGCAGGATATACGGTGGGAGATATTCTAACCCGTCCCCACACGGGGAGAACACTGCATACATATCTACTAAAAAGTATTTTTTTCTCTTTTGCTCAGGGGGGGGGCATTGCGCCATAAGGAGGAACCGCCCCTGCTTATCTCACTGTTGACTACCAATTTCTAAGCGCTAGTTTCGTAATTTTGGCATATACAGGGTGAGTTTTTAGTACCGGCTCGGTCGATAACTCCACTACTGTAGAAGATAGCGAAAAAAGTTTTATATAAAAGTTGTAGCTACGGATGTGGTCCTTGCTCAGAAAATGCTTAGATTTATACAGGGTGATCCATAACTACGTGGTGATGCAAACATGCATTTTTTTAAATGAGATACCCTATATATTATTCCATATTCAAATTCTACTAATAAATTTCGTTCTTCCAATATAGGGTTTTGTTACATTATACAGGGTACTTCAAAAGTTATGTCCATTTTTATATCCAAATCGCGCAAATGAACGTACTGTATATCAAAAAGTAATGAATCAAAAATTATTTCTTTTACATGGGAAGATAAAAAATATCCTTTAGTTTTAAAATCGGCTATAAAAAAAGCCCATGGCGCATATTTGTATACAGGGTGATGTAGAATGCAAAATCTAGATTTTCTCTCTTTTTTTAAATGTGACCCCCAATATTTTATTATACCAAAGAATTGCCTTTAATATGCTCTTTCATCTTTGTATAACACTTGTTGTACCTACGTCCATCAGTTTCCGAGATATTTCAATTTTTCGGTAAATTTAAAATATAGCTTCTATTTGTGTATTGAAATTTATTTATTTTGAGAAGGTACTATCTAATTTGTTTTTTGTTTAACGAACAACTAAATTATAAGGTCATGATACTATTTGATGAAGTCAAAACCCTAAATGGTCGAGATAATAAAGTCAAGTATGCTGACGAAGCAATTTTGTAGGCGTGATGCATAATTATCAAGCAGATTTCTCAGGCAGGCTTTGAAAAATTGACAGTTTTCATAAGCAGCTCAATAATTCCGTACTGTGTGAAAAACCAGCTTTAAAAGTTAATTTTTCCATTGAGTGTATTTAGGAGAATCTTTGAGAAATTGTCTACTTGCCTCTGAGTATATCAACTATGAACAGCAATATCCAGAACGGAGGCACTCTAAAACTAATGCATTTGAGAGATTGAAGAATCGTTTTATTTGGACCGTGTCGTTCAATAATATTTCATAGCCTACCTGATAGATCTGCTTGATAATTATGCATGACGTCTATAAAATTGTTTCCTCCGCACACTTGACCTATATTATCTCGTTAATTCAGTGTTTTGACTTGATCAAGTACTATTATTGCCTTATATTTTAGTTGTTTGTTAAGCAGAAATAAAATTTGATAGTATTTTCTCAAAATAAATAAATTTCAGTAAACAAATAGGTATATTTTAAATTTGTAGAAAAATCAAAATATCTCAGAAACTAATGAATGTAGACATAACGAGTATACAAAGATGAAAGAGCATATTAAAGGCAATTCTTTGGCATAATAAAATATTGGGGGTTACTTAAAAAAAAAAGAGAAAATTTAGATTTCGCATTTTACATCACCCTGTATACGAATATGCGTCACGGGTTTTTTTTATAGCCGATTTTAAAACTAGAGGATATTTTTAATCTTTTCGTGTAAAAAAATAATTTTTGATTCATTAGTTTTTGATATACGGTACGTTCATTTAACCGCGGTTTGGATATAAAAATGGTCATAACTTTTGAAATACCCTGTATAATGTAACGATATCCTATATTGGAAGAACGGAATTCATTAATAGAATTTGAATATGGAATAATATCATTTAAAAAAATGCATGTTTGCATCACCCCGTAGTTATGGATCACCCTGTATAAATAAAAATATTTTCTGAGCAAGGAGCATATCCGTGGCTACAACTTTTATATAAAACTTTTTTTGCTATGTTCTACAGTAGTGGAGTTATCGACCGAGCCGGTACTAAAAACTCACCCTGTATACATAGAAAGTCAGCTGCCGTCTACCAAACAATGATCGTACAGTGACATATAGCTATTTGGAACGCCCCTCTTAATTGACCTCAAGTGTCGCAAGGTCGTTAAAGTTCCTGGAATTCTTTCTGATAAAACTAAGTGTTTCTTTCAACGTGTTGATCGTTTTGCCTATTAAAATTTCATCTCACTTCCGACGTAACACCTAGGTCAGGGTATGTCACTAACCGAATTTAGATTGCTATTAATTGTTTGGTATGTGAAGATAATTAAATAACATTTTATAATCTCAAGCGGCAAATGAGTTACGACAATCGGTAAACTCATTGATGTCATGCAGCTGTCTAGATTTTCAACCGCTTTGTAGTTGGTTTTCCAACTTTTGGGATGCCGGAATAAAAATCTAGATCTCTGAATCCTGGGGTTTTGGCATTGACCCTAATGATTTTTCTAAGCTCTAACACTAGTAGCAAACCAAAAAAAGTGTATAATGACGCTCGGTCTTTCTTTCACAGGTTAGTGGACAGCTTATCATGAATAAAACAATTTTTTCTGTTTTACAACCCCTCACCCCCCTACCACCCCAATTTCACCCCCACCCAAAAAAAAGTAGAAAATGATCAGGAACCCCTAAAACACATAAAAACAAAGTTTGAGGAATATTTAAATTTTTTGTTTTTTGCTAATTACTCCGCCGCCTATGCACCGATTTTCAAAATTATAAGAACATTACCTACTACAACCCTACCTCATAACGCTGCCCAAATTTCATCACAACCCATGCAGCGGTTACGGAGATTACGAGGCTAGAAGAACGCCAACAGACAGACAGACCGACAGACCGACAATGCAATCATAATAAATTTTTCACGCAACAGTGTCTGGTTTATTACATGTTTTTGTTTTACTTCCCACACCAACATGTGAGGGGAGTATTGTGATCGCGAAAATTTTCGATTTTGAGATAATATGCTTTTTGGGCGTGTTATGATGACGAAAATCCACGTCACTCATTTCCGTCGGTCTGTCTGTCTGCCGGTCTGTTTGTCGGTCTGTCTGTTGGCGTTTTTCTTACGTCGTAATCTCAGTCACCGCTGCATGGGTTGTGATTAAATTTGGGCAGCCATATGTTGTGGTGTCGTAATAGGTAATGTTCCGATAATTTTGGAAATCGTTGTACGGGGGGTGGAGTAATTAGTAAAAAACGAACAATTCCGAATACTCCTCAAACTTGGTTTTTAGGCGTTCTAGGGGTTCCTGATAATTTTCTACTTTTTTTGGGTGGGGGTGAATTTGGGGTGGTTGGAGGGTGGGGGGTTATAAAACTGAAAAATTTGTTATATTTATAATGGGCTGTCCAATGACCTGTGAATGAAAGACCTAGCGGCATAATACACTTTTTAGGTCCATCCAAACATGCTTATAATAGAAACCAAGGGACTTAGAATTTGTGATGTATACATCCGAGTGTTGTTTTAGATCGTTCTATATTGCGTAACGCGAATGGATTTTAATGGATTTTTTACACAGTATTACTGTCGCAGCGAGGACGGAAGACGCGTATGTTTTGGAAAAATCGTGTCAGTGGCGGCGCAGCAATAATAAAAAACTAAAAATATAAAAAATAGCTCAAACTTTGTTTTTAGGCGTTTTAGGAGTTCCTGATCATTTTTTACTTCTTTTGGGTGGGGTGAAATTAGGGTGGTTAGGGGTGGGGGGTTGTAGAACTCAAAAATGTATTCCATTCATAATAGGCTATCCATTGACTTGTGAAAGAAAGACCTAGCGGCATAATAGACGTTTGTTAGGTCCATTCGAACATTGCCTTGGCTATTACAGAAATCAAGGAACTTAGAATTGTCTGATGTATACATACGAGTATTGCTTTAGAACGTTCCGAATTTAGTAACATGGAAATTATGGAATTAATTTTAATGAAATTTAGGCACAGTATTATTACCGCGGCAAGGATGAAAAACGCGTATGGTTTTCAAAAATCGTGTCATTGGCGGCGCAGCAATAATAAAAAAACTAAAAATATAAAAATAGCTCAACTTTCGTTTTTAAGCAATTTGGGGGTTCTTGATTGTTTCGTTTCGTCCAGTTGAAGCTGAATTGTTTCGTTTTAGTTCCTACGGAGAGATTTAAGAAACTATTTACTAGTTTTTGTGTTGGATGTTTTTTGACGACATGAGGGCGATGATTTGGTTGCAACTGTTATGTGTGGGAAGTCAGGTCGAGGTCCCTAGTCCTCGAACTAGTCTCCTCCAGCATTCCTTCTTTTGGAGAACTTCGACGGTGTGGAATGGACTGCGGGGGTATCTGTTTCCAGACGGCTTCAACTTGCAGCGTTTCAAATCTAACGTGGACCGACACTTATCCCCTCGCAGCGCTTCTACAGCGCCATAGCCTTGGCCGTAAAAAAAGATGAGCTTTGTACTCTAATGCAATCAGAATAAATTTTTCACGCAACAGTGTCTGATTTATTACGTTTTTGTTTTACTTCCCACACCAATAGGTGAGGGGAGGATTGTGATCGCGAAAATTTTAGATTTTGAGATAATATGCTTTTTAAGCGTGTTATGAAATCCACGTCACCCATTTCCGTCGGTCTGTCTGTCGGTCTGTTTGTTGGCGTTTTTCTAACGTCGTAATCTCAGTAACCGCTGCATGGATTGTGATGAAATTTGGGAAGCGATATGTTGTGGTGTCGTAATAGGTAATGTTCCGATAATTTTTTAAATCGTTGTACGGGGGGTGGAGCAATTAGTAAAAAATGAGAAATTTCAAATATTCCTCAAACTGGGTTTTTAGGCATTCTAGGGCTTCTAGGGGTTCCTGATCATTTTCTACTTTTGTTTTGGGTGGGGGTGAATTTGGGGTGGTTGGAGGGTGGGAGATTGTAAAACTGAAAAATTTGTTGTATTCATAATGGGCTGTCCAATGACCTGTGAATGAAGGACCTAGCGGCATAATACACTTTTTTAGGTCCATCCGAACATGCTTATAATAGAAACCAAGGGACTTAGAATTTGTGATGTATACATCCGAGTGTTGTTTTTGATCGTTCTATATTGCTTAACGCGAATGGGTTTTAATGAAATTTGGACACCGTATTACTGCCGCATCGAGAACGGAAAACGCGTATGTTTTGGAAAAATCGTGTCAGTGGCGGCGCAGCAATAATAAAAAAACTAAAAATATAAAAAATAGCTCAAACTTTGTTTTTAGGCGTTTTAGGAGCTCCTGATCATTTTTTACTTTTTTTGGGTGGGGGTAAAATTGGAGTGGTTAGAGGTGGGGGGTTGTAGAACTCAAAAATGTATTCCATTCATAATAGGCTATCCATTGACATGTGAAAGAAAGACCTAGCGTCATAATAGACGTTTGTTAGGTCCATTCGAACAGTGTCTTGGCTATTACAGAAATCAAGGGACTTAGAATTGTCTGATGTGTACGTACGAGTATTGTTTTAGATCGTTCTGAATTTAGTAACATGGAAATTATGGAATTAATTTTAATGAAATTTAGACACAGTATTACTGCCGCAGCGAGGTCGGAAAACGCGTATGTTTTTGAAAAACCCTGTCAGTGGCGGCGCAGCAATAATAAAAAAACCAAAAATATAAAAATAGCTCAACTTTCGTTTTTAAGCAGTTTGGGGGTTCTTGATTGTTTCGTTTCGTCCAGTTGAAGCTGAATTGTGTCGTTTTGGTTCCTACGGAGAGATTTAGGAAACCATTTACTAGTTTTTGTGTTGGATGTTTTTTGACGACAGGGGGGCGATGATTTGGTTGCAACCACAGAGTTAACATTTCTAGAGGGAGCCTAATTTGAATATTGGCCAGCCAACATCTATAGCGTTATTGCCACTCTTCTTCGTCCGCTTTCAGTTTCTTCAAAATCCGGCAGTTTCCGCAGTTTGAACACAAAGTATTTAACTGGGTATTTAAATATACATTCCAATATACTTGCAATGTAACTGATTTACGTGAAGATAATTTGTATTGATTTAATGAAATCTCAAAAATGGTAAATTTCATAGCGGAATGTCGCAATAACTTCTAATATGTCGTACATCTGGCAACCTACAATCGGCGTGCCCTTAAGCTGTCATGTGGCTGTCACTGTAGTTGTGGTTATTTCATGTGTTGAGATTTTTGTGATTTTAGTGTATATTTGACTGACTTTGTGACTATTTGTGGTGTGAATTAAATTATTTATGAACAATATTGTCATAATTGCATGATGAGATAACATAAAAAGTGCATAGCTTGCTGTAATAGCGACGAATCGGTGAACACTTCTTATCATAGGTGAGTATAGGTTTTGTTTTAGTTTTCAGTAGCGTAATATATGGGGATAACTGGGAAAAAAAGTAACTTCACTCCAGTTTAAGGAACAATAATGGTTGTTTAATGTACGTCTTGTGCAAGCATTACATTCATGTCGATCAACATGAATTTTCCAAATCCCATTTTTTAAACGTGAAATGCAAAAATGTATGCCACATTTACTTACAGAAAATCTATCTATGAGAATTTTATAGAACTGGATATTACCTAATGCAATTATTATATTTTATTGCTGAAGTAAAAACACGATGCAGCCATTCCAACAGGCTTCCTTTCAGAACACTGTTAGATATGTTTTGAAAAACACTTCATGGTAATAATAAATTATTAACTGTTACAATGTTACAATGAAATTATAATAAGAGTAACTCTCTAAGTATAGCTAAATACTAATACAACTTATTGGTATCAGTTTGTAACATCATAGTAATAATGAACATCCAATGTTAATATAAAGTCGCACACCACTGGTAATGCCCTCAAGCTGTCAAAATTTCCGTTACATGTTGGCTGGTCAGCGACCTGTGCATTTTGTTGTTTACACTCCCTCGTTAACTCTGCGGTTGCAACTGTTATGTGTGGGAAGTACTGAGTCAATCAACTTGACTCCATTTTTTATATATGTACGTGAACTTGGTACTTCAATTGCATTTTTCTGACCAAAGTTTACAGTGTTTCTAATTAATCTCCCACACGTGGCTGGCTGGTTTTCCGTGGATGCATGACATTGCAACATGGCTCATCAAGATAAACAATTTCCCCCTCTCGAGCGTATTTGTTGTTAGTACCACAGTAGTACCATTACGCGTATCAGAATCGCGATTCGCCATCCGTTGCAGACGCAGACGTGCCGAGACGACGCGAGTTCACACATCGCGGTTGGCCATGGCCTTGTTTTTGGCGCTGGTCGCGACTTTCCTTGCGGGATGGCTCTGCTATCAGTGGTACTGCATGTGGACCGTCCGGAGAAAGCTGGCCTGGATGCCCGAAGTACCGGGAGGCGTTCCCATTCTCGGGAACATCCTCGATGTTGGAAACGGCAGAGGTACGGTCATTATATCATATCATACTTTATCATACAGCGTGTTTATGACGAATGGAAAACACTTTAAACACAACAAAAAAGAATGGAGTCAAGTTGATTGACTCAGAACTTCCCACACATAATGATGATACCATTTTATTATTTTCCCAAAAAAACATCTAACACAAAACTCTCGTAGTTTCCTGCGTCTCCCTCTTTAGGAGCTAGGACGCCACAGTTTTTTTTCTGCATGCTTCAACTGGACGATGCGAAACGATCAGAAGCCTCCAAACCATCTAAAAACAAAGTTTGAGCTGTTTTTATGTTTTTAGTTTTTGTATTATTGCTGCGCCGCCACTGACACGATTTTTGAAAAAGCAGGTGCGTTTTCCATTCTCGCCGCGGCACTAAATTTTGTGTCAAAATTTTATTAAAATCAATTCAATAATTTTCGCTTTACACAATATACATAGACCGAAATAAAGCAAAACTCGTCTGTATACATCATCACAAAATTGATTTTTTTAATAGGCAAGCCAATGTTCAGATGGACCTAAAAAAGTGTAATATACCGCTGGGGATTTCTTCCACAGGTCAATGGATAAACTATTATGAATACAACATTTTTTTTCAGTTTTACAAC
The DNA here is from genome assembly GCA_951848785.1 of Callosobruchus maculatus. Lineage (NCBI taxonomy): Eukaryota > Metazoa > Arthropoda > Insecta > Coleoptera > Chrysomelidae > Callosobruchus > Callosobruchus maculatus. The sequence goes on along the minus strand of CATOUR010000071.1, from coordinate 29,693,741 downwards.
CCCTCACCTCCCAACCGCCCCAATTTCACCCTCAACCAAAAAAAAGTAGAAAATGATCAGGAACCCCTAAAACGCCTAAAAACAAAGTTTGAGGTGTTTTTATATTTTTGGTTTTTTTATTATCGCTGCGCCGCCACTGACATAATTTTTCCAAAACATACGCGTTTTCCATCCTCGCCGCGGTAGTAATACAAAATTTCATTAATATCAATTCAATACTTGTTGCGCTACGCAATATAGAACGATCTAAAGCAAAACTCGTATGTATATGTCGCAGTCTTATTGTAAAATCAGTCATATTATAATACGCCTAGGCTTTTTCAATACGACTAGACGTATTGCAATATCACCGAAATAATCAAGGAACTCACTATTTGACTGACAATTTAAGGCGTATTATAATACGCCTGTTGCTTATTAGGCTTATTGTCAAAATTCTAAAGCGCGCGATTACTCTCGATTCTGATTGGTTATACTCGTCGTACAGTAATACGACTGGTGGCTTGTCAGGCTAATTGTGTGTTGTTCACAGGTGTATCATAATATCAGTCTTATTATGATACGCCTAGGCTTTTTCAATATGACTAGGCGTAGTGTAAAACTATCAACGTAAATGAAAATCTGACAATATAACCGATTATTTCAGACGGGTTATAATACGCCTGACGCATCTTAGTCTTATTGTCCAAAAGAATCTGTATTTATTTATTAAAATCAAGCAAAGAAGTGTAAACGACATGATTAAAATACAATAAATTATAATTACAATAAATTGTATTTTGAAAAACTGAGAAACTCGCTTTTTGAATTTGCCAAAACAACTCTTCCTATTGAACCTTTTTTTTTAATTTTAAGGTTATGGTAGGTAATATTTCTCTATAACAATTTCTCACCTTTGTAAAACTTTTCAAGTTCTTTATAATAGTTGTCTTTGTGAACAAATACACCTTGCGAGTCTTCACTCATTTTCAATGCAACGATTTGCACTAATATTGCACAGAGAAACTGAACAGAAAGTCACAACAACAACAACAACACCTGTGAACAACACACAATTAGCCTGACAAGCCGTCAGTCGTATTACAGTACGACGAGTATAACCAATCAGAATCGAGAGTAATCGCGCGCTTTAGAATTTTGACAATAAGCCTAATAAGCAACAGGCGTATTATAATACGCCTTAAATTGTCAGTCAAATAGTGAGTTCCTTGATTATTTCGGTGATATTGCAATACGTCTAGTCGTATTGAAAAAGCCTAGGCGTATTATAATATGACTGATTTTACAATAAGACTGCGACATATACATCACAAATTCTAAGTCCTTTGGTTTCTATAATGAGAAAAGCGGTGTTTGGATGGGCCTAAAAAAGTGTGTTATGCTGCTAGGTTTTCCATTCACTGGTAAATGGACAGTCCATTATGAATACAACAATTTTTTCAGTTTTACAACTCCCCACCCCACAACCACCCCAAATTCACCCCCACCCAAGAAAAAGTAGAAAATTATCAGGTACTCCTAAAATGCCTAAAAACGATGTTTGACGAATATTTATCGTTTATTGCTAATTACTCCGCCGCCAATGCACCGATTTTCAAAATTTTAGCAGTATTATCTACTAGGAGCCCACAGCATATCGGTGCCCAAATTTCATCATAATCCAGGCAGTGGTTACTGAGATTACGAGGGTAGAAGAAACGCGACAAACAGACGGCAAACCGACAGACAGACCAACGGAAATGAGTGACGTGGATTTTCGCTTTGTAGACATCATAAAACGCCCAAAAGCTGTATTATCTCAAAATCGAAAATTTTCACGATCACAATACATCCCTCATCTATCGGTGTGGGAAGTAAAACTCATATTAAGTAGGGTCCTATTTTCAACAAACTGTTTCAGAGATAAATTGATTTTTAGAGATTTTCTTTAAAATGCAGACCTCCAAACGAAAACACTAATAAAACAAAATTTTATTATCGGATTTGGAATTTTTTGGTATCAGTCCTTAGAAAATATGTTACTACGTCATTGTCAACTAAAATGAAGTGATATCAAACAATTCGCGAGATAGTGTCAAAATAGGCAGGGTAAACAACCTATTTATTGGCACTTTAAGGAGGTTCCCTACATTTGGATGTACTTTTGAAAGGCTTATACAGGGTGTTGACGATCTTAATGCCGTTATGTACTTCATTGTAATGCTTGTACTATAAAATTTAATACGAATATCCCAAACTTGAAGCTTCAAAAAAATCGCAACATTTTCTGATAACACAGAATATGCGGCAACAAGTCTAGACATAATAGCATTTGTTTACGTGAATATCTCCAAAAACACCTGACAGAAACTAGGGCGAATACTGGGCAATGTTGTCGGATTGTGATTTTGCAGTCATACGTTTTTAATTTTTTTCTGTTTAACTATGCGTTAACTAGTGAAATGGTATTGGGGTTTCAGGCTCGAAATACCATGATCTATCGTTCCTTCAAATTAATGCACTAAGATCGTAAACACCCTGTATATCAAACCTGTTATTAAAACTATGGTGACTATCATCAGCAGACTTACATTGTAGCCTGGCCAGAGCCTGCGAAGTTGTCCGAGCAACTTCTGATATTTGGTCCGCTTTTCCCAACGACGATAAACATTTTCCCCTACCTTAGAAGCAGGTGCCGAAAACTTTACAACGACAATCATCTTTTGTTTGAAGTCGTGGGGGGACTATGTTGGGCCTGCTTGTCTGTACAAGCTCAAGCGTGGGGAACGAGTAGTTCCGGTAAGTCTGGCATCTCTCGTTCTCCACAACGGACTCTATATCCCCTGGAGGTATAGCAGCAGCGGTGTCTCATCAATACCGCATGAGTGCCTTAACGCTGCTCCTACAATCCGGAATAGTTTCTCCGGAAGATGCGGGGAGCTGAAAAGGAACCGACGATGGGCGTGATAAATAAACAGGTGCGCGCTACATTAGAAAGAAATGGAAACAGTCATGTTAGCGCGTCGCCCGAAATTTGTAAAATTGAAGAGGAAGGCGATTTGCAGATGTTCTTTATCCCAATTCCTGACGCTTCATTTTCCAGTATTTTTGCATGAAATTTTCACATGATATTTAGAAGGAAATTGCCCAGAGTGATATCGAAGCACTTTTTCATTTTTGCTTCTGGGCTTTTCTTAAAAAAATTACAAAGTTGACAAAGAGAATAGGCAACTTCAAGCGATCATATTTCATGTTCAATCAATTTTTTTCAAAAAATGCTTCGATAGCCCCCTGTGTAATTTTCTTTTAAGCTTCATGTAAACATTTCATGCAAAAATATTGAAAACTAGAGCGTCAGGAATTGGGATGATATCACTTGAAAATGACCATTTATGCTCTCCGTAGGAGCCGCCTTAAATGATAGTAGAGCACTCGTAGAGCCGCGTTGTGCCTATTACTATGTGTATGTGATCATTTCATTGATAATTCCTCAATTAGAACTAATAAGAAGCACAAAAAACTCTTAAGACGCTTTTTGTTATGGCGGCATTGTTAAGTTATGTTTACAACCAAAGCATTTCCTCAAAATAATTACCTATTTATGCATGACCATATAATTTTGTTGGCTAAATCGCCATAAACAATTTTCCGTGACTTTACTGGATGATTTATTAATAGTATATGCTTACTGCGTGTCTCTAAAATACTAGCCAATTATTTATGTATCAATAAACGTTCATGTAAGCACGCAAATACATAATAGTGCTATCCTCATTTGAATGATATCCAAAACATTAATACCGCAGTGACTTTGAGGTATTGATATGATACGGGTTGAATGAATAAGGACTAGAGGCTATCCAGCACGGAATGTGGCTGGTGCATAGGCCACACGATGGGCCCTTTTGCGCCTCTATCCGCGCTAGTTCCTAAGACCTGCCCTTTTGGCAAAGGCAAGTACATTCTTAGGCCCTATCCGTTTTATCTCTATTGGTTCCAAGGTTCTTGAGCCCAGCATAGTCTGCCTGTGATAACCCAGGGTTTCACAGCGACACAAGATGTGTGCCAAGGATTCTTCCTCTTCACCACACCACGTGCACGTTGGGTCGTTGATCACCCTCATCACAAACAAGTGACGCCTGGAGGTGTTGTGACCCGTTAATAGGCCTACTAGCAGTCTCAAGTTACTCCTATCCAGAGAGAGACAAAATCGTCCTATTCTCTCTACAGGCCCAGCTAATAGTTCCCGAGCCTGACGGAGATGACCAGAGATGTTGTTCCATCTCATCTCAGAGAGTGTTGATTCTGGATCCACTCTCCAGTTGTTTTCCTAATCATGTTTGCAGATAGTCCTAAGGCTGGTTCCGGGCCCACAAAACTGTTGCCAGATCCCATCCTAGCCAGATGATTCGCCATTTCGTTACCCTTTACCCCAGCGTGCCCAGGTACCCACATCAGTGATACCTTGTGTTTAGCTGAGATGTCGTCAAAAGCCCTCCTGCACTCCAGGACCAGTCCCGACGTTATTTTCCAAGCACTCAGTGCTGTGATGGCTGCCTGACTGTCAGAGCAGATAGTAATCCGCCTCCTAGACCCGTCAATTTCCCGAATACGATTTACACAAGCAAGTATCGCATAGACCTCAGCCTGGAATACTGTGGTGTGCCCCCCAAGAGGGAGTGAAAGTCTTGTATGGGGTCCGTAGACTCCCGAGCCCGAGTCCTCTCTAGCGAGTGAACCGTCTGTGTACCAGACCTGTCCTCCTCCTTCGATGAGCTATGATATGGGTTAGTGTTATACTATAAAGTTAGACCATTACAAACTTGATATTTGAACATGGAATCGAATGCCAACCACAGAGTAAAAAAAACATGGAATCCTTAATAGTTTTTTTCCATTTGAAGAATAAAAGATCGATTTATTATTATAACGACGATGACGACTAAACCATAAATAGATCTGATCGATAATTTAACATAAACAAATTTGATTATATTAAATATACTATGAGAACCTGTTTGGATTCCATTTTAAAAATTTTTTTCGTTAGAACAATTTTCACTAACCAGTATTTCTATGATTGTTAAACTGTCGATAAATCTACACTTTCGAACACACGTGTTATGCTACGCTTGACTTTTATAATCAAGCATATCGTAAACGTGCGATGTGTTCTATAAACCTAGTTCTAATTGATCTCTAAGTTTGTCCTGTGTAGCATTTTCGTCTTTAGTCTTGTTTCCCCTTTTTTTTATTTTCGAAAATGAAAGATATACAGCTGGATGAATCCAAGGTGCAATTGAACGATGCAATTGAACACATCAAGAACATATTGCCAGAGGACATAACAAACCTTTGGGCCTAGGTATACACAATTATATAATATATGTATTGGCCATGCTGAAACACGGATTCCCATTTCGAACAGAAGTCACTTGTTTTTCAAACTACATACACAGTATTTCAGAAGGTAATAGTTAAGACTGTAATGAATGACAACTATTTGCGATTTTCTCAAAAAGGTTTTTTAGTGTGCAAAAAAACTCGCAATGCAAAAATATACATTCTTCAAATGTCTGTAATTTAACAACCAAACACGATATCAAAAAAAGGCCAAATAGGTGACAAAGCGCGAGCTTTATGCTTCAATTTGCTTTTTGACTCATTACTGTAAGTTCAGAGGTAACGTCAAGAGCTTGGAAATGCGAAATTCATTTTTATAGTGACCTTTGGACCTTACCTTTGGACCTTTTGACCTTACCTTTATTTTTGGACTTATTTCCCCTTATCTTAGGCACACTCATTGGAGAAAGGCTCCTCGCTAACAAGGGAATACGTCTTTTCTTGGATTCTCAATTTTGCGCGCCATACCCTAGAGCCTTAACAACAATCCACTTCGTCTGGGACACAAAAATGTACAAACAAATTGAAGGTGTAGCTATGGTAAGCCCTCTAAGCCGAGTAGTAGCGAACTTTGTAATAGGGAAGATCGATCAGGCAGCTTTGAAAAGCACTCAATACAAGCCCAAGATATGGCTCAGATACGTGGACGATACGTTCGTCATTTGAAACCACGAAAGAAAAAAGTCAGAAGAATTTCTAGAACACCTGAACAGCGTGCATAAAAACATCCAGGCCACCATGGAAGTAGAACAAAACAAAAAACTAGCCTTCTTTGATGTATATAGAAGGTATATAGAAAGCCAATAACTCGTACTGACCGGTACTTACATAAGGCATCAAACCACCACCCATCTCAGAAGTACGGAATTATTAAAACTTTGACGGGCTGAAAAAGTGTACGAACCAGGGGAACTCGACACCCAACTGGAACATCTAAAGAACACCCTTAAGACAAACGGCTACACAGAAAAGGAATAACAAGAACAATGGGAAGAAATAGCGCACAACAACCTGAATCGATAGCAAAAGCTTTTCTACCCTATGTGCCTGGAATAACAGACAGAATAGGAAACATGTTACGAAAGGAAAATGTCAAGACCACCTACAAGCCCACAAGAAAGATACAGGAGTATTTGAGAACGGTGAAGGATAACAGAGACCCATTCACAACACCGTGAGTTTATCGCATACCATGCACATGTGGGAGTGTATACATACAACCTGGCGATGATCACTGCGTTGTATGAGGAACTCGTACAATTGCTCACAAGCCTCTAGTTCGGCTCCAAATGCAAAGACTATATTCTCTCAGGTCGTAAGATTCATGTTGTGATAAAACAACTCACCGCCTTTTAATAGTATATTTTCCCCAAAGTCTCACAACAAAATTCCTCGTTTAACTAAAAATGACATCAGTGGCTCTATTCATGCTCTATTGTCAGGGATGACATTGATTGCACATTGATTGTCATTCCCCTTTCCATCTACTGGACCTTCTAATATTAATTCCATACCCATATTGTACAAATGCATTAAATAACTATTTTGCTATTAGATTTAGAACGATGTCATACAGCTTATTGCTAAACGCGTATACAAAATTTCAGCTCAATCGGTTGAAGATATCTGCTTCAAAATTGAGTTGCAAGATTTCACCCGAACAAGCGTACATACATTGCAAGTTAAATAAAAGCTTTTAAAAATTATAAAGTTAGGCTTAAATTTAGTTGACAGCCAACTGCGCAATTCACAAAACAAAGCTTTCTCTCACAGAACCTTTCTTCATGTGACATAGCCAATAGATGAATCCCGAAGGGCATCCCCTTAACGGAAGACAAATCACAAAACAGTAGCTTATACAAAAAAGTATATCCGATGAACGATCACCACTTTCATTTAAAAAACTTGCGACGATCGTTTCGACACACAGTGTCTTTATCAAACAATCATTTTTTGATCATTGTTTGATAAATCAAACAATCATTGTTTGATAAATCAAGCAATCATTGTTTGATCATTGTTTGATAAAGCCACGTGTGTCGAAACGATCGTCGCAAGTTTTTTTTAAATAAAGGTGGTAATCATTCATCGAAAATACTTTTTTGTATTAGGTAGTATGGATCTCCATCAAGTAACGGCCAACTCCATCGACTAAACAGTAGCTTGTTTCGTGAAAATGGGCTCGTTCACCTTTCTTTTTTTATTTGTGCATCTGAAAGAATACATATTTTTTAGTCATCGTGCCAAAAATTAGACCTCTGTGAAGTTTCTAAGTTGCTCAAAAAAAAAATGATAAACATGAATGCCGGGCGCATTTTCGATACGCTGTCGTGACGTCATCAGATACGTTGACCGCGGCTCTGCGCACATTTTAAAGAGGTGATACACGCACGAGCAAGTACGCGTACTTATGGCTCGACGACCTTTTTCGCCTGTGTGTCACCGTAAGTACGCGTACTTTAAAACCGTCGCGCAAACCGCCGGCGATCCAACTGGTTTGAAATCTTGCTCGTAGCTTGTCTCGGCTCGTACTGTGAGCCGCGAGCCACCACTTTGTTTCGGCAGGCCATCGATGCACAACGCTTGTTGTGTTTGGCGTTTGTTAAAAGTTTTGTTTATTTAGGAAATTTATCAAAATGAGTGATTTCAGCTTCACGTGTGTCACCGACGTCGAGCCAAGTAAGTTCGCGAACTTAAAAACCGCGTACTTAAAGTCCGTACGTGTATCACCCCTTTTTGAACACAAAAACTACCACCAGTCACAATCACTGACAATAGATGTCACAATAACATAAATACATACATCGTACGTAACTACGCGACGAGTCGTGATGATCACAAAACATATATACTGAGTGATGATCTGAAATTACATGCGAACATATCTGCCTACGTCACAGTTAGGTGTTCGCGCGCTTGGAATTCAAATGATTATATTAGGCGAACGGAGCATCCTACAAGTATGAAATTTTTAGAATCATGTTTTTTCTATTTAAGCTTTATTTTAGGCAGGTCAAAATTGATTTTAAAAATTTTGTGGAAAAGTCCATTGGGTCAATACCACGATTTGGCAGTTCACAAGGCAGCAATGCATTGCTGATGTAAGGCGCGCTTCATACGGCTAAATTTTAATTCATACTTTTAAACTTTACACTTAAATAACTAGCAAACAGAATGATGCATAGAGTAACGAAATGCATTAGTACACCTATTTTTGTATACACTAAGACGTTATAATGATTTAATTATTGTTTTCAAACTCTTGATACTATTGACTATTAACTTAAAATCCTTTTGTAATGTTTGATGGATATAGAGGTACGCACATGTAATACTGGTGTTTTTTTCTCAGATATGTTGAAAGCATTTACGAGGTACGTGAACACAGTTGGAGAGCTATGCACTATACAGCTACTTTATGAAAAATACATACTTGCAACAGACTATGACTTCCTTGAGTTTGTCTTGTCTTCAACTAAAATACTGGATAAAGGTAACGAATATCAACACCTCCACGACTGGTTAGGTTCTGGTTTGCTGATAACAACTGGTAAGTATCTAAAAGCTATTATAGTGGCAATAAACACTATAAGGGCCGGTTGTACAAATGCGGGTTTAACACGAGCTTTGTTAAGCCTAAGCTTAGCTGAGCTCAGGCTTAAAGTCGACACCCGTTGTACAATCGTCGGCTTAGTTAAACCTGGTTGATAATGAAATTCACTAAAGTTGGCATCAATGAAGGAACACGTACTGACATAAACATCTGAAAAATCACCTTTTTTGGTTAGGCACTTATGACAGTTTGTGTCAAATTTCGGCAACGACCGTTTCTGTCTCTGTTCTTTCATTTGCTCTCTTTGTTAAATTAGACACAAATCTTTCAAAAAATATGACCTAATAAAGTGACAAGTAATTTGAAGGTTCCTCCTTGACATATCATGTTACTTGTATGAGGTTAGGTTTAAACCTCAACTAAGTTCGCGTTAAGCTTCGGCTTACGTAAGCTCGTGTTAAGCTTGGAGTGGGGGGCTAAGCCAGCATTGTACAACGGACGTTTTGCAACTGACGTGGTTTAACGTCGGCTTACCTTAAGCCGAAGCTTAAGCTCGCATTGTACAACCGGGCCTAAATCTGCCACGGGGTTACGGAAGAATACTCTGTCGTAATTTAGCCATTTATAGATCGGGTTCGGCGCATTCAACAGGCACGTGTGACCATGAAAAAGCTAGTAAGCTACCAACATGACGCTGGTTTGGTCTCTTGTGTTTTCCATATTTTTGTAGGCCTCGCAAACTGGGACTGTTTGAAAGGCAGATCGAGCTCACATAAAGGCTTTTGAAATGTGGACGTGAAGGAGAACGCTGAGAGTTCCTATTATACCGCCCATCGAACTAACGTTTCCATACTGGATGGGCTCGGTAATCCAAAGAGACTATCCTCCATTGTGTCGACGAGAATGTTTCCTTTGTTCGAACATATACACAGAAGCGATAATATGGAGAAACTTGGAGTTCTGGGTCATGCCCCGAGTTGGCGGCGCCGTGGCCGTTCCCCTACACGCTGGGTGGATATGACGAAACAGTTGCTGGACATGAGTATCAAGAGCGCCACTGAACTGACAGTAAATCGCGAACGATGGCGAACTACAGTTCTCAAAGCTATTTATTTTTTCAAGGCACTGCATACCAAAATTTTACAACTTATTTAAGACGATGTCATGAGAAACGGTATCCGTACTGATTATCATTTAAGACATTATGGTTTTTGAAAAAATCTATTAAACGGGCGAATGATGCTTTTTCAAAAAATTTTGTAAATTTGTTGAAGTGGTATCGGCCTGTAATTGTTACAGTGTTCCGACTTTAAACATGGGTGTTACAATTGAAGGGTACAATGCAAGAAGAAACTAAGTCATATTTTTCTGTTTTTGAGAAAAATACTTTTAAAGTTTATATTCCGAATAATCATTTGATTTGTTATAATCTTGTACTTCATCACTTTTAGAGTGAGAGACATTAAGTAAAACTTAGTTGAGTGGTCTACTTTTCAAGACTTGGATTGATAACATATATGGTACGGAAGAACCCTATATAACGATGGAAGAAGTATCAGATGCTACAGAACAAATGAAAAATGGCAAGGCTCCTGGACCTGGAGGAATAAACATCGAACTAATAAAAGCAGAGCCTTTAATTCTTATTGAGCTGCTCACAATTATCTTTAATAAGTGCCTCCAAGGTGCTGAATCCCCTTTAGACTGGAAAAAGGCCATAATTTCATCCATATTTAAAAAAGGGGACAGGAGAGACTGCAACAAGTATAGAGGCATAAGCGTTTTGAGCACAGTAGCTAGAACATACGGGCGAGTGTTAAAGATGAAAATTGAAAAACAATTTGACGAAGCAGAGGAGCAAAATGGATTTAGAGCTTGCAGATGCTGCACGGACGGAATTTTCACTCTCAAAAATTTAACTGAGAAAACAGTCGAGCGTGGGCGAGAAGTGCATTTAGTATTCGTTGATCTGCAAAAGGTCTACAAAACCGTGCCATTGAATAAGCTATGGCCAGCTATGGAGAGAAATTGTATCAGCAGGCCTATATAAATGCAGTCAAAAAGCTGTATTGTGGATGTGAAAGTTACGTCAAAGTGTGTGGACAAATTTCTGTAGACGAGGGTTGCTCTTTATCTCCATCAATCCACCAGTACGCAGACAGCTGTTTCACGCTTATTAGCGATCATCAGTGCGCCATAGGTCGATTGACGGAAATAGAGAGCATCAGTTTTTCCATGTTTAATACACATGTGAAACATGTGAGAGCAGACAGAAAGAATTCTGCCGGTGCGCCATCTGGTACCAGAAGGTAACGGCAACCAAAGAAAGTCGCTGCCAGAACAGCAGCATACTTCTTGGTGGAACGCCACGGCGCGTCCTCTTCGAGCCACCAGAGAAGCGCGGGTTCTATATACCGCTGCATATTAAAGCCGATATACGAGGCATATTAAAGCCGATATACGAGGCAGCGGCATATAGAACCCGCGCTTCTCTGGTGGCTCAAAGAGGACGCGCCGTGGCGTTCCACCAAGAAGTATGCTGCTGTTTTTGGCAGTGACTCTCTTTGGTTGCCGTTACCTTCGGGCACCAGATGGGCAGAATTCTTTCTGTCTGCTCTCACAAATTTCTGTAGGATTCAAAGTGACCAAAGGATTGAGACAGCTCCTTAGCCCCACTACTCTTCAAAGTATATATTGAAGAAGTTTTGAGGAAATGGAAAAGAAAATGCAGTGGAATGGGTTTGCCAATCGGATATTTCATGCTCTACACTCTGCTCTTCGCAGATGATCAGGTGTTGATAACAGGAGACCGAGATGATGCTAGCTATATGCTAAGGGCGCTTAAGAAAGAGTTTGAAGAATTTGGCTTGACGATTAACATAAAAAAGACCGAATACATGTCTGCTGGAAGCGACGACCAATGTGATCTGGATATCGGTATGGGTACAACAATAAAACACTGCACCAAATTTAAATACCTCGGAGTCACTCTTTCTTCAAATGGCAGAAGCACTAATGATATCTCCAACAAAATTGGACAGGGAAAAAGGATAATCAGGCAACTGAATTATATACTTTGGAGTGACAAAATAACAAAAACAACAAAGCACAAGATATTATGCAGCGCCATTTTTTAATCTGTCTGTACATATGGCTCAGAAACGTGGGAGCTGACACAAGAAGTAGGGATCGGTTACTTGCACTCGAAATGGACTATTGGAGGCGTAGCAATAGAACATCTCGCCTAGAACACTGAGAAATTCCCGTGTAAGAGAAGAGATGCAAGTAAACGGTACCATTCTTGACACTATAGAATCAAAGCGATTGCTATGGTTTGGACATCTTCAAAGAATGGAAGATGCGAGAATCTCCAAGAACATATGGGACTGAATCCCATCTGAAAGAAAAAAGAGAGGAAGACCACCAAGGGCATGGCGCGATGATGTTCAAGAGGTCATGCGTGAAAGGAACCTAAGAGAGGGAGACTGGTGAGACCCGCCCATATACAGGGTGAGTTTTTAGTACCGGCTCGGTCGATAACTCCACTACTGTAGAAGATAGCGAAAAAAGTTGTATATAAAAGTTGTAGTCACGGATATGCTCCTTGCTCAGAAAATATCTAGATTTATACAGGGTGATCCATAACTGCGTGGTGATGCAAACATGCATTTTTTTAAATGAGACACCCTATATATCATTCCATATTGAAATTCCACTAATGATTTCCCTTCTATAGCATTCCGATATATAGCATTGTTACATTATACAGGGTATTTCAAAAGTTATGACCATTTTTATATCCAAATCGCGGTCAAATGAACGTACTGTATATCAAAAAGTAATGAATCAATAATTATTCTTTTTACATGAGAAGATTAAAAATATCCTCTAGTTTTAAAATCGGCTATAAAAAAAGCCCGTGACGCATATTCGTATACAGGGTGATTTAGAATGCAAAATCCAGACTTTCTATTTTTTTTTTAATGTAACCCCCAATATTTTATTATACCAAAGACTTGCTTTTAATATGCTCTTTCATCTTTGTAAAGCACTTGTTGAACCTACGTCCATCAGTTTCCGAGATATTTCGTTTTTTCGGTAAATTTAAAATGTAGCTTCTATTTGTGTACTGAAATTTATTTATTTTGAGAAAGTGCTATCAAATTTGTTTTTTATTTAACGAACAACTAAATTATAAGGTCATGATATTATTTGATGAAGTCAAAACCCTAAATTATCGAAATAATAAAGTCAAGTCTGCTGAGGAAACAATTTTGTAGGCGTGATGCATAATCAAGCAGATTTATCAGGTTGGCTTTGACAAATTGACAGTTTTCATAACCTGCTTAATAATTCCGTACTGTCTGAAAAACCAGCTTAAAAAATTAATGTTTCCATTGGGGCTATTCAGGAGAATCTTTAAGAAATTGTCTACTTGCCTCTAGAATATATCAACTACGAACAGCAATATCCAGAACGGAGGCACTCTTAAACTAATGCGTTTGGAAAGTTGAAGAGTCGTTTTATTTGGACTGTGTCGTTTAATATTTCATAGCCTACCTGATAATCTGCTTGATAATTATGCATGACGTCTATAAAATTGTTTCCTCAGCACACTTGACCTATAATATCTCGTTAATTCAGTGTTTTGACTTGATCAAGTACTATTATGGCCTTATATTTGAGTTGTTTGTTAAGCAAAAATAAAATTTGATAGTATATTCTCAAAATAAATAAATTTTAGTAAACAAATAGAAGGTATAGTTAAAATTTGTAGAAAAATCGAAATATCTCAGAAACTAATGAATGCAGCCATAACAAGTGCTATACAAAGATGAAATAGCATATTAAAAGCAATTATTTGGTATAATAAAATATTGGGAGTTACATTTAAAAAAAGAGAGATAATCGAGATTTTGCATTCTACATCACCCTGTATACGAATATGCGTCGCGGGCTTTTTTTATAGCCGATTTTGAAACTGGAGGATATGTTTAATCGTTTCATGTAAAAAAAATAATTTTTGATTCATTACTTTTTGACATACGGTACGTTCATTTGACCGCGATTTGGATATAAAAATGGTCATAACGTTTGAAATACCCTGTATAATGGAACAATACCCTATATTGGAAGAACAGAAATCATTAGTAGAATTTGAATGTGGAATAATATATAGAGTGCCTCATTTAAAAAAATGTATGTTTGCATCACCACGTAGTTATGGATCACCCTGTATAAATCTAAATATTTTCTGAGCAAGGAGCATATCCGTGGCTACAACTTTTTTCGCTATCTTCTATAGTAGTGGAGTTATCGACCAAGCCGGTACTAAAAACTCACCCTGTATATACAGACGTCGTCGGCGGCATATTGGACATGATCATAAACAGATAAACACCTAACAATATAGGTTTTGCAGGACCACCGAAGCATGATATTTCGCTCTCATTATATAACATTATTTCAAAAGTGTCATATAAACCTGTACATGCTTCAAGATATTTTTATTTTATAATACACGTGAATACAAAATACACTACAAATACAAAAGTTATTCATAAGTATCGTATATGTATAAGTATATAAGTGCCAGAGTCTATTGTCTTGTCAAGAATTTAATTTTTTGAGCCGGGAAGCATATCAGATCTATTATCTGCAGGTCAGATATGTGATATCTTTAAGAGAAAAATGTGATAATATTGACAGTTTTGCTTTATATGATAACATTTTTTAGTAATCACAGCATAAAACAGGATTTTCTTTATACAAACACAATATTATCGACAATACTGAAAAAAACCCAATGACCTATGTATCTTGTACTAGTACTCCACAATTTTTCAACTATAAACGATTAGACAAATCGAGTGAAATAACATATCACTAGTAGCACGCTTTTATCAGTGAATGGAAAAACAAATAGTAAACCATGAACTAAGCATAAATAATGTTGTGCAAAGCACGCGTTCCCTAATTAAGGCTCTAAAGTCTCAACTGGCGAAAAGTTAACTCCAGAGGAGAGATGAATGGACTAGTTTAAGATCCTTTCGACAGTTAATTGTCTAAGCGTTAAATAATAATAATTTAGAAAGAACGTAGCGATATGGTAATTAAAAGAACGAGAGTAGAAAGATAAGTCAAGGCACAGTAATTCCCTTACCTTGCTTTAGTAACGTGGTCTGGCGGCGTCTAGCAGGACAATCCTGGTTGCGGTCGGAGTTGGGGGGCCCCCTGATGCACTCCGTGGGTCTTCTAGGACCCTGGACCGTTGAATCCGATCTTAGCGGCGTGGCCGTAGTAAGGTTAGAGCGAGGGTTAGAGCGTTTAGCCGAGTTATATCATATGCGGAACGGCGACTTGCGGCGACTCGTACAACAGCTCCGGTTATAGCGACTCGTCAGCCATATTACTTCCTTTTTATTTTTGTCACTTATGGCTGCCTCCTTTTTAAGAAGAAAAAGGAGTGGCGTAGCATGCGGGAAAAGACAAAGGCAAAGGGAAAAATGCCTTGACTTCACGCGAGTAAGGTAGTAATAAATTTTATTACAAAAACAAATATAACGCTTCGACTGAAAGTGGAAATAGTGAAAAAAATATAAAAAAAGGAAAATAAACGACATGGCCAGAACAAATAATATTCTAGTGACTAAGGCAATTTTTGCGTTGAAGTGGTCATTCATAATGACTAACAGACGATGTAAATAAGGCTCATCTTCCATTGAAGATATTTTATCTGATATTTGGCTGGACTTAGGCACATGTAGCACTGAACTGAGAACTATTTTAAAAAACTCATATGCTCATACTTAGGTACGTCTTACAACAATTTTAGATATATTACCAGAAAGCAAACTAAAACTTCGCACAGATGGCACTGATAGTCTATAATTGATGAAAATTCTTGCATTGGACCCTTCAATTTAAGCTTTTCACTGCGTTGGTATCTTCTTGATGGTAAAATATACTTTAACATGCTACTATACTTTCAGCTACAAAATGGCGAAAAAGCAGAAAAATGCTTACTCCGGCTTTCCACTTTTCCATTCTGGAACAATTCACTGACGTGTTTGAGAAGAATGGGAAGATACTGGTAGAGAAACTAGAAGAAACGTGTGATAAGGAAATCGATGTGCACCCATACATAACATGGTGCGCCTTAGACATAATCTGTGGTATGTTCAATCATGTTACAATTATTTTATTCAGGTTATGAGGTACAGCAGCCACGATAAAGCAAATCAAAAACCTACATGCAACATTGGGCCAAGGGCCAACTTTAGAGCTCTCGTTGTTTTCCCTCACATCAGATATTCAAGTTCACCCTAAAAATCTAAAATCGTTATTTGGCTCTCTACTAGAATGAAAACTTGTGTCATGTATAGTTTGAATGTGCTTATTACAAATCCGATCGTTGTTCTGCGTTTCAGCTTCAGGTAACGAACATCAAAAATTTGCAGTCTCTCAGATCTTCAAGTTCACCCTAAAAATCTAAAATCGTTATTTGGCTTCCTACCAGGATGAAAACTTGTGTCATGTACAGTTTGAATGTGCTTATCACAAATCCGACCGTTGTTTTGAGTTTCAGCTTCAGGTAACGAACATCAAAAATTTGCAATCCCTCAGATCTTCAAGATCACACTAAAAATCTGAAATCGTTATCCGGCTTCCTATCAGGATAAAAAGTCGTGTACTGTATAGTTTGAATGTGCTTATTACAAATCCGATTGTTGTTATGAGTTTCAGCTTCGGGTAACAGAACATCAAAAATTTGCAGTCCCTCAGATCTTCATATTCACCAAAAAAATCTAAAATCGTTATCCGGCTTCCTATCAGGATAAAAAGACGTGTACTGTATAGTTTGAATGTGCTTATTACAAATCTGATCATTGTTTTGAGCTTCAGCTTCGGGTAACAGAACATCAAAAATTTGCAGTCCCTCAGATCTTCATATTCACCCTAAAAATCTAAAATCGTTATTTGGCTTCCTACCAGGATGAAAACGTGTATCATGTATAGTTTGAATGTGCTTATTACAAATCCGATCGTTGCTCTGCGTTTCAGCTTCAGGTAACGAACATTAAACATTTGCAGGCCCTCAGATCTTCAAGTTCACCCTAAAAATCTAAAATCGTTATCCGGCTTCCTATCAGGCTGAAAATTCGTGGCACGTATAATTGTGTGGTCGCCACCGAAACCATACCTTGAGACCTATCACGAATAGGGTACTTGCGGAAAAAAATATTATGTCGTTTACGCGTTCCTTAGAGCCTAGTAAACATGACAAAATCACTTGTTTGGTTTTTTGGAATCGGCTGTGAGAGATATTCCAAAAATTATTTCAAATGTCGGAAAATGCCGCGCAAACAACCTCTGACGTCAGTGATATCGTATAGGGATGGGATGTAAAGTATTGATGTTCGATATCGATAGCCAGTGCTAACCTAACATTTTGACATTGATCATTATAACCACAAAACACAGTCACACACAAAAGTACAAAAGAGTAAAAGTTAGGCTAGATTACCAATTCACTTTGTAGGGGTGGGCTTGAATTAGATTCTATCTTTGGATTCATTCATAATGAGATGCGCCGAAATAAAATGATGGCTTCGATTAGTTGCGAATCTCGGTCACAAACAGGATGAACTGTGATACCTATCAGATATAAAAATGTATTGCAATGAAAATGCTAGTGGGTTAATTGCCTGTTTCAAATATGTTTAACTATCAATAAATTGAGTCGCATTGTTAAAGAATTCAGATCATCTCTAGTTTGCGGTTGAATCTCACTGACCTGCGCTGTAGCAGTATCGATTGTCGATATCGATAAGATATCTGTGACGTCATCCCTTGTTTTAAATCACGTGGAAAAAATTGAATATATCCTTATTTTATTTTGCAAATATCTTTTTTTGGCCGTCAGTAAAATCATGTTTTTTGTTTCCTACTGCTTCTTGATATGGTTTTCTTTAAGCTATGTATACTCCCGAGACGATTTCAGGACCTCTGCAACTACCCTATTATGAAATCTTTTTAGAAAGCTCCATGGGAGTGCCCATCCAAGCCCAAGACAACACCGACCCAGAATACGTCTTTGCAGTGAAGGACATGTGCCGGATCCTCATCGAAAGGATGTTTTCATTATTGGGAAGAGGTAAATGGACATACAAATTAACTAGCAACTACCGGAAAGAGAAGAAGCACTTGAACGTGCTCCATTCACGAACCAAGTCCGTCATTCAATCCAGAAAGAAAGAGGGGCTGAATCAGGCGAAAGCAGTGATCGAAGATGAAGATATTGGCAGAAAGAAGAAACTGGCGTTTTTGGACTCGTTGCTAGTAGCTAACATCGATGGCAGACCATTGACAGATGACGAGATTAGGGAAGAAGTCGACACTTTCATGTTTGCGGTAATTTTAGCTTCTATTATGTACAACATATAGTCTAAGAGCTAGTGGTATTTTAGCAAACTTCATATTGGTGCTAGGTATCCTCCCACATAGCACTGGATGATATGAGAATATTCTGTTCACGTTCACTACAGATATTATGAATATTCTGAAAAAATTCCATGGATAACTATAATATTTACAGAATATTCTGTAAACGTTCGAAATGGAAAAAACACCCTATATTCCTAGAATATTCCGCCGAATATTCCGCAAGGATATTACATGAACAATCGTGGTAGAATGTTTTTGAATATTCTAGGAACATTTTGTCTAAATTACCTCATATACGAAACACTTTTAGGAAATTATGGGTACTATTCCAAAAATAATGGGACCTACTAGTGGCAGGAGGGCTCATGACGACATCTCAGCTAAACACAAGGTTCACCGATGTGGGTACCTGGGCACGCTGGGGTAAAGGGTAACGACATGGCGGATCATCTGGCTAGGATGGGATCCGGCAACAGTTTTGTGGGGACTATCTGCAAACTTGATTAGGAAAACAACTGGAGAATGGATCCAGAATCAACACTCTCTGAGATGGAACAACATCTCTGGTCATCTCCGTCAAGCTCGGGAACTATTAGCAGGGCCTGCAGAGAGAATAGGACGATTTTGTCTCTTTTTGTATAGGAGTAACTTGAGATTGCTAGTAGGCCTATTAACGGGTCACAACACCTTCAGGCGTCACTTGTTCGTGATGAGGGTGGTCAACGACCCAACGTGCACTGGTGTACTGAAGAGGAAGAATCCTCGGCACACATCTTGTGTCGCTGTGAAACCCTGGGTTATCACAGGCAGACTATGCTGGGCTCAAGAACCTTGGAACCAATAGAGATAAAACGGATAGGACCTAAGAATGTACTTGCCTTTGCCAAAAGGGCAGGTCTTAGGAACTAGCGCGGATAGAGGCGCAAAAGGGCCCATCGTGTGGCCTACGCACCAGCCACATTCCGTGCTGGATAGCCTCTGGTCCTAATTCATTCATTCAACTGGCGTTTTTGGACTCGTTGCTAGTAGCTAACATCGATGGCAGACCATTGACAGATGACGAGATTAGGGAAGAAGTCGACACTTTCATGTTTGCGGTAATTTTAGCTTCTATTATGTACAAAATATAGTCTAAGAGCTAGTGATCGGCAGACTTACGGTACTTTAGTAAACTTCATAATGGTTTTACGTAGACTACATATTACACATGTCGTAGGTGAAATGGGTCCAAAGGCCTAAAAAAGTGGGTTCTTAAACGTCATTTTAGCAAGTCTGCCGTATCAATATATTGAAGTATATACTCTTCTTATTCAAAAACAATGGAAGACATTTATTTCGGTTCCTAAAGTATTTTATAAAATTTCGAGGGTTGAAAATTTTATGAAAATTTACGTTTTTTCAGCAAGGATGAAAGTTATATAACGTATGTTGCAAAAGTTTCGAGAAGTTTTTTCAACACTCAGGAGGTTTTGAAACTGTTGGAAACAATTCAGAAATCGTTACCATGGTAACCAGTCAACATCTAAACGTAACAATAAAACCATTTTGGTTATGATATGAGTTGTCAAAATCGTATCTCAGTAATTAATAGAGACAAAATTTTGAAATTGTGAGATCTTAACAAATTCAACATGCGCAATTCATTCCAATAAAAACAAGTAGAGGATTATATTTAAAATAAATTGAAATCGGGGATATTTGTTCAAAAATTTGGAAAAATAATTTCGCAAACGCGAAAAAAAATCTTACAAGGGAGATA
Source organism: Callosobruchus maculatus (assembly GCA_951848785.1). Taxonomy (NCBI): domain Eukaryota; kingdom Metazoa; phylum Arthropoda; class Insecta; order Coleoptera; family Chrysomelidae; genus Callosobruchus; species Callosobruchus maculatus. The sequence continues at coordinate 29,673,600 of CATOUR010000071.1, read as the reverse complement.
GGGTATTAGTAGATATTTCGATTTAAAATAAAAAGTACAGGGTGTTTTTAAAAAAACAAAGTAAAGTGACCTTCAAATTGCCGTGATTTAAAATTCTGCCAAAAACACCCTGTAGATTCAAATTACTGGTAACATCCAAAATAATACCCAATTAATATTCAAGTAACTCGCTGTATAATATTATTGAGAAAAGTTAAAGGAATATATCAATTTGGACGTATTACTTGCGACCTTGCAAATCCGGAAATTAATAGAAAATAAATTACTTACTTGGCAACGTCGCAATCGATCCCAGAAATATTTTTGAGTTGAATAGAGATCAATGATGGAAACTAGAAGAATTTAAAAAAAATTATAGTTCCATATAAAAAAATCAAGTTGATCACTATCCTACTTTCCCTCAACACCCTGTATATTTCAAAATATTTTTAGAATATGCGTCTTAGGACCGGTTTCTCAATGTCCAGTTAAATATTTATCTGTAAGATAACAGCAACTGTTAGATAAATTCTTTAAACAATTGAAGGCTAAACTTACGAAGTCACGTAAATCTTATCTGGCAGTTGTATCCATAGCAACGCTATCTGGCAGATACCTATCTGACACTTTAACTGGACATTGAGAAACCGGCCCTTAAGTAACCAAATAACTCTTGTATTCGACATTTTCTTGTATCAGGTATACCTTGCGGGATATCGAAGAATTACACGCTAACTGGACACCCTGTATATCTGTTTTCTAACATGTGCATACTTCCTCTTGCCTTTCAGGGCCACGACACCACAGCTACGGCCATAAGCTTCTGCTTGTACTGTCTAATGCGTAATCCAGAAGCTCAGGTGTAGTATTCTAAGTAATGGTAGTACCCTTCAGAGTATCACTTTGGATAAATTTTAAGGCTAAAGCGTTCGAAGAACAGAAGACCCTGTTTGGTGGTACTTTACCAGACACGGTGACGCACAGAGACTTGCAAGAAATGAAATACTTGGAGTGCGTCCTGAAAGAGACGTTGAGGATGTACCCATCGGTACCGATCATAGCGAGGAGGACAGACTCGGAGATTGTCTATAAAGGTGATCTTATAATGTTAGATACAGGTCATTACCAAAAAATGCTCATCAAAATTGAAGTTGAACGAAATACTTTCTAAAAAAATGAAGTCAAGTTGATTGACTCAGTACTTCCCACACATTATGGTGATACCAGTTTATTAATTTCCATAGCATGGAGCTTTAGTCTGAGATCCCCTTGCAACCAAATCAGTACCAGTACCCCCCCCCCCCCAATTGTCTTATGCCGCTAGGTCTTTCCTTCACAGGTCAATGAACAGCCTATTATCAATAATACAAACTTTTCAGTTTTACAACCCACTCAAAAAAGGTAGAAAACTGTCTGGAACCCCTAAAACATCTAAAAACGAAGTTTGAGCTGTTTTCATATTTTTAGTTTTTTGATTATTGCTACGCTGCCACTGACACGATTTCTAACAAGCATACGCGTTTTCCATCCTCACCACAGTAATAATAATGTGTCAAAATTTCATTAGAATCAATTTACCAGTTTCCACGTTATAAAATACAAAACGATCTAAAGCAATAAATACTCGTATGTATACAGGGTGGGCCAATAGTGCGTGGACGGAGGATTGTGGGCTTACTAAAAAATATTTCAAAAATCTGTCACTTAATCATGGTAGGGACCCTTGAGGGCTATAACGTAAAAATATTTTCACTTAAATTTTGACGTTTATACAGGGTGCTTCATATCAAACCTACATTTTTTTGAATGGAACACCCTATATATAATTGCATATTTGTATTCCTTGGTCACACATGGAACTTTAAACGAACCGTTTAGGCGAAAATCACCATTTTTGGTATAAGTAGGTATCAGAAAAAAAATTGAATATCGCAGCGATTATAAAACCTAGAAGGCCGTGACTTTGCGATACGACTAAGCATGAAATGCGTCGCCTTAGGTCAGACGGCTAAGTTTGAATTCTTTTTGTACTTTGAGAAATCAGAGGATAAATTAAGGAAACTTCAATCACAGATAACTTGATTGTTTCAAATGGGAATGCCTATTTTGGTTTAAAGAATCAAATGTAAAATTTGATTACCTTTCTAACGATATAGCATTCTTGATATCAGTCTTTTTTGGTTTTCATTTTATTTCAAATTTTCAGTCAAATCGGTGTTTTTCAACTTTCCTGCATGCAAGCAACCTAGCAGGTCATGAAAAATAAACAAACCTTGTTAATATGGAAGAAAGCAACTAACTTAGTAGAAAACTGCAAACTAACTAGAGCAGCGAGGCTAGATTACGAGAATTCCTTACAACATATTAGCTCTAACCAGAAACAATAGCAGTAACAAGAACGCTCATTTTTCACAGCCTACTAGGTATTAGCCAATTTCCAAAGTTAGTAAAAAAATGGAGTCAAGTTGATTGACTCAGTACTCCCACACATTACTGTGATATCAGTTTATTATTTTCCCATAGCATGAAGCTTTAGTCTGAGATCTCCTTGCAACCAAATCATCGGCAGCCTTTCCTCCCCTAAAATTGTCTTATGCCGCTAAGTCTTTCCTTCAGAGGTCAATGGACAGCCTAAACCATCTAAAAACGAAGTTTGAGTTGTTTTCAAACTTTTAGTTTTTTGATTATTGCTATATACGCTGCCACTGGCACGATATTTAACAAACATACGCGTTTTCCGAGGCGTTTTCCATCCTCACCACGGTAATAATACTGTGTCAAAATTTAATTAGAATCAATTTAATAGTGTCCACGTTACAAAGTACAAAAAGATCTAAAGCAATAAATACTCGTATGTATGTATAAAGAAAATTCTAAGTCCCTTAGTTTCCGTAATACGCTAGGCAATGTTCGGATGGACCTAAAAAGTTGATTTATGTCGCTAGTTCTTCCTTCACAGGCTAGTGGACAGCCTATTATGAATACAAGAAATTTTTCAGTTTTTCAACCCCCCACCCCCTAACCACCCTAATTTCACCCCACCCAAAAAAAAACGCAGAAAATGATCAGGAACCTTTAAAACGTTTAAAAACGAAGTTTGAGCTGTTTTTATTCTTTTACTTTTTTTATTATTTCTGCACCGCCACTGGCACGATTTATAAAAACCATACGCGTTTTCCATCCTCGCCACGGTAGTAATACTGTGTCAAAATTTCATTAACATCAATTCAACAGTTTCCTTGTAACACAATATAGAAGGATCTAAAGCAATACTCTCGTATGTTTACACCAGAAAAAATTCTAAGTCCTTTGGTTTCTGCAATAGGCAAGGCAATGTTCGCATGGACCTAAAAAAGTTATTTATGTTGCTGGGTCTTCCTTCATGGGTCAGTGGACAGTCTATTATGAAAGCAACAAATTTTTCAATTTTACAACCCCCCACCCCCCAACCACCCCAATTTCACCCCCACCCAAAAAAAAGTAAAAAATGATCAGGAACCTCTAAAACGCCTAAAAACGAAGTTTGAGGAATATTTAATTTTTTTTGTTTTTTGCTAATTACTCCGCCGCCCCTGCACCGATTTTCAAAATTATAAGAACATTACCTACTACGACCCCCCAGCATATCGCTGCCCAAATTTCATCACAATCCATGCAGCGGTTACTGAGATTACGAGGACACAAAGACGCGTACAGACAGACCGACAGACCGACAGGCCGACAGACAGACAGACCGACGGAAATGAGTGACATGGATTTTCGTTATGTAGACATCATGAAACGCCCAAAAAGTGTATTATCTCAAAATCGAAAATTTTCGCGATCACAATACTCCCCTCACCTATCGGTGTGGGAAGTAAAAAGTTGATTTATGTCGCTAGGTCTTCCTTTACAGGTTAGTGGACAGCCTATTATGAATACAAGAAATTTCTCAGTTTTTCAACTTCCCACCCCCTACCCACCCCAATTTCACCCCACCCAAAAAAACGCAGAAAATGATCAGGAACCTCTAAAACGCTCAAAAACGAAGTTTGAGCTGTTTTTACATTTTTACTTTTTTTATTATTTCTGCGCCGCCATTGGCACGATTTATAAAAACCATACGCGTTTTCCATCCTTGTCATGGTAGTAATACTGTGTCAAAGTTTCATTAACATCAATTCAAGAGTTTCCTTGTAACACAATATAGAAGGATCTAAAGCAATACTCTCGTATGTTTACACCAGAAAAAATTCTAAGTCCTTTGGTTTCTGAAATAGGCAAGGCAATGTTCGGATGGACCTAAAAAAGTTATTTATGTCGCTAGGTCTTCCTTCATGGGTCAGTGGACAGTCTATTATGAAAGCAACAAATTTTTCAATTTTACAACCCCCCACCCCCCAACCACCCCAATTTCACCCCCACCCAAAAAAATTCAGGAAATGATTAGGAACCTCTAAAACACTTAAAAAAGAAGTTTGAGCTGGTTTTATATTTTTAGTTTTTTTATTATTTCTGCGCCGCTACTGGCACGATTTATAAAAGCCATACACATTTTCCATCCCTGATACGGTAGTAATACTGTGTCAAAATTCCATTAAAATCAATTCAACAGTTTCTTCGTTACATAATATAGAACGATCTAAAGCAATACCCGTATGTTTATACCAGAAAATTTCTAAGTCCTTTGGCTTCTGTAATAGGCAAGGCAATGTTCAGACCTATCGGTGTGGGAAGTAAAAATTAAAATTGGCATACATCCTTAAAACAAAGAGGAAACACCGTTACGTGTGAGAAGTACTCATTTCTTTAATTAAATCGTTTAGTTCTCAAAAAAAGAAACACCTGCTGTTCGCCATTTTAAATTCTTTTGACACTGTACAACGTCTTAATCGTAATCTTTTATTTAAAAAAAACATCCAAACTTAGTTAAATAATGAATGTAATAATATGAAATAAAAATACGAAATATTCTAAATTCTGACAAAAATACATAGAAAAACAACAAACTCAAATGGGGTGGGTTGGCTCAGTGGTTAGAGTCGAGGGCTCGTGACCGGAAGGTCCTGGGTTCGATTCTTGTTAGAGGCGGAAATTTATTTCTGGTTTTTTCAATCAAAAATAAATACCCATAAAAAAAGCTCAGCGAAGATTCCCCACCTGAGCCTTCACTATTGCCTTCTAATTAAAAGTGCTGTTCCTAGAGTGACGCCGGGAAACAGTAACATAACGAAGCCTACACAGAACACGAGGCTAATGACCAGAGCAATGGATGCCGATGACACAGAAGTAAAAAAAATTAAAATCCTCATTTGCCATCCATGACTTGAGACACATAAGACTTCTAACGGAGCTATCACCTAACCGATTTCTTGTTTTGGTAAGAGTTAAGGCAGCACTAGAGAACTGCCTTTCAACTGGAGCGTAAGAAGCTGGCGTTGCCAAAAGGTCTTTGGCCATTGCGGCAAGGTTTGAAAAAATACATTCGTGTCTTTTCCACCATTCTAAAATATCTTCAGCACTGTCCCTTGCCGCTTGAATACAATTTAAAACCTGTTCATCGGTTTCATCTCATCAAAAATGACGGAAATACTCTTAAAAATATTAAGGTACTGGCAAATTCCTTCAATTAACGACCATTCTGTGTCGGTTGGCTTTAAAGTTTTAAAGTCATCGGGTGCCTGCTTGCTGTCGTAACCTCGGTAATTCCCCTATTTTAACGCTTCGATTCGCATTTTACAGATCGATATCAAGTAATATCAAGTAGTTTGATTTTACTTGATATAAAGTCAAGTAGTTCAGATCGAAAATCAAGTCAAGTCAAATATCAAATTTTCAAAATCTTGAGCTTTCAAGTCATGGAAAACAACCATAATCTGTAGCCGCGGTCACTAGAAAAATAAACATAAAAAACATTAAAACATACCTACCTGATCCTGGCTATACATTTCTCTTTCATGTTTATTTTTTTTGGTATAAATTGACTTTGCATTTATTTTCTCAGATGGAAAGGTCATCCCAAAAGACACAACAATAATGATATATATATTAGGAGCGCACATGAACCCGAAGTACTTCAAAGATCCAGAAAAATTCGATCCCAGTAGGTTTGAAACCAATGAGGGCAATAAACCATTTGCGTATACGCCCTTCAGTGCTGGACCCAGAAACTGCATAGGTAGGATCAATTTTTTGCAAATTATATTCAAAGGTATAGGGTGTTTTTAGGTAAGATTGAAATGCGTCTAACATGTGTAAAAAGCATATCAAAAATGTTTTGGCACAATAGAAATATAAAAAAAAGAGTTGCAAAGCCTGGGTTTCGAACCAACACCCGCTCAAACACAGGTGCTCTAAAACACTGCGCCAACAGGGCGTTGCACGAGAGCAGCTTGTTTTAATGAAACATATTGGAATTAGGTGCTTCATTACTGGAATTTGTAATCTAATTTTAAACATTCAAAAATATATTTATTTCGATCGTAGACTTCGTCTCAAGTTGCAAACGTCGTTCGCCATCGATGTTGCAACAAATATACACTTGTAACTATTTTCACGATTGTCTGGGAATCTAGAATCTACACCTACTATCGTAGTAGGACGTAGTTGATGAAAGGAGCATCGTGACCACCATAGTGACGTCACACGGGTTCGGGAGCTGTCGTCGTGTTTTCGGTCCGAGAATTTTAGAGAATTCTCTACCTCTACAACTTAAAACTGTTCCAAAAGAAAAATTAAAAGACTTTGCCAAATTCTCTTTTTTGCTAATTAATCTTCAAGAGTTTACTGTTTATACATAAAATAATCGGCTTCGTAACTTTCATGAAAGTCATGAAAATTTTAGTGTAAACCGAACATTTTACGATCTGATAATTATGACTTAAATCTTCGACTCGCAATTCAAAATCCAAAGAGGTGATTTCATAATTTCTAAGCAAGTCTAAAAACTTCTTCAGACTCTCAGCTATCACATTCATTGAAAAAAAGTAGTACTTAATGGGGCTACTTTCGCTCCAATCGACCTTCAAAGACAAGAGGCGAAGATTTCTTGAAATTAGCGATGTGATTTTCAATTCATCAATAACTTATGTTAACGCTCTAATAGCAGAATGGTTGTCAGTACCGCAACAATAAACGTTAAAAACGGTCCATAAATTATACATTTGTTAAAAAAGATCCTATTTCTTGCTAAAAAACCACAAGGAGTGCATTACCTGAGCGACAACAAAAAGAGCTAACGCTAACGCAGTAAACGATGTTATAGAAAGAGATAGCTATGATATTGTTGGGATGTCTTTTCAAAATGTGTCATTGCATAGGTTGCTTTCGTTGTATTTATTTAGTCGTCTGTCTGTCTCTGGGGCTATAAAACGATACGCTCTTGTTTGGTGAATTATTTTGACAATTGGGCTTTCTTTACGCACTATTGATTGTACGCAGGTTCGAAATTTGGCTTTCCCCACGGACTCTGAGTGCTATCGGTTTATATTGGTATTGTTTCTGTTGTCTGACTACTTGGCTATTTCTACGGACCTTGAGTGCACGACAATTGGATTTAACGATGCTGTTTTCTGCATGAGACTATGCAACAAATGGATAGGTCGTGTTGGACCCACTGAATGACCGCTACGATCACCTGATTTAAATCCGATAGTTTTTTGTTTGGGGCTACTACAAAGAACTAGTTTATGATAAAGAGAAACATCAGCGAATTACGCAACAAATTAACACGGCTGAAGAAACAAAAAAAAACAAAATTTGTTAATTTAAAAAACATTTTTTTCAGAAGCTGTAGATTATGCATCAGACAAGAAGGTAGACATTTTGAAAATTTCTTGTGAAATTTAATAAACTTAGTGAATAAATGTGATAATTTCGTTTCATTTTACAATTTCCAACTTACAAAAAAGAAGTCGTACATGCAAAAAAAAATCTTAGCAAAGTGACACCGGTGGTCATCTAACGATACTCTGATAACACTGAATGTTTTTTATTGCGGCACTGACAATCATTCTGCTATTAGCGCCCTAAAATTAGTTATTGTTTCATTTAAAATCCCATCGCTAATTTCAAGAAATCTCCGCCTCTTGTGGTTGAAGGTCGATTGGAGCCAAAGTAGCTCCGTTAAGTACTCCTTTTTTTTAACGATTATGATAGCTGAGTCGAATATTCAAGTCATAATTAACAGAACGTAAATTTTTCACCTTACACTATAATTTTCATAACTTTCATCAGATTTGCTAAGCCGATTTCTTTACGTATGAACAGTAAACTCTTGAAGATTAATTAGCGAAGAAGAAAATTTGGAAAAGTCTTTTAGTTTTCTTTTTTTGACAGTTTTAAGTTGTCGAGGTAGAGAATTCTCTAAAATTCAGAAAAAAATTCATAACTCGAAAACTACAAACAATTGCATAACATATATGGAAAACTACAAACAATTGCATAACATATATGGGGGTGATTCAGATACTTCTAGGTGTGCTCTATCTCTGGACTTCCGCTTGACACTATTTTTTGGGACACCTTGTATATGATTTTTCCATTTATCACAAAAAATGTTTATTCAAAACCCCAATTACCATCATCCAGTAATTGTTTATAGCGAATAAGAAAGAGTTTTTTTCTAGGACAAAAATTTGCGATGGTGGAGATGAAGTCAACAGTCTCTAGGATACTGAGGCATTTTGAAATTCTCCCACCGAAGGAACCGAAAGTACCCGACCTAGCTGCACAAGCAGTACTAGCCTCTCTTAATGGAATACATCTGGTACTTAAGAAACGGACATGGACGTGAATAGTTCCTGTGTTATATTGTACTATGCACAATATATATTGTAAGGTGTAATATAGGTATATTTGTTATATAGGTGATTGGCTTGTATATTATTTTCCTGAACACTTTAATGTGATACACAAACAAAACTCTTATTTTGCAGTCTAGTGCAAGAACAAGGTTATACAGGGTTGGGATAAAGTATGGAACCAAGCAAATAACTTTGGAACGGAAAGAATGATATTGCTGAAAATTTGCAGCTAATGTAGTGACGTCTGGTGCATCCGAAGACATTATGTTAGCTATTGATGTACTTCCGGTTTAACCGGAAGTACTGTCACCTTTTTTAATTTAAATGGGACACCCTGTATATTTTTGCAGATTTTAATACATCTTTTTTTTCCGAATACGTCCATAGTGGGTTTAGTATTAGTTTCTGTAAAAACGGGAAAGATGAAGCTTCTTTATCATTTCAGGTGTTTAAAGTGCCGGTCATTCAAAGTCGGTTTTGGCGATCGCGTGAAAACTCACAAAGAAGTGTGTCAACTTTTAATGATTTACGTCCCGACAGGGGTCCTATAACACGTTTGACGGTGACTAAAATACAAAAAAAAATACAAAAACATTACCTCAAACGGGAAGACCGCAGACCGCCACGGAAAAATTTGTGAGACAAAATAAAAATTTTTTACAGAAACAAATACTAAACCCACTTTGCACGTATTCGGAAAAAAAGATGTATTAAAATCTGCAAAAATATACAGTGTCCCATTTAAATTAAAAAAGTTGACAGTACTTTGGGTTAGACCGGAAGTACAATAATAGCTAACATAATGTCCTCGGATGCATTATGCGTCACTACATTCACCTACCATTTTTCAGCAACATCATCCTTTCCGTTTCAAAGATATTTGCTAGGTTCCATACTTTATCCCAACCCTGTATACATAATTTTGTGAAATTGAGTTACGTACGCAGAGATACCTTTATTAAAATTTGCTATATTTTGGTTCAATAGCAGAGTTGCCGAAATATAGTGAAATCCAGACACCAAGAAAAAAAGTGTTGTTGTAATTTCAACCACTGTGATTTTATCTATGGTCCCTGCCTCACACAAACAGACAAATTGCGAATCCAGAAGGTTCGGAACAGCTGTTCTAGGTTGATACATGGGATTAGGAAGTATGATCCAATATCACATAAAATTAAGGAAAGCAATTGGCTCAATATGGAGAATAGACGGACGTTACATTTATGCGCTTTCACACATAAGCTTGTGAATGATCCTAATCCGCCCAATATCTCAGCCAAGTTTATCCCCCGTTCTTCAATACATGCTAAAAATGTCAGACAAAATTTCTTTTTCACTATTCCTCAGCACAGAACTGCAATGTTCCAAAGATCGTTCATTTACAATGCTATACGTATGTACAATCTATTACCTAATGAATTCAGGGCTTACAACATCAATAAATTCAAATATAAATTGAAACTTCTTCTTTTAAGTGCTCAGTAGGTTGACCAAAGCAATGTAAGCCCTTGTCTCGGTGTGCAACAATAACCAGGGATTGTTACCCAGAAGATATAGATTGATGAAATAGAGAGAGATTTATGTATATATCTGTATATGTGTGTATATATGAAGCATCTGCACTGTTTCTTTCAATGACGGTTTATATATATATTTTTTTTATATGGTTGAGTAGAATAGCTTGTAGCTAGACTCCGCCATATTGTTCTTTTTCACTTTTTTATTCATTGTGTTATTTATCATTAATAAAAGACGGTTATTATTATTATTATTATAAAATGCGGTAGGACTAAATACAATACTAAAAGAACTTTTGCCATAATTAGTTCATAAAAAAACAGCACATCAATAATGGGTGGGCCCTCCATGTTGACGAATGCACTCATCTATAGTCTACGCGGCATGCTCGTAATCTGGATGTTGATAAACTCTAGAGGTACAGCCTCCCAAGTTGCCCTCACAGCATGTTCCAGTTTGTCCAGCGAGGTCTAAGGATGTAATGTGTCAACCAATCCAATCCCATACTTCTTCAATTGGCGATAAATCGGGTGATCGTGGAGGCCAGCTCAGCTTCCTGTAGGAGCCTCATCGATACCCTTGCAATAAGATGATATGCATTATCTTGCTGGAAGAAGCCCTCTTCGAGGCCTCGGACTTGGTTCTAACACCTCATTCGCATAACGTTGCGCAGCCATTGTGCCATGAATCACAAGTAAAGGTGACTACTGTTGAATGTAATGACACCCCAAACCATCATACCAGTAGGACGGTGGACATATAGCGCTCAACAGCAAACTGGAGATCACGCCGTTCATCCTGTCGTCGTCTTAGGCCGCTTTCTGATTTGTCGGTGCGGGAGCGGCGCGGGATCTGTTAGCTCGGCACCGAAAGGATTCCGCACTGCCTTCAGTTACTCACCTATCTGTATATTCTCGGTAAGAAATTCAAAATCCTGCAGTATCGCTTTGAGCGTCCTACGAAAATGTCGTCTTCAAGCGATCAAGATATTTTAGTGTGTTATTTATATCGTCTACGTAAAAAAAGAAAACGTTATTGGCGTCATCCTTACATCGAGAAGAACATTAATTGTCGACTTTTTGTTGCGGCTCAAGAACTTTCCCAAGACGACCAAAAGCGCCGGTGCACACTTGCGGCTGTTTACCGTCCGGCGCCGCAACGGCACCGGAATTGCGGCCTGAAGTACTAAGCGATAGATTGACAGCGGCGCCGGACACAAATGTGCATCTTTTGATCTATTCCTTAGTACTTCAGACCGCAATTCCGGTGCCGTTGCGGCGCCGGACGGTAAACAGCCGCAAGTGTGCACCGGCGCAAAATGTTTATCGATGTATACAGGGTTACTGGTAACTCGACCACTTTCCTGCAGGAAGTGATAGAGGAACTCAAATGCAATAGATTTAACCCCCCATATGTAATTCCGAAAACCGATAGTTTTCGAGATAATTAACATTTATTTAATGTTTTTCAACGATATGTCCAAATTTCCACACTACATCCCAAATTTAGAAAAAAACTGCTGTCGATTTTAGTAATTTCCAATTTAGTTTTTTACTGACACATACGCAAATCTAATTTATTATTTAAATGTGTAAAAATACTAAACAGTTTCAAACTACATACAATTATTTAAAAAATAGAGAACAAAATTATTACATTCACCGCGAAAGAAAATTATCTAGCACAAAAAAAAACATAACCAGTCAAACAAATTATTTTAAAAACTCCCTTATTTGATGGCCTGTTCCAAAGACAAGAATGACAGTACAACCACGAGTAACTATTTAACAAAATTTATCAACATAATACAGAATCATCAACAACATGATATTCAAGCATGATGGTTGTCCAGCACATTACCGTATCACAATTCGGCAGTTGTTTGACAACAAGGGGTGAACCCATCCCATGGCCTGCGTGTAGCCCAGATCTGACACCTCTTGATTTTTATGTCTGGGGTCACATGAAGGCATTGGTTAACGAGACTCCAGTTAATACTGCTGACGAACTAAGGCAAAAAATTATCAATGCAGTGGAGGAGATGAAACGAACTTTTTCAACACGAGTTACAAAAACCGAAGTGAGGAAGCGGATCTCCGTACTTGTATCAAGGGCCACAATGAGCAAGATCTCTAGAAACTTTGAGTGGATTTAATTTACTTGGATAAAATCATCGATCGCATTTGCAAACATTCTAGTATGTAACTGAGTTATCAATAATGATTGTACTGAAATTCGTTCTTTTTGAATAGGTGATTTTTATTCATTGCTGTTTATAATCTTTCTGAAAAGGTTATTAGGTAGGAAAGTTTTTTTAGCGATTTGTTCAACCATTTGTATAATTTTTTTTGAGCTAGATAATTTTATTTCACAGTGAATGTAAAAGTTTTGTTAATTATTTTTTAGATATTTGTATTTAGTTTGGAACTGTTTAGTATTTTGGAACATTTTAATACTAAGTTAGCTTTGTGTATGTGTTAGTTAAATACTAAAACAAAAATTATCAGAACCAACAACAGGCTTTTTTCTTAGTTTAGGATCTAGTGTGGAAATTTGGACATTTAGTTGAAAAACATTAAATGTTAATTATCTCGAAAACTATTGGTTTTCGGAATTTCATATGGGGGGTTAAATCTATCACATTTAAGTTCCTCTATCACCTCTTGCAGGTAAGTGGTCGAGTTACCAGTAACCCTGTAGAATGTCAAAAAAAAACGTACGAAGAGCTTTTGAATTTGTTATCACTAGTGTTAACAAGCAACATACAAGATTTAGAGAATGCGTGACTGCTGATGAAAGATAACTTATTACTTTAAGGTAAGTGGTAATTAAAAGGTCTCATTTTAGTTCGAAGTTATTTACAGTTATTGATATATTACAATCATTTAAAACCAATACCGTCACCATACGAAATTTTAGGATTTTACATTTTGCGTATAGTGACGGCATTGTGTTTACTATTATAAAAGAAAAAAAAACAGTTCATTAAAGTTCTTAATAATACGACAAATCAAGAGTATTTTTATTATAACAAATGTAAAACGGTTGATTACAGTTCTTTATATAACATATCAAGAGTATTATTGCAGCAAAATGCCGACCGGCTCCTGGACACGCGTCCCGACTGACGGTAAAACGAAACGATCCCTCTCCGCGCCCGCACTTTCCGCGTCAATCAGAAAACGCACATTGAAATAAAGGTGCTCGGCAAGCTTTCGGTACCGCGTGTACCGAGCGAACCGTCATGTGCCCCCTGACAAAACCTGGACTCGTCGGAGAAGGCCGTCTGATTCCACTCAGCATGCTATTGTCGGTCTATTGGCATCACTCAACCTATGGTACACCTTGCGGATTCGAATGGGCCCCCCTAAAAATGGATACCAAGTGTCAGTAACAGTTCGAGTGGATCGCATTCTGTCTCCAAGGGCCAGTAGTCGTAGATGGAAATCTTGCCGGTCTGTAGTTCTTCTACGTGCTCCAGAACCTCTAGCTGGCTGCATTCGCCCTTCTGCGATCCATGTGCGCCATGCTGCTACAACTGTAGCCACGCTACGCCCCATGGTTACAGCAATTGCTCTGAAAGAAACACTATGTTCTTGTTGGCCTACAATCCGACCCCGTTCAAAGGGACTTAACCGCATAAACTGAGGCTGTCGTCTTCTAAGGGGCATCTTTACACAACCAATTCATCTCTTTTTCACAACCAACTGGTCTCTCGCCACATTCAATCGACAAAAAGCCATGCTTTGTTTTTACACCTCTAGAGTTTTTTAGAGGTAAATAGCGTCTGAATGAACAAAAAGTGTTACACATGTGTACTGGAGATAGTACTGCCAAGCTGTGTACAAATTTTCAATGCAAATATCCCGTTTTTTCTAGGTGTTCGTATTTCACTTGCGAGTAGTATATATCTTAAGCCGGCGCCACATATGCGGGTATTTGCCGAATATCAATATTCGCCGTTTTTTCAACCCTGCCCGCCGAATAGCGAGCACGTATCGCCCTTTAGCCGAATAGCAAATAATCGGGGTTCGTCGCTCGCCGAATACCGCATATGTGGCGCCGGCTTTATTAGCCGAATAGCAAATAATCGGGGTTCGTTGCTCGCCGAATAACGCATATGTGGCGCCGGCTTTAGCAAATGGAGACATCTTCAATATTCCACTGTGCAAAAATGATGTATCCTCTGGAGATCCCTCGCTTTTGCAAACTACAATTTATCGACAGCACGCTGGACATGCTCAGGTCGCTGTGGAGGACCGCTTAGCACTTACCTAAGCTGTACATTATGCCTAACCTCTTTTAACACAGCATAAGGAAAACTAGTTCGTTAACAAAATAAATTTAATGAAATACATTATTTGGTAGTGACTAGCAACGCTATCTTCATTGTTTCATTTTTCTAGCTGGTAGCGTCCAAACCCGTGTATATGTAGTAGTTTCCTCTGGCACTGCAACAAATAAACTTGATTACGTTAAATAAAATATCTAATAAATCTGTTAAATCACCAAGCAGTGTATCACGTAGCTGCCAACTGTTAAGTGAAATTGCTTCTTGAAAGTACGAATAATCCTAGTTACCAAGCTAAGGCGATAATAAAAAATATTTTTTTACATCAGCGATAATTTACTTAGCAGTTGATTTCGATGGTTTAATTAATAATAATCATAGTAGTCTTTATTTAGAGGTTATCAGATGAGGACATAGAATGCGTCAAGATTATGCTCAAAAAACAAATTATCGAAAAAGGTAGTTAGTCGTATACAGATAAACGCAGATATCAAAACAATTGTCGAGTGGGGATTAGTAAATAAAATACAGTTCATTTACAAAGAAGTCTCACGTTGGCTTACCAACAGTGGAAATGGAGGGTCACCCCATAAACGAGTCACCTTCCGTCAAGCTTTTGGGGATCAACATCAACAACAACATGTCCTGGCACGACCACGTCGTCAGTATTGCTAAAACGGCATCCCAAAAGCTTGGAGTTTTGTTCCGCTATAGGAAGCTGTACACACCAGAGCAACTACTGCTGCTCTACAACGCACAGATCCGACCATCGCTGGAGTATTGCTCCCATGTGTGGGGATGCGCTCCGAAGCACTCTCTAAAACTTCTGGACACTACCCAGAAGACAGCAATTAGACTGATCGAGATGCCTAACCTCACAAAGGACCTCCACAGCGTGGAACATCGAAGAAGGATAGCTGACCTGTCCCTGTTCTACAGATTCTATCACAGAAGATGTTCGAATGAGCTCTCCCAGGTAATAACAGCAAAGGCCGTCCGAACGAGGAACACTAGAGAGGCTCTGCGAGCTCATCCTTAACAGGTCGGGGTCCCTACTCTACGAACCAGTCTCCTCCGGCATTCCTTCTTTTGGAGAACTTCGACACTGTAGGATGAACTGCCGGGGAATTTGTTTGCCGCCAGCTACAACCTACACCGTTTCAAATCTAACGTGCACCAACACTTATCCTCTCGCAGCGCTTCTACACTAGACTCTCCCAACAGAAAAATCTCATATAAACAAAGACACGCATTCTATACGTGATTAAACGCGGCGAAGCGTTATCTCTCTAAAACAGGTACCGATTGCAGGTCCGGATTAAGATATCACTTGATAATTTTATTATATTTGATTATCCGTTGAAAAGTTAGAAATTGACAAGAAATGAAAAATACTTATATATTGGCACAGAATATATATGTACAACATTAATATAAAATGGAAACACAATTTGCGTTCATCTAATAGTACTATACTTATAATATTGCTTCCCCGCCACAGAAGTTATGGATACGACAGCGTAATTGGATGCTTGCAGTTATTTCAAAAATGGTTTACATGTTACATGTTGTTATTTTAGGATTTCTTCACATAAATATACAGTCATCAAGTGGTCCATATTATCTATTAGGCAAAACAAAATATCTAAAATACAAGGAAATCGGAAAGGGAAACTACTAAACTGCAAACAATTAGTGAAAAATCTGGCATGCGACATTCCATGCAACTTCATCATAAGTAAAAGTGAACATTTATATCATTGGCGGAACTTAACTGCTCTGACAAAGGGAAATTAATTATTAATATTGACTTGCGGGAAGTCGAACAAAAACAGGAAGCAGGGATAGCAAAGGGCTCTTGTTTGCTTTTACTTCTCACGCCGATAGGCGACGAAAGTATTAGAATCGATTGCAGTATACTTTTTCCATATCTGCCATCGTAGTGACATGGTGTCAAAATTTTATCACAATCAAGACGATAGTTTCCAAGTTATAGATTACAGGTTACATGCTGTCTGGTTGGAATAGGCCGAACTGTTTTATTTCTAGCTTTAGTTCACTGACAGCGGAGTAATTATCGAAAAACAAAAAAATTCCAGAATTGAATCATCAATGTGGATGGAAGCAAATCATTTTTAATATGTACAAAAACCAAATGCACGAAAATTTCTATTTAGTGTTTGAAGTAGTTGTATGGAAGGATGGTGATATTTCAGGAGTGAGTTGGTCAAGTGTATACAAGATTATTTAGGGATATAAAAGTAATAAATCACTGTCGATGCTAGAATCTTATCTCAAAAGAAAAAAAAATGACCAAAGCAATCGATTATTTCGACAGGACTGGTATCAGAAGAAAAGTACACAATTATTTCTTCAGAAATGAACTACCAACCATCGACAAAATACTGAAAGAAATGAATGATGATACAGACATGCCGAATTTTAAGAGACGACGTTTTACCACTTAAAGAACTGTATTTTTGGTTCGTAAAACGGCCGAGAAACAGTTTATTGCTTGAACGAGAAGAACGGGGTGCTTCGAGTACTCCTAACCTTGACGCATTTATCCATTGTTGAATGATATGGAAAATGTTATTTTTCTGATAGAGAATGATGACACTTATATTCCTTGATGATCCTGTATAGCACTTGATCGACTCACACCCGAAATCTCAGCTACTTTCAATACAACTTCTTCAATCGCTAAATCGGCATTTTGTTGCATTTGGTTTTTATAAATATTTAAAATGATTTGCTTCTCAGCAGCACTGAGATGCAGTCTTTTGGCCCTTTTCTTGGCGGTGTAAAGCAGATATCATCGATCTCTCCAGCTGTGTCCGTGTCAAACATAATTCAAATATTTACGCGAATAATAATTAAATGTATTTCGATGCGCGATCGATCGCTGTATGGAAAACACTAAACAAGTCCACACCTGTTCAAGCGGCGGCGGCGCGGCGCGCCGGGCGTTGAATGGCTGTCCCACTCACACTTGCATGCAATTTCATTGGCTGTGTAGAGAGGGTCGCCCAATTAGGGCCAATAGGGTTAGCCGTTATCATTCAACCAGTATGGATACCGCATGATGACATACCTATCACGCATAGATCATTGTTTACACTAACTTTTTCTGTTGGGTGAATCAAGTATACAGCGCCATAGGCTTTTAGCCTTTGCAGGAGGCTGGCCATTAAAAAGATAACGTTGTATAGAGCAATCAACATATGTTTTACAGCTACACCCATAAAAAACAGATAAAATTTACCAAATAATAGGTACATAAAATAAATAAATAACTATGTCACAGCCATAATATCTACATTTTCGGTATATTTAAGTTTTGAGTAGATTTGGTGCATGACACATTGACAATATCCCACACTTTTGTAGAGGGGGTGTAATTGGTTTGGGGGTAGGGGATTGTCAACCTAAAACATTTGTTGTATTCGTAATGGGCTCTTCGTTGCCCAGCAAAAAACTACATAATATACATTTCAGCTTTATTCGGATGCAGCCCTACCTTAGACAAAAACATAATTTTTGATATTACATCGTTGTATACAGAGTGTTCCGGTGATCATGTTACAAACTTCTAGGGTAGATAAAACACAAGAAAATAAGAAAATAAGTTCATACGAACATTGGTCCGGAAACGCTTCCTCAGGGAGCTAGGGCCCTTCGAAGATGACCTTCAAAAACTACTTTTCGTTTTATAGCTTCGGTACTACTGCAGCTATCGCCACCAATTTTGAAACATGAAATGTAATTGGTAGGTTCATCAATCTGAGCCTTCTGGACTTTGTCACCTTTAACCAGGGGCGTACAAACCAGGGGGGTTTGTGGCTAAATTTGACCCCACTCCTCTAAGGCGTCAATTTCTTGCCATTTTTATATCTGACTATGATTCTCCAATACCTTTTACATAAAAAAGGTACTCTTAGTAATAGTCCGTGTAATTCTGTAATGTTCATCTGTTAATCACTAAACTAATAGCAATGAAATTTCTAAACCGTAGTTTCGGCCGTGGTAGCGAGATCGATAAAGCCTGTGGTTTTTGAGAATTGTATTAGTGGCGGTATAACTAAATTAAAAAAAGTTTCGTGCAATACAAATACCGTTAAAACTCTGTTTTTAGAGAGATTCTATAGAGATTTGGGATCATTTTCTACTTTTTTGGAGTAGTCAAAATGGGACTAGGTAGAACGGAATCTCGGATAGGGTGGTTAAGAAACCCCGGAACATTTCTCATTGTTCTTCAAAGATTGATATTGATAATAGAATCCGTTTTTAATAATCAGAAAATCGGCATGCCATATGATTAGGATGTTAGCTAAAGATTGCAGAATAAAAACTGTGTCATCCTAGTTCCTCTGCAAGAAACTATTTACGTGACTTTTTGTGTTGGATGTTTTTTTGTGGGCGGGCGATGATTGATTGCAAAGGGATCTCATCTCATGGTATAGCTTCATGCTATGGGAAAATAATAAACTGGTGTGGGAAGTACATCTTTTTCATGGCCATACACGATTCCTTAGAATGGATAGAGAGCAATTTTGATTCTGAGATTCTGAATTATTATTGTGTTCTTACCGTCTGTCAACATCCATTCCCAAAAAGGCCCTGTCGTTGAACGCGCATGCGCCGGATTTGTACTCTTTGTAACTGGAGCAGCGTGTCGCGAGGTATCTGTCAGGATCTGTCACCGACCTTGTGAAGAGCCTGTATGACCTGTAGTGCTCACAAAACACTGAAAAAGACAAAGCAATTATGCAGGTGCTAGTTATTAGAGAACATAAATCACTTGTTTTGAAAATGGTGAATGAGATATATCAATTTATCGTCAATATTGATGATCATTATCTGGGTAGGGTAACGATGTAAATTAACAGATTTGATTTAAACTTTGTATATTTATCAAAAACCGGTCAAAGTACAATAATAATATAATAATAAATACAAATAACTGGAACTGAGTACACGGCTAGACATAACTCAGCAGCCAAAATCATACATCAAGCATTAGCCACAAAAAACAAACTAATCGGAAACTCCGATCCAAACTACAAGTATACACCAACATCAGTACTCGATAACGATCACTACAAACTATACTGGGATGTTGGAATACACACAGACAAAACCATCAATGCAAACAGACCAGATATAGTATTTCAGATAAAGGCAGACAAAGTTACCTACTTAATAGATATTGCTATTCCCAATTATGTGAATGTTCAAAACACCTACGCTGGGAAAATATCTAAATACACTGACCTTGCCATAGAAGTGAAGCGAATTTGGAAACAAGATAAAGTTATTATTGTCCCCCTCATTATGTCGGTCTCAGGCCTCACACCGAACACATTTACACAACACCTACAACAGTTAGACCTGGACGAAAGTTTACACAAAATATTCCAAAAGTCTGTAATCCTTAAGACCTGTAATATAGTACGATCTTTCCTAAATTCCGATCAGTAATAGTTCAGGTGTTGACTTGGCCTAGCCCGTCAACATTTGTCGTCACCGCAGTCATGTGAGAGAAGCTTGAAAAAACAAATAATAAAAAATAAGTTTGTCTTATTATCACGATTTTATTTGGATCACCTGTATATCTGTATGCTTGGCTGTATGTATATATATACACTTAGCGAATACTCAATGGCTTTGAAATTTAGAGGTCAATCCACTAGTTCTTTGCGGCACACAAATGTTATTATGCATACACTATAAATCACCCAATCTAATATAGTCCAGGCGGTAGGGATTTTTTTGACAGTAAAGGGTTGGAAATAAATGAAACTTGGTGGGACAGTATATAGAGCGATCCTATAACGTCCTTTCCCCAGGCAGGGACGAATGGAGGAGGGACGATTTCATATCACCCTCTAATCTTGCGCTATTTACTGATGGCTCCAAGTCTGAACTGGGGACAGGAGCGGGAGTAGTGGGCACCAATCCAAGAGTTGAAATTTCAGTCAACCTTGGAAGGTATACCACAGTCATCCAAGCAGAAATGATTGCCATAGAGCTGGGAGTCAGGGAACTAATCAAAAGGCCCCTGACAAACAGATCTATAAAAATCTTTTCAGACAGCTAGGCTGCATTGAAAGCACTGTGCTCCAGTCGAGTTGATTCAAGACTGGTATGGAGCTGCATGCACCTCCTCAACAAACTCGGAACGGGAAACGGGGTAACCTTGATTTGGGTTCCGGGTCACAGCGGAGTGGAAGGCAATGTATTGACCGACGCGCTAGCAAAAGGAGGAACTGAATCTGAGTTCATAGGACCAGAACCATTCGCGGGCATTGCAAAAAGCACCGCTAAAAAGACCATCTTGGACTGGGTAGTGAAGAAAGTACTCCTGAACTGGCGAAATACATCGGGGCTACTGCACTAGAAGGCGTTTATAAGATACCCCTCGAGTCAGGCCCCTCCGAGGATCATGCTGACGGGACTTGGTCGTCTAAGGTACCATATGCAGGAAGTTGGGTCTTGAACAAACCTCAGACTGTCGCTTCTGCTACTGGAGGACGAAACAGCGGGGCATATTCTTTGCTCCTGTCCAGTACTGGATAACGCTAGGTTCCAGACATTCGGATTTGCCCAACTGGAACCTCATGACTTCAAGGAAGTTTCACCCTTCACGATGATCGCCTTCGTAAAGAGGTGCGGACTGTACGGTGAACTCTATTGAGTCGCAGTGGAAGGAGGCAGCTCTGCCCCACTCACTTTCAACCTAATCTAACCTAGTCTAAGTTTGCAACCTCGGGGGGTTGTCGCTCGAAGGGTGGGGGAGTGAAAACTCCGCTTCGTTACGATTTTCGAAAAATAGAATTGTTTTGGTAACTGCTATCGAAAAAAGGTTCAAATGGAGTAACTCAATTTGCGACCTCTGGAGGTTGCCGCTTGAGGGTGGAGAGAAGAGGAGTGATTTTTGTTTTCTCCATAAATCGGTTGAATCTTTTTTTGATAGCACTTACTAACTAAAAAGGCGCTATTTTTCGAAAATCTTCGTGAAGCTTTTGCGCTCAAAAGCCTTTTTTATGACAAATGTGTTATTTAGCCAGCTGCAGACAATAGAGAGATGAGAAGTGTTGTTCTATTAGGAGAAATAGTGTTACTGAAACCAAATGCGTCAGTTTATAGGCAGCATCACCTTTTTAGAGAAAAAAAAAATTCACACGACTTCTTGATAAGTTTTAATCCGCGATGGGATTCTGATTCTGATGAAAATCACAAATCAACCCCTAACTCTGGCGTACTGAAGGACGTAAACTATTGGTCGCACACGAAAGATGTAAGGACCAAAATTATGTAGAATTTTGTTCTCTCCGGAAATCATTTGAACCTTTTTTCGATATCACTTACCAAAACCACGCTATTTTCCGAAAATCGTCGCGAAGCAGAATTCACATCCCCCCTCACTCCTCGAGCAGCAACTCCCCGAAACAAAAAACACGCTTTCATAGCACATCAAACTTAAAAGTGAAAAATAATCCTTGATATAGTAAGCGCAAAATACTAGTATTATATCGAGCCACACCCACGCCATTTTCAAAATTATACTAGTATTTTTTATCCATTAGTATTTTCAGCGTATATTCCCACACAGCATTTGATATCCACTGTATGGTCCCAGGCTGTCCTTAACATATCTTGGACCACCTGATGGGATAGCCTATAAATATCCCGATGGGACTTTATTAGACCACCATGGGTAAGCCTATAGGGAAATCCTCAGGTTGGCCAAAAATATTATCATTTAGTCTGCCGTAAAAGATAGCAGTGCAGACCGCCATGGGTCACCTTATGCGAAACACTTAGGTTACTCGAAAACAACGGGATTATCGTTCTAGAACTGTTTTCCCATACTCCCCTGGCTTACATACCGGGTTATTCTGGGCACAGATTAGCTAACGTGGCACACTTTTCACTAGCATCATCACCATCTAAAGATTCAATAGAGCTACCATCTGAGTGTTTGACTCATTACAATCTAACCTCATTCTGTTCCACTCCTTCATGAAGTGCATTGTGATATAAAGTTTTGCCATTAAACTTTCCTTTTCTGTTTTAATGTTTCTATAGAATGTTGACTTGGATAATTCTTTACCCACCTTGCGAAAATAAACAGGTTACCGAATGATTATCTGACTTGAAATTTGTGGTTTGTACTTGGAAGGCCCTTGGCGTGTCGGATGGTATAGATGGTAAAGGTATTGGAAGGTATGATAAACGGCGAAAAACGATCCATGAACCAGGAACTACTGCAAGCTGCTACTTTGCTTTGCTTTGCGCAACTTTGCTGCAAGTCACCTTCACCTTTCACCTCTTCCGTCTTTCTAACGTCAACACTGTCAAATGTTAGATTTTGTATAAAGAAGGGTATGGTCTTGAAGGGATATCCCTTGAACCGCCTCATGGGCGTCTCATAGTAAACAAGCTGAGGATTTTCAGAACCGTCATCCTTAGGATATTCCAGTGATAGACGGCCCAGCGGGATATCCAAAGGATGTCCATGCCTGACTGCCACAGGATATTCCAAACAGGTTATCCTAGGGCTAACCTAGGACAACCTAGGATAGCCTACAGATAACCTGTAGATGTCATTCTGGTCTTATCCCAAATTTGGGCGATACGGCTTCATTTAGGATGTCCTAGGGATATCGGGATTAAGAATTGTAATGGAGAGATTGACGACCATGCCCTAATTTTATAATAAAAAAAACCGCCACCACAATCAATGTACCGTTAAAAGAAGATCTGTAATAATAATTATTGGTTACAAATAAGTTGAAAGTAAGCGAATGTTAAAGAGGTTAGAAACTAAAAAAAATATCTTTCAATATTGCCGACCCGATATGCATGGAAAAACTCGACGTTAAGTAATATTCATAATTAATAATTGTACCAACGCATTTCGCAGTAACATTTGTATCGCTTTTGCATGATTTATGTTTAACACTCTACTTTCTTTGAAAGTGACAGTATCGCGTGGCACCGATATTACATATTATTATGTATCTGGATCTAGAGCAAAGTTTGTTGTAATCAATGGTGGTGACTGTTTACATCTGTACATAAACAAGGTAGCTGTAAACACTCTCGAAGTGATAAAATGTGTATGTCCCTGAATCATAGAAAACTTCGTTTTTTGCGACACAAAGTTATACATGACTTACTTTTGTCAATCGGTCTGCCAATTTTTTGAAGCTTTTTTGCATTTCTGTAATCGTTTGGTTATGAAATGTAAAAAATCGTGCGTTTTCTATCTTCAAAGAAAATATCAAAAATCGCTTGTATCGCTTTGAAAATTTTTCTCCTGTTGAAGTTATTGTATAGTCAGTAAAGCCGCAAAGGGTGAAAGCCTATGGCTCTACAGAAGCGCTGCGAGAGGATAAGTATCTGTGCACGTTATATATATTTAAAACGCTGAAGGTTGTAGCCGCCGGAAAACAAATACCCCGGCAGCTCATTCCACAGCGTCGAAGTTCTCCAAAAGAAAGAGTGCTGGAGGAGACTGGTTTGGGAAGTAGGAACCTTGACTTGATAAGGACTTGATAGTAATACTGACGACGTGGTCGTGCCAGCACATGTCATTGTTGATGTTGATCCTTTAAAGCTTGACGGATTGTGACTCGACTATTGAGTGACTCTCCATCTCTTCTTTGACTTCTTTGTCAGTGTTGTTGCCTGAGTATTCTGTTGTTGTTGAACTGTAGTTTATTGAATAATTTAAAATCTCCACTCGACAATTGTTTTGATATCAATGTTGATCTGTGAGGCATGTTGCTGTGGCCGACGTACCATCTCCTGGGATGATAGTGGCTTGCCTGGTTCCATGCATGATATTAATGTCGTCTGCGAAGCTGTAGATTGGATTGGATGTTATTTCCAGCAGCTTGTTTATATACAGCAGAAACAGTATAAGGGATAGGACATATCCCTGAGGAACACCGGCGTTTATTGAAAATACGTCTGATGAACAGCCTTCAACTACAACAAACAGAGATCGGTTGTTCAAAAAGCTATTCAGCTACTGCCGCAGACCAGGTGGTAGTCCATAAGCAGCAAGCTTGACCAGAAGTCCCTCATGCCACACTATATCGAAGGCTTTCGATATGCCAAGTTGTTATTTAATAACTGGCAACTTCACCACTATATCGAATCTTCAAATAAAGGTCACCCTTAAATTATGCAATTTTGACGATCCTGATAAGAGTACAAAGTTTAAATTAAATATGTTCGCTTAAAGTGGGTTAAAATCGAGTTCAAATGGGTCGGTTACAAACATGCATACACACAAACATACAGGTGGAGCTAATAAAAATCATATGCATTATATCTAAACTGAAAGCAAATTGTATCTGTCAGATAAATCGCTTAAACAATTGAAGGTTAAACTTACGAATTCACGTAAATCTTATCTGACAGTTCCAGAAACGCCAACTGGCAGCTACCTATCTGACACTTAACTGGACATTGAGAAACCGGCCCTAAGTCACTAGAAGATTTTGGAGATTGCAATATTATTATTAAATATATAAGTATCAATGTTTAGACCAGAAGGTTAAGGTTTAATTTGTTAAGCCTGTTCATCATTTCTCAAAAATTAAAGACAATTTATATATCACATTCACCATTTTTTGAACTGCGAAAGATGTTAGAACTTCAATTCTGGCGATCCTGATCTGGATAGAGAGACACACTCTTGATAAGCGTATAAAGTTCAAATAAATCTGTTCGTTTCTCGTGACTCAAAATCGAGTCCAATGTAGTCGGTTACAAACATAAAACAAACATACAGGTGACGCTAATAATAAAAGCTTGTTAAAAATACCCTGTCTTAGCAAGGATTCGTCCAAATATATGCTTACCGAATTCGTTTAGAGACCCATTTTGTGTTCTTTCGATAAGAGAGCATCCAGGTTGTTTAGGTCCTCCACCGTTAGGCCAAAAGTCCACATGTCCACAAGAATATTTGTATCCAAACAACGCAGCGCTTGAGTGGACGATATCCACAAACTCTGCATCTGTTGGATCCAGCCTCATACTGGGTGGTACGAAGTTGTACAGAGGTCCAGCTGGATCTAGCCCTGGAATACAAAACGTAGGGTGCGGTTGCCCATATTGAACCATATTTTGATAAATAATTGTCCGTCCATCTGTGCCATTGAATATATAAAATGAAATGATAATGTAAAACAACTCTCTCAACCTTGAGAAATAGTTTGAGTAGCAAAGTATATGTTCCTGACGGTAGACTGAATTCCAGTTGTATTATTTGTAGTTTTCGGTCACTGCTGAAAAAATGAAAAGAACTTTTTTCCATACGTTTCGATATTTATTAAAATATCATTTTCAGTGGAGTCAAAAAGGCCTGTCTACTCATTCGTTTGCAAACTTAATATTTGAACTGTACCTGGTCTTTTAAAACTTGAAATGTGTACATATATGTATTTAGGGAAAAAATAAATAAAAATATTCACAATAAGGGTACCAAACAGAAGGATAAGGTATATGTGCCATATAGAAAGTATAATGTAGGATATAATGCTTCAGATTGCTTAGAATTAAGATTATATAATAAACTACTATCATATATCAGAGAGTCAGCTAATTCAAAGATATTTAAGACACGCTTGAAAAAGCTTTGAGTAGAGCTATGTATTTATAAACTAGATGAATTTCACGTAGGCTGATTTTCTCTTTTTCTCTTTTTTTGTGACTATTCCAATACAGTGTATTTTGTCAACTGGAAAATAAATTATTATTATTATTATCCTGATTTTTCAAGTTTTTCTCGCATGACTACGGTAGCAACAGATGTTGACGGGCTATGCCAAGTCAACACCTGATCTATGACGGATCGGAATTTAGGAAGGATCGTACAATATTGCAGGTCTTCAGGATTACAGACTTTTGAAATATTTTGTGTAACCTTTCATCCAGGCCCAACTGTTTTAGGTGTGGTGTAAATGTGTTTGGTGTGAGGCCTGAGACAGACATAATTCCCTAATTATGTCCCCCTGGACAATAGTAACTTTGTTTTGCTTCCAGAGTCATTTTATTTCTATCGCAAGGTCAGTGTATTTAGATATCTTCCCAGCGTAGGCGTTTTGGACATTCGTATCGTTGGGAATAGCAATATCTATCAAATAGGTAACTCTGTCTGCCTTCGACTGGAAAACTATATCTGGCCGATTTGCCGGGATAGTCTTATCTGTATGTATTTCAACGTCCCAGTATAGTTTGTATTAATTGTTTTCGAGTACTGATGTCGGTGTGTAATTGTAATATGGATCTATGCTTTCTATTAGCTTGTTTGTTGTGGCTAGTGCTTGGTGAATGACTTTGGCTGCAGTGTTATGTCTAGCTGTGTATTCGGTTCCAGCGAGAGTTTTGCATGAGCTTGTTATATGGTCTATCGTTTCTTTCTGCTGGTGGCACTTTCTGCAATTGTCGTCGGTTATGGCTGTATCTTTCATAATGTATTTCATGTAATTCCTTGTCGCAATTACTTGGTCCTGGATAGCAAGCATAAAACCCTCAGTTTCTGGAAAGCCCTGCAGCCAGGTGTATGATTGTTTTTCATTAATGTGCTCTTATGTAACGCGGTATCTGTGCTTGCCATGGAGTGCTTTTTGTGACCAGATGTTTATTTTTTGTTGTTGTGATTCCATGTGAATAAGTCTCTGAGCGTTTTTATTTGCCTTGTGTGAAGTGACTGTATGTTTATAATTCCTCTATCCCCTTGTTTTTTGTCTATGGCAAGCCTTTCCTTGCACGCTTTCGGATGTGCCATTCGGTGCTTTGTCAGGATGTTAATGTTTTCAATATCAGTGTGCGACCACTTGACGATACCAAAGGCGTATGTAAGGACCGGTATCGCAAATGTGTTAATTGCTTTTGTAAGATTTTTGGAATTCAATTTTGTTTCTAGTCAGTCTAACGAGGCGGTCTCTAAACTCTTGTGTTAGTTGAGCCTTGACTTCTGAGTGATCGATCTTAATGTTCTGATTGAAGCCCAGGTACTTGTACGTTTCGTCCTTGTCCATGTTGTCCAGCGTTTGGCCAGTTAATGTTTCCTGTTCGGAATGGTTCTTCCATTGCTCATTCCGGATTCCATCCGGACGTCTGACGTACAAACTTCTGTTATTCTGAGTAATTCCTTCAGTTGCACTTCAGTGGCTGCATATAGTTTTATATCATCCATGTAGAGAAGATTATTTATTCTGTGTTGATTAACTTTCTGGTGTCTGATGTTATTATTATTATTATATTATTATATGGTGGCTTGAACAAAAAAAAAGAAGTTGTGCTGACAGGGCGACCGTAGCTCAGCTGGTGAGAGCGCCGGAGTACAAATCTGGGGGTCGTGGGTTCGAGTCCCGCCGGCCGCCGGCTTTTTCCGACAATTTCTGGTACGAATTTAAATATATTACCTGTTATCCTTGACAGTTTTCCAGTTGTTATGTATTGTCCAACAAATCCAGCAATCTGGGCCCCTAGACTAAATCCTATAACGTGGAGGTCCACCAGGTTTAAACCTCTGTGCACCAGATAGTCCACGAAAGCAGCGGCGTATTTGCCAATATACTTGCAATTTATCACTGCATCTACGTAGTATAAGCCAGCTAGCAACCTTTCTGAGTTTGTCAGAATAATGTTGTAATCTCCTCTTTGCAGAAAACCTGAGAAAAGAACAAGCAATTTTTAAAACGTAATACAGATCCGTCCATGTTATTTTATGGCGTAGTAAAAAAACCTTTGGACGCCAAAGCTGTTGATGAACCAAGTTTTCTGTAGTTTCTACTAAAAGAACAGATCTTAAACTTAAGACAGATTATTGAAAAAGCCAGAGAGCATTATTTTCCCGTTTTTATCTGCTTTGTGGACTATTCTAAAGCGTTTGACAACGTAAAGTGGCCTAAACTGTGGGAAATCCTTATCTCCATGGATTCCTTACCACTTAGTATTTCTCTTACAGCAACTCTATGAGTCTAGCTCAGCTCGTGTAAGAATTGATGGTAACCTGACTGGTCATACAGCAATCAGAAAAAGAGTTCGTCAGGGATGCGTATTATCTCCGTTCTTCTTTAACATTTACTCTGAATTTGTGATGAGACAGGTATTAGACTACTGGCATGGTGGTATAACTATTGGCGGAAACAAAATATCTATCTTATGATTTGCTGACGATACAACCCTTACTGCTGCTTCTCAGGAAGAACTAGTAGCTCTATTGAACGTTTTAGAACAACACAGTGCAGCATATGGTCTTGGTACTAACTACAACAAGACCAAGGTTATTATTGTAGACAGAGAGCATGACAATCATCAAAAAATAAAGTCAATAGGCCGTTGTGAGGTAGTTCAAAGTTTTGTGTACCTCGGTTCTTTGATCGACAATTCAGGTAGCTGTGAAAATGAGATTCGACGGCGCATTCAACAGGCACGTGTGGCCATGACAAAGCTTACTAAAATATGGCGTGACCATAACATCACTAAATGTCGCTGGTTCAGTCTCTTGTGTTCTCCATATTTTTGTATGCCTCGTAGACTTGGACTGTTAAAAAGGCAGATCGAGCTCGCATAGATGCTTTTGAAATGTGGACGTGGAGGAAAATGCTGAGAATTCCTTATACCGCCCATCGTACTAATGTTTCCATACTGGATGAGCTCGGTAATCCAAAGAGACTATCCTCCATTGTGTCGATGATAATGCTTACATTCTTCGGACATATTCACAGAAGCGATAATATGGAGAAACTTGTAGTTCAGGGCTACGCCCCGAGTGGGCGGCGCAGTGGCCGTTCCCTTACACGCTGGGTGGATACGACGAAACAGTTGCTGGATAGTAGAGTAGTAGACAGTAAATCGCGAACGATGTCGAGCTACAGTTCTCAAAACTATTGATAATATTCGTGTCGGCAATACTCTAGCTCCGACTTAATGCATTTTACGAGTTCACAACATGTCTGTTAAGACATTGTGACTATGATGATGACTAAAAGATGGTTTACATCAATGTAGGTGAGACACCAAGCTGCTTGCATCCATTTTCCATATCTCTCGTTGTTTAAGAAAAAATGGAGTCAAGTTGATTGATTTAGTATTTCCGACACGTTGCGGTGATACTAACTTATTATTTTTCCATAGTATGAAGCTATAGTTTGAGATCCCCTTGTAGCCAAATCATCACCCGCCCGTAGGCAAAAAAAAATTTTATGCCGCTCTTTCTTTCGCAGATCAATGGATAGCTTATTATGAATACTACAAATTTTTCAGTTTCACAATCCTCCACTCAGCAATCCCCCCCGAAGAAAAAAAAATAGAAAACGGTCAGGAACCCCTAATATGAGTAAAAACGTAGTTTGAGCTGTTTTTATATGTTTAGTTTTTTTATTATTGCTGCGCCGCCACTAACACGATTTCCAAAAAGCATACGCGTTTGCCATCATCGCCGCGGTAGTAATTTTGTGTCAAAATTTTATTAAAATCAATTCAATAGTTTCCACGTTGCACAGTAAAGAACGACCTTAAGGGTCTAGGGTATAGCGCGCAAAATTAAGAATCCAAGAAAATACGTATTGCCATGCTAGCGTGGCCTCCTGTACCTTTTCTCCAGTGTGTGTGTCTAAGATGAGGGGAGATAAGTACAAAAATCCAAAAGTAAGGTCAAAAGGTCCAAAAATAAGGTCCGAAGGTCATCATTAAAATGAATTTCTCATTTCCAAGCTCCTGACGTTACCTTTCAACTTACAGTAATGATTCTAACAGCAAACTGAAGAAGAAAACTTGCGTTTTGTCACTGTGGTGGCCCTGTTTTGCTATCTTGTTTGGTTGTTAAATTACAGACATTTGAAGAATGTATGATTTTTACTTTGCGTGTTTTTTTACACACTAAAAAACTTTTTTGAAAAAATTGCTCTTAGATGTCATTCATTAAGGTCTTAGCTATCACCTTCCGAAATACTGTTTATGTAGTTTGAAAAACAAGTTCGAAATGGGAATCCGTGTTTTACATGGCAAATGCATATGTATAACTGTGTGTACCCAGGACCCTTAATAGTACTCTTATGTATACATCAGAAAATTTTAAGACTCTGAGTTTCTGTCTAGATGTTAGATGTTTCGGATGAACCTAAAAAAGCGTATAATGCCTATAGGTCTTTCTTTCACAGATGAATGGAGCCTACTATGAATAAAATGAATTTTTCAGTGTTACAACCCGCAGCATATCACTTATTACGACCCACAGCATATCGCTACCCACATTTCATCACAATTCATGCAGCGGTTACTGAGATTACGAGGCTAAAAGGACGCTAACAGTCAGACAGACCGACGAAAATGAATGAACTGTGAAACCAAAAATTTTCGCTATCACACGACACCCTATCGGTTTGGGAAGTAAAAATCACAGCATAAGGTAATCTTGAGAATATTATATCCAATATATATCCAATATGTCTTCAATCAATCAACTGGGCAAGGAATTTGAATTCAATTTATGAAAAAAGTGTCTTTATCACCATCTGGAACCGTCAGCAGATTCTAACAATAAGTGAGCGAGTAAAATACTTGAAAGTATGGACAGGATTTTATGACCCTTTTGAAATCAAAAAAAAGTGCCTAAGTCCATTTTTGAAAAAAATAAAATCTTGGAAAGTAGATCACTAAACCATTTTTTACTTGATGTCGCTCAGTCTAAAAGTAATAAAGTACAAGATTATGATAAATCAGATGATTATTTCAAAAGGTAATATTTCCAGAGAGAAATATAAGCTTTAAAAGCATTTTTTTCAAAAACAAAAAAGGTAACTTAGGCACTTGCATTGGCCCCTTGATAAATCTTCAATCTAATAAAGGACCACTTTATGTTTTAAATTTCTTGCTGATTGAAAATTGCATAAAGAAAAGGTCGGGTGAATTTCGGGAACCTTTTAATACGTGCTTTCTTGTCGAAGACTCAATTACAAGTGAATGACAGCTAATGACAAATGATTACAAAAAATGGTTGATGTATTGTTGTGTCATAAGAATGAAGGTGGGTCGGCGCGAAGTGAGAAATTTGAATATACTCCCAAGAAATTTAAATTCAGTTTACGAAAAATGCCTTTACACTATGGCCCCTAATCTTCTAGAAGCGTCAGCAGAAAAATAAAAGTTGCGAAGCATTCTAACTATAAGTGAGGCCGGTCGTTCAACTTCCATAGTCTGTCTTGAGAGATTCTGACCTTGCATCTAGATGGCAATGAACTAATATAGCTCTGAATAAGGCATACTCTACACCTGATTATACGCCTATACAATTACCGTAATCTGTGTGCACTTGGCTATTTTCACGAACGATTTAACCGTGTATTATAATAATCTGCTGCATTATGTCCAAAAAGCATTATTAATAAGAATTTTCTGAATGAAAGGACTCCTCATGTTAACAAGAAAGTTGTATGTAACAACACTATACATGGTATAGCTATATGCCTCTGTGTAACAAGGTATCGAAACTTGTTTTTAAATAAATGGAAGGTGAACAAAAAAATGGAGTCAAGTTGATTGACTCAGTACTTGCCACACACACAGATTTGAAGCTACATACATTACAGAATGATCGACATCAGTATAATTTCAAGATTATTTTTTGTCTAAGGTAGGTTCCTTTACAGGACAATGAAGAGTCCACTACAACTACTACAAGTTTTTCAGTTTCACAACCCTCACCCCAAACTGCCCCAATTGTACTGCTTTAAAAAGTGTAGAAATCGATCAGGAACCCCCAAGTCGCCTAAAAATGAAGCTTGAGCTATTTTTGTATGTTTAATCTTTTGATCATTGCAGCGCCGCCACTGACACGATTTTAGAAAATCGTATGCGTTTTCCACCCTCGCCATGCTAATAATACTGTGTCAAAATTTCATTAAAATCACTTCAAAATTATCCACTTTGCACAATATAGAACGATCTGAAGCAATACTCGCATGTAACCATCCGAAAATTCCCTTGGTTTCTGTCGTCGGCAAGGCAATGTTTGGATGGACATAAAAAAGTGTATTATGACGCTAGGACTTCCTTTCAGGTCAATGGACAGCCTATTAAGAAAACAACCAAGTTTTCAGTTTACAACGCCCCACTCTCCAACCACCCCAATTCCACCCCCATCAAAAAAAAAAAAAGTAGAAAACGATCAGAAACCCCTAAAACGCCTAAAAACGAAGTTTGACGAATATTTGATTTTTTGTTTTTTGCCAATTACTCCGCCGCCCATGCACCGCTTTCCAAAATTGTAGGAGCATTACCTACTAGGACCCCATAGCATATCGCTACACAAATTTCATCAAAATCCTGCAGCGGTTACTGAGATTATGACGTTAGAAGAACGCCAAAAGATAGACAGACAGGCCGACAAGCAGACAGAGAGACAGGCCGACAAACAGACAGGCCGACAGACAGACAGGCAGACAGACCGACGCAAATGAGTGACGTGGATTTTCGTTAATGAAGATATGATGAAACGCCCAAAAAGCTTATCATCTCAAACTATCGGCATGGGAAGTTAAAGGAAAAGTATATTCTTTTTGCTTTTCACGTTATATCTTGAAAAACGATACTAGGAATATTTAGAATCATATTTTATAAAACTCACTTCGCAAATTTATGCTAAACAAAATAAGTTTCATGAATAAACAAAATCACCCAAAATTCAAGTAAAAAAGTGAATACAGACATACATACATACATATTATTATGTACATACAAAAAACGTTTTTAGCTTGCTACAAATCATCATCATAATCACAATGTCTTAACAGACATGTTGTGAACTCGTAAAATGCATTAAGTCGGAGCTAGAGTATTGATGCCGACACGAATATTATCAATAGTTTTGAGCACTGTAGCTCGCCATCGTTCACGATTTACTGTCAGTTTAGTGGCGCTCTTGATACTCATATCCAGCAACTATTTCGTCGTATTCACCCAGCGTGTAGGGGGACGGCCACGGCGTCGCCCACTCGGGGCATGAACCTGAACTACAAGTTTCTCCATATTATCGCTTCTGTGTATATGTCCGAAGAATGTAAGCATTCTCGTCGACACAATGGAGGATAGTCTTTTTGGATTACCGACCTCATCCAGTATGGAAACGTTAGTTCGATGGGCGGTATAAGAAACTCTCAGCATTCTCCTCCATGTCCACATTTCAAGAGCATCTATGCGAGCTCGATCTGCCTTTTTAACAGTCCAGGTTTCCGAGGCATATAAAAATATGGAGAACACAAGAGACTGAACCAGCGACATTTTTGTAGCTTTAGTGATGTTATGGTCACGCCATATTTTAGTAAGCTTTGTCATGGCCACACGTGCCTGTTGAATGCGCCGTCGAATCTCATTTTCACAGCTAACCGAATTGTCGATCAAAGAACCGAGGAATACAAAACTTTGAACTTGCTACAAAGGTACTAGATAAAAAACTTACTCAGTCTCATCGCTTGGTAATCCCCTGCCTTAGGCGATTCAGTGAATCCATGAAAGAATAACACTGTAGGGTTGTTGAAATTGAAATTTGATCTTGATAATAGCTCGTCATTACCAATTTCTAGAACCTGTGGCTGCTCAGGATTCAATCTGTAAAAAATATATTGATCATAAGGGATAATATAATAAATTTATTTTTCCCATAATTCTGTGATAAATATCCATGCTTCAAAAAATGGTGTGACCGTATTCACAGGGCAAGGAGAATGTTACTTTCAACATTTTTGAGAATAGGTAAAATCCTTAAGGTGGTAAGAGAAGCTTAAAAAAACTTGTAACATGTTGCAAAGATTCTTTAATTTTTTTTGACCTGATATGTTCGATACAGCTGTATTATAGATGGACATCTCTGAAGTCATTTAAGAATGTATTAATAATTATTGATAGAATGCAATGAGCCTTGTTCGCTGAATGATTTCACATTTTGCAACTTGTAACTCGCCAAAATTTGCAATATATTTTTATAACATTCACAGCTAAATACCACAACCTTCAAACTGTCACGGAACATTAGAATATTATTTGAATATTTAATGGATTATTGGCCTTCCCCTTAATGTGTGCACCGAAAAACCAAGACTAATTTTTCATAAAAAATCTGATAATCTTTTAAATAATTAACAATGTTGGAGAAACGATTACCACCCTCCATTTTATGGCTCTGAATGTAGATCATTCAAATGCTTAACAATTTGTATTGTTTATTTATTATCATTTTTGTAACATTTCTTGGATAAAATATACAATGTTCCGAGTCATATTCTTTGTCAGTACCAAATTTAAATAACCAGAATACCAATTCAGACCAGACTTTGGGAAATGCTAGCAATATGTACCCAATGAGTAATGTCATCAAACTAAACGAAAAAATCAAGTTAAGTTGATTGACTCAGTACTTCCCACACGTTACGGTGATACTAGTCTATTGTTTTCCCATAGCATGAAGCTATATTCTGAGATCCCCTTGCAACCCAAACATCGCCAGCCCCCCCCCAATTGTGTTATGCCACTGGGTCTTTCCTTCACAGGCCAATAGACAGCCTATTACCAGTACAACAAATTTTTCAGTTTTTCAACGCCCTACTCCCAAACCACTCCAATTTCACCTCCATCTATATTTTTTGATTTTTTATTATTTCTGCGCCGCCAGTGGCACGATTTATAAAAACCATAGGGATCTTCTATCATCGCCACGGTAGTAATATTGTGTCAAAATTCCATTAAAATTAATTCAACAGTTTCCTCGTTACACAGTATAGAACGATCTGAAGCAATATTAGTATATTTACATCAGAAAAAAGTCCTTTGGTTTCTGCAATAGGCAAGACAATGTTCGGATGGACCTAAAACAGTTATTTATGTCACTAGGTTTTTCTTCACAGGTCAGTGGACAGTCTATTATTAAACATTTCTAAATTTTACAACCCCTCACCCCCCAATCACCCCAAATTTCACCCCACCCAAAAAAATAGAAAATGATCAGGAACACCTAAAACGCCTAAAAACGAAGTTTGAGGAGTATTTGATTTTTTTTTGTGTTTTGCTAATTACTCCGCCGCCCATGCACAGATTATCAGAATTATAGCAGCATTACATACTACGACCACACAGCATACTGCTGCACAAGTTTCATCACAATCCATGCAGCTGTTACTGAGATTACGAGGCTAGAAAAACACGTACAGACGGACCGACAGACAGACCGACAAACACAGAGACCGACGGAAATGAGTGACGTGGATTTTAACTATGTAGACATCAAAAAACGCCTAAAACATAAATATTATATAGTTTAAAAAACTAAAACACGCTTTTTAAGAACGTAGGACTGAATATCTTTTAAAATATCTGTCTGGGAAGTAAAAGAAAGAAAGAAAAGAAATTAGTAATCAAATAAATTTCAAACAAATGAATGAAACGTTGTACCTACATCAATTTTTGTTAACATACAACATACCATAAACATTGCAGGCAGATTTAGTTCCATATCAATATTTACATATTTACGAGGAATGTATGTCATCTTTATGTATATTACACCTGTATCATTCGGTAAACATTGATAACAAGATAGCTGGTAAAGTCCTTTCTAACTAAAATCCTTCCTAAAGATATAGTGTTAGTACTCGTCATAATATTGCTGAAAATGTGTTTCAAATATTTTAAAACTTCTGTCGTCGTGCTGTGTAAGTACCTAGTTTAGTTTGATCCGATGGACTACTGCCACATATTTTCAAAGGCACTGTAGTTTGTTTGGTGTGTCATTGTAAAAATCGCTTTCATAGCTATGAATTTCTACCTCTAGAAATGGGTTGATACAATTATTATAATATTGACTGTGACGGATAACTCTAGCTTGTTTGTCAAAAGTGCATTAATTTTTGGTATGCCTATAATGAGAAGAGTTGGGGGGTAATGGGTTAAGCTCATCTCAAATTTAATTTTTATAAGCCTCTCTTTAGTTTCCTGAATTGGCAATAAAAGTAGTTCTAGTTCTATAAAGTGTTATACGGATATCCGACCGAAATGAATATAGGGCGCCACCTATGGCACATTGAACTTATTCAAATTGTCGAAACATTTTTGCGGCTTGGTGCATCAATGCGAGTATTAAAAAAATCGTTTCCACAATATATCTTACGTGAAAAAGGTATACTTTGTTCAAGTCCCTCCGAAATTTTTGATTTTCGTTAAACGAGACTGAAACTCAACACTGCGACTGGATCTGTAATCAGCACCCTCAATTTATCCAAAACATGAGGTTTCATCTTAATAGAAAGTCAAATAAGGATTTACGATATTTTTAGGTAAACCCGCCGGCCCGAGAGATCTAAAATTTTTGATTTTCGTTAAACGACACCGAAACTGAAAACTGCGACCGGATCTGTAATCAGCACCCTCAAGTTATCCAAAACACGAGGTTTCATCTTAATAGAAAGCCAAATAAGAATTTTCGATTTTTTTAGGTCAACCCGCAGGCCCGAGAGATCTGAAATTTTTGATTTTCGTTAAACGAGAGTGAAACTCAAAACTACGGCCTGATTTGCAATCAGCACCCTCGGGTTATCCAAAACACGAGGTTTCATCTTAATAGAAAGCCAAATAAGAATTTTCGATTTTTTTAGGTCAACCCGCAGGCCCGAGAGATCTGAAATTTTTGATTTTCGTT
The DNA here is from genome assembly GCA_951848785.1 of Callosobruchus maculatus. Taxonomy (NCBI): domain Eukaryota; kingdom Metazoa; phylum Arthropoda; class Insecta; order Coleoptera; family Chrysomelidae; genus Callosobruchus; species Callosobruchus maculatus. The sequence continues at coordinate 29,636,315 of CATOUR010000071.1, read as the reverse complement.
AAACGAGAGTGAAACTCAAAACTACGGCCTGATTTGCAATCAGCACCCTCGGGTTATCCAAAATACGAGGTTTCATCTTAATAGAAAGCCAAATAAGGATTTTCGATTTTTTTAGGTCAACCCGCCGGCCCGAGAGATCTGAAATTTTTGATTTTCGTTAAATGAGACTGAAACTCAAAACTACGGCCGGATTTGTAATCAGCGCCCTCAAGTTATCCAAAACACGAGGTTTCATCTTAATAGAAACCCAAATAAGGATTTTCGATTTTTTTAGGTCAACCCGCCGGCCCGAGAGATCTGAAATTTTTGATTTTCGTTAAATGAGACTGAAACTCAAAACTACGGCCGGATTTGTAATCAGCGCCCTCAAGTTATCCAAAACACGAGGTTTCATCTTAATAGAAAGCCAAATAAGGATTTTCGATTTTTTTAGGTCAACCCGCCGGCCCGAGAGATCTGAAATTTTTGATTTTCGTTAAACGAGACTGAAACTCAAAACTACGGCCTGATTTGCAATCAGCACCCTCGGGTTATCCAAAACACGAGGTTTCATCTTAATAGAAAGTCAAATAAGGATTTTCGATTTTTTTAGGTCAACCCGCCGGCCCGAGAGATCTGAAATTTTTGATTTTTGTTAAACGAGACTGAAACTCAAAACTACGGCCAGATTTGTAATCAGCGCCCTCAAGTTATCCAAAACACGAGGTTTCATCTTAATAGAAACCCAAATAAGGATTTTCGATTTTTTTAGGTCAACCCGCCGGCCCGAGAGATCTGAAATTTTTGATTTTCGTTAAATGAGACTGAAACTCAAAACTACGGCCGGATTTGTAATCAGCGCCCTCAAGTTATCCAAAACACGAGGTTTCATCTTAATAGAAAGCCAAATACGGATTTTCGATTTTTTTAGGTCAACCCGCCGTCCCGAGAGATCTGAAATTTTTGATTTTCGTTAAACGAGACTGAAACTCAAAACTACGGCCAGATTTGCAATCAGCACCCTCAAGTTATCCAAAACACGAGGTTTCATCTGAATAGAAAGCCAAATAAGGATTTTCGATTTTTTTAGGTCAACCCGAGAGATCTGAAATTTTTGATTTTTGTTAAACGAGACTGAAACTCAAAACTACGGCCGGATTTGTAATCAGCGCCCTCAAGTTATCCAAAACACGAGGTTTCATCTTAATAGAAAGCCAAATAAGGATTTTCGATTTTTTTAGGTCAACCCGCCGGCCCGAGAGATCTGAAATTTTTTATTTTCGTTAAACGAGACTGAAACTCAAAACTACGGCCAGATTTGCAATCAGCACCCTCAAGTTATCCAAAACACGAGGTTTCATCTTAATAGAAAGCCAAATAAGGATTTTCGATTTTTTTGGGTCAACCCGCCGGCCCGAGAGATCTGAAATTTTTGATTTTCGTTAAACGAGACTGAAACTCAAAACTACGGCCAGATTTGTAATCAGCGCCCTCAAGTTATCCAAAACACGAGGTTTCATCTTAATAGAAAGCCAAATACGGATTTTCGATTTTTTTAGGTCAACCCGCCGGCCCGAGAGATCTGAAATCTTTGATTTTCGTTAAACGAGACTGAAACTCAAAACTACGGCCAGATTTGCAATCAGCACCCTCAAGTTATCCAAAACACGAGGTTTCATCTTAATAGAAAGCCAAATAAGGATTTTCGATTTTTTTAGGTCAACCCGCCGGCCCGAGAGATCTGAAATTTTTGATATTTGTTAAACGAGACTGAAACTCAAAACTACGGCCAGATTTGTAATCAGCGCCCTCAAGTTATCCAAAACACGAGGTTTCATCTTAATAGAAAGCCAAATAAGGATTTTCGATTTTTTTAGGTCAACCCGCCGGCCCGAGAGATCTGAAATTTTTGATTTTTGTTAAACGAGACTGAAACTCAAAACTACGGCCAGATTTGTAATCAGCGCCCTCAAGTTATCCAAAACACGAGGTTTCATCTCAATAGAAAGCCAAATAAGGACTTTCGATTTTTTTAGGTCAACCCGCCGGCCCGAGAGATCTGAAATTTTTGATCTTTGTTAAACAAGACTGAAACTCAAAACTACGGCCGGATTTGTAATCAGCGCCCTCAAGTTATCCAAAACACGAGGTTTCATCTTAATAGAAAGCCAAATAAGGATTCTCGATTTTTTTGAGGTCAACCCGCCGGCCCGAGAGATCTGAAATTTTTGATTTTTGTTAAACGAGACTGAAACTCAAAACTACGGCCAGATTTGTAATCAGCGCCCTCAAGTTATCCAAAACACGAGGTTTCATCTTAATAGAAAGCCAAATAAGGATTTTCGATTTTTTTAGGTCAACCCGCCGGTCCGAGAGATCTGAAATCTTTGATTTTCGTTAAACGAGACTGAAACTCAAAACTACGGCCAGATTTGCAATCAGCACCCTCAAGTTGTCCAAAACACGAGGTTACATCTTAATAGGAAGCCAAATAAGGATTTTCGATTTTTTTAGGTCAACCCGCCGGCCCGAGAGATCTGAAATTTTTGATTTTCGTTAAACGAGACTGAAACTCAAAACTACGGCCAGATTTGCAATCAGCACCCTCAAGTTGTCCAAAACACGAGGTTTCATCTTAATAGAAAGCCAAATAAGGATCTTAGATTTTTTTACGTCAACCCACCGGCCCGAGAGATCTGAAACCTTTGATTTCCGTTAAACAAGACTGAAGTCCAAAGCTGCGACCGGATTTGCAATCAGCATACTATTTAAACCTGTCAAGTATAGCGAAAATGCCCAGTTTGAACAATTATTTTTTTTTTTCAAAAATAAAACTGTTCACAACCTTTTTCTCTAAAAGTACATAATAGACTGTCTTCTTTAATTCATATATGAAATTGTTCCAAATTACGTGGGGCGTTGTAGCACGAGCAATTCTACCACATTTATCTCAATGTTATATATTCATCCTTGAATCTTAAATCAATTGTTGTTCCAGTGGTGCTTGTAGCAATATTGCAGGAAGCAGAATGCAGAAGAAAAATTTTGAGGGGACGCAAAACTGTAACCAGATGGTACATGAGTAAGTGTTACCATGCTATTTCTCAGTAGTAACTAATAGCGTTTTTCACTGGTTGCACCCGGGCTGCACTGGATTTCTGTTTTGCATTTCACTGGCAGTTCCAGTGCAAAATTTTTCAGGTGCACCCATTTCACTGGCATTTCTGCACTCAGAGCGGTCAAACTGAGTGCAAAAATTTCGCACAGATTTCAAAGTGAGTGTCGTGGAAGTGAACCAAGGGAATGACAGTAGGTTTGAGCGGGAAACTTCAAATTATAGAATGATGTTACGCCTGTTTAAACTTCAATCTTTGAATACGGTAATACCTAATTGATTTTCACTATTTTCAGTCAGAATGAGTAGAGTGAACGAAAAAATCAAAATTTTCATTTCCTTGTTTGAATTGACAAAATCAGCTCATCATCTTCTGACGATGAACAAATAATGTGTGTAGGAAGAATTCGGGAGAAAAAATTCCCAGAATTAGCAATTACATGGAAACTATTGAACAGTTTTCAGACAAACAAGTAGGTAGTATAAATATGCAGACATTGTTGTCAAAACAAGTTGTTGTTTCTTGATGTGTATTCCACTGGAAGAACCCAGTGCAAAAGTGTTACCCTAGGTGAACTTTTTCAGTATTCTGCACTCGCACGGAGTGCACTAAAATGCGTCCAGTGAAAAACGCTATAAAAGTACGTCAGTCACCTTTAAAATCTCAGTTTTAGACTATCACAATGTAGTAAGAATACTCCCACATATCTGTAAGTCGCAAGAATTTTTGTTAGTTGCATGACAGTACAGAAAGGGTCATTCATTTTCATTTCGTCACTTTTGTCCCACATAAAAGTTATACACAAAGGTATTTTCAAGACTTGATTAAATCTACAGGCACTCAATGAGTGAATTTCGGTAATCTGGCGTTAAGATGCGCAGATAAAGAAGAAAGACATCTACATTCCTTTAAAAATAATCTATCCATAATTTTAAGGTACTAGCCATAAAAGTTAGTATATTATGATTTTCCTAAGGCTATAGAGCTTCTTCAAAAGCAAAGATAGGTTCCAAAGAATCTGGGTTTGGATGCAGATTCTTTGAAAATATGTCTCAAAGAAAATGCTACATTTCTTCGGGATGTTCACGCTGATAACTATAAATCAGTCCTCCTTTATTGCATAGATAGGAATAACCTGTAGAAATCATAAAACTGCGGCTTGACATTTTTTTAAAGAGAGCAGACAGAAAGAATTCTGCCGGTGCGTCATCTGGTACCCGAAGGTAACGGCAACCAAAGAAAGTTGTTGCTAAAAACAGCAGCACACTTCTTGGTGGAACGCCACGGCGCGGCGCGTCCTCTTTGAGCCACCAGAGATAGAATGCAGGGCTTGACAAATTTGAAATAATCGAAGTACTACTAAAGGGTCCTTATCTAATACGAGGGTTGCTCTATATCTCCATCAATCTACCAGTACGCAGATGGCTTTTTCACGCTTATTAGCGATCATCAGTGCGCCATAGGTCGATTGACGGAGATAGAGAGCTTCAGAATTTTCATGTCTACCAGACATGTAAAGCATGTGAGATCTGCCTGTGGGCCATCTGGTACCCGAAGGTAACGGCAAACCAAAGAAAGTCACTGCTAAACAGCAGCAGACTTCATGGTGGAACGCCACGTATATCGACTCTCATATGCAGTTGGCATAGAAGCGCTCCTTTCTGGTCAGGCCAAGTGAACGCGCCGTGGCGTTCCACCAAGAAGTCTGCTGCTTTTTAGCAGTGACTTTCTTTGGTTTGCCGTTACCTTCGGGCACCAGATGGCGCACAGGCAGATCTTTTCTGTCGCCTACTCTCATTATCTAATTTTATTTTTGCAGAACCGCCAGGTGTACCAGGATGGGCTGTGGTGATTTTGGTGGCAATCGGTCAACTGGTATTTGGTGGAGCTTTGTACGTTTTATTGAAGGTGTGCATTTTGGACAAACCTATAGCACCTAGGTACCAACATATAGCGCCACCTAGGGAAGTGTGATAGTGAAGATAGGAAAAAGAGCATTCAAACAGAAACACCTTTTTCTATAACACTTTTGACTAACATTTCTGAAAGAAAAGAACCAACAATGATGAAGCTACCCTTATCAATAATGCATTCATTTTTCGAAAAAACTAACATCGATGCATTTTTCCGTTCACTTTATTTTTTAAATGATGCCTTTTCAGGGAAAATGTATTGCATACTTTTACTATTAATTTTTAGTGGTTATATCATAGTTTGACGAGTCAAATCTGATCTGCATAAAAATCTTCAATAGGGTGAAACATTTTTCCAACCCCTGTTTATAAATTGGTGATGTCAGACTACTTGCTTCAATTACCTCAACTCAGTTACTCGTATACTTTATGGATCTGTACATATTTCTAATATGTAGAAACATTTTTACCAGTTCTAGTTTATTTTTAGCTGTAGGCATAGAAATTCTAGACTCTAATCTTACACCTATAAAAAATGAGGTTGTTATTACTATTTTTTATTATGAATAAAACTAAAAAGTATATCTTTAGTCTTCTTATCCAATAAATTCAAAGTACTAACTCAAAATGTTTTAGCTTGGTAATTACTTATATTTTTTGTAATGAGCATCGCTACGCAAAGTCACGAATAAAAACATTTCAATGTCCTACAAAGTTTACCTATTTATCACTGGTGTTTCAACTTACCTTGTATACAAGTTGAAAATAACGTCTCTGTGTTCATCTATTTTTGGACATAGAAATTTGTCCACTGGATACAAAATCAAGGAGTAGTTCTGAATATGGACTAATGGAGGACCTGGAAGTTAAAATATATAACTTTAATATGTCGCTTCTGCTGAAAAAGCCTTTTAATTTTCCATGAGTCGGATAAATGACTATAAAATAAGTTTTCCAAAACATGGCAGGGACAGGTTCTTATTTTTTCACACCCCATCCCTAACAATCCCGATTTTACCCCCTCAAAAAGTGTGGAAAATGATCAGGAAATCTCCTAAAAGCGAAGTTTGAGCTGTCAATATTTGTCAAGTGTCAAAATTTCATTAAAACCAACTCAATAATGTCCAGGTTACACAATACAGCTATTTCAGTTTAACAACCCCCCACCCCCCACCACCCCAATTTCAGTCGCACCCAATAAAACGCAGAAAATGATCAGGAACGCCTGAAACTAAGTTTGGGAAATACGCCTAAAAACGAAGTTTGGGAAATATTTGAAGTTTTTTCGTTTTTCACTAATTACTCCGCCGCCCATACACCGATTTCCAAAATTATAGGAACATTACCTACTACGATCCCACAGCATACCTCTACCCAAATTTCATCAAAATCCGTGTAGCGGTTACTGAGATTACGAAGCTAGAAGAACGCCAACAGACAGTCTGACCAAAGGAAAATGAATGAACAAACAGACAGACCAAAGGAAAATGAATGACGTGGATTTTCGTTATGTAGACATGATAAAACGCCCAAAAAGCATATCATCTGAAAACCTAAAATATCTAGAAAATCTAGTAGATAGACGCAACATTATAGTGACCCCTTTTAGAAAAAAAAATGATTGATCGAGTTAGAAAATCACTGAAATTTTGTAAAATTTATAGTATTTTACCTGAAGGTTGTCTAGATGAAACTTGCTAAAGCTATAAATAAATTAAAGCAACACCAGTTTAACTTAATTCAACACCAATACTTATAAATAGAATTACAGACCTGGCAGACTGTAGAGAAGACAAAATATGGACTGAAACATGGTAGCTGGTAGCACGGTCAAATGGAAACAAAGAGGGTAAGGACGAAAAAGTCGATGGTGCTTCTATTATACTAATGAGTTACCTTTCGCGATAAGCTTAATCATAATGGCTAAAAAAATTAAACTTGGCTTAAGTATGTCTGTATCAATTGATAAATAATTTGTAACATATTTGTATGACCCTCTAATTGACGAAGGTGACGCCAGTTGTAAGAAAAAATGGCGTCAAGTACGTTGACTCAGTACTTCTCGCACATTCTCAGTGCTTACATAAAATTCGGATGGACCTAGAAAGTGTATTACCTCGCTATGTCTTTTCTCCACAGATTAATGCACAGCCTATACGAAATACAACAAATTTTTCAGTTTCACAGCCTCCCACCCCCCAACAATCCCAGTTTTACCACCACCCAAAAAAATAGAAAGGAACCCCTAAAAGGCATAAAAACTAAGTTTGAGTAAAATTTGAAATTTTATGTTGTTCGCTAATTACTTCGTCCATGCAGCGACTTCCAAAATAATAGCAATATCACTTACTATATGACCTCACAGCATATCGCTACCCAAACTTCATCACAATCGATGCAGCGGTTACTGAGATTACGAGGCTAGCAAAACGCCAACAGACTGACAGACAGATCGACGGAATTAGGTGACGTGGGCTTTCGTTATGTATATATAATGAAACGCTCAAAAAGTATATTACCTCAAAACCAAAAATTTTCGCGATCACAATACTCCCCTCATCTATAGATGTAGAAAGTAAAACTATATCAGTTTTTATAAAGGAAGATAAGAAATAGTGGGAAATTTTTTAAAAAGATCGCATCTAAGACATGAAGATTACTTGGATAAATACAACTAACAACACCTATTAGTATATTAAGAGGCAGGAAAAGATTTAAAGATAAATAAAAAAAGTAATAATAGCTAAACAAATACAAAATTAATAAAAAACATACAAAAAGAGAAAACGCCAGAAAAAAACATAAATGAAATACTAACTGATATTCCATAGCTATGATTTATACTCTACTGTCCTATATCTAATACAGTTTAAAATTTCCCCTCCAAAGGATGGGGCAAAATGATCTGGCCTGTTGATCTCTGACTAGAGTCATTATAATAGCAAAAAAATGTAGTCAAGTTGATTGACTTCCCACATATTCCAATGATAACAGTTTTATTATTTTCCCACATCATAAAACTATAGTCTAGATGCCCCTGCAATCAAATCATCGCTCGCCCGACCGCAAGAAAGTGTTTTATTCTACTAGGTGCTTGTTTCACAGATCAATGGACAATCTATCATGAATACAACATATTTTTGAGTCTTACAAACCCCCACCCCCGAACCACCCCAATTTCACCCCCAACAAAAAAAAATGTAAATGGAACCCCTAAAACGTCTAAAACGAAGTTTGAGGTGTTTTTTATATTTTTAGTTTTTTTATTATTGCCGCGCCGCCACTGAAATGATTTCTAAAAACCATACGCGCTTTCCATACTAGTCGCGGTAATAAGTCTGTGTCAAATGTCAATTCAGAAGTTTCCACGTACACAATACAGAACGATCCAAAGTAATACTCGTATATACGTTGTATGCATCAGAAAGTTTTAAGTCCCGTGGTTTCTGTAATCAGCAAGGCAATGTTCGTATGGACCTAAAAAAGTGTATTATGCCGTTAGGTCTTTCTTTTCCAGGTCAATGGGCAGCCTATTATGAATACAAAAAAATTCAGTTATACAACCCGCCACCCCTTAATATCCCAATTTCACTCCCACTCCAAAAAAAGTAGAAAATGATCAGGAACCCCTAAAATGCCTAGAAACGAAGATTGAGCTGTTTTCATATTTTTAGCTTTTTTAATATTACTGCGCCGCCACTGCGACGATTTCTAAAAATCAGACGCGTCTTCCATCCTCGCCAAAGTAATAAGTAATACTGTGCCGAGATTTCATTAACATCAATTCAGTAATTTCCACATTATAAAATACAGAACGATCTAAAGCAATACTCGTATGTATACATCGGAAAAGTCCCTTGGTTCCTGTAATATACAAGGCAATGTTCGGATGGACCTAAAAAAGTGTATTATATCGCTAGGTCTTTTTCTCTCAGGTCAGAAGACAGCCTATTATGAGTACATCAAATTTTTTAGCTTTACAACCCCCCACCCTCCAACCACCCCAATTTCACCCCCACCCAAAGAAGTAGAAAATGATCGGAAACCCCTAAAACGGCTTAAAACGAAGTTTGAAGCATATTTTAAATTTTTTGTTTTTTTCAAAATTGTAGCAACATTCTACGACCCTTCACCATGTCGCTGCCCAAATTTCATCAAAATCTATGCAGCGGTTACTGAGCTTAGTAGGCTAGAAAAACGCCAACAGACACACCGACAGACAGACAGACCGACAGACAGATCGTCGTCAGAAATGAGTGACGTAGATTTTCGTTATGTAGGCATCATAAAACGCCCAAAAAGTATATTATCTCAAACTCGAAAATTTTCGCGATCACAATACTCCCCTCACCTATCCGCGTGGGAAGTAAAGAAACTAAAACACCGTTTCAAACCATCCCAATCCAGTACCAATAAGAATAAGAACAATTACAGACCTGGTATACTGTAGAGAAGGCAAAATATGGATTGAAGCGTAGTCATAGACATACTATTGGAAAGTGAAACCACTGAATGGGAAATTGTGCGATATGTATCCATACTTTATTATAATACACTTTTTTTTACGTTTTATATTAATTTTTAGTTCATTAACGCTCGTTTGTTGAACCAGCTGCGGTGAATTGTAATGCGCTAATTTAATGATTGTACATTAGATTTATTCAAATAAATATACTATTATCAGGTAATTTAGGCATGCGGCTTGGAGGCGACTGTGAAATGGTTCATTGAATTGTGAGTGTGACATTGATAAAAAATGGAGTCAAGTCTGTACTTCTCACGTATTTGTTTTTCGGTAAGGCAATACAACCATATACATATAACACCACAATAAACTTTACTATGCTTCAACGTGATCTTGATACTGTTGTCCGATGGTCGGAGTCCTGGCTGCTACCACTCAACCTTCTGAAGTGCTGCGTTCTACATCTGGGTAAAAACAATCCCAGACACGTCTACAATATTGCTCAATGTACTGCTGAAAAGGTATATAGTCATACTGATCTTGGAGTCATTGTAAATGATCGCCTTAACTGGTCTGCACACATCCAGCAAGTTGCATCCAAAGCGAAAAGGTTATTATATATGATGGAAAGATCATTTAACGGCTGTAGCATTCGCACTTGTTCATTCTTATTCACAACTTTCGTGAGACCAGTAATGGAGTTTGCTGGTCCGGTGTGGGAGGCAGCCTTCATTCGTGACAAGAACCTGTTGGAGCTAGTCCAGCGTAGTGCGACGCGCATTCCCTTTGGAGCCCGGAGACCCACCTATGATGAACGCCTGAAGTTATTGAGGCTCCCAGCATTTGCTGACAGAAAACTTCGAGGTGATCTTATAATCACATTTAGGGCACTGCATTGCCTCTTCAGCACTGACCTGAGGTACATATTCCAGCTATCACACAGCAATCTCCGAGGACACAACCTGAAATTACAGAAGGAGCCGTTCAGAACATCAATCCGGCAGTGCCTTATTACCAATCGCGTGTTTGGGTCTTGGAACAGACTTCCCGTCGATGTGGCGAACGCAAATTCCGTCACAAGCTTCAAGACCAAATATGACAGGTGGTGTTGTGACCAAAACTCGTAACTCCGGTAGTTTACTGTACCAAACCTACGTAAGACCGTTCATAGAATTCCCTGGCCTATTTGGTATCCAAACCTACAAAGAGCCCGTGATTTGTTGGAAAACCTGCAGAGAAGGGCTAGACGTATTCCTTGTGGCACCCATCCCCCTACCTACGAAGAAAGATTAAAGCTGTTCGACCTGATGCACTTCTGTGATCGATGCCTGAGAGGGGACCTTATTATCGCCTACCGTTCGCTGCACGGCGGTTTATTTGGAACTGACATTTCTTCGCTTTTTTCCATAAACTCGAACCACCTACGTGGACATAATTCCAAGCTGTTGAAAGAGAAGTTCCGGATCGTGCCTCGTCAACTCTTCATCTTCTCCTGGACATAGTGAACGCGCCATTGGTCAACATCTTCAAGAAACTGTACGATAGTTAGTTATGGCAAGGACATCGATAGTTGCTCTAGTCTAGTTGTTAGTGGTCTTTACAATTGTATTTTTTTTTTTGAGTTTATAGCTTTTGTTATATAATATTAATAATAATAACCTTCCTTTTAAATTTTTGTTGTCAAGTTGAACTTACGACATTAGGAGGTCCTCTCACAAACTTAATAGTCCTAGTCCTTCTACTTTTTTTCCTTCTGGTGAAAGCAATAATGGACGTTTTGGAGGGACTCACGTTCAGTCCCTCCTTAAGTGTCCAGTTTGTTACAACATTTAGAGCCCTTTGCATTTTGTTTCTAACCGTGCTGTTGAATTTTCCTTGCTCTAGAATTACCAGATCGTCCGCATATCCTGGAATCCTGTGTCCATCTTTGATCTGATGCTAGAACACAACTAATAATAATTTCCAGTCTTGTGCCTACAAAGGTGTTTACTACGTGTTTCGAAGTTTGAAAAATAAGCTTACTAAGTGGCAGTGAAAACAGAATACCCAGTAATGATTAATTTATGAGAATTAATTTCTAGGAATTGTTAATGTTAGGATAAAAAATTATCAGTTTTTCAGCCATATAGATAGAAGTTTTTTCATTTCTGTTATCGTCTGCTGTCACAAAAAAATTAAGTACGTGACAATTGTGTGTTGGAAAGTCCATTTCACGTAAGAAGATAATAAGAGTGACGTCACACGATTGACGTACCGATGCTAACAAGATGGCGGATGACATTGCTTAAGCCTCGTGTCCACTAGCAAATAAAATTGCTACAGTATATGTATTCAATCCCAAGATAGACTCCAAATAAATAGTCGCATGCAACATTCGCGTGGTTACTGTCAGCTAACGTCTCCGAATGCGCCAGCTATAGTCCAGTGCAATTATGAAATTTTGTATGACTATTTAAAAGAGTTGCCCTATGAGCCCATTGCAACTCAAAAGTAGTCAATTGCCAGTTTGAAATGATCATTAGGCAATGAACACTTGACATTGCATATTTGGATCTACTTTCCAGTCATCCTTGGAGATTTTGACTAGCCAGATTATAACACACAATTTACACATAATGTACTGGACTATTAGGGACCCCAATGACACGAGCCGATCACGCACGCGGTCTTGTTTTCATTTGGTCTAGCTTGGCTATGAATACAGTATAGAGTTACTCTTACAAGTCACTTGCGTAGCGTGTGCACGACATCATTAGAGAAATATTGCAGAAAAATTACTTGCCCATAAAGGACTTGCGACTTGCTGAGAGGTTGTAGTGTACACGGTAACTCTCAGCAAATTGGTTTGCCACAAAGATTTCGAGACTGTTTCGAAAGTCTTGCAGCAAGGAGTGTATTAAATCAAATATGGAGAAGTTCAACTAGACGACAGAGGACACGTGTCTTTAAGCTGCAATTTTTGGATTGCATCCTGAATTATGGAATGTACATGCTACAGAATTTAAGGACAGAATCAAAAAGCAGAATGCATTACAGAAATTGGCCGACCCATTTAATACTTCTACAGCGGAAATTCAAAGGAAGATACATGGTTTGAGAACGCAAGTTAACCAAGAGAGGATAAAAATAAAAAAAAAGTGGACAAGGGACTAATGAAATAACATGTAAGAGTAGGTACTTGGGAGTTCTTTGACCCATTAAAGTTCATGTATCCCTAGAGTAGTTCTACGCTGAATCCACTTTCTCACCCAAAATTTCCTCCGCCTTTTACTATCTTTCTCTTGTTTTCTTTTTTTTTTAATAAAATATATCACAACTACCGCAGCAGCTACAGATTTTGCATACGAGATATTATCTATAGTGTACACGGAATCAGAGCCCAAGACTTAATTTGCGAACAATTAAAAGATAGTGTACACAAAATTACGTTTACCCATTTTGAAGACAATCGAGTCAATTTGTTGCCTTGGCTCCCTAGTTCTCCCGACCTTTCACCTATAGAACATGTCTGGGACATTATGGGTAGAAAATTGCCGCATTTACTCCATCCTCCATAGACTCTAGCAAAACTTGCTGAAGTTTCGGCAGAATTTATGAGGCATAGGTTGCCTGGGACAAGATACTTCAAAAGGTAATCGATCATAGTAGAGTATGCCCCGATGTGTTTCTGAGTGCACAACATATCGTGCAAGTCCAACTCATTATTAATTGTTCAGCTTTTTCCAATGATTGGATTTTTCTCAAATTTTTATCGATTCTTTACCTAATAATAAAACACATGTATGCCAACAGTTGTTCTGATAAATTCATTAGTACTGAGTGTTTTATGTCACTTACGCCCCATTTTATCACCATGCGCATTTAAACAAAGACTTTGACCAATCAGAGCAACCCTTTCAAGCACATGCACCTGTCACAGTACTCTGAAAATTATTGATTTCTCTTGAAGTTTACCTCAAGAAGGTCAAAAATGACATAAATTATATACAGTCGACCATTGTGAATCGTCAAAATGGGTCAAAAATTGCATTTTCTTGTTTAACAAAAAGTTTAGCAATTGCTAATCTCAACCAATCAGATTCCACAGAAGCGGACCACTTGATCACTGGACTTATCGTCTATCATATGAGAAGGATGACAAGAAATTCAAATTACTGCATTATTTGAATAAAACAATAATTTACTATCGATAATAATTATAAATACATGCAGTATATCTTTGTTTTATGTTTTAAAAAGTTAAACACACTATTTAAACTTGGTTACGATTGGTATTTACCATTTTAATAATTTTGTATATTCGAATCTCCCGCGTTTTGACTTGCGAGTTTGAAGTCTGACGGTTGACGCGGAAGAAGGGAGAGAAAAGTGAAGCCAGTCGGGTCTGCTCTCTGTTCACTGAGACGGTGAACCGTGGTCGATTTTTCGTGAATATAGCTGTATAGCATCAAAATTCCCGTCTAAAATGGCCGAAGAAGTAACATCCCATTGAGTACAACGCGTTCAAGTACCCAGCTGGGGAAGACATCCGGCGCCAACCAACAAGGGGTGAGTCAACCGATGCATGATTAACTCGTGAGTCATTTGCGGTTATTTGCCAATTTAGTTGGTCCTTCACAATTGGCTACAATTACTTTATGGATCGAATTGTAACCATTTTTTGGCCCTCCGAGCACGGATAAATAAATCGCGCTATAGTAAAATAGTCTACGTAAAATCTAAATTGGTACGTATCCTTGACAAAAAACGGAGTTTTTTTGTGACATCGGAATTTGTTAGTGTTGCGCGCTGTTTGTAAAAATTGGTTATATTCGAAAACAAGCAACTTTTGGTGTATTGTGTTGGTAATACATATCTGGGGAGTTTTCTGGGCATTTGAAATTGACATTTTGCGAATTGCGTGAGCGCAAAAGTTGTTTTGATTCAGTTGGTTACATTCGGTTGGGGTTCGAAAACCGGCGTTTCGACAATTGGTGTAGTCGACGGAGATTTCGAAAAAGAATAACAACTGAAAATTTTGTGATTTGTGTGTGGTTGCCGTATTGTTTGTGTAAAGAAGTTGTGTTTACTAGCAGATTGATTCTAAATTTGATTATTTTGGTCTTGTGTTTACATTGAATCGTTACCTGATACCTGAACATGCCTAATGCAAATGTTGTGAAGTTGCAACGGCAACGCGCGCTAGTTTTAAAATCTATTAAAAATGTTCTTGAGGCGGCCAAGAAGGCTCGTGATAATGGCGCGTATCGGACGGAGTTTTTTCTCAGGTATGGAGAGCTAGATGGGTATGTAACGAGGTTTGAGAATTTGCAATATGAAATAATAGCCTTGGTAGATGAGTCTGCCTTAGAGGAGGAGGAAGCAGTTCATACAATGTTTGATGATATGGGATATTCAATAAGGGGCATTCATAAAGATCTTTCTGATGAGATGATGGCTCGTAGTGAGCATGAAACATCTGCAGTGGTCGTAAGAGAAAATTGTTTGAGGCTTCCCAAAATTGAAATACCGAAGTTTGATGGTGACCTTACAAGGTGGCCTACGTTCATCGACTTATTCAATACTCTTATTCATAGAAATAATTCGCTGTCAAAAATAGAAAAGTTTCAGTTCTTGATTTCTTATTTAGAAAAAGAGGCAGGTCTAATAGTAAGGAATGTGCCCATTACTGAGGATAATTATGAAATAGCCTATAATGCATTAATGAGTCGATATCAGAATGAACGTGTTTTATTGAGCAATTATTGGTTTTCAATTTATAATGCTTCTCCCTCTAGGCATGATTCTGCAGTTGAACTTCGAAAATTGTTGTCAATATTTTCTGAAAATTTGGTGGCTTTAGAGATGAGTAACTTGAACCTATGGGATTTTACCAAATTCAATTTATTGTTGCAGAAATTACGTTCTTCCCTTAAAACGCGATTTGAACTAGAACATAATGGGAATAATGTTCCGGGGTTTGACATGCTTTTTGGATTTGTTGAGAAAACCTGTCGAGCTCTGGAAAATACATCCCTTACTTCCGCATATCAAGGAAGTAATGTGTCTAATGCTAGTGGTGGGTTTAGAAAGAATAATAGTCCTGCTAATCCCAAGGGAAGGCAGACACTTAGTTTTTCGACTGGCACATTAACACAGGAAAAGTGTAATTTTTGCAAGGGTTCACCACATTCGTTGATCAAATGTGATAGATTCTTGCAGGCAGAATGTCGCAAGAGGCATGCCTTTGTCAAGCGGACTAGAATGTGTTTTAATTGTTTGGGAGCTACTCATCTAGTAAATAAATGTAAATCAAAAGAACTTTGTGGGGTTTGTGGTGGAAAACACCATGTACTATTGCATTTTCCGGACACTAAAGTGACAGATTGTGATGTCAGTGGTAGTACCTCTAATGAATCTGAGAGTCATGTTCAAGTCATGGCAAGTAAGTTGTCTGTGCAGCCTAGAATGTTGCTTGCTACTGCACTAGTCTCAATATTGGATTCTGAGGGTAGATCCACCAAATGTCGTGTTTTGTTAGATTCTGCTAGTCAAGCCAATTTTATTAGTGAATCTTGTGTGAGAAGGTTGAATCTTACTCGTAAGGAGTATTCAACCCCTGTTGTTGGCATTAATGGAATGTCATCGAATGTGAGTTCGGGAAAAGTCTCTTGTGTTATCTTTCCCTACAGCAAACCGTATCCTAGCTTCAATTTGGAAGCTATTGTGATACCTCAGATTTGTGAGAAGGTACCTCAAATTCCTGCTGTTGTTCAGAAGTGGAAGTATTTAGAAAATCTTTGCCTCGCATAGCCTTTGGCTGCACATGATGAAATGGAAATTGATCTGCTTCTAGGGGTAGAAGTATTTGGTGAGATCTTACGTTCCGGTTATGTGAGAGGACAGAATGGTGGGCCACATGCTATTAACACCGTATTTGGGTGGGTGTTAATGGGCAAGTTGGGTGGTGTTTCCACTAATAGTGTGCTGAATTTTCTAACTTCTGTGGGGGAATTGGATTGTACATTGAAAAAGTTTTGGGAAATTGAAAGTATCCCTAAGTGTGTCGCATTGTCTGAAGAGGAACAGCAGGCTGAGGAATTCTTTACGTCATCTTGTTGGCGTATGGACTCAGGAAGATATGTGGTGAAGCTTCCCTTTTCTGAATTCCCCCCAGTTCTGGGTGATTCCTATTCACAGGCTTTACATAGATTTAAGCTGTTGGAAGGACGTTTTCGTCGTGATTCCGTCTTACATGAAGCATATTGTGATTTTATGGCTGACTATTTGGAGCAAGGCCACATGTCTGAAGTTGGGAACCAAGTGGGGTCTAATAGTGAGTATTACATTCCTCATCATGCGGTGGTGAAAAGGAATGCGAATGGTGAAATAAAGCTTCGGACTGTCTTTGATGCTTCAGCTAAAACTACCAATGGAAAGTCCTTGAATGATGTTCTTCTAGCAGGTCCCAAGTTACAAAATGATATCGTCTCAATATTGTTATCTTTCAGGTTGTATTTGTATGTGTTTACCGCGGATATACGGCAAATGTATCGACAGATTTTAGTTGAGGAGTCTCACACTAGTTATCAAACTATTTTGTGGAGACCTAACGGTGACGAGCCTATAAGGAAATATCAGTTGAAGACCGTTACCTATGGAGTAACGTCTAGTCCTTTTCTAGCGATTAGGACGTTGCTGCAACTGTGTAGGGATGAGGGTGAAAGGTTTCCGTTAGCTGTAAATATTTTGGAGAATTACTGTTATGTTGATGACGCCATTGGAGTAGCAAACTCCAAGGAAATTGCCTTGGATACTCAAAACCAGTTGATTGAATTATTGGCGTTGGGAAAGTTTGAACTGAGGAAATGGGCAAGTAATTGTTCTGAAGTACTTGCTCAGGTACCTGAGGTTCATCAGCAGCCACTTGTATTTGATAAGGATTCTCTTGGAATAAAAGTGTTGGGTTTGCAGTGGTGTCCCACTACGGATTGTTTTTCTTATTCTGTACATCCTCAGATACGGTCCTGTACAAAGAGGAATATTTTGTCAGAAATAGCAAGACTGTATGATCCTCTAGGATTCTTAGCTCCAGTAATCATTGTTCCCAAGCAAATACTTCAGCAATTGTGGGCTTTAGGGATAGGTTGGGATGATGAGCCACCGCTGGAAGTTGCAAACCAGTGGAAAACTTTTGTGGCTGAGTTACCTGAGCTATCTTCGTTGAAAATTCCTAGACATATACTTCATATAGAGGCAAAGTTTACAGAAATTCATGCTTTTTGCGATGCTTCGGAGAAGTCGTATGCAGCTGTAGTTTATCTGAGACAGGTTTCCACGGAGAACAGTATTTCTGTACATTTGGTGTGTGCCAAAACTCGAGTGGCGCCTTTGAAAAGACTGTCGATTCCACGACTGGAATTGTGTGCAGCCTTATTAGCCGCAGAGCTGATTGATTGTGTATCCCATATAATGGTAACACAGAAAATAGATAATGTTTGTGCTTGGACGGATTCGAAGGTAGTTGTGACGTGGGTCAAATCTTCTCCGCATAGGTGGCGGAGCTTTGTAGCCAATCGTGTAGCTATAATCCAGGAGAAGGTAGCTCCTGATTCATGGTATCATGTGGTTGGGAAAGAGAATCCTAGTGACTGTGCTTCTAGGGGGACTTTTCCTCGGCAATTTCTAGAACAACCCTTGTGGTGGGAGGGGCCAACTTGGCTTAAGCTTCCTCGGGATGATTGGCCTGTAACTTGTGTAGGTGAGCCTTCCTGTACAGATGTACAAGAAGAAGCAAAGGTTGTTTGTATTACTATTCACGGCTCTAGTATTGTTTCAGAATTGTTGAATAGATATTCTTCCTTACGCAAAATTGAGCGTGTTGTTGCTTATTGTTTGAGATTTCGTAAAAATTGTTTGTGTCGAAAAAGGGGTTACCCGCGTGAGATAGGTAATTTATCCGAGGCTGAATTGTATGAGGCTATGGTGGTTCTGGTCAAAGACGTGCAAAGAGTTGAATTGGATAATGAACTGCGGAAAGTTCGTCGAGCGGAGGTCTGTCCCAAAGCTATACAGAAGTTAGCTCCTTTCATTGATTCCCAGGGTGTCCTGAGGGTGGGCGGTCGCTTGAGACAGTCTAGTCTAAGCTATGATCGGAAGCATCCAATTCTGCTCCCTAGGAAGCATCGATTGACTTATCTCATTATCCAAAGTGTGCACAATAGGAGTTGTCATCCTGGACCACAAACTTTGCATTATCTGTTAAGGCAGAGATATTGGATACTATCTGCCAAACGGGCTATAGCTTCAGTGTTATCTCGTTGCATAAAATGCTTTAGAGTTAAGCCTCCTCCAGTGGTCCCCATAATGAGTGATTTACCTTCCGTTAGAATTTCGGAAGTCAAACCTTTTTCCCATAGTGGCGTAGACCTTTTTGGTCCTTTGAGGATGTCTTTAGGTAAAAGACGAGGCATTAGTTCTCAAAAGGTGTATGTGTGTCTTTTCGTGTGTATGGCTACTAAAGCAATACATTTAGAAGTTGTGTCAGATCTAACTAGTGAAGCTGTTCTTGCAGCACTTAGGCGTTTTATAGGGCGGCGAGGACGTTGCAGTGATATTTATAGTGATCAAGGTACGAATTTTGTTGGTGCTTATAAAACTTTACAGTTATTGGGTGCTAAAGCTTCTGAAGCTTTGCAAATTAAGTGGCATTTTAATCCTCCAGCTAGTCCTTCCTTTGGAGGTATATGGGAGTCCGGAGTGAAATCTGTGAAAACTCACTTGCGGCGGGTGATAGGTGCGCAAGTGTTGACTTATGAGGAATTGAGCACCACTTTAATCCAAATTGAGGCAATGTTAAATTCGAGACCCTTGTGTAGTTTGAGTTCTGATCCTAACGATGTAGGCAGCTTGACTCCGGGTCATTTCTTGACATTAGAGCCCCTGAATGCTCCGCCTGACGAAGATTTGTTGTGTGTGAAACATAGTCGGTTGAACAGGTGGCAGTTAGTGCAACAGATGCAGCAACATTTTTGGCAGCGCTGGCATATGGAGTACCTCCACACCCTTCAGCAACGACATAAGTGGAATACACCACATAATCCTCCCTCGGTCGGCCAGTTGGTTCTTCTCAAGGATGAAAATACCCGTCCTTTACAGTGGCCATTAGGCAGGATTATTAAGTTATATCCCGGTACGGGAAACATTTCGAGAGTCGCCCAAGTTAAGACGAGTAAAGGGCTGTTAGACCGTCCTTTATTGAAACTGTGCCCTTTGCCGGCACAATAGGCCATGATTTGCTTGTATATGATAATTTTTTTTTTCTTTTCGTGTTGTGTTATGGGTGGGATAATTCCACTAATTTTCTTTTGTGGGTAATATAGGAATTACTATGATTGGAAAAAATATTTTTTTTTATATTTTTTGGTGGGCGGAAAATGGTTACGATTGGTATTTACCATTTTAATAATTTTGTATATTCGAATCTCCCGCGTTTTGACTTGCGAGTTTGAAGTCTGACGGTTGACGCGGAAGAAGGGAGAGAAAAGTGAAGCCAGTCGGGTCTGCTCTCTGTTCACTGAGACGGTGAACCGTGGTCGATTTTTCGTGAATATAGCTGTATAGCATCAAAATTCCCGTCTAAAATGGCCGAAGAAGTAACATCCCATTGAGTACAACGCGTTCAAGTACCCAGCTGGGGAAGACATCCGGCGCCAACCAACAAGGGGTGAGTCAACCGATGCATGATTAACTCGTGAGTCATTTGCGGTTATTTGCCAATTTAGTTGGTCCTTCACAATTGGCTACAATTACTTTATGGATCGAATTGTAACCAAAACTATTAGCCAAGCGTGCATGTGCATTACTGGTTGCCTATTCAGAGCTGCAAATCTCGCTAGCTGCGTATAACCTTATTTTATGTACAATGTATACGCTGCATCTTTACATTCTCTGTAAATATTCCTATAAAATGGTCTATAACAAACATGCATCCAGTAAATGAGAGATTGATTCTTCATGAAAGTATGTATTTTTCTATAATTCATCTAACTGACGGGGGTGGGATTTGTAATTATTAATTAAGATAGATACTGTGATTGATACTACTTTTATGATTCTGTCACATATTATTGCAGTTTGCGATTAGTAATTACACAATAATTATAATATAAGCATGAAAAATCTGGCATAAATTTGCAAATCAATCGCTTTGTTCTGATATCCTGCTATGACTTTGATCCATGAATCACCATGAATTTCTAAAAAAAGTGTGATCCAGCTTTGAGGTCTTGTTTTAAATATTGATAAAATACTATTGGATGATACTTATTAACATATTAACATAGCGCTCAATACCCAATACAAAGCTTTTGCTAAATAACATACAATCGAAAAGCTTTGTCAAAAGCTTTGTTAAAATATGCATGTTGATAAAATCGGGCCTTAGTATATCAGATAAAAGTACAACAAGGAATCTCAATACCCACCTTATCTTTGTCGACTTAGATAAGTGTTTCTCAATCTTCTTCAAAGTTTCTGTCCTTTTATGGACTACCAATAATTGAACGTACATTTTTATGGATAAAGAGTTATTCTAGCCATCAATTTTGAACGCTTACAATCGTTCAAAACCAGCAAATTTTTACAGGAACCACCAGTTAAGAACCATTGCCCCTTCCAAGGACTAGACGAAAGTGACTTTGGTAGTACGTACGTTTGAAACAAAGGGTTGTTGTCTCTCACACACTCAATTAGTTTAGAAAATGTAGGCGATCAAGTAATTATTGCGACGAAGAGGATGTCAAATACAAGTACAGAAAACTAAAAGAGGAGCTAACAGAACTGGGTCCGAACATCAATATAGACAATGAATACTTAAACATTGTAACTTGGTCTACGCCTAATATCTATGCGAAAGAAATATTTCCAACAACTCAGCATGTCCAGACAGAGTCCACTACATGCAACACCTTGGTTTCTTATCATTCTACAGTTTTGTAGACTTTATTGAATAGTAGCTTCAAAAGGATGACGCGTTTTTATGAGTAAAAAGTTTTCGGCATGTTTTAAAAACCTGAAAAAGGCATTCTCCAGACCACTGAAATCCGAACATTTCTTTGACTTAAGAGAGAAATGCAAAAAAAACTTGTTACAAGCCCGCAGTTTTGTTAAAAACCTTTTACCTCCAATTTAACTTTATT
Organism: Callosobruchus maculatus; assembly: GCA_951848785.1. NCBI lineage: Eukaryota > Metazoa > Arthropoda > Insecta > Coleoptera > Chrysomelidae > Callosobruchus > Callosobruchus maculatus. The sequence goes on along the minus strand of CATOUR010000071.1, from coordinate 29,614,663 downwards.
ATGCCTACTAATAATAATTATGAACTTGGGAAATACAAGGAAAAGAAGCATTAGGATGATTTTTTGAAAGTCGACTTATAAACATACCTATTCCCTAATATTTCTTCTCCGTAGGTTTGCAAAGCCATCAAGAATATTGATAGCTCATAGTTTTTTATCTACAAACTCCACATAACCAAGAATCAATAGTTCTGTTCGCAGAGAGAATCACAAACCAGTCAGAGCCAATCAGTATTCACCATTGCAGTTGCCAAACTATTTCTGACTAGTACTGGTCAATCAAATTGATGCTGACTAGTTTGTGATTGCTCTGCGAACAGTCCTAATAATTGATTAATAAAAAGGACAAATCAAGTAAAATACAAATGTGTATGATATTTTATTAGACCTATATATTTTACATTAATACTTCTTATGAATGAACACCGATGTGGTTATGAAAATAATGGATTCTGAAAATGAAGATCACATAAGATGGTTTGCACTAGTTAGGAGTAAAGTGAGGGTCTAAAACAACTTTAAGCTAAAATCTATTTGCTTTTGCAGCTCCATATCTGGTTTGAGATTAAGATAAAACTAAAGATTTCGAGTTTTTCAAGTTGCTACGAATCAGTTTTCGGCATTTCGACTGGTAATGTGCTAGTGCTTATACTTTCCCAACTGAAAATCGCTCAACAGATTGACCTTTTCTGTAACTTTACTTCACAGATACTTAGTAACAACTTACGAAAACCCCGCCAGTAAAAGTTGGTAATCAGTATGTTGAATTAATATATAACTTTTATAATATATTAAGGTAAGTACCTACACTAAACAAATAGATAGGAGAATAAAAATGATAGAAATACAGATTACATATGTATACTGGTAGCACAGCTTAATAATTGCTAGATACAGGGTGAGTTTTTAGTACCGGCTCGGTCGATAACTCCACTACTGTAGAAGATAGCGAAAAAAATTGTATATAAAAATTGTAGCCACTGATATGCTCCTTGCTCAGAAAATATTTTGATTTATACAGGGTGATCCATAACTACGTGGCGATGCAAACATGCATTTTTTTAAATGAGACACCCTATGTATTATTCCATACTCAAATTCTACTAATGATTTTCGTTCTTCCAATATAGGGTATTGTTACATTATACGGGGTGTTTCAAAAGTTATGACCATTTTTGTATCCAAATCACGGTCAAATGAACGTACTGTATATCAAAAAGTAATGAATCGAAAATTATTTTTTTTACATGAGAGAATTAGAAATATCCTCTAGTTTTAAAATACGTTATAAAAAAATCCCGCAATGCATATTCGTATACAGGGTGATGTAAAATACAAAATCTAGATTTTCTCTCTTTTTTTAAATGTAACCCCCAATATTTTATTATACCAAAGAATTGCTTTTAATATGCTCTTTCATCTTTGTATAGCACTTTTTATGGATGCATTCATTAGTTTCTGAGATATTTCGATTTTTCTACAAATTTTAAATATACCTTCTGTTTGTTTAATAAAATTTATTTATTTTGAGAAAATACTACCAAATTTTGTTTTTTGCTTAACAAACAACTTAAATATAAGGCAATAATAATACTTGATCAAGTCAAAACACGGAACTAACGAGATAATATAGGTCAAGTGTGCTGAGGAAACAATTTTATAGACGTCATGCATAATTATCAAGCAGATGTATCAGGTAGGCTATGAAATATTAAACGACACAGTCCAAATAAAATGATTCTTCAGTATTTCAAACGCATTAGTTTTAGAGTGCCTCCGTTCTGGATATTGCTATTCATAGTTGATATATTCTAGAGGCAAGTAGACAATTTCTCAAAGATTCTCCTAAATACCCTCAATGGAAAAATTAATTTTCAAAGCTAGTTTTTCACACAGTACGGAATTATTGAGTAGGTTATGAAAACTGTCAATTTTTCAAAGCCTACCTGATAAAACTACTTGATAATTATGCATGACGCCTACAAAATTGTTTCCTCAGCGTACTTGACTTTATTATCTCGATGATTTGGGGTTTTTGCTTCATCAAATACTATCAAGACGTTACAGTTTAGTTGTTCGTTAAATAAAAAACAAATCAGATCAGTACTTTCTCAAAATAAATAAATTTCAGTACACAAATAGAGGCTATATTTTAAATTTACCGAAAGATCGAAATATCTTCGAAACTGATGGACGTAGGTACAACAAGTGCTATACAAAGATGAAAGAGCATATTAAAAGCAATTCTTTGGGATAATAAAATATTGGGGGTTACATTTGAAAAAAAATAGAAAATTTGGATTTTGCATTCTACATCACCCTGTATACGAATATGCGTCTCGGGCTTCTTTTATAGCCTATTTTAAAACTAGAGGATATTTTTAATCTTATCGTGTAAAAAAAATAATTTTTGATTCATTACTTTTTGATATACAGTACGTTCATTTGTCCACGATTTGGATATAAAAATGGTCATAACTTTTGAAACACCCTGTATAATGTAGCAATGCCCTATATTGGAAGAACGGAAATCATTAGTAGAATCTGAACATGGAATAATATATAGGGTGTCTCATTCAAAAAAATGCATGTTTGCATCACCACGTAGTTATCGATCACCCTGTATAAATCTAAATATTTTCTGAGCAAGGAGCATATCCGTGGCTACAACTTTTATATACAACTTTTTTCGCTATCTTCTATAGTAGTGGAGTTATCGACCGAGCCGGTACTAAAAATTCACCCTGTATATAGGTAAGTATAGAATCAGATTTGAAGTTTTCAGTTAACTGCTCCAGGTACGTTTTGCGTCTCCACCATATTTAGTGTAAAATTATATTCAGGTATATAGAATTCGCATACTTTTGAATTTGCGGTTGTAGACCGACATAGAATAATAATTATTAATTAAATTTGGATCATCGAACTCAGCAGATAAGGTAAGCTTGTATCACAAATTTATATGCAAGAGTTTGCATGACACTCCCATAATTTTTTGGTATCGTTTTTATCAAGTAAATTTTAGATATAAGCTTTTATGACTCCGTATAATAGATAAAGCATGACTCCTCAGTTTACTAGGCAAAGCTATAAACAAATCAAGGGTGAAAATGGCTTAAAGTGGTTACCAGTGATCAATTTTAAGTGTTTTTAACACAAACTAGTTGAAGAAGATGCCTTAAGCTATAAGACGACGAATTTCTGATTTTGGAAAATATATTTATTGCAAAAAATCGACAAAAATCAACAAAAAGTAATTTTACAAAAATGTTTGCAAAAATGAACCTACGATCCTAATACTCCACTCCTCTTTAGTAGATAATAATATATAATTCATATTTCAGAACGATTCATCAAATGCTTTAAATAATACCTTTTCAAATTGTTTACCCAATAGAACTTTCTTTTTTGCAGTGGTATAAGAGAGTACATAATACAAAACAATACCACAAATAGCATATCAAAGAAGACGATTTGAACTTTATATTCGATTAAAATGTATAATAAAAAATATGTATAAGTAAAAAAATGATTTCCTTCCTCAAATCCGTGAGCTCAAATAAGATATCAAATTCAAATTGGACAAGAGCAATAGTACCTCTGGAAATTATTCAATGTTTCCTTTTTAATCTGTATGTAGTTCTACAAATACGTAATGATAAATACTTTTTAGCAAAGAAACATATTCTTCCCGTAAGTTCTCGTTGATTACTATTGAAACAAGTGAATATATTTTAACAAGGAGCTATTTGTTATAGACAAATCATCATTATTGTTATCCTTGCATACATTTATTTGTTAAATATACTTTTAGTACTATTATCAGTATTATTACCTTCATTTACAACCAAAAAATTGGGGCTTTATTGTTAATTGATTTTGCAATGATGAAACATATTTGTTTTTCTGATTTCTTTAGTTAGGCAATCTAATTTGATCACTACGTGTAGAAATATATCTTTATTGACAATTTCAATATTATTTAAACTATTTCATGAATCGTTCTGGAATTTTAATGATACATTAATTTTTGCAAATATTATTGTAGAGTACCTAATAAACAAAAATAAGTTTTTATGGTTTTTTGCAGTTTCATAAGGAATGACCTTTCCAAATCCAAAAACCACAATTTTCATAGCTTATGGCATCCTTTTAAAGGTGATTTTTCTAAAAACACTTATATACAATCCCTTTTGGTGGTAGATAAAATCTTTACCTTTTATTTGTTTAAAGTTTTATTTGCCCATGAATTTTACGCAGCAAACAGATAGTTTTTGTTCTTCTAGGTAAATATGACCCAAAAAAACATGTCAGATTTTTGGATGCATGAGTGTCACGAGATAAGCCTTATATCCCTGGACTATGAAGTAGCCCTCAATTTTACCCAAACTAGTGCAAAATGCTGATAGAAGAAAGTAACGAGTGTCTCCTTAAACTTCTTTTTTCAACAGTCTTTGGAGTATATACAGATAGGATCATTCAATAGATTTATCATAGTCGCATTTACAATTATTGTCTAATATGCTACATATCAGAGATATATACAAAAATAAATATCTATCAGTTTTTCGAATACCTACTCTAGATTTTAAAATTGATACTATATTCAGTATATCGATTAGGTGGATTAAACTGTTAGAAACATCGCAAATTAGAAATTGAATTGGTACACATGCAAAAACAGCACATATCCTTTTTTTAACAAAATGAGATTATTTCATAAATCACATCTACAAAAATAAATACATCATAGGGCATACTACTGATAATAATCATCAGGAATAATCTATAATCAATAAGTGTACAAATAAACAAAAAAATTATGTATGCAGAGTTTTTTTTTGCTTTTACCAAAAATTTCATTTTAGGCCATGTGCTGTTTTTGTATACCGATTCAATTATTATTTTAAAAAATTACTGCAAGTATCTCCATTATTTCGGTATGGCAAGATATAATACAATAAAGAGCACTCAATGGTAACAAAACAATTACAGCCTCATTTGACTATAAAAGTGGATAATAAATATTTAAAATCAACAACAAATTTTCTACTATTAAAATAAACAGGAACAATTCAACAACTTTAGGTTAGGGAGAATGGCGATTCTCGGTTTGTCGTCAGAAAGTGGTTTCCTCTCGCCCTGAAAAGAAAAAATAAATAATAAATAAAGTTACAACAGTTACAGAATGAAAACTGATTACTAAACCAGTGGCATGGATACGAATAAATAAGGAGATATATCCCCTGTTTGAATTAAAAATAAAAATTACAAATATCATGAATTTGTGGTTCTTGGATTTTTAGGCCGGCGTCGTTTAGTGTTAAAGCTTGACGTTTTGCCACCACGAGTGGATGGCATCTTCAGAAGATATTTTACTTCACTAAAATACTATTTTGGAAGTCGCCGAAGTGAAATAGCTTCTGAAGATGCCATCCACTCGTGGCTGCGAAACGTCAAACTTTAACGCTAAACGACGGCGGCCTAAAAACCTGAGAACCACAAATTCATTGGACGAAGGCCTCGAAAGCCTTACACATTAACAATATCCTGTCTTATACCAACGTTCATTATTTGACAAGCTTCTTCAAAACTTAAAACATATCGTTTAAGCTTTGCAAATCTTTCATACCTCTTTTCTCCATGCGAATTCTAGCCAGAACTTTGGAAAACTGTATTTAACAAAACCAACTTGACATTCAGGTTATTGAAGCATTGTTAAAGTATGATAAAGAAGTATATCCTAATGTCTGCATGCTTTTAAAAGTACTTCTTTTATTTCTTTTATTCCTACAGCTACAGCAGGTAATGTTTTCAGCATTAAACATAAACTTGTTTCTGAGTGCAAAATTTTAAATTATACTAGAAAAAAGAGGTTTGCCATATGATAAGCAAATTGGTGATATCATCTTAGCTTTTTTTATATATATAACTGAGAGGTGAGTAGACCACGTAGGCAGAGCCTAAACACTAGAATACCGTGGCTGCCGTGAAAGGGTTATGTTAGGGGAGGTTTGTTAACACGGGATTTGAATGGGCCAATACCCGCAGGCCCAATAAATACACCTCCTGGCAGTCCATTCGAAGCCTTGGACACCCTGAGAATAAATAATGTGCGGTTGTAGCGCTCGGTTCTTGATGTATGAAGAACGACCGCCTTAGGATGAGATGCAGCGGTCGCGCGGGTGCATCTGATAGGAGCGGTGAGCGGCGGAACGATAAAGGATAGCTCAGAGGAGCAGATTCCGTTTGAATATCGGTAGATGTGAGTCCATTAAAGATTTGGGAGTTATTTTTTTTCTTTTTTATATTAGATTACCCTATAAAACGTGTTGTACTGCTCGGACAATAAATGCTATTCTTATTATTATCCTGAGTTTCTATAAGTACCTCTCGCATTATTGCGGTAGTAACAAACGTTGGTGGGCTGGGCCAAGTCAACCCCTGAACTATTATTGATCTGAAGTTAGGCAGAATCATACAATATTACAGGTCTTCAGGATTACAGACTTTTGGAATATTTTGGGTTACTTTTCGTCCAGGCCTAACTGTTGTAGGTGTAGTGTAAATGTGTTTGGTGTAAGGCATGAGACTGACGTAATGAGGGGAGTGTAATAACTTTGTTTTGTTTCCAGAGTCGTTTTATATCTATGGCAAGGTCTGTGTATTTAGATATCTTCCCAGCGCATGTGGTTTGGACATTCCTATCATTAGAAATTGCAATATTCTACCTATTGAATAGGTAAGTTTGTCTGCCTCTGAGTGAAAAACTATATCTGCTCTATTGGCTGGGATAGTTTTGTCTATATATGTTCTCAACAGGGTTTTCAACGTCTCAGTACAGTTTGTGTTGATTGTTTTCGAGTCGTCATGTCAATTTATATTAGGGTCCTTGTTTTCAGTTAATTTGTTTGCTGTGACTAGTGCTTGGTGTCTGACTTTGGCTGCAGAGTTATGTCTGACTGTGCACTCGGTTCCAGCGACAGTTTTGCATGCGCCCGTTATGTTTTCCAGTATTGGTGACGCTTTATACAACTATTTTCGATTCTGGATGGAGCTATATTAATGTATTTCTTGAAGTTTCGTATCGCAATCACTTGGTCCTGCATAGCAAGCGTAAAACCCTCCATTTCTGGATATAGCTGGATATCCTGCAGCCATGCATATGACTGTTCTTTATTATTGTGGTCTTGTGTAAAAACATTTTTTTCGACTGGCTGTAAAGTGGTTTTAATTTATCGTTTCTTGAAAACAGAGTGAGATACGAAGATACATCGATAAACTAAAAAGTTGTATTTTTATGTGTTTAATCAACATTTTAATTTTTTTATTTTTATTCATTTATTTCGAAAATAATTCCATTTATATCCATATCATTGAGTTCTAATGAAGCATTACAACATTTACACTAATTATTTATCAATAATTGCAAACTTGGCAGCACACATTAGTGTTCTACGTTCAACAATAGAATTTTAATTTTAATCAATACAGCTTAATATAATATTAAGTGCTTTCATCAAACCCGCGAATACTTAATAAAGGGGGGTGCCTTGATTTGTTTAAGGTCAATGTGTTCATTTTTGGCCAATATAAATTGTGAGACTGCCCGAAAAGTCACTGGAAATTACAATTATTTTATTATTATTATATTACAATTATTATATTATATTATATTATATACAATTGTCTAATTCTAGTCAATGCTGATTTAGCGTCTTATTGCAGGGAACTGCACAGCCAAATTAAAAAAAAATTGGCTAAATGGTCTTTAAGAAATTAATGAAATATCATTTTTTTTCCAAACTTTGACATCCTGTATCTTGAAGACCAGACACTTTGATTGACCTATTTTGTTGGCGAGGAGAGATACAGTTTCTCCTAAGCATCGCTTCAATCGCAAATTTACGGTGGTGTTTCTGTCAAGGGAAGAGTGGGAGTCTAGGGAAAGACAGCTCATCGAGGGAGGAGGACAGGTCTGGTACACAGACGGTTCACTCGCTAGAGAGCGCTCGGGCTCGGGAGTCTACGGATCCCGTACAAGACTTTCATTCCCTCTTGGAGGGCACAACACAGTATTCCAGGCTGAGGTCTATGCGATACTTGCCTGTGTAAATCGTATTCGGGAAATTGATGGGTCTAGGAGGCGGATTACTATCTGCTCTGACAGTCAGGCAGCCATCAAAGCACTGAGTGCTTGGAACTGGAGTGCAGGAGGGCTCTTGACGACATCTCAGCTAAACACAAGGTATCACTGATGTGGGTACCTAGGCACGCTGGGGTAAAGGGTAATGAAATGGCGGATCATCTAGCCAGGATGGGATCCGGAAACAGTTTTGTGGGCCCGGAACCAGCCTTAGGACTGTCTGCAAACTTGGTTAGGAAAATAACTGGAGAGTGGATCCAGAATCAACACTCTCTGAGATGGAACAACATCTCTGGTCATCTCCGTCGGGTTCGGGAGCTACTAGCAGGGCCTGCAGAGAGAATAGGACGATTTTGTCTCTCTCTGGATAGGAGTAACTTGAGATTGTTAGTAGGCTTATTAAAGGGTCACAATACCTTCAGGCGTCACTTGTTTGTGATGAGGGTGGTCAACGACCCAACGTGCACGTGTTGTGGTGAAGAGGAAGAATCCTTGGCACACATCCTGTGTCGCTGTGAAACCCTGGGTTATCACAGGCAGACTATGCTGGGCTCAAGAACCTTGGAACCAATAGAGATAAAACGGATAGGACCTAAGAATGTACTTGCCTTTGCCAAAAGGGCAGGTCTTAGGAACTAGCGCGGATAGAGGCGCAAAAGGGCCCATCGTGTGGCCTATGCACCAGCCACATTCCGTGCTGGATAGCCTCTGGTCCTTATTCATTCAGACCAGACACTTTAGGCTTTCGAATAGCCTATTATCAAGTAAATCACTGTATGACTGCTAAGAAGGACATCTAATGAGGTAATATTCTCAGCAAAATTATGTGTATGTTAGCTTCCTCATCCCCATTCTAAGGAGCATTTAATTTTTTTCGATTGCGCTAAAAAGATAGACGGGTACCATTTCTCATAGGAACTCGCTTCTTCTGTAAAACCCTCAGAAGCCACTCCAAGAACATTCCTTATGCAAGGTCCATATTGACATTTCGAAAAACCTTCACTTCGATGCAAAGGGACACATCCTTGGATCTACGTGACATCTGGTTTCCCAAACGCAAGTCCAATTCTTCTCGTACACACGATTACGATAGTAAAAATTTAAACATGTAGTACATGCATGACTAATTACTAAGGAACGATATTATCGTCCTATCAAGTACCTAACATGACAAATTGGATATTTACGTTGCGCTGAGCGTAGATGAACCTTGACCTGTTTAGCCATTAGTAAAAGGACACTTTTACTTTGAGTTCACACCCTGTAAATTGCTTACACTCCGTACAAAGTGTTATTGACATTATTAAATCGTTTGGATATAAGCCAGTAGGTACCATGAATAGGTAGGTGTAACATGTCTGCATTGGAAACAGACGAAAGAAAATAGGGACACAAATTATTTAATTGACGTGAGTATGGGTTATGTGGTGTCATAAAGCTTTATAGGCAAATTAAGTTAGTATCCACAAATGCTAATCATCCAATCATGTCTCGGTTTCTTAACAATAGGACAATAACTTGACATTAACCTTTTCCGTTGAATAGCATCTATCTATTGTAGATCATAGTTGTCAGAGATATATTAATCTTAATAGTGAGGGGTTTTCAAACCACTATCAATTTCGACAGAATATTGAAGCACTATGGTTTGTATTGTATAGTATTTTTATTAACGCCTAGGTATAAATATGAATAAATTACATTGCTTCGAATCATGCTGCTATTGTTTTGGTATTGTGAATAGGCTTGTACTTACAAATAATATAAGTATGTTAATAAACTTTGACCACGAATAGTACTCCGAAAAATAGAAAGAAAATGTCATATGAACATGGGTCCGGAAATGCTTCCTAAGGAGCTATGCTCCTTTGCATGGGGCACCCTGAAGACGGTTTTCCCTCGATATTCTCGAAACCATTCATAATAAAATTACAAAATTAGGTACGATGGGTAAACTTTTGACGTTGATTCTGAATTCAGAATTTCATAATTTTAATCAGAGGCGTATCATACGGGAGGAGTTAAGGGTAAAAATAACTCCATTTTCTAAATGGTAATTTTTTTTCATTTTGATTTTAGAATATGGTATTCCAGAGATTTCTACGTAAAAATGGTCTCTTGGTACACCTCGATAGGGCTAACCGTTTTCGAGAAAAATGCAAATTATTGCCTGCATCGATTCAACAATTTGCATTTGCATTTACTACAGTGAAGCCGATATACATGTTTGATCTACTTATTTCATGTAATAAATATACTTTATAAAAATAAAAAAAAACGCGCTTTCATAGTAAAAAATAATTCTTAGAGTTACAACATTGAAATTCTTTGGAAAGCTTGGAAGATTCTATTGTGGCTATTAGCATTTTTTAATTGTTACAGACTCTACTAGTGGAAAATAGAACTCGTATTATTGCAACTTATCGAAATAAATACTTTTCGATCGATATGTTTTGTTCAAGAAACTGCAAGTATAGACATTACACCAAGATATATACCTACCACCTTTCATTGGCAACTTCTGTTTTGAATATTTCATCAAAACGCAAGTTATGTAGTGACGATTACTTACTCTTTGGCAACATAAAAGCCCATCCGCGTGCTAGGACTTGTTTGCGGAGTACAAACTCCTTTTTGGTAACTCTCCCAGCTTTTGCATTGTACAGCTCCCTGGAAGGCACTTGGATTAATAGCGGACTCTGCGTAAAATTGATACGACCTCCAATGGCTGCAAAAAACTGAAAAAAAGAGTGGCAGTTTTAATGGCTGTTGAGTATTGTATAAAATTTTGCAAAACAAGAACGCACTACCCGCTCAAAGAAGCTTAGCTTCAGAACTACTTTACCTCATCCCTTGGAACACCGTTCAAACAAAAGGTATATTACTATATTAAAAGTATTTTGACATGAATATTACGTCAAAAAAGAGCTAAGGCAGATCCTAAGGACCATCCTAATAACTATCGACCAATCTTTTTAATGTCTAAATTTTAAAAAGTTTTCGATAATATAATTAAAAACTTAAGAGACTTAAGGAAAGCATTTGATATAATAAATATAGAGATTGTATTAGGTGAATCAGACAATTTTTCTAATTTGAATTCTTTATTCTATTCTATGATCTACTGTCTTTCTTAGTATAGACCAAAGCTTTTTATAATGTGCAGAAATTTCTATATGATTGGCATAAGCCTAGAAAATTCCAGGCCAATCCGTTTGAAGATATTGATTTAAAAAATGTCTGACGCCTCTCAAAAGTCATTGCATCAAAAATATCCATTGGCTCATAGACAATGTCTGAAACTGGCTTTTATAAACACTATTTATAGATTACTAGAATACTTACAAGGTTCAAGAATAGAATCTGGACTCCTATGTTTGACTTCTGAAATTGTGCAACCAGGTTGTGGTGAAATTCCTCCATTAGGCCAAAAGTCAACGTGACCAATTGAACGAGGATATCCAAATATTCCAGCATCTGTATGGATTACGTCGACGAATTCAGCGTCGCCAGAGTCCAGTTTCAGGCTTTTTGGCCACTTGGTGAATAGAGGGCCTGCTGGATCTAACCCTAAAACATTATTTGACCGAATTGAAATAAAAATCTTGTAGGAAAGCAACAAAATCCGCTCCGTCAATACGTGAACATTTAATGTAGGATTAGATTACAAAGCCTGTCACGTCAAAATGATTATAAATAGTGTGGAAATAGAATGTGTTCTAAATTACGCACAAATTTTGGTTCAATTTACAATTTTTAAACAATTTTCAAGAAAAAAAGACTTTACCCCACTAAAGAAATACAGAGTCAGAGAAGTGGCACGGTTTCAAAACACCATTGTAAAAGCAGTAACGAATATATTTACCACTTTAACAAAAACAATGGAGTCAAGTTGATTGACTCAGTACTTCTCACACATTACGGTGATACCAGTTTATTATTTTCCCATAGCATGAAGCTTTAGTCTGGGATCCCCTTACAACCAAATCATCGGCAGCCCTCCCCCTAAAATTGTCTTATGCCTTATGTCTTTCCTTCACCGGTCAACGGATAGCCTATTATCAATACTACAGACTTTTTAGTTTTAAAACACCCTACCCCCCAACCACCCCAATTTCATCCCCACCCAAAGAAAGGTAGAAAATGATCAGGAACCCCTAATACATCTAAAAATGAAGTTTGAGCTGTTTTCATATTTTTAGTTTTGTGATTATTGCTCCGCTGCCACTGACACGATTTCCAACAACCATACGTGTTTTGCATCCTCACCACGGTAGTAATACTGTGTCAAAATTTCATTAGAATAAATTTAATAGTTTCCACGTTACAAATTACAAATTACAAAACGATCTAAAGCAATAAATACTCGTATGCATAGGTGCAGAAAAGTCCTTTATTTTCGGTAATAGGCTAGGCAATGTTCGGATAGACCTAAAAAGGTGATCTATGTTGCTAGCTCTTCCTTTACAGGTCAGTGGACCGCCTATTATGAATACAACAAAATTTTCAGTTTTTCAACCCCCCAACGCTTAAAAACGAAGTTTGAGCTGTTGTCATATTTGTAGTTTTGTTATTATTTCTGCGCCGCCACTGGCATGATTTATTAAAACCATGCGCATTTTCCATCCTCGCCACGGTGGTAACACTGTGTCAACATTCCATTAAAATCAATTCAACTGTTTCCTCGTTACACAATATAGAACGATCAAAAGAAATACTCGTATATTTACACCAGAAAAAAAGTCCCTTGGTTTCTGTAATAGCATTGATTAACGTATTTAATACTTTAATCAATGGTAATAGGTAAGGCAATGTTTGGATGGACCTAAAAGAGTTATTTATGTCGCTAGGTCTTCCTTCACAGGTCAGTGGACAGTCTATTATGAAAGCAACAATTTTTTTAATTTTACAACCCCCCACCCTCTAGCCACCCCAATTTCTCCCCCACCCAAAAAAAAGTAGAAAATGATCAGAAACCCGTAAAATGCCTAAAAACGGAGTTTGAGCAGTATTTAATTGGAAAGCCTGATTAAATATATCGCTTTAATCGAAATATCAGGATGTGCAGGGATTAAAGAACATGGAGTCCTTCGAAATCTTACGAAACACCGGCTTCTATATTACAAATTTAGAAAAAACTATTATTTTTATTACTTACTATTGATTATTTATACTTATTTGGTTGTCCTGTATAGAGCTTTTCCTGTTGGGCAATAAATGCTATTACTATGTGAATAACAACGCGCACACATGCAGACAAAGTTTTGTAAAGAAAGTTATCGATCTTGCAATATTTCTCTACATAGGATCAAACACCGAGTTAACATCTCTAGAGGGAGCCTAATTTGAATATTGGCCAGCCAACATCTATAGCGCTATGGCCACTCTTCTTCGTCCGCTTTCAGTCTCTTCAAAATCCGGCAGTTTCCGCAGTTTGAAGACAAAGTATTTAACTGGGTAGTTAACTATACATTCCAATATACTTGCAATGTAACTGATTTACGTGAAGATAATTTGTATTGATTTAATGAAATCTCAAAATTGGTAAATTTCATAGCGGAATGTGGCAATCACTTCTAATATGTCGCAACCTACAATCGGCGTGCCCTTAAGCTGTCATGTGGCTGTCATTGTAGTTGTGGTTATTGCGTGTGACGAGATTTTTGTGATTTTAGTGTATATTTGACTGACTTTCTGACAATTTGTGGTGTGAATTAAATTATTTATGAACAATACTGTCATAATTGCATGATGAGACAACATAAAAAGTGCATAGTTTGCTGTAATAGCGACGAATCGGCGAACACTTCTTATCATAGGTGAGTGTAGGTTTTGTTTTAGTTTTCAGTAGCGTAATATATGGGGATAACTGGGAACAAAAGTAACTTCACTCCAGTTTGAGGAATAATAATGGTTGTTTAATGTATGTTTTGTGCACGCATTACATTCATATCAATCAACATGAATTTTCTGAATTCCATTTTTTAAACTATTTGAGGACGTGAAATGCAAAAATGTATGCCACATTTACTTACAGAAAATCTATCTATGAGAATTTTATAGAACTGGATATTACCTAATGCAATTATTATATTTTATTGCTGAAGTAAAAACACGATGTAGCCATTCCAACAGGCTACCTTTCAGAACATTGTTAGATATGTTTTGAAAAACACTTCATGGTAATAATAAATTATCAACTGTTACAATGAAATTATAATAAGAGTAACTCTCTAAGTATAGCTAAATACTAATACAACTTATTGGTATCAGTTAGTAACATCACAGTAATAATTGAATATATTAATGAACATCCAATTTTAATATAAAGTCGCACGCTACTGGTAATGCCCTCAGGCTGTCAAAATTTCCGTTACATGTTGGCTGGTCAGCGACCTGTGCATTTTGTTGTTTACACTCCCTCTATAGATGTTAACTCTGTGGGATCGAACGTTTTTAGAACTTACCGGTGATCCTCCTGATCCTGCCACTCCTCACGTTCTGACCACACACTCCAGCCATTTGGGCACCTAGACTGAGCCCGATCAGATGTAGGCTGGGCAAGTATAAACCTCTAGAAACGAGGTAGTCGATGAATTTGGCTGTATACTGGCCTACGACTTCTGTATTTCTGGCTGCAGTCAAATACCAAGGGCCTGCTTCTAGACGCTGGGCATTCATCAGCAAGATGTTGTGGTCACCTCTTTGTAAGTATGCTGAAAATGTATAAAATGCTATACTACACAAGTTTGAAGCTGAAAAAAGGACCATTAATAATGCCAAAGAAAATGCCGCTTAGATATTTTACTTCCCACTTATGTACTTCTATACTTGAGAGGAGTATTTGCGATTTTGAGATAATACGCTTTTTGTACGTTTTATGATACCTACATAACGAAAATCTAAGTCACTCATTTCCGTCTCTGTCTGTCGGTCTTCCTGTCTGTCTGATCTTCTAGCCTCATAATCTCAGTAACCGCTGCATGAAGTTTGAACAGCTACATGCTATAGGGTCGTAGTAGGTAATGCTGCTATAATTTTAAAAGCAGGTGCATGGGCGGCGCGCAGCGGAGCAATTAGCAAAAAACAAAAAATTTCAAATATGTCCCAAACTTCGTTTTTAGGTGTTTTAGGGGTTCTTGACCATTTTCTACTTTTTCTTGATTAGGGGTGAAATTGGCGTGGTTGGGGGGTGGGGGGTTGTAAAACTCAAAAATTTGCTGAATTCCTAATAGGCTGTCAATTCACCTGTGTTAAGAAATGCCTAGAGACACAATACCCCTTTTTAGGTACATCGGAACATTGCCTGGAGTTTTACAGAAACCAAGGGATTTTTTTATAACTGAGCAGACCGCGCAGGCAGAGCCTAAATACTAGAGTACTACTGTGAAAGGGATATGTTAGGGGAAGTCTGTTAACGCGAGATTTTCAAGGGCCAATACCCGCAGGCCCAATAAATACATCTTCTGGCAGTCCATTCCAAGCCTTGGACACCCTGGGAATAAATGTGCGGTTGTACCGCTCAGTTCTTGATGTATGAAGAACGACCGTCTTAGGATGAGATGCAGCGGTCGCACGGGTACATCTGATAGGAGCAGTGAGCGGCGGAACGATAGAGGATAGCTCAGAGGAGCAGATTCCGTTGGAATATCGGTAGAAGAGTGAGAGGTCACCAACAACACGCCGGTGAGAAAGTGACTGAAGGTGGCGCGTTAAGGCCGGATCACCAATTAGTCGAATTGCCCTTCTCATCTAGTATAGACAGGGTAGTAGGGGCAGCAGCTCCCCAAACATGAGAGCAATACTCCAGGCAAGGTCTTATCTGGGCTTTATATAGCGTGAGGGGGTTACATGGTGAGAAATACTTTCTGGCTCTAAATAGGTACCCAAGCTTTTTACCAGCAGCTGTTGCAATTGACGCGACGTGTTCGTGCCAGATCAGATTTTCTGTAATGTTGACTCCTAACAGCTTGAATGAGTGACTCTTTGGCAGAGCCTGGTTGTTCATTAGAACTTGGTGTTGGCTTGGGCACTTCTTGTTTGATAGCATACAATATTTGTATTTAGCTCAAACTTCGTTATTAGGCAATTTGAGGGTTCCTGGTCGTTACGCTTCATCCAGCTGAAGCTTGCAGAATAAAAAGTGTGTAATACTATAAACCTTATCCACCGAACAAACGGAGCAACCATGCACAATATATGTAAATTTTTACTGTATGGTCAAGGGTTATATGCACACAAGTCTACAAAACTGCATACTGAGAGCAGTGATGTTATTATAAACAGAAAAATTAAGTTCGATTTATCCGAGTAAAGCCCCAAAATATGGGTTTGAAATAATTTTTTACTCCTTTTCTTCAGTGAATGCAGTTATAGTTCCTACAGAGATGCAAGAGACTATTTACGAGAGTTTTTGTGTTGGATGTTTTTTTTTTGAGAACGGGCGGGTGATCTATATAGCTTCAAGCAATAGGAAAATAATAAAACGATATCACCTTTTTGTGTGGGAAGTAATGAGTGAATCAACTTGACTCCATTTTTTTAAATTTATTGTTGGGAACACTCTAGAACCTGTCACCTTTCAAACAAAAGGTAGCAGTCAAGATATGAAGAATTGTAGACCAATTGCTGTGGCAAGTGTTTTCTCAAAAAATATAGAGAAAAATAATGTTATTATTTATAGACAAATATATTCAAGTAGTTCAGTTTCAGTAGGGTTTTGTTAACTATTTGACTAGAGAGGGCATTAGATAAGGGGCTTGAGGTGACATTAATAGACTTAAACTTTATATAATTTAATTAGTTTAACATATTTAACAGGTAGAAGACAGTATGTTAGATTAGGTGATGCGAACAGCGACATGTTGTTGAATGAGTGGTTGCGTCCTTGGTCCACTCTGTGCACTGAATCTAAGATTGGCTGGAATCGAAGCGCAGTACTTTACGTTCGCCGATGATACTGTTGATTGTATTATAATAGAATAAAAATAAACATCTATAAAATAAGATTTGTAACATTCAAACAAAACATAAAAATCTCCAAAATGTAAGTATTCGAATTGATAACCGGAAAACTCGGGATGTTAGGCACCTAAAATACTAAGGGCTTATAATTGACAATAGTAGGTTCAACAAGAAGCTTTCTAGGACATAGACTGTCAGTTTGGTTCAGTATGATTGGCAAAGGGACCTGAGCGCATCTTCTCATCACTGCTACTACTAGCCATGCATACCGATACTGTCGAAGGACTCTATAATAGGGTGCTTGCACCAGTAGTAGCAACATATAGATATTGGGAATCAGTACTTTAAAAAACTATTGGTTCGCCATCTATCTACCAAAGCCAGTAGCTGAGCATTTAATCTGAGGAACCGAGCACTGTTTATGTGACCCGTTTAAAAGCATCAGGTATAGGAACCTGCGGATACGACAACAAACAGAGAAACAGACTCTTTTTTTTAACACTCATTTAACACTCCAGACATTCGGTTTATGCTAAAAAGTAACTTAACTCAATTAAAGGGTAGCAATTTCATTCATTCATCCGAAACCAATCACAGACGACGTCGTTTCGCTTTAATTAAAGCTCGTCAGTGTGATTTAGGTCTCAGACGACCTGTTAGTGCCTAGCTAGCAAAACTCGTCCTAGTAGTAGCAACATATACATATTGGGAAGCAGTACCTTAAAAAGTATTGGTTCGCCATCTATTTACCAAAGCCGGTACCTGAGCGTTTAATCTGAGGAACCGAGCACTGTTTATGTGACCCGTTTAAAAGCATCAGGTATAGGAACCTGCGGATACGACGTCCTTGCACCCAAAAAAAGTATTGCTCTAAAGCATTCATTATAACGTATTAAACATCATAAAATAGCAGTTTTTGATTTTATAAGTTGTTTGTGAGACTTATTCCAACTATAAATTTGAACTAGTGAAAACGGCGCGAAAACAACTTCTGACGTCACAAGACATTATAGTGATGGGATTCTAATTATCATCAGTGACAATAGATCCACTGAGATATCATAAATACGTTTTGCTCGATAATTTTGGTTACGACACTTGACGACTTGACGCACGTCATTCGTCATATTTTAATCGAGGTTTAGTGTTAGACATCAGGCGTCAACAAGCAACAAGTGCAAATCACAAAGTCACAAATCAAAATGAAAGATTGACACAAAATTGACGTAAACAAAACCTTCCTTGTGTTTCTGTGTCACAGAATAGCATGTTGCTTTGAGCTTTTTGGGGTTGTCATTTATAGTTAGAGATGGGTTTAATAATGTCGATTATTGTACTATCTTGTGACGTCAGCACCCGTTTTCAGTCACGTGGAAAAATTTGAAAAAACGTAAATTATAATTACAAATTTCTTGATGTGAATAGCATCAAGAGTGGAGGTTTTATTATAGGCAGCCTTTGTGCGCAAACACAGTGGGGCTTTTTAGTGAGCGTGCAAGGGCGTGCGAAGGCGTGCAGGTACCGCATGCAGGCTAAATTGCTCAACTGAGTTTTCGACTGCTTACCAGCGTCGGAAGCCCGCTTGAACGCCTTTATAGTAATAGAAATTTAATTTGCTACCTGGTTTCGTCTGTGCCGGTGGAAGATGAGTAGCGATAAAGAGTTACTTATAGCTTCAGTGTTTGCGAAAACCCCTATTTGGGATAAAAGACACAAGCTGCACTATAACCGCACTGCGATAGAAAAATGTTGGAAGGAAATAAGTGCGGTTATGGAAGTAGACGGTAAGTACAATAGTTATTTGGATATATTATTCATAAGCTTCGAACTGAGGTAATACATCAAGAAATTTGTTATAAATGTGGTAGTAATAGATAAGATAAGAGGTGCTCTGCAAGGTATTTGACAAACATATCTCGAATTGTTTTGGTCTCATTTGGAGGCATTTACTGGTAATTACGCCTATTCCATGTTCTAGCCCGAGATAATGGGGTATGAGGCATTCCTGTTCAAACTGTATATCTTTTCCACCAAAAGGCTTCAAAAGAAGTGGTAAGAGTGGATATGCCTCGTCACTTGTTAGCACAAAAGGTCCCTTTGTTCGTGTTTGAGGAAGATGAGATGGTTTCGGAATCTGAAATTTGCCATAACCGCTAACGTCTATAATGATGTAGCTAGTTAAACGGCTTTTAATATGATTTTCCGGCTCATAAATTTTCGTGTAAATTGGAAAAACCTGCCTAATTGAATGATTGTTAATAACGTGAAAAATACTTATTATGTATGTACATAATAATACCACGAAAATAACGCCATTATACGTCTTCATCACTGTAAAGGATTATTTAATAAAGCGGAATGGTTGCATCGGAGATTGATGCGACTGGCCAATCTTTGTACTTTTTTACTTGTCTGTTTTCACTGTACCATGCACTAGTGTGATTGACTACGTGCGGAACCGGCGCCGGCCTGCTTCTACCTGCCGAGGGGACTCGGCGTTGGCCAACGCACTCCAACGCTCCTAACTGCCGCTACTGTGCATGCCTACTTTGAATACGTTTTTCTTTCCTCTAAACATAGTCCAAATCCAAAATTACGACTACTGCAAGTACCCTATTGAAACGGAGTGCACTGAGCCACTATTCGTAGCCTTCTACAGAGAAAGCCAGAGCGACATTGACCGAGGCTGAACCGCGTGGTGTATGGTGAGGTGAACGCTGAAATGCAAATTTGATAACTCGACAGGCGGCCAGTCAGTAATGTCCATATTGCAGGCATTCTAATCGTTGCGCAAAAGTTTGTAAGGCAATTAAACGCTTTATCAATTTGATCAATTAGGTGCACCATTTTCAGGCAGGTGCCCACAAGCTTTTTTCCGATTAGTACAGTAACAACGTTGAGATATACCTGGCAGTAAAATATTTGACAGTAAGTTTTATTGCACTCAAATGTCTCAAAAGTTAATCTCTCAAAATCACTGTTATACGTGATTATACATTCAACCACTCTTATTGTAGGCCGTTCTCTGTCCAGGGTCATCATCATAGTCAGACATGTTGTGAACTCGTAAAATGCATTCAGTCGGAGCTAGAGTATTGCCGACACGAATATTATTAATAGTTTTAAGAAATGTAGCTCACCATCGTTCGCGATTTACTGTCAGTTAAGTGGAACTCTTGATACTCATATCCAGCAACTGTTTCGTCGAATCCACCCAGCGTGTAGGGGGACGGCCACGGCGCCGCCCACTCGGGGCATGACCCTGAACTACAAGTTTCTCCATATTATCGCTTCTGTGAATATTGACACGTCCTATGTGGCTTGGGAGTAGTGAGCTCCTACCAGAACGACTCGCTTTACTTAGAATTGGGTTTAGGGAGTGAAACTCAAGAATAGTTACACGATTCTATATTAGGTAAAATAAAAGTACACATCGAAGATCAGAAAGAAAAAATGGAAATAAAATGCAAAAGAAAAATAAACGATAACAAAAATAAGGAATAATACTTACATTATTGGACACTGGTAGGCGCAGCGCTCGCGGGGGGAGAATAATTTTGACTCGAGAGGAAAATGACTTTCCGCGATCCCCGCCAGGAAACGAGTGTCCCTTTCAATAATCTTTCCCTTTTCCATCGTTACCATATCCCCTCTATTGATCATCGATAGGTGCTGATACAGCTCTATGCATACGCGTGGCCGAAAATTAGCTAGATGCATCGTTACCTTTCCGTGATCAATTCTACACCTTGATGAGGCGATATGAGGCTTACAGGGTGGTCACTTGTGACAATATGTCCGAAGAATGGAGGATAGTCTCTTTGGATTACCGAGGTCATCCAGTACGGAAACGTTAATTCGATGGGTCGTATAAGGAACTCTCAACATTCTCCTCCATGTCCACATTTCAAAAGCATCTATGCGAGCTCAATCTGCCTTTTAAACAGTCCGTTTCCGAGACATACAAAAATATGGAGAACGCAAAGACTGAACGAGCGACGTTTTGCTAGCTTTAGTGATGTTATGGTCACACCAGATTTTAGTAAGCTTTGTCATGGTCACATGTACCTGTTGAAGGCGCCGTCGAATCTCATTTACACAGTTACCCGAATTTTCGATCAAAGAACCGAGGTGCACTAGGCTTTGAACTACTTCACAACGGCCTACTGGCTTTATTTCCCAATGATTATCGTGCTCTCTATCTACGATCATAACCTTGGTCTTCTTGTAGTTAATACGAAAGCCGTATGCTGCACTCTGTTGCTCTAAGATGTCTAATAGAGCTACTACTTCTTCCTTAGAAGCAGCAATAACGGTTGTATCGTTAGCAGATCTTAAGTTGGATATTTGGCTTCCGCCAATAGTTATACCGCCATTCCAGTTGTCTAATACCTGTCTCATCACAAATTCAGCGTGACTGACCATCTAATAAATAACTTTTAAATTACTTGTTTAAAGCTTATAAGTGAGACTATTCTTTTTCGTACAATGTCGAATTATCTAAATGTTTACATGTTTACTTGTACTGTTGTCGGACTATATGGAATGTCATTTTCTTAAAACAGTGGATTACCTTATCTTCGAATTACGCAGAAAATTATCATGATTAATCCGAAAACGTGCGCTAGTAATCGGTGCTTTAAGAAATAAATAGAGTAAGTAGAAAAAATTGAAAAATAGAGGTTCAAGATTATTTGAAAAAATACCTAAGACTCCGTTAAAAAGGCTAAGATGATTGAATTTGAAGTACCACTATTTCACCAGAAATTGAAACAAAAAGTTAGTTATGGGAATGAATCAAAAGCTACAACTTTAATAAAAAATGAAGTCAAGTTGATTGACTCAGTACTTCCCACACATTAGTGTGATACCAGTTTATTATTTTCCAATAGCATGAAGCTATAGTCTGAGATCCCCTTGCAACCAAATCATCGCCTGCCCGACCAAAACAAGTGTATTATACCGCTAGGTCTTTCGTTGACAGGTGAATAGATAGCATATTTTGAATACAAAACGTCTTTGAGTTTCATGACCCCCCACCCTCCCAACTACCCCAATTTCACATCCACACAAAACGAAGTAGAAAATGATCAGGAACCTCTGAAATGCCTAAAAATGAAGTCTGAACAGTTTTTATATTTTTAGTCTTTTTATCGTTGCTGCTCCGCCACTGACACGATTTCCAAAATCATCAATAGTTTCCACATTACATAATACAGAACGGCCAGAAGCAATACTCGCATGTATACATCACAAGATTCGAAGTCCTTGGTTTCTGTAATATGCAAGACAATGTCCGGATGGACCTAAAAAAGTGTATTGACACTAGCTCTTTCTTTCACAGGTTAGTGGACAGCCTATTATGAATACAGCAAGTTTTAAGTTTTACAACTCCTCACCCCCCCCCTACCTCCCCAATTTCACACCCTACCCAAAAAAGGTAGAAAATGATCAGGGACCTCTAAAACGCCTAAAAACAAAGTTTGAGGATTGTTTAAAATGTTTCGTTTTTGGCTAATTACTTTGCCGCCCATGCACCGATTTTCAAAATTATAGGAACATTACTTACTACGACCTCATAGCATATCGCTGTCATAATAATCCATGCAGCGGTTACTGAGACTGCGAGACTAGAACTTAAGAAAACTTGTGAAAAGTGATGAAACTGCATTAAACGCATAATAAAAGTAGAGTCATCATTTTTAAATACGCCGAATGAAATTATTATCAAACTGAATCATAGCGACTCATCTGAATCTGATTTTGAGTTTTGTTAAGTTCTCTTTATTTCCTCATTTTTTATTTATATTCTTAACTAACATTGTTAGAATGGGTGCATTCAGCAGACTCAACAGTTGCGGAGCAGCTACCAAATTTTCTGCTGAACGCGTGCGCTACCTGTCAGCTACCGCTCCAGCGGTCGCCATTTTTTGTAGCGATAGAAAAGTACGCTCACTTGGAGCGGAGCGGAATAAGCTACTTTTGACCTTGTGAGTGTCACATGTTATGACACTTGTGTTATAGGTTATGTAGTAATATTTTTAAAAAAAGTCCACACTACACGGTCGAAAACTTTGATACAGTTTGACATATATTTTCATTTTTAACAGGGCTGTTCCAAATTACGGTTCTATCACCGTCCTAGAACTGTCTTCATCATGCCCCGCCCATTTTGTGATTCTAGAATTGATGATTGGTTGGTACGATGGCGGATCAACCAATCACCGTTTTTAGAATTGTAAAATGGGCGGGGCATGATAAAAACAGTTCTGGGACGGTGATAGAACCGTAACTGCTCGCACATGTTTCACATGTTTATTACACATGGAAAAATTGATGCTCTTTATTTCCGTCAATCGACCTATGGCGCACTGATGATCGCTAATAAGCATGAAATAGCTGTCTGCGTACTGGTGTATTGACGGAGGTATAGAGCAGCCCTCGTATAGAACCGTAATTTGGAACAGCCCTAATAACCTCAAGTGTGACCACTCATTTGACACTTCACTGACACCTGACAGACTATCGTGATATCTCAGAGCGCACAAAAAATGCTTTTCAGCAGAACGCCAACTGTTGAGATGTAGCGGCTACAAAAGTAGCGGCTCCCGATCTTTCTGCTGAATGCAACCTATGTAGGTTTGAATGGTATTTATTGTAGATTCTATAATGTTAATCAATATCTATTAAAAATCTAATAGGCAACCACGATTTTCGAATTAGGGTCATAAAATTACTGCCGGGTATATCTGGAACGTTTTTACTATACAGTTCATCACTTACATTTTAGCTTGTCACCTGTCATTATACATGCGCGGGTACCTTACTGGTATCATTCTAACTAGAATTTACGATGATTGGGCGACATTCGGTTTCGAATCAGCTACACGGTGCATATAAGTGCATTTGCACATATCTACCGGGTTATATAACATTCTCAGGCGCCGCGCCGTGAGAGAAATAAGGACAAAGAGAAAGTATTGAGATTGTGCGAACATAGGCGTTACAGTCACCCTTCTAATGGAATTTCCTGTATTTTCCCATATCAGTCATGAAGTCGTTGTATTGAAAAGTAATGAGCATTGTTCATCACTATTATGAAGTGGATCTAATTAAAAAATGTGCAGTGTGAAAAACATGGCGACATAGTGATTATGCCATATTTGTTATTTATTCTGTCTCAACCACTTTTTGAGTTGTACCGTACAAAAGCAATTAACATAAAATACTCGAAACGCGAAATTAATATGATTATAGCCAATTCAGAGTTTAGTGCATTAATTTGGAGGAACGATAGATCATGATATTTCGAACCTGAAACCTCAGTACCATTTCACCTGTTAACGCATAGTTAAACAGAAAAAAATTAAAAAAGTATGACTGCAAAATCACAATCCGACAACATTGCCCAGTATTCGCCCTAGTTTCTGTCAGGTGTTTTTGGAGATATTCACTATTACTACGTTCCAAAATCCCATCAAAGACCTCGACTTGCTCTGTAGCGTTTCAGTATTCACTCAACATCAAACTGTCAACAAAAATCTGTGTTCCGTTATTGCATTTCCGAGGCCATGGATGTCATCGTTTTGCTCGGAAATCAACTTGAGATTTTAGCGACCTTTGTGTCAAGACTGTCAAGAGATATTTTTCACTTGACAGCTAACAACTTAACATAACCTATTCTGCTTTATTTGTATGCTTTGACATTCTAACGGGTACGACTACTCTGACACTCTGACTCTGAGAAAACAGCACAGGTTATGTGATATATCAATATTGTCAAAAAAAGATCTTTGCCGTTTCATAAATATTCCAACATCCCTAACATCTGGAATCACGTGACTATCCTCGAAAATTCATCTGCTCACTGGATAGATGGGATTTTGGAACGTAGTATATGTAAACAAATTTTATTGTCTCTAGCCTTGTTGCCGCATATTCTGTGTTATCAGAAAATGTTGCGATTTTTTTTGAAACTTCAAATTTGGGATATTCGTATTATATTTGTGCTACAAGCATTACAATGATGTGTAATATTCGTACTTTACATAACAGCATTAAGATCGTAAACACCCTGCATAATTTTAAACGAAATTCAATTTTTTTCACCTATATTTATTTTTTACTTTTTAGTTCAGGATAATGAGAGAAACTTTTTAAATTATTGTATCGGTATTTGTTCTTGATAAGTGTACAAAGTTTAAATTGAATCTGTTCGTCTAGACGGGTCAAAATTGAGTCCAAAAGAGTCGGTTACATACATACAGACAAACAAACCAAGTTAATATACATGCGTGTTAAAAATCACGAGATAAATGATATGCGTTATATCAAAGTTGAAATGAAATTACAGTGACTGAAAAATTTTAACCCTAAGGCAATGGCAAATATTGTGGAACTCATTATACTAGGAACATCATGATTAAGGTTTAATTAGTTTAATTAATAAGCTCCTTCACCATTTCTGAATAAAGGCAGATATCTATAACTTTCACCATTTTACTTCCCACACCGATAATAGGTGGAGGAGTTTTGTAATCGCCACGATTTTAAATTTTGAGATAATAAATAAAAATCCACCTAACTAATTTCTGTCGGACTGTTGGCGTTTTCTAGCTCCGCAATCTCAGTAACCGCAGCTTGGATTGTGATGAAATTTGGGTAGCGATATGATGTGGGGATGTAGTAGGTAATGCTGCTACAATTTTGACAAACGGTGCATGAGCGGCAGAGTACTTAGCAAAAAACGAAAAAATTCAAATAGTCCTCAAAGTTTACTAATAGACATTTTAGGGGTTCCTGATAGGTTTCTACTTTTTTTGGGTGTGAGGTGAAATTGGGTTGATTGGGGGATCTGGGGTTGTAAAGCTGGAAAATTTGTTGGATTCAAAATATGCTGTTTATTGAAATATGAATGTTCATCCGAATATAAACTTGTCCCTTACAGGAACCAAGGGACTTCTGATGTGTACATACGACTGTTGTTTTAAATAGTTTTGGGGTGGTTGGTGAGTTAGGCGTATTATTACTATATCATCACCGATTATGGATAGGTGTACAAAGTTCAAATTAAATCTGTTCGCTTGAAGTGGTTCAAAATCGAGTCCAAAGTAGTTGGTTACAAACCCACATACATACATACAAACAACATAATATATAGCTAGAGTTTATAAAAACGTGTTAAAAGAATGCTGGATGTTACTGCATTTTAGATTAAAGACTATTGTCTACCAAAATCATTATTAAATAAAACAATAGGGTACTTGCAGAAAAAAATATTATGTCGTTTACGCGTTCCTTAGAGCCTAGTAAACATGACAAAATCACTTGTTTGGTTTTTTGGAATCGGCTGTGAGAGATATTCCAAAAATTATTTCAAATGCCGGAAAATGCCGCACAAACAACCTCTGACGTCAGTGATATCGTATAGTGATGGGATGTAAAGTATTGATATTCGATATCGATAGCCAGTGCTAACCTAACATTTTGACATTGATCATTATAACCACAAAACACAGTCACACACAAAAGTACAAAAGTCAAAAGAATAAAAGTTAGGCTAGATTATTAATTCACTTTGTAGGGATGGGCTTGAATTAGATTCTATCTTTGGATTCATTGATAATGGGATGCGCCGAAATAAAATGATGGCTTCGATTAGTTGTGAATCTCGATCGCAAACAGTATGAACTGTGATACCTATCAGTTATAAAAATGTATTGCAACGAAAATGCTAGTGGGTTAATTGCCTGTTTCAAATATGTTTAAGTATCAATAAATTGAGTCGCATTGTTAAAGAATTCAGATCATCTCTAGTCGAATGCGCAGTTGGCAAACCTGTAGCAGTATCGATTGTCGATATCGATAAGATATCTGTGACGTCAGCCCTTGTTTTAAGTCACGTGGAAAAATTTGAATATATCCTTGTTTTATTTTGCAAGTATCTTTTTTTGGCCGTCAGTAAAATCATGTTTTTTGTTTCCTACTGCTTCTTGATATGGTTTTCTTTACGCTATGTGTACTCCCGAGGCGATTTCACGACCTCTGCAAGTACCCCATTGCTGTTCATTTGATTAAGTAAATGACATCGCGTGAAACTTATGTAGGTGGGATATTGTTGCAACGATCTATTTCACACATAATTGAATATATTATATGCAATCTAACACCGCATGCAATTATTTAAATCAATTTTGCCCAATTCCATTGTGCGGACGCATTAATCAATCCCAGATGAATAAATTATTATAAAATATTACTAGAGATCATAACACGCCAATTTTGCATTAATGTGTAGGACTGGTAATTGAAACCTCGAGTTTAAAAACAGCTGTCGTAAATTGAGTTCACTGTACTCGCATATTGATATTATTTTAGAAATTCAGATTGTGGTTTGACCTCAGAATTAGAAAGAACCAAACTCGTTTTACTTAAATACTCTCATTTACGATTACGCCATTCCTGCATCAGGTTTCAAAATATTTAGCATTATATCTGTAACTTATTACTAATGAATAGGAAATGATCTGTATATAATAAAAATAAGAATAAAAATACAAAAAAAAAATCATTTTTCAGTTTTCAGTTGAAACTTCGCAATGGACTAGTATCATGAATTTTTTTTTTTTGGTTGCATATGGGTACGTCCTATAAAGTATCTCATTTTTTTCTCCGATTTTTTTGGGCACAGGAAAGCCGTGAAAATAAGGAAAATATTTGAATTCTCCTAGGGCAGTGTCGTCACTGCCCTAAAGGCGAACGGCCAATCAAAAGACAGATATGTGTGCTGTGTTGCCACATTCTGATGGCGCGCGAAATGCCGGAGCTGTATGCAGGCTGGCTCATCTATCTTGTCTTCTGTTCCCGTCTTTGTTTTGAAAGTCGAAGCTGTTCTTGGCAACAATACACTGCTGATGATTCGCGCGGTTGGCACTGATTGGCTGAATTTGAATTTCTTCTTTAAACTTTAGAATGGAATTACTAAAAAACAAAATGATGTAGAAAGTAACGAAATGCATCAGTACGTTTATTTTTGTATGCACTGAGCGGTTATAACAATTAAATTATTGTTCTTAACCTCGTGATACTAGTCCGTTGCACTCCTTTTCACTAGTCGGAACTTAATAGTCTTTGGCTCAATTTTTTGGCCCTTTAGCAAAGGTCGCTAGAATCCAAGTTTTCCAAAGAAGTTCAAACATACCGCACGTCAAAACACTCAAACCAAACATCCTGACAATCCAGCTATCATACACTCATATAGGAGACGTCATTTTTATCTTACAACCACCAGATGAAGCTGTAATCCAGTTCAAATCATGCTACAATACAATCTGTGTAATCAAAATGAACATTTGTTTTTGATCAGTAGTCATAGCATAATCTTTACCACTAGGTACTGCATAAAAGATAACTAAAACTGTCGACCAACGAATTTGAAGCTGGAGCGTTCAATGTTCGGTCCGACCTTTCAATCCAAAGGTGAGTTACAAGCTTACAAACAAACAAACATACACGTAAGGCTAATAAAAACGTGTTAAAAAGGCACCGTCTAACTCTAGCTTAACATTGTCGCGAACATTCTATAGTGGGTGGTTTGTGTATCTTATTTTTCTTACCTGTTCTGATAGTTGAAGCAGGAGTAGCTTGGGAAGATTCGAAAAAGGCATGAAAGAACAGCACGGTTGGTTCTGAGAAATTGAAGTGTGACTCGTGCAAAGCCTGGTCATCTCCAATTTGTAGTTGTGATGGCTGCAGTGGATTGTGCCTGGAATATAAAAACACTATTTCCAATAATACCGCATTATACAGGGTGGGCCAATAGTGCGTGGACGGAGGATTGTGGGCTTACTAAAAAGTATTTTAAAAATGTGTCACTTGATCATGGTTGGGACCCTTGAGGGCTATAACGTAAAAATATTTTCACTCAAATTTTGACGTTTATACAGGGTGATTCATATCAAACTTACATTTTTTTGAATAGAACCCCCTATATATTATTGCATATTTGGATTCCTTGGTCAATTCTAATGTGACTTTATGTATCATACATCGAACTTTGAACGAACCGTTTAGGCGCAAATCACTATTTTTGGTATAAGTAGGTATCAGAAAAAAATTGAATATCGCAGCGATTATAAAACTTAGAAGGCCGTGACTTTGCGTTACGACTAAGCATGAAATGCACCACCTAAGGTCAGGCGGCTAAATTTGAATTCTTTTTGTACTTGGAGAAATCAGTAGATTAATTAAGGAAACTTCAATCACAGATAACTTGATTTTTTCAAATGGGAATGCCTATTTTGGTTTAAAGGATCAAATGTAAAATTTAATTACCTTTCTAACGATATAGCATTCTTGATATCAGTCTTTTTTGGTTTTCATTTTATTTCAAATTTTCAGTCAAATCGGTGTTTTTCAATTTTCCTGCATGCAAGCAACCTAGTAGGCCATGAAAAATAAACAAAAGCTCGTTAATATGGAAGAAAACAACTAACTTAGTAGAAAGATGCAAACGAACTCGAGTAGCGAGGCAAGAACATGAAAATTCCTTACAACACATCAGCTCTAACCGGAAACTACAGCGGCAAGATATCTAATGTCAATGAGTAGCTGGGGTATGACAGAAGCGTTTGTTTTTCACAGCCTACTAGCTATTGAGGTCTACTAGAGCTTGACAGCTTTCCAAAACGATTAAAAATTTTGAAACAAAAGGAAAACTGTCAGCGATTTTTGCTTACAGTCTAACATGTTTAGAATGAAATTTCACATTTAATGGGATAAAAAATATTCATTTCCGTTTAGTTAAGTCAAAAGACAAGATATGTCCAACTGGAGCATTCTGAACATCTATTGAAATAATTGCTAGAATTTTCTAATTACGCTATGTTGTAATTGGGATTATTTTATGTAGTTTTTTGCAAACTAACTTATGTTTTACAATTCAAACAGACTGCAATTCATTTTCCGCGATTTTGCTAATAAGTAGAAGTACCTACTGAAGAATTTGAAGGGGTGCAGTCAGAGGTATCATTACTTTTGACTTACGAAAATGGCTACTTCTTTATAGCATTAAATATGAAAATTTATTCAAATTTATTCAGAAGACATAGATGTTTTACTGCCAACAACAATCACTAGTAGTTTTCCTTTGATTAGATATTTGTTTTACTGGCTTTGGAAATTAGCTAATAGCTAGTAGCCTGTGAAAAATGAGGGTTCTTGTTACCGCTATTGTTTCTGGTTAGAGCTAATATGTTGTATGGAATTTTCGTAATCTTGCCTCGCTGCTCTAGTTAGTTTGTATTTTTCTACTAAGTTAGTTGCTTTGGTCCATATTAACGAGCTTTTGTTTATTTTTCATGGCCTGCTAGGTTGCTTGCATGCAGGAAAGTTGAAAAACATCGATTTGACTGAAAATTTGAAATAAAATGAAAACCAACAGATTTTGATATCAAGAATGCTATATCGTTAGAAATGTAATCAAATTTTACATTTGATTCTTTAAACCAAAATAGGCATTCCCATTTGAAAAAATCAAGTTATCTGTGATTGAAGTTTCCTTAATTTATCCTCTGATTTCCCCAAGTACAAAAAGAATTCAAATTTAGCCGTCTGACCTAAGGTGACGCATTTCATGCTTAGTCGTACCGCAAAGTCAAGGCCTTCTAAGTTTTACAGTCGCTGCGATATTCAATTTTTTTCTGATACCTACTTATACCAAAAATGGTGATTTGCGCCTAAACGGTTCGTTTAAAGTTCCATGTGTGATACATAAAGTCACACTAGAATTGACCAAGGAATCCAAATATGCAGTAATATATAGGGGGTTCCATTCAAAAAAATGTAAGTTTGATATGAATCACCCTGTATAAACGTCAAAATTTAAGTGAAAATATTTTTACGTTATAGCCCTCAAGGGTCTCTACCTTGGTCAAGTGACAGATTCTTGAAATATTTTTAAGTAAGACCACAATCCTCCGTCCACGCACTATTGGCCCACCCTGTATAGTTGATGTAAATAGTATTTCAATTTCATATAGAAATGCCGTTAGTGAAAAATGTTTCAACTCTGAAAGCTTCCGGAGACTATCCAGACCTCACAAAGGACCTCCTCAGCCTGGAACATCGAAGAAGGGTAGCAGATCTGTCCCTGATTTACAGATTCTATCACGGAAGATGTTCGAGTGAGCCCTCTAAGATAATAACACCAAAGGCCATCCGAACGAGGAACACTAGAGAGACTCTGCAAGCTCATGCTAACCAGGTCGAGGTCCCTACACCGAACCAGCATTCCTTCTTTTGGAGAATTTCGACGCTGTGGAATGAGCTGCCGAGGAACTGTTTTCTCGATGGCTACAACCTGCAGCGTTACAAATCTAACGTGCACCGACACTTAGACTCTCGCAGCGCTCTATAGCATCATAGGCTTTCAGTCTTTGCGGCAGGTCGACCATATAAAAAAAGACCTGGATTGAAAGAAACATGAACCATTGGCTTCTCCAATTACTAGATACATTATGGAATACCATAGAAACATATTTATTGTCACATTGTACTAGAGTAAATCCAGATCAGATAAGCATTTGAGGTGGGTATCAAACTAGTACAATGTACAAAAGACAGACAACGAAAGCATTCAGCTCTGAAGAGTGATAGTGATTAATTACCTTATACAAATTAACATTCTATCACGATCTAAGGTACCACCGCAAGCTGTAGACAGTCACCACTTGACCTACATTCAGCAGCTGATTTTTACAAGACTGCCCAAAAACATAGTTACTATTTTTCATATGGTCACACAAACTATATTAGAAACATGTCAAATCACAACGCATCATCATCATCATAGTCACAATATCCTCGTCGTGCATTAAGTCGGAGCTAGAGTATTGCCGACACAAATATTATCAATAGTTTTGAGAACTGTAGCTCGCCATCGTTCGCGATTTACTGTCAGTTCAATGACGCTCTTGATACTCATATCCAGCAACTGTTCCGTCGTATCCACCCAACATGTAGGGGAATGGCCACGGCGCCGCCCACTCGGGACATGACCCTGAACTACAAGTTTTTCCATATTATCGCTTCTGTGTATATGTCCGAAGAATGTAGCATTCTCGTCGACATAATGGAGGATAGTCTCTTTGGATCACCGAGCCCATCCAGTGTGGAGACGTTAGTTCGATGGGCGGTATAAGGAACTCTCAGCATTCTCCTCCACGTCCACATTTCAAAAGCTTCTATGCGAGCTCGATCTGCCTTTTTCGCAGTCCAAGTTTCCGAGGCATACAAAAATATGGAGCACACAAGAGACTGAACCAGCGACATTTTGGTAGCTTTAGTGATGTTATGGTCACGCCATATTTTAGTAAGCTTTGTCATGGCCACACGTCACATCGCATCTATAACCAAAATTATCTCACACAACTACTTATTTACGAAACTAAAACCTTATCAAAATTATAAATAAGGATATTGTATAGTGCCTAGTTATTTCTTTCAGCCTTTATGGAAAATTCCTATCTCAACATGTCAAAAAAGTTTAAGTTGACACCACATATCGGTGCCTACCTTTAAACAATTAAATCCTAACTAAAAAAATGTGATTAACTTAATTAAGTAGATCGATAAAACTCTCAATTTGACTGTGATAGACCTTACGCGATATTCAAGGCAAAACGGTAATTTTGTTCAGCCCAGAAGAGAATTTCAAGGAAGTGATAGTAAGTCATATATTATATCTCCTCCCAAATATTTTTTATCTCAGTGATCGGTTTGGATTTCAGGGTTGGTGCTAGATTGTTTTTTATGTCGGTATGTTTCCTGAACGTGATCCATATATATATATATGGCAACACATTAGCGAAATTAATGGTTCTTTCAAATGTCCTCCAATTTTCCGTCTTGGTGGTTGAGCATGTTGAATGTAATTAATTTCTCCGCAATTTTAATTAGTAGCCCAAAGTCGTGCAAAAATGTGTTAATTATTTTGCATATTCCATTAGTTTTGTGTTGAAAACTTGTTATAACATATTTTGAGAAACAACTAACACTGGTTCATTAAATGCTCTGGTATCTTTATATGCCAAGGTTAAAGAGTTACGTTGGCAGCTTCTAGGAACCTCAGTAAAACTCGATATATTATGGAGACAACAAAATTCTTTACAATTTTGATCCTTACATTTTTCGTGTGCAATCAATAGTTTCCATTATACAGTGCCCCAAAGTTAGGGGGTGGTTTTTGATTGTTACTAAAATCAAAATTTTATCGCCTATCAAGTCCAAGAACGCTATCAGAAAGATCTGTAACATTCTCATATCTCTATTATCTGCAGCTGCCTAAATATCAAATGTGGGCTTAAAAACGACCTTAACGAACAAACCACATAACAAAAGGTCAGAAAGAAATGAAATTGGGTGGGATGGTAGACACTGGTTCCCTGAATGTACAGGGTGTACCATTTTGGGCACTTTTACGGGGTATCTCGGTTATTTTTGAAGATAGAGAGTTGCGGTTTTTGCGACAGTGTGCTACTTTTTTGTGAAAATAAAGATGCGGTTAACAAAGTTATCATAGCCCTCTTGATTTTTGAGATACAGGGTGAAATCAAAAACTATCGATTTTGGGACCACCCTCGTAACTCGGTTGTATTTTATCTTATTGAAATGTTTAAAAAAGGATCTTATAGTTTTTTTTCTGTAGAATCCAGTGGTGTAGTTTGATTTTTTTACTCTAACCATTTTTTAGTTATGAAGCAAACATATATTTTTTAAATGATACACCCTGTATATTAGTCAATCAAGTCAATCGGAAATAATTCCAACTTTCCAAAAATATATATTAGTATTAAGTTATTTTGAAGATTACGCTCAAAATTTGATTCTTTCAGTTTTTACTTTATTTGTAGCAGTAGGCCATGACTAATCTATTAAAAACAATATCCAAGTAAACAATTATTAAGATACAAGATACTCAATACTTTTAAACTCAATTATCTAATTGTATTTTATACGCTATTAACTACTATTTGTGATAATGTTCAATAAATTTTACTTATTGTAGACTATTATTACATTACTTGAAACCAAACACCATCATATCTGAAGAATATCAGCACAATATTAAATTTCAATTTGAATCAAAATAAAAACTAAAAACATCAAGGAGCCTTTAGAGATGCTGGTTCAAGTTGGAGACTATTTTCTCGAATGCAAATCTGGCACAATTTCTTATCAATGTAGTAAGTATCTTAAACTTGTATGGATGGTAATTGTATTCTTTTAGAATTCCTTCTGCAGTTGATTTTGGTACCCTACAGCTTCTTCTATGTGCTTACAAGATGATGAAGGCGTTGCTTCTATGTAATCTAATACGTTTGTTTCCCTTTGCTCCCTATTCTTCTTGACATAAGTTTTAGGACTTGGTTGAATAAAGTATCCGTACCTAATTATACTTATTTTTAGACGCGCAAATATATCTGGAAACGGTTGCTGTCTCTCTAGGTATCTAAGCTACCCTTATTATAGAAAATTGACAATAATTAAAATGAAAACACAGAAAGAACAAAGCTATATTTAATAAAAATATAAATAAAAACTGACAGTCTCGCAATTTTTTCACAGATTTGCTATTTTGTTTTTAATAGATGAGTCATAGCCCACTATCTACTCAATATTATAATAACATAATCATCACTTTAATGAGACACTATGATTTAAAAAAAAAGGTATTTTGATTCTGTTTTTTCGAATTTGAGTAGCATGTCTTTTGTAGAGTAATAACTGCTTAGTTGCTTATTATTTATAGTTGATTAACCATGGCCTACTGCTACAAATATAGTAAAAAATGAAAAAATCAAAGTTTGAGTGCAATTTTAAAAATAACCTAATACTAATAATTATATATTTTGGAAAAGTTTGAATTATTTCCGATTGACCTCAAAAATAATATAGAGGGTCTTCCATTTAAATAAATACATGTTTGCTTCATAACTGAAAATTGGTTAGAGCAAGAAAAAATCAAACTACACCACTGGATTCTACAGAAAAAATTCTATAGGACCATTTTTTAAACTTTTCACTAAGATAAAGGACAACCGAGATACGAGGGTGGTCCCAAAATCGATAGTTTTCGATTTCACTCTGTATCTCAAAAACTAAGAGGGCCATGATAATTTTGTTAACGGCATCTTTATTTTCACAAAAAAGTAGCACACTGTCGCAAAAACCGCAACTCTCTATCTTCAAAAATAACCGAGATACCCCGTAAAAGTGCCCAAAATGCGACACACTGTACATTCGAGGGACAAATGTCTACCATCCCACCAAATGTCATTGCTTTCCGACCTTTTTCTGTCAAAAGCCTTTTTTTACGGCATAACGATTGGGCTAAAGATGTTTCACACCATGTTAATTCTACCGCAATCTTGTGTGCAAAACATTAAACAGAGTGCAAGATGCATGAGACACACTGACGTTTGAATTTTAACTAGGTTTACCAGCAAAGCATTGGTCATGACTCCTGCATTCGATCCTGTTCAACATTGTAAAACCATACAGAATTATTTGTTGATACTTCTAGCTCTTTGATGATTAGGAAACAAGATAAACTGTCCGATTGAACAAAATAGTCAGTAATGTGATTGTTGTTTTACAATCAATTCAAACTGTATCACCCTCATTCGTGTGTAAAATAGTAAATCACAAAATGTATAGTGAACCTAACTCACGACTTCAACCAACTGAACACCCGCGGTAAGGACACGCTATAACATCACAACATAAATGTGACCAGCAGAATCACTGCACAGAATCAAAAGTTCGGACGAAAACCGAGTGGAGGTTTTGAAAGTACTATAGGGTTTACCATACCATGCTTTTAAAATATTTTTTTTGTACTTCACCCACTCACTTTCAACTTTCAACTTTTGTTTTCTAATAGAACCAAAATGTTTTTTCCACAGAAAATCCTTATATTATTTAAAATCTTGCAGTACCTTTGATTTTATACGAAAACTTTTTTTTCGTAAAATCATAGGTATAACATAAATAAAATCAGAATTTGTTTGACGCAAAAAACGGATAAAAATAAAACTAATTGGGTTCTTAAGGGTACTGAATAACCTATAATACATGCTTCCGAAAACCAATGTATTTTATGGTTTTTTACTTCCCACACCGATAGGTGAGGGGAGTATTGTAATCGCGAAAATTTTCGATTTTGAGATAATACTCTTTTTGGGCGTTTCATGATGTCTACATAACGAAAATCCACGTCACTCATTTCCGTCGGTCTGTCTGTCGGTCTGTCTGTCTGTCTGTCGGTCTGTCTGTCGGTCTGTCTGTTGGTCTGTCTGTACGCGTTTCTCTGTCCTCGTGATATCAGTAATCGCTGCATGGATTTTGATGATATTTGGGCAGCGATATGCTGTGGGATCGTAGTAGGTAATGCTGCTATAATTTTGAAAATCGGTGCATTGGCGGCGAAATAATTAGCAAAAAACGAAAAATTTCAAATATTCCCCAAACTTCGTTTTTAGGCGTTTTAGGTGTTCCTGATCATTTGCTACTTTTTTTGGGTGGGGGTGGAAATTGGGGTGGTTGGGGGTTGGGGGGTTGTAAAATTGAAAAATTTGTTGTATTCATAATAGACTACCCACTGACCTATGAAGCAAGACCTAGCAACATAAATAACTTTTTTAGGTCTATCCGAACATTGCCTTATACCCATTACAGAAACTAAAGGACGTAGAATCTTTTCCAATGCATACATATGAGTATTGCTTTAGATCGTTCTATATTATGTAACGAACAAACTGTTCAATTGATTCTAATGAAATTTTGACACAATATTACTACCGTGTCGAGGATGGAAAACGCGTATGATTTTTATAAATCGTGCTAGTGGCGGCGCAGAAACAATAAAAAAACTAAAAATATAAAAACAGCTCAAACTTCGTTTTTAAGTGTTTTAGAGGTTCCTGATCATTTACTGAGTTTTTTTGGGTGGGGGTGAAATTGAGGTGGTTGGGGGGTGGGGGGTTGAAAAACTGAAAAGTTTGCTGTATTCATAATAGGCTGTCCACTGACCTGTGAAGGAAGATCTAGCGACATAAACCACCTTTTTAGATCCATCTGAACATTGCCTTGCCTATTACCGAAACTAAAAGGGGTGACACACGTACGAACTTTAAGTACGCGGTTTTTAAGTTCGCGAACTTACTCGGCTCGACGCGGTGACACACGTGAAGCTAAAATCACTCATTTTGATAATTTTCCTAAATAAACAAAACTTTTAACAAACGCCAAACACAACAAGCGTTGCGCATCGATGGCCTGCCGAAACAAAGTGGAGGCTCGCTGCTCGCAGTACAAGCCGAGACAAGCTGCAAGCAAGATTTCAAACCAGTGGATTGCCGGCGGTTTGCGCGACGGTTTTAAAGTACGCGTACTTACGGTGACATACAGGCGAAAAAGGTCGTCGAGCCATAAGTACGCGTACTTGCTCCTACTTGTATCAACCCTTTTAGGGACTTAGAATTTTCTGTATACATACGAGTATTTGTTGCTTTAGATCGTTTTGTATTTTGTAACGTGGAAACTATTAAATTGATTCTAATGAAATTTTGACACATTATCATTACTGTGGTGAGGATGGAAAACGCGTATGCTTGTTAGAAATCGTGTCAGTGGCAGCGTAGCAATAATCAAAAATCTAAAAGTATGAAAACGGCTCAAACTTCGTTTTTAGATGTTTTAGGGGTTCCTGACCATTTTGTACCTTTTTTGGGTGGGGGTGAAATTGGGGTGGTGGTAGGGGGTTGTAAAACTGAAAAGTTTGTATTATTGATAATAGGCTGTTCATTGTCCTGTGCAGGAAAGACCTAGCGGCATATGAAAATTTGGGGGGGGGGGGGGGGTACTGGCGATGATTTTGTTGCTAGGGGATCTCAGACTAAATCTTTATATGGGAAAATAATAAACTGGTATTTCCGTAATGTGTGGGAAGTACCGAGTCAATCAACTTGACTCCATTTTTTTACGAAAGCATTACGCCTCAAACAAATGCTCATTTTATTTATCTTTTTTGTGGTTTGTGTATGAAGTCAAAGCCGCTACAAGATGTTTAAATAGAACAATGACCACGTTAATTAGGAAAAGTTGTGGGGTGCTACTAGGAAAAAAGTAGGGGTAAGTTTTAGGGGTTGTAGTAAAAAATATTTAGAAAGCGTGGTACCCTTGAAAGGCCGACTTAATTTTCTTTCTTATCTATTTGTTGTTGTGAAAATATTATGCGTCAAAGAAATCCTTATTAAATTAAACTCAATCTTTTATGCAAAGTCCCATACGACAAACAAGGACATAAATGAATTTTCTAAATTTATAGTAAAAAAGAGCATTTATTTGAAAACGAAATTATAACTTCTGTGCGTTAGTTGTTATAGCAAATTTAAGCTTTCCTTATTTCCAGGCACATATTTAGGGGGGGTCCAGAGGATCTAACTCTAATCTGACCCCCCCCCCCCCCCCCCAAAGATCGAGCAAAAGCAAAGTGCAAACTGAAATTGTAGATTTCACCTGGCGTTGGTGTTACCATAAAGTGACCTGACATAACTGGACATATAGTTCACTTATAAAAATTCGAAACCAGTTATCAAGTCTTCGATTTGTTCAATTCATTGGACATTTTAAGTCTGAATAATCATGCTAATCTGATCTATTGAGAAATGTTTATTTGTAAAAATCAAATGAACACCGTAGTATGTTGAAGTAAAGATATGTTTATCTAGGCGTATTTATAGGTGCTATAGACAATGATAGAACGGGTAGGCACACTGACGGCATAAATAAACCAGATAGTTGAACTTTAATTACAGTTATTTAACTGAATATGGCACCAAGTCCGCAGACCATATCAGCCTAGTTGATAAGTTTTTCACAGAAATTTTTACAATTACATTCTTGAATAGTGTAATGTTGTGAGCACACTTAAACGCCCAGTCTACGATTTTATGGTTTCAAAATATAGCTATCTACATTTAATATTTCTGTATTTGTGAATGTTCCCAATACTCAGGGCCGTGAGAAGGCAAACTATGGTCATTCCTAGAACACAATGTTTTGAAGAGCAGAAGACACAATTTTTATTCTCCGAGCTTCAACTGGACGAAACGAAACAATCAGGAACCTCCAAATATGAGTATTGCTCCCATGTGTGGGGATGCGCTCCGAAGCACCCTCTTAAGCTTCTGGACACTATCCAGAAAAGAGCTATTAGATTAATCGATACGCCTAACCTCACAAAGGACCTACACAGCCTGGAACATCGAAGGAGGGTGGCTGACCTATCCCTGTTTTACAGATTCTATCACGGAAGATGTTCGAGTGAGCTCTCCCAGATAATAACACCAAAGGCCGTCCGAACCAGGAACACTAGAGAACTCTGCGAGCTCATCCTTACCAGGTCGAGGTCCTTACTCCCCGAACCAGTCTTCTCCTGCATTCCTACTTTTGGAGAACTTCGACGTTGTGGAATCAGTTGCCGGGGAATTTGTTTCCCGACGGCTACAACCTGCAGCGTTTCAAATCTAACGTGAACCAACACTTATCCCCTCGCAGCGCTTCTACAGCGCCATAGGCTTTCAGCCTTTGCGGGAGGCTGACCATAAAAAAAATTGCTTGAAAACGAAGTTTGAGCTATTTTTATATTTTTAGTTTTTTTTATTATTGCTGCGCCGCCACTGACACGATGTTTTAAAACCGTACGATTTTCCATCTTTGCCATGGTAATAATACTGTGTCTAAATTTCATTAAAATCAACTCCATAACTTTCATGCTACTAAATTCAGAACGATCTAAAGCAATACTCGTATTTGTACACATCAGAAAATTCGAAGTCCCTTGATTTCTGTAATAGCCAAGGCAATGTTCGGATGGACCTAAAAAGGGTATTATGTCGCTAGGTCTTTCTTTTACGGGTCAATGGACAACCTATTATCAATCGAACAACATCCAACATTATTGTCCGCATTCCTTTTGTGGCTTCAGATCCGCTGATCAGATAATAACTACGACGGTGTAATTAAGGTACGAAGTCCATTTTTCCGATAAAAAATGTTGATTTATAATTTGAAAATAAATTAATTAGGGGTGGATTTTAGCGCTTGGAGTACAAACCTTTTTTTAAAGCATGATATGATAGATCATTCAGTACCTTTAAAGTCCCACTTAGTTTTCTTGTTTATCTTATCTTGCTACGAACATATATTATGCCACAAACAAATCCTTATTTTATTAATATTATGCTTATGAATTTACGAAAGAAAAGGTTTCTGTATAAAATCAAAGGTACTACAAGATTTTCAATAAAATGAGGACTTCGTTCACGTGGGGTGCTATTTGAGAAAAAGTTGGGGGTGAGGTTTAAGGGTTGAAGTGAAAAAAATGCTTTAAAAGCATGGTATGACAGATCATTCGGTACCTTTAAAAGCCTACGTAGTTTTCTTTTTCATACTGTTTTGTTACAAAAATATTATGCCCCAGGCAAATCTTTGGTTTGTTCTTCTTCTTTACTTGTCTGTCATCGGCATCGACTTCTGTGTTCACTAGCCTCGTGTTGTGTAGGCTTTGTTACTGTTTCCCGGCGCCACTCTAGGAACAGCACTGTTAATTAGAAGCCAACAGTTAAAGGCTCAGGTGGGGATTCTTCGCTAAGCTTTTTTTTATGGATATT
Source organism: Callosobruchus maculatus (assembly GCA_951848785.1). Classification (NCBI taxonomy): domain Eukaryota; kingdom Metazoa; phylum Arthropoda; class Insecta; order Coleoptera; family Chrysomelidae; genus Callosobruchus; species Callosobruchus maculatus. The sequence continues at coordinate 29,573,818 of CATOUR010000071.1, read as the reverse complement.
TATTTTTGATTGAAAGATCAGAAATAAGTTTCCTAAGGAGAATCGAACCCGGGACCTTCTTTATTTTATTAGTCTTTTGCTTATAAATTTATGAAAAAAATAGGTTTTGGTATAAAACCAAATATATTATAAGATTTTGAATGAATTAGTGGACTTATTTGTGTATAGGAAAAGCTATAGGGTACTATTTACAAAAAAAGTTGGGGTTGAGTTTTAAGGGCTGAAGCACAAATCCTTATTTGCGTTTATGAATTTATGAAAGAATAGGTTTTAGTATAAAACCAAATGTATAACAAGATTTCAAAGGAATTGATGAGTTTATTTATCTAGGAAAACTTATGAGGCGGGCTTTCGGAGGAGACTTAAAACATCTGTGGCGGTTATTGATTTAACGGTGGCTTACGACACCGTGTGGCGAGATGGCTTAGTATACAAGCTTCTGCAACTAATCCCTTGCGCGAAAGTTGGACACTTAAAAAACCAGATGCTCTGTGACAGACGTTTTCAAGTTACAATGGGTGATAATTCTAGCAAGGAAAGAAAACTGCATAATGGCCTTCCACAGGGTTCGGTATTGGCTCCACTTCTTTTCAATTTATATATATCGGACCTTCCGCAGACGTCCTCCAAGAAATTTTGCTATGCCGATGATATAGCACTTGCAGCTAGAAGTAACCTAATAGAAAACACAGAAGAAATACTTACGGTAGACTTACAAATTATGGCAGAATACTTCAGGAAGTGGAGACTATGCCCGAGCCTTAGCAAAACTGAGGTGTGTTGTTTTAATCTGATCAACAGAGAAGCCCACAGAAAACTGAGTGTCATTTTCCAAGGCGAAGTCCTCCCACATAATAGCCATCCAAAATACCTGGGGGTAACGTTAGATCGTACGCTGTCCTATAAGAAACATCTTGAAAATGTTTCCGCCAAACTTAAAACAAGAAATAACATAATCCACAAACTCTGCGGGACGTCGTGGGGATCGTCAGCCTCGACCCTTCGTAGTTCAACCCTTGGGCTAGTATACTCGGCAGCAGAGTACTGCTGTCCTGTGTGGATCAACAGTCCCTATGTACGTTACGTAGACACACAGCTGCACGATGCTATGCGAACGATAACTGGCTGTTTAAGGTGCACTCCGCTTCACTGCTCCCAATCCTCAGTGGAATAACTCCTCCAGATCTCCGCCGAAAAAGTGCTCTTCTGAGGGAGTGTCATAAAATTGATTCCAACACGGCTCTCCCAATCCATCAAGACATCCCGGATGCAGAAAAGTCAAGATTGAAGTCAAGAAAACCCCCTCTTGTAACAGCTCGAAGGCTTGTGTCCAGTGGATTTGACCCCGATCAGGAATGGAAAGAAAAATGGAATGCAACCATGCAGGCACATAACTCCCTTCAGTACAGCCAACCTAACCCTGGTTTCCATCTAGCACGTAAGACTTGGGTATCTCTCAATCGGTTTCGGGAGTCGGAAGATGCGTCGGAAGATGCGCCGACACTCTTAGTAAATGTGGGAAAATCCCTTCATCACTGTGTGATTGCGGACACGCACGTCAAACGATGGAACATATTGCGTCCGAATGTCCCCTACATGCATATTCGGGCCCGTGGCAGGATATCTTCCTAGCAGCGCCTGGATTAGCAACTTAGACATCAATGTTTGAATATATATAATATTTGTTAGTGTTTTTTTATGTATTGTCTTTTCGTTTTTTTGGATCTTATACAACAGTGTTCTCCCTTGTGTTTCCTTGTAGCCATACGCTAAATAAATAAATAATATGGGGTGCTATTTGCAGGAAAAGTTGGGGGTCAGTTTTAAGGGTTGAAGCACAAAACAAATGCTTTGAAAGCTAGATATAGCCTTTAGTACCTTCGCCAATACCACTCAATTTTCGTTTGATTTTTTTTTTGTTACGAGAATATCACGTGTCAAGGACATTCAGGGACACCCTGTATACTGGCGGTATCTATGCAGGTGACACATACTTAGTCGCCACAGGATATAGTTCTTTTCTTTCTATTACCCCATAACCCAAACCAGTGTCTGATAGGCGCAATCCATCTAACTAATCCGCCAATTTACATATGCACTTACATCGGTACCCTACTTCGCATAATTGAAATACGATCAACAAAAATAAAATCCTTGATATACTTCTGAATGCTAAGAAATTATCCTTATTTCGATATGAAAGTGCCAAGCATATTGCTCGCAGCATACGGGGCTGAATAATTTATTTAGATTACTATGACTCGACATTTTTGTTAGATTGGTAACTAGAATACCGGTTAAAAATATGCAGGAATCACTATACTTATAGGTATTATATTGTAACCATCAGGGATTTGAATATTGTTGTTTTTTTCTTTTGGTCATTCAACTGTTCTCTCAAGATGATTTGGTTTACTACAGTCAACACCACATGTGTAACAGTTGATCAAAAAATTTCTCCTACCCCGTTGGTTGCCTGAGATACGCCTCAAGGTACCGTATTGGGCCCATTATTATTTTTAATATATAGTTTCGATGTATCCAGTGTTATTGATGATTCTCTAATTCAGTGTTTTTCAAACCCTCTCGCAAAATATCAATAAATTTAAAAATATGCAGATATCAAGAAGTAGTTAACAAAACGATGCCGTTATGTTATTTATACAAACACATTAAAAAAATGTTCGACTACTCGTCTATTTTAATGTAAAGGAAAGAATTTCTCCCTACCGTGGATCCGTTTTTCCAACATTAAGTATTAAATCGTTTTCCAAATATAAGCGATTTTCTAGTTGTGTCATTGGTGAAAATGCCAACTCGTACAGGCATGAGGTAGAACATTGAATCAAACACTTCAAAGCCTAGGTTGTTAATTTCGGATATTCTATTTTTATTTTTATCTGAAAAAGATCCACATTTTTAGACTTAGTCTCTATGTGTAACATGGCATCTGCAGATTCTCCTTGAGTTGAGTTGCTAAATTTGCCTTATCTATAGCTGCATATAAAAACAGATTTAAGATCCATCATTACTCAGTGTTATTCGATATCTCTTGCACTGAGAAGTAGTGATACAATTCTTATATCAAATTTTCATATCAGATATAATTATTATATGTGTTCTCCGTATTTTTGTATGCCTCGGAAACTTGTACTGTTAGAAAGGCAGATCGAGCTCGCATAGATGCTTTTAAAATATGGACGTGGAGGGGAATGCTGAGAGTTCCTTATACCGCCCATCGAACTAACGTTTCCATACTGGATGAGCTCGGTAATCCAAAGAGGCTATCCTCCATTGTGTCGACCAGAATGCTTACATTCTTCGGACATATTCACAGAAGCGATAATACGGAGAATCTTCTAGTTCAGGGTAATGCATCGAGGGACGGCGCCGTGGCCGTTCCCCTATACGCTGGGTGGATACGACGAAACAGTTGCTGGATATGAGTATCAAGAGCGCCACTGAACTGACAGCAAATCGCGAACGATGGCGAGCTACAGTTCTCAAAACTATTGATAACAATCGTATTGGCAATACTCTAGCTCCGATTTAATGCATTTTACGAGTTCACAGCATGCCTGTTAAGACATTGTGACTATGACGATAATGATAATTATATGAGTTGATATTTATTTCGCATCCGACTTCTTTAATGGAACATTGTGTCGATGAAAATTGAATCATAGTTGTTTTGATTTATAGGTGATGACCACAATTCATTTTTTTTATAAAGCAATGAAGTCTGTCTTTTGCTATAATGACATTTTCATGCTGCCCTTAAAGACTTTTATTCAACTCAGTTGTTTAGTGACCTACTGAATACTATCCAGGAAACAGATGGTTGGGTTTAGGTCAAAAAGAGACTCCCTCTCTTTTTCTTGTCCTGAACCCAACCATCTGTTTCCTGGATACTTTCATTCAACTTATTTAAATTCTTAAATAGGTCAGGAAGAAAAGCCAATTTCAGAAGAAATTCCAGGTCAGAAATGATCGCAAACTTCGCCAATGATGTTTTCTATAGTTTGTCTTGCCATATAGTTCTAGCAAAACGAAGACGATTATTTTTGTCATTTGTATCAAATGGGCGCTAGTGGACAACGTTGATCACCTGTCTATTGTCAAGGTTCGGAAAAGTTTAAATAAATTATGGGTAAAGCAGATGTCATCTAGAAACCTTTTCTAGTGCTGAAAGGGTTACATAACCTTTAAAGATGAGCTTAGGCAGCAAAAAAGATCTGCCTGTGCGCCATCTGGTACCCGGAGGTAACGGCAAACCAAAGAAAGTCGCGGCTAAACAGCAGCACACTACTTGGTGAAACGCAAAGGCGCATTCGCTTCACCTAACCAGATAGGCGCGCTTCTATGCCAACTGCATATAAGAATTGATATACGAGCGTTGCTCTATACGGCGCACTGATGATCGCTAATAAGCGTGAAGCAGCTGTCTGCGTACTGGTGGATTGACAGAGATACAGAGCAACCCTCGTATATCGACTTTGAAGATATTTTAAAGTAAATTTGGCCGTCTATGATACCGATAAGAGTAACAAAAATCTATCTACAACGATTCAAAGCTACTCCGCCCTGTATATAGGCGCGAGACAGACAACATAATATAATAAGTAATATCATAACATGTAAATATGCAGTATCATTTTTTCATACGAAACGTGGCAATGACATTCTTAATTTCAAGAGAGTTTTGCAACACGCAATCGACCGCGCCGATAACTGTAAAAACACTGTGACGAATTGGCTTTCATGGTTTAACAGGACGCCACTTTTTATGAGGCTATCACTCAAGTGATTAGAATTTTTATTGAATGAAGATTGATAAGCCAATATCGAATCCTCCACTAGACACTGTTAAATGATACACCGCCTTATGTAGAGGATGTGAACAGGAATATGAGGTTGTAACATGTATTTTGGAAGTGAAAAAACTGATTCCCTAAAAAGTTAAATGTTAACATCGTACATGGAACTAGGCAAGCCACTATCATCCCAGAAGACGGTATGTCAGCAACGGCAACATGTCTCACAGATCAACGTAGATGTCAAAACAATTGTCGAGTGGAGATCAGTAAATAAAGTACAGTTTAACGTACAGAAAACTCAGGTAACAACAGTCACAAAGAGGTCTCACGTTGGCTTACCAACTGTGGAAATGGAGGGTCACCAAATAGCCGAGTCACCTTCCATCAGTATATTGCTAAAACGGCATCCCAGAAGCTTGGAGTTTTGCTCCGCTGTAAGAAGCTGTATACACCAGAGCAACTACTGCTGCTCTACAAGGCACACATTCGACCATCCTTGGAGTATTGCCCTCACGTGTGGGGATGCGCTCGGAAGCACTCTCTAGAGCTTCTGGACAATATCCAGAAGAGAGTAATCAGATTAATTGATACGCCTAACCTCACAAAGAACCTCCACAGCCTGAAACATCGAAGAAGGGTCGCTGACATGTTCCTGCTTTACAGATTGAATCTCGAAAGTAATAACACTGAAGACCGTCCGGACGAGGAACGTTAGAAAGGTTCTGCAAGCTCATCCTTACTAGGTCGAGGTTCCTACTCCACGAACCAGTTTCCTCCCAGCATTCCTTCTTATGGAGAACTTCGACACTGTTGAATGAGCCGCCGGCAAATTTGCTTACCGACAGCTTCAACCTGCAGCGTTTCAAATCTAATATGAACTGACACTTATCCTCTAGCAGCGCGTAAAAACCATGATATTTGGTTGAAATGTGGGAAGAGACTAACTGGTGGTGTAAAGATGCCCCCTAGAAGACGACAGTCCCAGTTTACGCGGTTAAGTCCCTTTGAACGGGGTCGGATTGTAGGCCAACAGCGTGGCTACAATTGTGGCAGCATGGCACGCATGAATCGCAGAGGGGCGAATGCAGCGAGCTAGAGGTTCTGGAGCACGTAGAAGAACCACAGACCGGCAAGATCGTCATCTACGGCTACTACTGGCCATTCGAGACAAAACACAGTGTACCACAGATTGAGTGAAATGGGCTTAGGATCATATCCTCCGCATCTAGTGCTTCCACTCACTACAAGTCATCAAACGGAATTCTCCGACGAGTCTAGGTTTTTTCTGGGGGCACATGATGAACGCCAACGCGTAAGACGACGACGGTATGAACGACGCGATCCTCGGTTTGCTGTTGAGCGCCATGTATATCGTCCTATAGGTTTGATGGTTGACAACAGCAAGTCATCTTTACTTGTGATTCGTGGCACAATGACTTCACAACGTTATGTGATTGAGGTGCTAGGACCAATCGCCGTTCTATATGTCTGAGTCCTCAAAAAAGGTTTCTTCCAGCAAGATGATGCACGTCCTCATATTGCAAGGGTATTGGTGAGGTTCCTGCAGGAGGCTGAAGTCGGGGTACTTCCCTGGCCTCCACGATCACCCGATTTATCGCCAATTGAAGAAGTATGGGATTGGATGGGTCGATACATAGGCGATTTAGCCAATCCTCCGACCACGCTGGACGAACTGGAACATGCTGTGAGGGCAGCTTGGGAGGCTGTACCTCTAGAGTTTATCAACAACCAGATTACGAGCATACCGCGTAGGCTAGAGGAGTGCATTCGGCAACGTGGAGGGCCCACCCATTATTGATCTGTTGTATTTTTTATAAACTAATTATGCACTTGCGAGTAGTATACCTTCTTCAAAAACGTTAATCTGCAACAAAGATTTAAGTTTGACTACTCGATGGCGGGCAACAAAATGCTACGTACTGTCCACATTATTATATGGAGTTGAGGTATAGACATTGAAAGCACGGACTAGGTATGTCATGTTTCTTCATTATGGACCGAGCGAGTAACAGACAGTAGGGCACGAGAAAGAATAAATAAATAACAGACAGTTTTAGCAAAGTTTACGGAATACATATAAGTTGGATCACTCCGCAAAAATATCAAAACGGCCTGCCCCTTGCCCCGTCACCCCGGTACACCGGTAGCAGAGTACCGACGTCAGCCGGGAGATACGGGGCGGCGCAAACTAGAGGTTGAACGTGTTTAACCGAAGTCTATACAGTGTCTCAAAAATGTCGGATTTTGTTATCTCGGATTTGTTTGCAAAAAATGGATAATATTTTTAGAAGTTTGATTTTATCTATTAACGGATGGAAAATGACAATCAGATCCATGCTTATTTTGTGGTAAACCTTGAAATGTAAAGGATATAAATACAGGGTGTTTCACGACGATTAAGACAAGCAATATGTCGGGACTGGCAGTAGTAGAGAATTATAATTTTGAGGAGGTAAATTAGAGTAGATGTTATGTCTTTTTTTGTCATTGTACTAACCAATGATGTATTTGTATTTGGCCACGTGACATTCGATTCAAAATTAATAATGGGACACCCTGTACATTTGTGCCTTTCTGTGTTCCTCCCGATAAAACAATTCCAACAAACTAGCACACTTGGGGTCTAAAGTGTTTAATTCAAGACCTACAGGTACTTAAACGATTGTATCACGCTAAAAGCGTATAGTGAGACAACATATCCATTCGGTGGTCTTACCATACCACCCAGGGACATTCTAAATTATATTTTAGAGCTCGGAAATATTTTTATTGATAACTTTAACAATTTAGTTTCTACAGTAGCAATTGGAATGGCACTGAAAAGCAAAATGTCAAAAATAATTTATTCACATCCAAGTAAAGCATTTGCACATGATTAGCTTTTAAAATAATTGTACATACGAATTCGTATATACCATACCATAAATTTTATAAGCTGTGGTCTCAAACATAAGCCAAATAAACAAAGCATTAAGGCAAAAATACTATACAGCACCTTTGAACCAATTTCTACTTATCTACGAAATTGCTACAATATGTGAAATCATTTGAGATTGATTGGCAATAGTTTTACTAGGTTTTATTTTTGATATCCATTTATGTAACTTAGTGTATTAGCAAAATAAACGTTATGTATTTGTATGTCTAAATCGGCTGTCGATACCTAGTCTTTCAATGACCCTCGTATATACGTAAAACCCAGGCGTTAGCAAGTCCCCGCTAAAACACCCTCGTACTTGGGCAAAAAGCAACGCAAAAACTAACTAGCGCGTGCGGCCGCGGCATCGCTTTGATGTGAGATCTTCAAAGTGCCGACGGAGAGTTATCCAACTTATATGTATTCGGTAAACTTTGGTTTTAGTCACAATAAAATGAAAAAAACAGCTTACTTCGTCCATATTTTTTGAAACAGAAAGTAAGATTCTTTACAGTTCTTCGTCTAGGGAAGGATCAAAGAACGGCGAGGGATCGGGCGTAAAAGGTTCTCCTGTATTTGGAACCAAGGATAGTGTTTTAATATAAGAAGCACACAAGTTGATAAGAATCCCAAATGATAGTCAACAATCTCCGCTGAGGAGAAGGTACTAAAAAATTAAGAAGTAATTAAAATTTGTAATTATTTATCAGCAAACATTGGTGTTCCACTTATACAGCCTCAATCAGTCACTCAGAGCTGTTTTAGCAGTGGTATGGTACGCTATGTATATTTATTATTTAACGTTATATCATATCTAAGCCTACTTGTAAATCGGTGTTTTCTAGTGTCCGTGACACTTACCTAATAAGCAAGTAGGCATCAATTTTGTTTTGTCTCAGTTGGCACCCACATCATACCATCGACAGTGATTTCGAAACAAAAAATATAGTGAAAGATTATGAATTAATTTAAGCAACAGTTACGTTGGATGTCAGAGAATGAAAACGGTACATGCCTTTCAGGAATGTGCTTGAAAGAGATATGCGCTTCGCACAGTAAGTTATGTAACTAATCACCCATTGTAAGCTTTTGATGCTTGATTAATTGAAAATATGAACAGTATTTGTTATAATATCAACGATAATTGCGTTGGAATTTCTCAGTTGAGTGAATTTTATCGAAGATATTTAATAAAGGAAAATAGTGCTTAAATATAAAATGTAAAAAATGCTGCCAAAATGATTAACTGAGTACTTCATTTGCATTCTCATTTTTTTTTTATAGAGTACGGCGATATTGTTTCTGCAAACGTCTAAGACACTTTTTGGGAACTAAATAGTAGTTATTAGGTAATGATTCAAATGAACAATGTCAGCTGCTTTTGAATAATTTTAAAGTTTTTAAAGATTTTGAGAAAATTCGCTTTTTGGGCGTATTATGATATTTTCATTAAGAAAATTCACGCCACTCATTTCCGTCGGTCTGTCTGTTTGAAAACCTAGCGTCATAATACACTTTTCCAGGTCCATCCGAACATTGCTTTGCCTATTAAAGAAACAAAGAGAATCTTCTGATACGAGTATTGCTTTCGATCGTTCTGATAAGTATAACGTGGAAACTATTAATTTGATTTTAATGAAATTTCGACACAATATTATTACCTTGAGGAGGATAAAAACGTGTATGGTTTTTAGAAATCGTGTCAGTGACGGCACAGCAATAATCAAAATATTTAAAGGCAGCTCAAACTTTGTGTTTAAGAGCGTTTTAGGGCTATAGGGGTTCCTGATCATTTTCTACCTGTTTGGGAGGTTTTGAAATAGGGGTGCTTTGAGGGAGGGAGGGGTTGTAAAACTGAAAAGTTTGTTGTGTTCATACTAGACTGTTTATTGATGTGTGAAAGAAAGACCTAGAAGCATAATACATTATTTTTATGTTCATCCGAACATTGCCTTGCCTACTATACATAGAAACCGAGGGAATTTATACATACTAGTATTGCTTTAGGCCGTTTTGCATTGTGTAACGTGGAAACGATTCAACTGATTATAATAAAATTCTAACAGAGTATTATCACCATGGCGAGGATAGAAAACCCGTACGTTTTTTAGAAATCGTATCAGTGGCGGCGCAGGAATAACTGAAAAAACAGCTTAAACTTCGTTTTTAGGCATTTTAGGGGTTCCTGGTCACCCGGGTAGAGTGGAATTGGGGTGCTTGGGGTGAAGTAAAACTGAGAAGCTTGTTGTAATCAATAGGCTATTTATTAATTGAGCTTTGAAATAAATACCTAGCGACATAACACAGTTTTTTGCGGGCGAGTGGGCGATGATTTGGTTGCGAAGGGATCTCATTCTGGTCTACTTCAGGCTATAGGAAAATAATGAACTGGTATCAATGTAAAGTGTGGTAAGTACTGAGTCTATCAACTTGACTTCATTTTTTGGACTACGCTTTATGGAACTACAATTATCATCACAACTTCCTAATAATAGCAACATATTATGGAATAATAGTAATTCATATAATAAAGATCATAAAGGCAATCATCATGGTACAAGTCGTGAATGTTATTAGGTGAGGCATATATGAGCGTATCGATATCAATGAATTTGAATAGGTTTGAAGAAGTAAACAAGGATTTTGCTTGTTCCCACCCGTATACCCTTTGTATACCCGCGACGAGATAGCAGGTAAAGAACCCTAAAAATAACAGCCTGATTAGTGACATAATATAAATAGCAAGTTGGTTTTGGTTGATCGTTTCGGGTTAATTGTTATAGTTTTGACTGAATTTTGGACTTTAACAGTGCACAACTATTAAAAGACTATATTAAAATATTCCACAAGATTTAAATCCTGCGTATTTCTGTAAAAAATAACATCGTGTTTGTTAACACAGTAAATAATAACAACGGGATCTTGGGAACACTCACATGCCTGTTAGAGCATAGGCGTTGCTTTTACTTCCCACACCGATAGGTGAGGAGAGTATTGTGATCGCAGAAATTTTCGATTTTGATATAATACGCTTTTTGGGCGTTTTATGATGTGTACATAACGAAAATCCACGTCACTCATTTCCGTCGGTCTGTCTGTCTGTCTGTCGGTCTGTCTATCTGTCGCGTTTTTCTACCCTCGTAATCTCAGTGACCGATGCATGGATTGTGATGAAATTTGGGCAGCGTTATGCTGTGGGGTCGTAGTAGGTAATGTTCCTATAATTTTGAAAATCGTTATACAGGGTGCGGAGTAATTAGCAAAAAAACGAAAAATTTCAAATGTGCCTCAAACTTCGTTTTTAGGCGTTTTAGGGGTTCCTGATCATTTTCTACTTTTTCTTGGGTGGGGGTGAATTTGGGGTGGTTAGGGGGTGGGGGGGTTGTAATAGTGAAAAATTTGTTATATTCGTAATGGGCTGTCCATTGATATGTGAATGAAAAACCTAGCGGCATGATACACTTCTTTAGGTCCGAACGTTGCATGCTTATTATAGAAACCACGGGACTTAGAATTTGTGATGTATACAAACGAGTACTGTTTTAGATCGTTCGATATCGCGTAACGCGAAAATTGTTTAATTGATTTTAATGAAATTTTGACATAGTATTACTCCCAAGGCGAGGATGCGTATGTTTTGGAAAAATCGAGTCAGTGGCGGCGCGGCAATAGTAAAAAAAATAAAAATACAAAAACAATCCAAACTTTGTTTTTAGGCGTTTTAGGGGTTCTGATCATTTTCTTTTTTTTCGGGTGGGGTGAAATCGGAGCGGTTGAGGGGTGGAGGGTAGTAAAACTGAAAAATTTGTATTCATAATAGTCCGTCTATTGACCTGTAGAAAAAATACCTAGCGGCATGTTTCACTTTTTTAGGTCCATCCGAACATTGGCTTGCCTATTACAGAAACCAATTTGGTGATCTGTACATACGAGTTTTGCTCTATTTCGTTCTATATATACTGCGTAAAGCGAAAATTATTGAATTGCTGTTAATAAAATTTTGACACAGAATTTATTACCGCTGGAAGAATGGAAAACGACTCTGTTTTTGAAAAACCGTGTAAAACTTCGTTTTTAGACGGGTTGGAGGCTCTTGATCGTTTCGCATCGTCCAGTTCAAGCATGCAGTAAAAAACTGTGGCGCCCTAGTTCCTAAGGAGGGAGACGCAAGACACTATTTACGAGGGTTTTTGTGTTGGATTTTGTTTTTGCGGGCGGATGAGCGATAATTTAGTTGCAAGGGGATTTTAGACTATAGCTTCATGCAATGGGAAATAATAAAATGGTTCATCATTATGTATGAGAACTGAGTCAATCAACTTGACTCCATTTTTCTAACCTATTCGATTTCGCGTTGATCGAAGCCGACCGATCAGTCCAAGCACCATTAGAAAATCGTCTTTTACGGAATGCATAAGCAGCCTAAGGCTGCTTTCACACGAGGATACCGTATCTCAGATACGCGTATTTGAGATACAGAATTTGTGAGTGATACTTCTGGATACCGTATCGCATACAGGTAACTCTGCATCAGTACGAAAACACTGGCAGTGCAGTGCATAAACCCATGAACATGGATTTGGCTCCACCAAACTAATAATTTTTTTATTATCAAATATGGCATGCTTCATTATTTGGTTACTTGCACTAATGCGTGTAGCTAATTCAACTTCTAACAAAAGAATAAAAAGCCTATGGAATCCGCAGCAAAAGTATGCGTGTCTGAACAAGTAGGTATAACGTAATGGTAGTATTGTATCTGAGATACGCATTCTGTCGCCGGCGGCTGGATGGCACGACATACTCGAATCAGTATCGCGATACTTTGGCGATACTGTATGCGTCTCCGGAGCCGTCTGAACAGCTTCATTTGAATGTGCGGATTATCTGTATCTCAAATACACGTATCTGAGATACGGTATCCTCGTCTGAAAGAGCTCTTAACGCTTACCTTGACGAACCGCCACTGCACAATACGGAACCCGGTGCAGGAAGAAGCAAGGAAGTTCGTTGATTGCACAGGAGATCGTCGTACGGTGAGCGTCACAATCGCAAACCATCTTGACCTAGACCGCTCAACTTGCAGAGTGAAATGACCGTCTACTCTCTGAGTATTATGCAGTTGGCTCGTAAACATTTAATTGCATTTTATGCTATGCATATGTATGAGCCTCGCGGATAACCGTTTTTTTTCTTTACTCATAATGTTCTGTTGTTATGAGTTTATTGATATCTGCGAATTAGAAATACTTGATACACCGTATAGTATGAAGTCTAGTCAACAGCGGTGTATACGGCACCTTAGCACTTGAGTAATAATTATAACAAGACATATTTATTGCTAGTACATATAACAACTTACTTACAGAGTTAGGAGATATATCATAGTCAAACAATTTTTTTTATAACTGAGCAGACCGCGCAGGCAGAGCCTAAATACCAGAGTACCGCGGCTGCTGTGAAAGGGTTATGTTAGGAAGTTTGTTAACGCGAGATTTGAATGGACCAACACCCGCAGGCCTAATAAATACATCTTCTGGCAGTCCATTCCAAGCCTTGGACACCCTGGGAATAAATGTGCGGTTGTACCGCTCAGTTCTTGATGTATGAAGAACGACTGTCTTAGGATGAGATGCAGCGGTCGCACGGATATATCTGATAGGAGCAGTGAGCGGCGGAACGATAGAGGATAGCTCAGAGGAGCAGATTCCGTTGGAATATCGGTAGAAGCGTGAGAGGTCACCAACAACACGCCGGTGAGAAAGTGACTGAAGGTGGCGCGTTAAGGCCGGATCGCCAATTAGTCGAATTGCTCTTCTCTGGACGGCATCCAGTATAGACAGGGTAGTAGGGGCAGCAGCTTCCCAGACATGAGAGCAATACTCCAGGCAAGGTCTTATCTGGGCTTTATATAGCGTGAGGAGGTTACATGGTGAGAAATACTTTCTGGCTCTAAATAGGTACCCAAGCTTTTACCAGTAGCTGTTGCAATTGACGCGACGTGTTCGTGCCAGATCAGATTTTCTGTAATGTTGACTCCTAACAGCTTGAATGAGTAACTCCTTGGCAGAGCCCGGTTGTTCATTAGAACTTGGTATTGGCTTGGGCACTTCTTGTTTGGAAGCGTACAATACTGGGTCTTGGAGGCATTAAATTTAACCATATTCGTAAGGCCCCACGCGGTAATGGTATCGAGATCCTTTGAAAGTGAAGCTGCCACTGCCAGTCTTCTGCGTTCCAGCTCGACCACAGAGATCGGTCTATTGCTCATGATGCCTGCATGCAGCGTACTGTCATCCGCAAAACTGTGGATTGGGTTTATAGTGCTAGAGAGTAGATCACTAATGTGAAGCAGAAACAATGTCGGAGCCAATACCGATCCCTGCGGAACCCCGGCATTAATACTATGGAAAGAAGAGGAAAAGCCGTCTACCACGACAGCGATTTTACGACCTGAGAGGAAGTCTGCGAGCCAACCGCAAAGCTTAACGGGGAGCCCATAAGACGGGAGCTTGTTGACACTTACAAGTTGAGCACAAATGAGCAAATTTAGAGGAGATGCTAAAAAGTCAGCGGTTTGAGGATCATGTGCGGGCTCAAGATCACAAGTGTATTTTAATACCTAAGTGACACCACCCCAATTTCACCCCCACCCAAAAAAAGTAAAAAATGATCGAGAAGAAAGTTTAAGCTGTTTTTATAATTTTAGTTTGTTGAAGATTTCTGAAAACCATACGTGTTTTCCATCCTCGTCAAGGTAATAATACTGTTGTCGAAATTTCACTAAAATCAATTAAATAGTTTCCACGTTACACAGCACAGAATCATCTTGTTCCTTGGTGTCTGTAATAGACAAGGCAATGTTCGGATTTATCTAAAAAAGTGTATTATAGCGCTAGGTCTTTCTTTCATAGTTCAATAAATAGCTTATTATGAATAGCACAAATATTTCGGTTTCACAAAAACCCACCTCCAATCACTCCAATTTCATCTCCATCGAAAAAAAAAATTGAAAATGATCAGCGCCCTTTAAACGGTTAAAAACAAAATTTGAGGAATATTTGATTTTATTTTGTTTTTGGCTAATTACTCCGTCATACATGCACTGATTTTCAAAATTACAGCAGCATTACCTACTACGAGGCCACGGCATATCGCTACCTAAACTTCATCACAATCCATGCAGCGGTTACTGAGTTCATGGGACAGCATTACCTACTACGGCCCCACAGCATATCGCTACCCAAATTTTGTCACAACCCATACAGCGGTTACTGAGGTTACGAGCCTAGAAAGATGCCAACAGATCGATATCATAAAACGCCCAAAAATCGTATTATCTATTATCTCAAAATCGAAAATTTTCGCGACAAGAATACTCCCGTTAAACTAAGTTTTTAGATGATTTAGAAGTCTCCACATTATTTCCAACTATTTTTTGGAGGCGAGAGGGTATGGAGATTCGTGAACACCAGATCTTTTCTTTGATTACTTATTACTTTTAAGAAGTACTATAATCGAGAATAAAAGAAAACTAACTTGAATTTAAGGAACTTGTACCTTGAAAAGAAAGAAAAAAATATGTGGAACGATGAATTTGTGGTTCTTGGGTTTTTAGGCCGGCGTCGTTTAGCGTTAAAACTTGACGTTTCGCCACCACGAGTGGATGGCATCTTCAGAAGCTATTTCACTTCGGCGACTTACAAAATACCAGTATACCAGTATTTTGGAAGTCGCCGAAGTGAAATAGCTTCTGAAGATGCCATCCACTCGTGGTGGCGAAACGTCAAGTTTTAACGCTAAACGACGCCGGCCTAAAAACCCAAGGACCACAAATTCATTGGACGATGGCCGCGAAAGCCTTACACAGTATAATATGTGGAACGTATTGATTGACTTTTTTCAACCAACTTCTCACGAAGTTTGTGCTAGTCTTCACGCTAAAAGTTTAGTCTTCTTGACTGTGGTGGCAGCTGTTATTGTAATCTAAACCCAAAAGAAAGTAAAAGTAGAAACATGTGATCGTCTGCAGATTAAAGCGGAAGCGCGGATTTATAACCATGCACTTGAATAAATGCATCTGCTTCATGGACTGTAAGTATTTTACAGTTAGAAATACTCTCACTGCAATAGACAATCTTTTCAAAATTGGAATTGTAGATTTGGTGCTTTCTGAGAGAACTATTTGGAGGTTTCATGGAAGAGCAACATAGCTGCAATTTCTGAAATATCAGACTATGATTTGTAAGTTTTATAAAAAATGAAAACACATTAGTATCAGTACCTATCCTGATTTTCTAAGTTTCTCTCTCATGATTGCGGTAGTAACAAGTATTGACGGGCTGTGCCAAGTCAACACCTGATCGGAATTTAGGATAGAGCATACAATATTACAGGTCTTCAGGAATACAGACTTCTGCTATATTTTGTGTAACCTTTCGTCCAGGACTAACTGTTGTAGGTGTGGTTGTAAATGTGTTTGGTCTAAGGCCTGAGACCGACAAAATTAGAGGGAGAATAGAGTAACTTTGTTTTGTTTCCAGAGTCGTTTTATTTCTATAGCAAGATCAGTATATTTAGATATCTTCCCAGCGTAGGTGTTTGGATATTCGTATCGTTGGGAATAACAATATCTACCAAATATGTGACTTTGTCTGCCTTATCATTATTTATTGTTATTAACTATTGTTAATAGACAAAGGTTTAAGAATATCTAACAGCAACTTTTGGGTATATTTCAAGCCCAACTAGAGTAACTAAACTACAAACACACTATATGATGGGCTAAATAGTAGAAATTTAAATGAGATGGTTGACTTACCTTGTAAATAGTTGATATGAAATGTCTCTTACAGGATCAATCTCATGGCACTTGTGTTTGTTTAGTGGATACAGCTGGACATAAGCGTCTTCTATTCTAACTCCAGGAGGACCTAAATAAATAAGAAAAGGTTTATGAAGAAGTCTGTGAAACGTAGTGATACTGCTGAGCTAAATTGATTTTTTTTAAGAAGTATTTCTTGAATATTATTGGACACTATCTGAATTCCATGGTCAAATCTAGTGCAACTTTCTGTATGGTACCTAAAGTTTCGAGTGTTTCCGGACTTAGAAGCTCCTTGTGGTGTTGCTATGAATGTTTGTTCTAGATATGTTACTCAAATACTCAAATACAAAAACAGTCATATAAAGTAGGGTACGATTTTCAACTATTTCAGAGATAAATTGATTTTTAGCGATTTTCATTAAAATGCAGACCTCTAGGCTGATCTCAGCAATATTAGGTTAGCTAAATTGTAGTGTACGTTTCTATAGCATATATCTTATACAAAGGCTAGCTTTCGAGGTGGCAATATTTGTATTTCACTACTTATACAAATAAATAAATAAAAAGTAAAATAAGGATATATCAGAGTGGCAGCCGAATGACCTCACATTGCACCTTAAGGCTTCTAAATTATAGTGCCTCTCGTTTTTAGTTTACATACAAGAAAATACCCGACGTAGGGTAACCCTGACACCTACCGTTCTGTATTTCATGCCACTCCCTTACCTAGTAGGTAATGTTATAAAATGTGTCTGTCAGTGCTCCAGCTCTACCACGTGTACGAAGAACGGTTTTTTCACTAATCTATGTGGTTAACAGCTCGCTGATAAATTATGAAACAAAAATGTTCATATTCTAATGCAAATGAGAACGTTCGTACAGTATATTGCACCGGATTGACCGGATATAAAAATTGTACCTATTCGTTTATATTCAGATACCTTTTTATGTTGTTTTTTTTATTATAGAGGGCTTAGGAAATCGGACAGAAGCATTAGCACACCCGGAGGTGTGAGGGAGAGTCTGCCCGCTTGACGCTGGACCAGTTTGAGTCCTCTGATTAAATATTCCACGGACGCCAACGCGTCCATCCGACATGCCACCACAGCCCGACTGGCTGAAACCCGTTCCATCTTTCTTACCTCGGCTCAATCTCTATCTGCACTAGGCATCATCGTGAAGGATATTTTTCGCAGTGCAAGATGAGGAAATGATTATACCATTTAGGAATACCTTTTCATCTTCATCTAATCTTGCGATCGTTGCTCCTTCTCCCTTGCGGGACGTTCTTTGTTTACCATCCCATATGCAGGGTGAGTCAAGGTCAACATCTCGGACTCTTGTGACCAAGCGATAGGTACCACATTTTCAAAATAATGACTCTAATAAAAGCGTCAATCTCTAGTAGTTTTCATCTAATTTCAAGATTTTAACCAAATCGGTGTTTTTTGAATTTCCCTATCTATAAGCAAACTAGCAAACTATGAAATATGAACAAAAACATGTTCAGATGGAAGGAAACAACTAAATTAGCAGAAAGATACCGATAAACTAGAGTAAAGCAGCAAGTTTATAAAAAGTTCCTACAACCAGTCAACTCTAACCAGAAACGACGGCGGTAGCATGTCTAATAAAGTCAAAGAGAAGCTGGAATACGACAAAAATGGATAATTTTTACAGCTTACTAGCTAGATTAAACATTTTCAAAACCACTAAAACCTTTGAAATGAAAGAAAAACTTTCAGCGGTTGTCTAATATCTTCAGCATGCAATTTCACATTTAATGGTATAAAATAGTAGTAATTTCCTTCAAAGTCAAAAGTAACGATACCTCTTACTGTCTGGCTGTAGCCCTTCAAATCTTTCAGCTAAAAAAAGTATACTGACAAATCTGATTTTAATCTTATCTTCCAGGTAAGTCATGTTTTATAATCTGAACAAATTTTTAATCCATTCTTAGAGGTATCGTTGTTCATGGGCGCCAGCAGGATTCCCCCCCCCCCCCGGAGCAGCGAACATAAGAAACTTGTATAACCAAAAATCAAATTCGTCCCCCCCTGCCCTTATTTGAGCATTCAATTTAAGTAAGTCGCCCCCTGTACAATGTTCTGGTGGATCCATTGGTATCGTTACTTTTAACTTGACGAAAATTGCTACCTTTTTAAATCACTAAATATGAAATTTTATTCTGAAGCTATTAAACTGCCAGCAACATTTGGTGGTATTTCCTTTCATTTCAAAATTTTTAATGGTTTTGAGAATTGTGAATCATTAGTATGTTGTAGTAGCTGGTATGTTGTGAAAAGTATCCAATTCTGTCATACTCCAGCTGCTTTTTGACCTTATATGTGTTACCTCTGTTATTTCTGGTTAAACGTGATTTGTTGTAAGTTATTTTTGTAGTATTAACTCTTTACTCTAGTTCGTCCGTAACTTTCTGCTAAGTTAGTTGTTTTCTTCCATGTAAACGGTTTTCTGTTTATATTTATTTGGCCTGCTAAGTGACTTATACTAGAAAATTGAAATTAAATGAAAACTACCAGAGATTGATATTTACAACCGTATGTATATCATTAGAAAGGCTATCAAATTTTATATTCGATTGAATAAAAATAATGAAGCATTCCTATTTGATAGAATCAAGTTATCTCTGATTGAAGTTTCCCTAATTCAGTCTAATCTAAGCTGACGCATTTCATACTTAGTGACACGGCAAGGTCACAGCCTTCTTAGTTTTATAATCGCTGCGGTATTCAATTATCTTCTGATATTTACCTATTCCAAAAATTGTGATTTGCACCCAAACGGTTCACTTTAAGTCCCAAGTGTAATGCATAAAGTCGCACTAGAAATAGACTGGAAATCTAAGTATGCAATAATATACAGGGTGTTCCATTTGAAAAAACATAACTTTGATACGTCACGCTTTTTAATGTCTAATGTGTTTTATGACACCCTGTGCCTGTCATTATTTTAAAATTTTGTAGTCCAACTCGACCTACGTACAGTCGCAAAGTAAATTTTCTGAAAAGTGGTATTGTTTGGTCACAAGAGTCCGAGGCGTTTAGCTTGACATGCCCTGTATACCCGGACAATGAAATGGCTTTTGCGGTTTCTAGCATTCATATAGTATTTAAACACTCGGTATAGACGTAGTCAGCAAGCGCATGCATGCAGGCCGCTGCCACATACTCAGTCATCGGTGCAAAAATCGTTAGATCTATTAAGCAACCGCATATTATATAACGAATATTGACATTCACAATTATTCGCTTTGGAGATTATTGCAATCGAAGACAATTATTCGGGCAACTTGACATAAAAACGTACTCGTTTAACACAATCATGGTGATAGGTAATCATTGTAACATTAGTGGAAAATTATCAAAAGTTCGTTAGCATAATGACAAAAATGCATCTATCATAAAACGAATGACGTATATGTATGGTACGGAGATAAAGTAAGTGCCTTGCGTTTTTATTTTCAAAATGATACTGTCGCCAAACAACGATTAGACTGATTAGTAAAAAAATTGAGTCAAGTTGATTGACTCAGTACTTCCCAACACAGAAGCTATCGTGAATAGTTTCTAGTATCTCTCTCCGTAGGAACTAGAACGACACAGTTTTTATTCAGAAAGTTAAAACTGGATGAAAAGGGAACAATCAGGAACCCCCAAATCATTGTTTTGTGTTTTTATTATTGCTGCGCCGCCACTGACATGATTTCTAAAAACCATACGGATTTTCCATCCTCGCCACGGTAGTAATACTGTTTCGAAATTCCATTAAAGTCAATTCCAGGTACACAATATACAGGGTGTTAATTAAGCATGTTAACAAACTTCAACCACGGATAGCACTCCGAAAGATAGAAAGAAAATGTCATATGAACATGGGTCCGGAAATGCTTCCCAAGGGAGCTACGCTCCTTCGCATGGGGCACCCTGAAGACGATTTTCCCTCGATATTCTCGAAACCATTCATAACAAAATTACGAAATTAGGTACGATGGGTACACTTTTGACGCTGAATCTGATTGTGAATTCAGAATTTCATAATTTTAATCAGAGGCGTATCATACGGGAGGAGTTAAGGGTAAAAATAACCCCATTTTCTAAATGGTAGTTTTTTTGACATTTTGTTTTTGGAATGTGGTATCTCAAAGATTTCTACGTAAAAATGGTCTCTTGGTACATCTCGATAGGGCTAACCGTTTTCGAGAAAAATGCAAATTATTGAATCGATGCATTGTATTCAATGATTTGCATTTTTCTCGAAAACGGTTAACCCTATCGAGATGTACCAATAAACCATTTTTACGTAGAAATATCTGAATTACCATATTCTAAATCAAAACGTCAAAAAAATTACCATTTAGAAAATGGGGTTATTTTTACCCTTAACTCCTCCCGTATAATACGAAAAAAATTATGAAATTCTGAATTCAGAATCAGATTCAGCGTCAAACGTTTACATATCGTACCTAATTTCGTAATTTTGTTATGAATGGTTTCGAGAATGTCGAGGGAAAACCGTCTTCAGGGTGCCCCATGCAAAGGTGCGTAGCTCCCTTAGGAAGCATTTCCGGACCCATGTTCATATGTCATTTTCTTTCTGTTCTTCGGAGTACTATTCGTGGTTAAAGTAAACGATGTAAAGCAATGCTTCGTATTTTCTAATAGGCAAGATCTAATAGACCTAAAAAAGTGTATTATACTGCAAGGCCCTTCTTTAGCAGGTCAGTGAGGATCCTATTCTGAATACAAAAACTTTTTCAGTTTGACAAGCCCCCACTCTCCAACCAACCCACCCAAAGAAAAACAAAAAATAATCAAGAACCCCTAAAACGCCCAAAAACGAAGTTAAGCACTTTTTATTTGCAGTTTTTTATTGACACCATTCCTAATAACCATAAGCTTTTTCCATCCTCACCAAGGTAATAGTATTGTGGCAAAATTCCATTAGAATCAATGACATAATTTTCACGTTATTCAATATAGAACCATCTAAAGCAATATTCCTTGGTTTCTGTAACAGGCAAGGCAATGTTTGGATGGACCTAAAAAAGGGTATTATGCCTGTAGTTTTTCCTTTCACAGGTCATTGGATATTTTATTATAAATACAACAAATTTTTGAGCTTTACAACCCCCCCTCCCAAAGATGTTACATTCATCTGGGCAAAAGGTCACTCGGGCATAAAAGGCAACGAGATTGTAGACCAACTTGCTGGAGAGTCTAGACGGGATGGTAATTACAAGGAAATAGCAACTACTCAAGACCTAAATAGAGTGTTAAGAAATAAAATATATGTCAAATGGCAAGACCAATGGAAAGAAATAGTAAAATGTTCTAAAAATCAGTATTATTTGATACATCCTGAGTTACCTGTAGATATCCCTTACATATTTGATTACACGGTATCGAAAAAATCATCCGCTACCATCACTAGACTAAAGTGCAATCATGGGAGGTTCCCAGCACATTTGGCTAAGATACAACTCATACCCTCAGGAGTTTGTACTTGCGACAGTTCTTCTTTATGTGACATAAATCACATACTTTTTTATTGTAAAAATCATTCAGCAGGAATTGAAGCCTTGTATGGGAAATTAGCAGAATTAAGTATACAATTTCCCGTTCACATCACATACTTACTTTCATTAAACAACAAAAAAATTTATGAAATAATATGCAATTTCTTATATTCAGTTGGATACGTAATTTAAATAAATTATAACCTCCGAATATCTGTGGCTGATGGACTCGCATCCAAGCCAATCTCTTCTCACACGGACACACACACACACACACAACCCCCCCCCCCTCCCCAACCACCCCAATTTTACCGCCACCCAAGAAAAAGTAAAAAATTATAGGGAACTCCTAAAACGCCTAAAAACGAAGTTTGAGGAATATTTAAATTTCTTGGTCTTTTGCTGATGACTTCGCCGCCAATGCACCGATTTTAAAAATTATAGCAGCATTACCTACTAGGACTCCACAGCATATCGGCACCAAAATTTTATCACATTCCATGCAGCGGTTACTGAGATTACGATTACGTGAACAGACAGACAGACAGGCCGACAGACAGATAAGCCGACGGAAATGATCTGACGTGAATTTTCGTTATGCAGACATCATTACACGCCCAAAAAGCGTATTTTCCTGAAATCCAAAATTTTCGCGATTACAATACTCCCCTCACCTATCGGTGTGGTAAGTAAAACATACTCATCTGAGACGACTTGATAATCAATGTTACATTAGTGGAAAATTATCAAAAGTTCGTTAGCATAATGACAAAAATGCATCTATCATGAAACGAATGACGTACATGGTTTGGAGATAAAGTAAGTGCCTTGCGTTTTGAATTTCAAAATGATACTGGCGCCAATTAGAGTGATTAGTAAAAAAATTCAGTTGAGTAGAAATGGATAGTGTTTCGATTATTCGAATCATCCATTATGCATTGTCCATAACTAAAACACATCTCCTTGCGTCATAAGGATTGCGTCTGTTGGCACTTTTGAATCCGTTAAGCCGGCGCCACATTTGCGGGTATTTGCCGAATATCAATATTCGCCGTTTTTTTCAACCTTGCTCGCCGAATAGCGAGCACGTATCGCCCTACATGTGCGTAGTTGGCTATGTTTAGTTTCGAGAAGAAAGGGAATGGGAAAGCCCGACCTTTCGCACAAACTGTTCCAGCCACGCTAGTAGGCGTTCGCCGAATTGCGAATATTCGCTGTTCGTTGTTCCCTAAATGCCGCATGTGTGGCGCCGGCTATGGCGCCGGCTGAATACTCGATGCCCGGCATATGGCGAATATTCGGTTAAAATCCTGCAGCCACATAGCCGCATAGAAAATAATCGGGGTTCGTTGCTCGCCGAATCCCGCATATGTGGCGCCGGCGCCGGCTTAAAATCCCGCAGCCACATAGCCGAATAGCAAATAATCGGGGTTCGTTGCTCTCCGAATCCCGCACATGTGGCGCCGGCTTTAGGCAAACAGGACAACGGGCAGGACAATTTCTGTCTACACACAAACACTTTGATTGTTTAATGTTTTAAATAAAAGGTTGTTATCCTTTTATAGTAGCGCAAACAACTCACTCTTAATTTATGGTGCTAACAATTTGGCACAGCTCATAAAGAGGCTCATAAAGAGGCTTTTGTTCTCTATTACTTCCCACACCGATAGGCGTTTTATGATGCCTACATAACAAAAATCCACGTCACTCATTTCCGTCGATCTGTCTGTCTGTCTGTCGCGTTTTTATACCCTCGTAATCTCAGTAACCGCTGCATGGATTGTGATGAAATTTGGGCAGCGTTATGCTGTGGGGTCGTAGTAGGTAATGTTCCTATAATTTTGAAAATCGTTATACGGGGGGCGGAGTAATTAGCAAAAAACGAAAAATTTCAAATATGCCTCAAACTTCGTTTTTGGGCGTTTTAGGGGTTCCTGATCATTTTCTACTTTTTTTGGGTGGGGGGGAATTTGGGGTGGTTGGGGGTAGGGGGCTATAATACTGAAAAATTTGTTGTATTCGTAATGGGCTGTCCATTGATATGTCAATGAAAAACCTAGCGGCATGATACACTTTTTTAGGTCCATTCGAACGTTGCATGCTTATTATAGAAACCACAGGACTTATAATTTGTGATGTATACATAATGAGTATTGTTTTACATCGTTCGATATCGCGTAACGCGAAAATTGTTCAATTGATTTTAATGAAATTTTGACATAGTAGGCTAGGATGGAAAACGCGAATGTTTTGGAAAAATCGGGTCAGTGGCGGCGCGGCAAAAAAACTAAAAATATAAAAACAGCTCAAACTTTGCTTTTAGGTGTTTTAGGGGTTTCTGATCATTTTCTACGCTTTTCTGGGTGAGAGTGAATTTGGGGTGGTGGGAGGGTGGGGGGTGTATAACTGAAAAATTTGTTGTTGTCCATTGATCTTTGAATGAAAAACCTAGCAGCATAATACACTTTTTACGTACATCCGAACATTGCCTTGCTTATTATAAAAATCAAGGGACTCAGAATTTGTGACGTATACATACGAGTATTGTTTTAGATCGTTCTATATTGCGTAACGCGAAAATTATTGAATCGCGAGCGATGGAAAACGCGTATGTTTTGGAAAAATAGAGTCAGTGGCGGCGCAGCAATAATCAAATAACCAAAAGCATAAAATCAGCTCAAACTTCGTTTTTAGACGGGTTGGAGGCTCTTGATCGTTTCGCATCGTCCTGTTGAAGCATGCAGAAAAAAACTGTGGCGCCCTAGTTCCTAAGGAGGGAGACGCAAGAAACTATTTATGAGGGTTTTTGTGTTGGATGTTGTTTTTACGGGCAGATGGGCGATAATTTAGTTGCAAGGCGATTTTAGACAATAGCTTCATCCAATGGGAAATAATAAAATGGTATCATCATTATGTGTGGGAAGTGTTGAGTCAATCAACTTGACTCCATTTTTTTTTTGGTTCACTTTTGGAGCAAGTCTATGATTTAGTGGTGCGTGGGTGATGGAGGTTACTCGGAAAAATAATAATACAACATAGCACTTTTTTCCAGAAAATGAGTCAGGAGGAGAGTTTACCTTGGAAATGACACCTTGCACGTTGATTTCGGTAAAATTTGCGAAAGCGGGCCGATTCTAGTAATTTACCCCTCCTTTGTCGTGAAATCTAAAAACGCACCTTTAAGGAAAATCAGACTAAAAGGATATAAATAATTTTTAGAATCAGCTTAAAACAATAATGGACGAAAAAAACTAGTATCATTGTGAAAAAACCGTCCGATGTTCTTTATTAAATTGGCAATTATTGTTTCTGATCAACAGTTATAGCAAAATTATTACCATTACTTTAACAAAAATGCTAACTCCCAAACAATTGGATGTCATGCCTTTTAAGCCTCGTAGCTACGCCTTTGTGTAATATCAATAAACCTTAAGGGGCCTGGATCCACACATTTATACATACGTATTTGCCATGTAAAACACGGACTCACAATTTCTCGCATAACGCACTCTATTTTCCTCTACATATATAATATTTCCGACGCCGATAGTTAAGACCTTAATGAATGACAACGATTTTCTCAAAAAAGTTTTTTAATGTGCAAAAAAACTCGCAATGCAAAATCATACATTCTATAAATGCCTGTAATTTAACAACCAAACACGATATCAAAAAACGTCTAAATATCTGCACAAGCGCAAGCTTTCTTCTTCAATTTGCTCTTTGAATCATTATTGTAAGTTTAAAGGTAACTTCAGGAGCTTGAAAATGCGAAATTCATTTTCGTAGTGACCTTTGGACCTTACCTTTGGACCTTTTGACATTATCTTTGGATTTTTGGACTTATGTCCCCTCATCTTAGACAAACACACTGGAGAAAGGGAACAGGTGGCCACGCCTCCTCGCTAACACGGGAATACGTCTTTTCTTGGATTCTCAATCTCGCGCGCTATACCCTAGACCCTTAAGGTGACGGATTTGAAGCTGTCAAAATCTTTTTCGCGACAAAGTTGGAGCGTTCAATGTTCGTTCCGATCTCTTAATCCAAAAGAGAGTTACGAACTCACAAACAACCATACATGTGAAGTTTCGACATTACGGCCTATAAAGGCCGGAGTTCCTCAGGGTTCGGTCCTTGGGCCAATCCTTTATTCACTTTTTATACACGATGTTCCTTGCTCCCGCAACTGTGAAGTCTATCTCTACGCTGACGACACTACGATTGTAGCTCAGTCGCGGACTGGAAATTTAGTCCACGATGAGTTGCAGCTCGCGGTGGATGAAGTGTTAGAGTGGGCGGATCGGTGGCTCATCAAAATTAATCATTCGAAAACGCAGGCAACATATGAATTGTACCAAAAAACGTTGTGGTGCCCCGTTAGAGATCTCAGTGAATGGTGCTAGGATTCCATGGGAAAATTCTGCCAAGTACCTAGGAATTACCCTCGACAAGGGCATGACTTGGCAGAAACACACTCAAGCGTTAAAAACAAAATTCGAAATTACGTTTCGTCAACTGTACCCTATGTTATGTAGAACTTCAAAATTAAGTTTGGTAAATAAAATTCGACTTACAAGATGATTATTAGACCAGCAATTACATACGCATGTGCGGCTTGGTGTTTTCTCGCCAAGACGCACCTGCGAAACCTGAAGGTTCTGCAGAGCAGGACATTGCGTACAATAACCAACGCCCCATGGCATGTTTCTAACGAAACCCTTCACAGGGACCTTGACATCCCTTATTTGAGGGATTACATTAAACAGCATGCGCAACCCTTTGTTGCGCGAGTCAGTGGACTACACAGTCGAGCAAGTTCGCAAGCACACTAGGCCGCGGCTCGCACTGTGATCAAAATCAAATCGTGCAATTTTGGAAACAACTAAATTTTTGGCCTTTTAGATACCGAACCTCAAAATTAACCCTTTTGGTTAAACCCAAAAATTACCGACACACTTCCTCCTCTTTGCTCTTCTTCTTCCTTCCTCTCTTTTTCTTCCACTACTTCTCCATGACTTTGTCTGGTCTCTGGCTAACCAGACCTGACAGACCGATCGACCGACACGATTGCAACTAAGAGCAAAGGTCCTCCGGACCACTCTGACTAACAATGACGAATAACATTTACATGTGAAGTTACTAAGAACGTATAAAAAATATAAACAATCAGAAAAAAAGAACGAAAACCTCTTCGTAATACAAAAAAATCCCGGAAAAATCAGAATGACCCGTAGTACAGCACGAATTACCCAAAATGCAGTGGAACGAGGCATTCAACAGTTTGTGCAGGCAAATGAAAGTACACAGGTTTATATGGAATACAACTGGTTGCAGAAGTAATTGTTCCATAATATTCGTGAAAAAATAATTGTTTTTCATCAATATTCATAGCATAATTGTTACCATTACCCCATAAACCATAATTTAAACTATCAGCTTTCACAAAAATACTAGCTCCCAAAAAAATCGATGTCACGCCTTTTAAGCCTCGTAGCTACGCCACTGTGTAATATCAACAAACCTTAAGGGTCTAGGGTATAGCGCGCGAAATTGAGAATCCAAGAAAAGACGTATTCCCGTGTGCGTCTAAGATGAGGAGAGATAAGTCCAAAAATTCCAAGGTAAGGTCAAAAGGTCCAAGGGTAAGGTCCAGAGGTCACCATAAAAATGAATTTCGCATTTCCAAGCTCCTGACGTTACCATTAAACTTACAGTAATGATTCAAAAAGCAAATTGAAGAACAAAGCTTGCGCTCTGTCACTTAAATCGCCTTTTTTTGATATCGTGTTTGGTTCTTAAATTGCAGACATTTGAAAAATGTATGATTTTGCACTGCGAGTTTTTTTGCACACTAAAAAACTTTTTTGAGAAAATCGCAAATAGTTGTTATTCATTAGGATCTTAAGTGTCACCTTCTGATATACTGTGTATGTAGTTTGAAAAACAAGTGAGTTGTGTTCGAAATGGGAATCCGTGTTTTAACATGGCAAATACATATAACTGTATACAGAGTGGGCCAATAGTGCGTGGACGTGGGCTTACTGAAAAATATTTCAAAAATCTGTCACTTGATCATGGTAGGGACCCTTAAGGGCTATAACGTAAAAATATTTTCACTTAAATTTCGACGTTTATACAGGGTGATTCATATCAAAGTTACATTTTTTTTAATGGAACCCCCTATATATTATTGCATATTTGGATTCCTTGGTCAATTTTAGTGTGACCTTATGTATCACACATGGAACTTTAAATGAACCGTTTAGACGCAAACCACCATTTTTGGTATAAGTAGGTGTCAGAAAAAAAATGAATATCGCAGCGATTATAAAACTTAGAAGGCCGTGACTCTGCGCTACGACTAAGCATGAAATGCGTCACCTTAGGTCAGAGGAATAAATTTGAATTCTTTTTGCATTTGGAGAAATCAATAGATTAATTAAGGAAACTTTAATCACAGATAACTTGATTTTTTCAAATGGGAATGCCTATTTTGGTTTAAAGAATCAAATGTAAAATTTGATTACCTTTGTAACGATATAGCATTCTCTATACCAGTCTTTTTTAGTTTTCATTTTATTTCAAATTTTCTGTCAAATCGGTGCTTTTCAATTTTGCTGCATGCAAGCAACCTAGCAGGCCATGAAAAATAAACAAAAGCTCGTTAATATGGAAAAAACCAACTAACTTAGCAGAAAGATGCAAACTAACTAGAGCAACGAGGCAAGATTATGAAAATTCCTTACAATATATTAGCTCTAACCAGAAACAATAGCGGTAACAAGAACGCTCATTTTTCACAGCCTATTAGCTATTAGCCAATTTCCAAAGTTAGTAAAAAAATATTTAATCAAAGGAAAACTACTACTGATTGTTGCTGGCAGTAGAATATCTATGTCTTTTGAATACTTATTCACATTTAATGCTATAAAAAAGTAGCCATTTCCGTAAGTCAAAAGTAATGATACCTCTGACTGGAACCTTTCAAATTCTTCAGCAGGTACTTCTACTTATTAGCAAAATCGCGGAAAGTGAAACTTGATTTGCAGTTTGTTTGAATTGTAAAATATAATTTAGTTCGCTGAAAACTACATGAAAAAAACACAATTACAACATAGCGTAATTAAAAAATTCTAGCATTACTTCAATAGATGTTCAGAATGCTCCAGTTGGAGACATCTTCACTTTTGACTTAACTAAATGGAAATGACTAATTTTTTTATCCCACTAAATGTGAAATTTCATCCTAAAGATGTTAGACTGTAAGCAAAAATCGCTGGTAGTTTTCCTTTTGTTTCAAAATTTTTAATCATTTTGGAAGGTTTTCAAGCTCTTGTAGACATCAATAGCTAGTATGCTGTGAAAAACAAACACTTCTGCCATACCCTAGCTATCAGCAGATATCTTGCGGCTGTTGTATCCGGTTAGAGCTAATATGTTGTAAGGAATTTGCACAAGCTTGCCTCGTTGCTCTAGTTAGTTTGTATCTTTCTACTAAGTTAGTTGGTTTCTTCCATATTAACGAGCTTTTGTTTATTTTTTATGGCCTGCTAGGTTGCTTGCACGCAGGAAAATTGAAAAACGCCGATTTGACAGAAAATTTGAAATAAAATGAAAACCAAAAAAGATTGATATCGAGAATGCTATATGGTTAGAAAGGTAATTAAATTTTACATTTGATTTTTTAAACCAAAATAGGCATTCCCATTTGAAAAAATCAAGTTATCTATGATTGAAGTTTCCTTAATTAATCTACTGATTTTTCCAAGTGCAAAAAGAATTAAAATTTAGCACTCTGACCTAAGGTGACGCATTCCATGCTTAGTCGTACCGCAAAGTCACGGCCTTCTAAGTTTTATAATCGCTGCGATATTCAATTTTTTTCTGATACCTACTTATACCAAAAATGGTGATTTGCGCCTAAACGGTTTGTCTAAAGTTCCATGTGTGATACATAAAGTCACACTAGAATTAACCAAGGAATCCAAATATGCAATAATATATAGGGGGTTCCATTAAAAACAATGTAAGTTTGATATGAATCACCCTGTATGAACGTCAAAATTTGAGTGAAAATATTTTTTACATTATAGCCCTTAAGGGTCCCTACCATGATCAAGTGACAGATTTTTGAAATATTTTTTAGTAAGCCCACAATCCTCCGTCCACGCACTATTGGCCCACCCTGTATATCCAGGCCCGATGCCAACGCTGGTTCGACGAATTTGAAGACGTCAAGATCGTTTTCGCGGCAAAGTTCATTCGTTCAGTCTGCCCGAGATCCAAAGGAGAGTTACAAACTCACAAACAAACACACAAATATACAGGTGAAACTAATGTTAATATGGTTAATATTCGGAAAAAGCGGATGAAAATCTCCTCACGTTACAAAAAAATCCCGGAAAAAATCAGAGCGACCAGTCGTCCAGCACGAATTACCCAAAATGCAGTGAAACGAGACATTCAACAGTTTGTGCAGGCAAATGAAAGTACACAGGTTTATATTATGAATACCGGTTGCGGAAATAATTGTTCCAAATCCATATTCGAGGAAAAATAATTGTTTTCGAATATTTCGGTACCGTGACCAACTCGATTATACAAAATCAACCCAATTTAACCAGTCAAGAGATTGCTAATTGGTTCGAATTTCAGAAATTATTGAGTGCTAATGGCGCGTTGGGAAATCAAATAAATTCGCGTCCAATAAAAAGTACTATGTGCATTAGAAGCGATACGGAGAGATAGTCAGGTCTTATATAACGAGTACCTTTTCAATCGGACTTGTAGTACGTACGAGATTTGTTTCCAATAAATCTTGAAAAACAACAAATAAATAATGCTACGTTTTTTGTTTTATGAAGGTAACAGGATACGTCATAAGGACGTACAATGTAAATCTTGATAACTTGTCTCTGTCCGTATGCATGGGTCTACGGACGACTTCCTGGCCTACTTCATTCATTTGCGGAACAGAGCGTTGAAAATCATGGCGAATCCCGTGTTATTGCACTTGATATATCGAAAGCCTTACATACTATAGCAGTGCAAAGTTTTGAATATTATTCAGTCAATTATTATAGTATTTTGTATGGTACATACGAGTATTCATATCGTCCTCTGGCTTTACAGGGTGAGTTTTTAGTACCAGATCAGGTCCATAACTCCTCTACTGTAGAAGATAGCGCAAACAGTTGTATACAAAAGCTGTCGGCACTTCTCAGAAAATATATATACAGGGTGATTCATAACAACGTGGTGATGCACACATACATTTTTTTGAATGAGACATCCTATAATTCCTCTAATGATCTTCGTTCTAACAACATCCAGTATTGTGACATACAAGATATTTCAAAACTTATGACAATTTTTATACCCAAAATATCTGGTGTCAAATGAACGTACTATATATATCAAAAAGTAATGAATAAAAAATTATGTTTTACACATTTCTAGATAAAAAACATTCTATAGTTTCGTTCATATACAGGGTGAGCTAGAATGCTGAATCTAGATTATCTCTTTTTTATGTTAACCTCCATATTTTATTTCACCAAAAACGGAAAAAAGGAAATTTCTGGTGCAACAAAATGTTGGACTTAAAAAAAAAGAAAATATGGATCTAGCGATGTAGAAAACAATTTTCGATTAATTACTTTTGATATGCAGTACGTTCATTTGACAGCAATTTGAATTTAAACATGGTCATAATGTTTTTTAAATAATATGTATAATAAAAAATAACATAATTTCACAATACCTCATATTGTTAGAACGGGGATCATAAGTAGAATATAAATGTGGGATAATATATAGGGTATTGCTGCAAATTTTAAATATACCTTCTGTTTGTGCACTGCAATTTAATTATTTCGAGAAATTACTATGGAATTTTATTTTTATTGAATGAAATAAAAGTAATAGTACCTATTTGAAGAAACAATATCCCGAATTATTAAGACAATATAAGTCAAGTAAGCTGAGGAAATCATTTTATATCATAACTTGTCATAACCTTGTCAATGATTTCGTACTGTGTGAAAACGGGGCTGAAAAAATGAATTTTTCTGTGGAAGAACAAACATAATAATATTATAATATGTTACATGAGTTTATTATAAATCTAAAATAGAGTAAATAAAATTCAATTTTTGGGCGTTTTGTATACTATGCATTAGAGAGGTTTTATTATTAGTTGTCAAGCCCTATTTTGCTCGAAATACGAATATATTTATACTAAACGCGACAAATATTTAAATTTTTGGAAAAATGTCTACCGAAAGTTCTATCAGGGTGATAATTTCTTAGCGTTTTGTATACTATGCATTAGAGAGGTTTTATTATTAGTTTTCAAGCCCTATTTTGCTTGAAATACGAATATATTCAAACTAAACGCAACAAATATTTAAATTTTTGGAAAAATGTCTCCTGAAAGTTCTATCAGGGTGATAATTTCTTAGCGTTTTGTATACTATGCATTAGAGAGGTTTTATTATTAGTTTTCAAGCCCTATTTTGCTTGAAATACGAATATATTTATACTAAACGCGACAAATATTTAAATTTTTGGAAAAATGTCTCCTGAAAGTTCTATCAGGGTGATAATTTCTTAGCGTTTTGTATACTATGCATTAGAGAGGTTTTATTATTAGTTTTCAAGCCCTATTTTGCTTGAAATACGAATATATTCAAACTAAACGCAACAAATATTTAAATTTTTGGAAAAATGTCTCCTGAAAGTTCTATCAGGGTGATAATTTCTTAGCGTTTTGTATACTATGCATTAGAGAGGTTTTATTATTAGTTGTCAAGCCCTATTTTGCTCGAAATACGAATATATTTATACTAAACGCGACAAATATTTAAATTTTTGGAAAAATGTCTCCTGAAAGTTCTATCAGGGTGATAATTTCTTAGCGTTTTGTATACTATGCATTAGAGAGGTTTTATTATTAGTTTTCAAGCCCTATTTTGCTTGAAATACGAATATATTCAAACTAAACGCAACAAATATTTAAATTTTTGGAAAAATGTCTCCTGAAAGTTCTATCAGGGTGATAATTTCTTAGCGTTTTGTATACTATGCATTAGAGAGGTTTTATTATTAGTTGTCAAGCCCTATTTTGCTCGAAATACGAATATATTTATACTAAACGCGACAAATATTTAAATTTTTGGAAAAATGTCTCCTGAAAGTTCTATCAGGGTGATAATTTCTTAGCGTTTTGTATACTATGCATTAGAGAGGTTTTATTATTAGTTGTCAAGCCCTATTTTGCTCGAAATACGAATATATTTATACTAAACGCGACAAATATTTAAATTTTTGGAAAAATGTCTACCGAAAGTTCTATCAGGGTGATAATTTCTTAGCGTTTTGTATACTATGCATTAGAGAGGTTTTATTATTAGTTTTCAAGCCCTATTTTGCTTGAAATACGAATATATTCAAACTAAACGCAACAAATATTTAAATTTTTGGAAAAATGTCTCCTGAAAGTTCTATCAGGGTGATAATTTCTTAGCGTTTTGTATACTATGCATTAGAGAGGTTTTATTATTAGTTTTCAAGCCCTATTTTGCTTGAAATACGAATATATTCAAACTAAACGCAACAAATATTTAAATTTTTGGAAAAATGTCTCCTGAAAGTTCTATCAGGGTGATAATTTCTTAGCGTTTTGTATACTATGCATTAGAGAGGTTTTATTATTAGTTGTCAAGCCCTATTTTGCTCGAAATACGAATATATTTATACTAAACGCGACAAATATTTAAATTTTTGGAAAAATGTCTCCTGAAAGTTCTATCAGGGTGATAATTTCTTAGCGTTTTGTATACTATGCATTAGAGAGGTTTTATTATTAGTTTTCAAGCCCTATTTTGCTTGAAATACGAATATATTCAAACTAAACGCAACAAATATTTAAATTTTTGGAAAAATGTCTCCTGAAAGTTCTATCAGGGTGATAATTTCTTAGCGTTTTGTATACTATGCATTAGAGAGGTTTTATTATTAGTTTTCAAGCCCTATTTTGCTTGAAATACGAATATATTCAAACTAAACGCAACAAATATTTAAATTTTTGGAAAAATGTCTCCTGAAAGTTCTATCAGGGTGATAATTTCTTAGCGTTTTGTATACTATGCATTAGAGAGGTTTTATTATTAGTTGTCAAGCCCTATTTTGCTCGAAATACGAATATATTTATACTAAACGCGACAAATATTTAAATTTTTGGAAAAATGTCTACCGAAAGTTCTATCAGGGTGATAATTTCTTAGCGTTTTGTATACTATGCATTAGAGAGGTTTTATTATTAGTTTTCAAGCCCTATTTTGCTTGAAATACGAATATATTCAAACTAAACGCAACAAATATTTAAATTTTTGGAAAAATGTCTCCTGAAAGTTCTATCAGGGTGATAATTTCTTAGCGTTTTGTATACTATGCATTAGAGAGGTTTTATTATTAGTTGTCAAGCCCTATTTTGCTCGAAATACGAATATATTTATACTAAACGCGACAAATATTTAAATTTTTGGAAAAATGTCTCCTGAAAGTTCTATCAGGGTGATAATTTCTTAGCGTTTTGTATACTATGCATTAGAGAGGTTTTATTATTAGTTTTCAAGCCCTATTTTGCTTGAAATACGAATATATTCAAACTAAACGCAACAAATATTTAAATTTTTGGAAAAATGTCTCCTGAAAGTTCTATCAGGGTGATAATTTCTTAGCGTTTTGTATACTATGCATTAGAGAGGTTTTATTATTAGTTGTCAAGCCCTATTTTGCTCGAAATACGAATATATTTATACTAAACGCGACAAATATTTAAATTTTTGGAAAAATGTCTACCGAAAGTTCTATCAGGGTGATAATTTCTTAGCGTTTTGTATACTATGCATTAGAGAGGTTTTATTATTAGTTTTCAAGCCCTATTTTGCTTGAAATACGAATATATTCAAACTAAACGCAACAAATATTTAAATTTTTGGAAAAATGTCTCCTGAAAGTTCTATCAGGGTGATAATTTCTTAGCGTTTTGTATACTATGCATTAGAGAGGTTTTATTATTAGTTTTCAAGCCCTATTTTGCTTGAAATACGAATATATTCAAACTAAACGCAACAAATATTTAAATTTTTGGAAAAATGTCTCCTGAAAGTTCTATCAGGGTGATAATTTCTTAGCGTTTTGTATACTATGCATTAGAGAGGTTTTATTATTAGTTGTCAAGCCCTATTTTGCTCGAAATACGAATATATTTATACTAAACGCGACAAATATTTAAATTTTTGGAAAAATGTCTACCGAAAGTTCTATCAGGGTGATAATTTCTTAGCGTTTTGTATACTATGCATTAGAGAGGTTTTATTATTAGTTTTCAAGCCCTATTTTGCTTGAAATACGAATATATTTATACTAAACGCGACAAATATTTAAATTTTTGGAAAAATGTCTACCGAAAGTTCTATCAGGGTGATAATTTCTTAGCGTTTTGTATACTATGCATTAGAGAGGTTTTATTATTAGTTTTCAAGCCCTATTTTGCTTGAAATACGAATATATTCAAACTAAACGCAACAAATATTTAAATTTTTGGAAAAATGTCTACCGAAAGTTCTATCAGGGTGATAATTTCTTAGCGTTTTGTATACTATGCATTAGAGAGGTTTTATTATTAGTTTTCAAGCCCTATTTTGCTCGAAATACGAATATATTTATACTAAACGCGACAAATATTTAAATTTTTGGAAAAATGTCTACCGAAAGTTCTATCAGGGTGATAATTTCTTAGCGTTTTGTATACTATGCATTAGAGAGGTTTTATTATTAGTTTTCAAGCCCTATTTTGCTCGAAATACGAATATATTTATACTAAACGCGACAAATATTTAAATTTTTGGAAAAATGTCTACCGAAAGTTCTATCAGGGTGATAATTTCTTAGCGTTTTGTATACTATGCATTAGAGAGGTTTTATTATTAGTTTTCAAGCCCTATTTTGCTCGAAATACGAATATATTTATACTAAACGCGACAAATATTTAAATTTTTGGAAAAATGTCTACCGAAAGTTCTATCAGGGTGATAATTTCTTAGCGTTTTGTATACTATGCATTAGAGAGGTTTTATTATTAGTTTTCAAGCCCTATTTTGCTCGAAATACGAATATATTTATACTAAACGCGACAAATATTTAAATTTTTGGAAAAATGTCTACCGAAAGTTCTATCAGGGTGATAATTTCTTAGCGTTTTGTATACTATGCATTAGAGAGGTTTTATTATTAGTTTTCAAGCCCTATTTTGCTTGAAATACGAATATATTCAAACTAAACGCAACAAATATTTAAATTTTTGGAAAAATGTCTCCTGAAAGTTCTATCAGGGTGATAATTTCTTAGCGTTTTGTATACTATGCATTAGAGAGGTTTTATTATTAGTTTTCAAGCCCTATTTTGCTTGAAATACGAATATATTCAAACTAAACGCAACAAATATTTAAATTTTTGGAAAAATGTCTCCTGAAAGTTCTATCAGGGTGATAATTTCTTAGCGTTTTGTATACTATGCATTAGAGAGGTTTTATTATTAGTTGTCAAGCCCTATTTTGCTCGAAATACGAATATATTTATACTAAACGCGACAAATATTTAAATTTTTGGAAAAATGTCTACCGAAAGTTCTATCAGGGTGATAATTTCTTAGCGTTTTGTATACTATGCATTAGAGAGGTTTTATTATTAGTTTTCAAGCCCTATTTTGCTTGAAATACGAATATATTTATACTAAACGCGACAAATATTTAAATTTTTGGAAAAATGTCTCCTGAAAGTTCTATCAGGGTGATAATTTCTTAGCGTTTTGTATACTATGCATTAGAGAGGTTTTATTATTAGTTTTCAAGCCCTATTTTGCTTGAAATACGAATATATTCAAACTAAACGCAACAAATATTTAAATTTTTGGAAAAATGTCTCCTGAAAGTTCTGTCAGGGTGATAATTTTTTGGCGTTTTGTATACTATGCATTAGAGAGGTTTTATTATTAGTTTTCAAGCCCTATTTTGCTTGAAATACGAATATATTCAAACTAAACGCAACAAATATTTAAATTTTTGGAAAAATGTCTACCGAAAGTTCTATCAGGGTGATAATTTCTTAGCGTTTTGTATACTATGCATTAGAGAGGTTTTATTATTAGTTTTCAAGCCCTATTTTGCTCGAAATACGAATATATTTATACTAAACGCGACAAATATTTAAATTTTTGGAAAAATGTCTCCTGAAAGTTCTATCAGGGTGATAATTTCTTAGCGTTTTGTATACTATGCATTAGAGAGGTTT
Source organism: Callosobruchus maculatus (assembly GCA_951848785.1). NCBI lineage: Eukaryota > Metazoa > Arthropoda > Insecta > Coleoptera > Chrysomelidae > Callosobruchus > Callosobruchus maculatus. The sequence goes on along the minus strand of CATOUR010000071.1, from coordinate 29,536,339 downwards.
TATTATTAGTTGTCAAGCCCTATTTTGCTCGAAATACGAATATATTTATACTAAACGCGACAAATATTTAAATTTTTGGAAAAATGTCTCCTGAAAGTTCTATCAGGGTGATAATTTCTTAGCGTTTTGTATACTATGCATTAGAGAGGTTTTATTATTAGTTGTCAAGCCCTATTTTGCTTGAAATACGAATATATTCAAACTAAACGCAACAAATATTTAAATTTTTGGAAAAATGTCTCCTGAAAGTTCTATCAGGGTGATAATTTCTTAGCGTTTTGTATACTATGCATTAGAGAGGTTTTATTATTAGTTGTCAAGCCCTATTTTGCTCGAAATACGAATATATTTATACTAAACGCAACAAATATTTAAATTTTTGGAAAAATGTCTCCTGAAAGTTCTATCAGGGTGATAATTTCTTAGCGTTTTGTATACTATGCATTAGAGAGGTTTTATTATTAGTTGTCAAGCCCTATTTTGCTCGAAATACGAATATATTTATACTAAACGCGACAAATATTTAAATTTTTGGAAAAATGTCTACCGAAAGTTCTATCAGGGTGATAATTTCTTAGCGTTTTGTATACTATGCATTAGAGAGGTTTTATTATTAGTTTTCAAGCCCTATTTTGCTTGAAATACGAATATATTTATACTAAACGCGACAAATATTTAAATTTTTGGAAAAATGTCTCCTGAAAGTTCTATCAGGGTGATAATTTCTTAGCGTTTTGTATACTATGCATTAGAGAGGTTTTATTATTAGTTTTCAAGCCCTATTTTGCTTGAAATACGAATATATTCAAACTAAACGCAACAAATATTTAAATTTTTGGAAAAATGTCTCCTGAAAGTTCTGTCAGGGTGATAATTTTTTGGCGTTTTGTATACTATGCATTAGAGAGGTTTTATTATTAGTTTTCAAGCCCTATTTTGCTTGAAATACGAATATATTTATACTAAACGCGACAAATATTTAAATTTTTGGAAAAATGTCTCCTGAAAGTTCTATCAGGGTGATAATTTCTTAGCGTTTTGTATACTATGCATTAGAGAGGTTTTATTATTAGTTTTCAAGCCCTATTTTGCTCGAAATACGAATATATTCAAACTAAACGCAACAAATATTTAAATTTTTGGAAAAATGTCTCCTGAAAGTTCTGTCAGGGTGATAATTTTTTGGCGTTTTGTATACTATGCATTAGAGAGGTTTTATTATTAGTTTTCAAGCCCTATTTTGCTCGAAATACGAATATATTCAAACTAAACGCAACAAATATTTAAATTTTTGGAAAAATGTCTCCTGAAAGTTCTGTCAGGGTGATAATTTTTTGGCGTTTTGTATACTATGCATTAGAGAGGTTTTATTATTAGTTGTCAAGCCCTATTTTGCTCGAAATACGAATATATTTATACTAAACGCGACAAATATTTAAATTTTTGGAAAAATGTCTACCGAAAGTTCTATCAGGGTGATAATTTCTTAGCGTTTTGTATACTATGCATTAGAGAGGTTTTATTATTAGTTTTCAAGCCCTATTTTGCTTGAAATACGAATATATTCAAACTAAACGCAACAAATATTTAAATTTTTGGAAAAATGTCTCCTGAAAGTTCTATCAGGGTGATAATTTCTTAGCGTTTTGTATACTATGCATTAGAGAGGTTTTATTATTAGTTTTCAAGCCCTATTTTGCTTGAAATACGAATATATTCAAACTAAACGCAACAAATATTTAAATTTTTGGAAAAATGTCTCCTGAAAGTTCTGTCAGGGTGATAATTTTTTGGCGTTTTGTATACTATGCATTAGAGAGGTTTTATTATTAGTTTTCAAGCCCTATTTTGCTTGAAATACGAATATATTCAAACTAAACGCAACAAATATTTAAATTTTTGGAAAAATGTCTACCGAAAGTTCTATCAGGGTGATAATTTCTTAGCGTTTTGTATACTATGCATTAGAGAGGTTTTATTATTAGTTTTCAAGCCCTATTTTGCTCGAAATACGAATATATTTATACTAAACGCGACAAATATTTAAATTTTTGGAAAAATGTCTCCTGAAAGTTCTATCAGGGTGATAATTTCTTAGCGTTTTGTATACTATGCATTAGAGAGGTTTTATTATTAGTTGTCAAGCCCTATTTTGCTCGAAATACGAATATATTTATACTAAACGCGACAAATATTTAAATTTTTGGAAAAATGTCTCCTGAAAGTTCTATCAGGGTGATAATTTCTTAGCGTTTTGTATACTATGCATTAGAGAGGTTTTATTATTAGTTGTCAAGCCCTATTTTGCTTGAAATACGAATATATTCAAACTAAACGCAACAAATATTTAAATTTTTGGAAAAATGTCTCCTGAAAGTTCTATCAGGGTGATAATTTCTTAGCGTTTTGTATACTATGCATTAGAGAGGTTTTATTATTAGTTGTCAAGCCCTATTTTGCTCGAAATACGAATATATTTATACTAAACGCAACAAATATTTAAATTTTTGGAAAAATGTCTACCGAAAGTTCTATCAGGGTGATAATTTCTTAGCGTTTTGTATACTATGCATTAGAGAGGTTTTATTATTAGTTGTCAAGCCCTATTTTGCTCGAAATACGAATATATTTATACTAAACGCGACAAATATTTAAATTTTTGGAAAAATGTCTACCGAAAGTTCTATCAGGGTGATAATTTCTTAGCGTTTTGTATACTATGCATTAGAGAGGTTTTATTATTAGTTTTCAAGCCCTATTTTGCTTGAAATACGAATATATTTATACTAAACGCGACAAATATTTAAATTTTTGGAAAAATGTCTCCTGAAAGTTCTATCAGGGTGATAATTTCTTAGCGTTTTGTATACTATGCATTAGAGAGGTTTTATTATTAGTTTTCAAGCCCTATTTTGCTTGAAATACGAATATATTCAAACTAAACGCAACAAATATTTAAATTTTTGGAAAAATGTCTCCTGAAAGTTCTGTCAGGGTGATAATTTTTTGGCGTTTTGTATACTATGCATTAGAGAGGTTTTATTATTAGTTTTCAAGCCCTATTTTGCTTGAAATACGAATATATTTATACTAAACGCGACAAATATTTAAATTTTTGGAAAAATGTCTCCTGAAAGTTCTATCAGGGTGATAATTTCTTAGCGTTTTGTATACTATGCATTAGAGAGGTTTTATTATTAGTTTTCAAGCCCTATTTTGCTTGAAATACGAATATATTTATACTAAACGCGACAAATATTTAAATTTTTGGAAAAATGTCTCCTGAAAGTTCTATCAGGGTGATAATTTCTTAGCGTTTTGTATACTATGCATTAGAGAGGTTTTATTATTAGTTTTCAAGCCCTATTTTGCTTGAAATACGAATATATTTATACTAAACGCGACAAATATTTAAATTTTTGGAAAAATGTCTCCTGAAAGTTCTATCAGGGTGATAATTTCTTAGCGTTTTGTATACTATGCATTAGAGAGGTTTTATTATTAGTTTTCAAGCCCTATTTTGCTTGAAATACGAATATATTCAAACTAAACGCAACAAATATTTAAATTTTTGGAAAAATGTCTCCTGAAAGTTCTATCAGGGTGATAATTTCTTAGCGTTTTGTATACTATGCATTAGAGAGGTTTTATTATTAGTTGTCAAGCCCTATTTTGCTCGAAATACGAATATATTTATACTAAACGCGACAAGTATTTAAATTTTTGGAAAAATGTCTACCGAAAGTTCTATCAGGGTGATAATTTCTTAGCGTTTTGTATACTATGCATTAGAGAGGTTTTATTATTAGTTTTCAAGCCCTATTTTGCTTGAAATACGAATATATTTATACTAAACGCGACAAATATTTAAATTTTTGGAAAAATGTCTCCTGAAAGTTCTATCAGGGTGATAATTTCTTAGCGTTTTGTATACTATGCATTAGAGAGGTTTTATTATTAGTTTTCAAGCCCTATTTTGCTTGAAATACGAATATATTCAAACTAAACGCAACAAATATTTAAATTTTTGGAAAAATGTCTCCTGAAAGTTCTGTCAGGGTGATAATTTTTTGGCGTTTTGTATACTATGCATTAGAGAGGTTTTATTATTAGTTTTCAAGCCCTATTTTGCTTGAAATACGAATATATTCAAACTAAACGCAACAAATATTTAAATTTTTGGAAAAATGTCTACCGAAAGTTCTATCAGGGTGATAATTTCTTAGCGTTTTGTATACTATGCATTAGAGAGGTTTTATTATTAGTTTTCAAGCCCTATTTTGCTTGAAATACGAATATATTTATACTAAACGCGACAAATATTTAAATTTTTGGAAAAATGTCTCCTGAAAGTTCTATCAGGGTGATAATTTCTTAGCGTTTTGTATACTATGCATTAGAGAGGTTTTATTATTAGTTTTCAAGCCCTATTTTGCTTGAAATACGAATATATTCAAACTAAACGCAACAAATATTTAAATTTTTGGAAAAATGTCTCCTGAAAGTTCTATCAGGGTGATAATTTCTTAGCGTTTTGTATACTATGCATTAGAGAGGTTTTATTATTAGTTTTCAAGCCCTATTTTGCTTGAAATACGAATATATTTATACTAAACGCGACAAATATTTAAATTTTTGGAAAAATGTCTCCTGAAAGTTCTATCAGGGTGATAATTTCTTAGCGTTTTGTATACTATGCATTAGAGAGGTTTTATTATTAGTTGTCAAGCCCTATTTTGCTCGAAATACGAATATATTTATACTAAACGCGACAAATATTTAAATTTTTGGAAAAATGTCTACCGAAAGTTCTATCAGGGTGATAATTTCTTAGCGTTTTGTATACTATGCATTAGAGAGGTTTTATTATTAGTTTTCAAGCCCTATTTTGCTTGAAATACGAATATATTTATACTAAACGCGACAAATATTTAAATTTTTGGAAAAATGTCTCCTGAAAGTTCTATCAGGGTGATAATTTCTTAGCGTTTTGTATACTATGCATTAGAGAGGTTTTATTATTAGTTTTCAAGCCCTATTTTGCTTGAAATACGAATATATTCAAACTAAACGCAACAAATATTTAAATTTTTGGAAAAATGTCTCCTGAAAGTTCTATCAGGGTGATAATTTCTTAGCGTTTTGTATACTATGCATTAGAGAGGTTTTATTATTAGTTTTCAAGCCCTATTTTGCTTGAAATACGAATATATTTATACTAAACGCGACAAATATTTAAATTTTTGGAAAAATGTCTCCTGAAAGTTCTATCAGGGTGATAATTTCTTAGCGTTTTGTATACTATGCATTAGAGAGGTTTTATTATTAGTTTTCAAGCCCTATTTTGCTTGAAATACGAATATATTTATACTAAACGCGACAAATATTTAAATTTCTGGAAAAATGTCTCCTGAAAGTTCTATCAGGGTGATAATTTCTTAGCGTTTTGTATACTATGCATTAGAGAGGTTTTATTATTAGTTTTCAAGCCCTATTTTGCTTGAAATACGAATATATTCAAACTAAACGCAACAAATATTTAAATTTTTGGAAAAATGTCTCCTGAAAGTTCTATCAGGGTGATAATTTCTTAGCGTTTTGTATACTATGCATTAGAGAGGTTTTATTATTAGTTTTCAAGCCCTATTTTGCTTGAAATACGAATATATTTATACTAAACGCGACAAATATTTAAATTTTTGGAAAAATGTCTCCTGAAAGTTCTATCAGGGTGATAATTTCTTAGCGTTTTGTATACTATGCATTAGAGAGGTTTTATTATTAGTTTTCAAGCCCTATTTTGCTTGAAATACGAATATATTCAAACTAAACGCAACAAATATTTAAATTTTTGGAAAAATGTCTCCTGAAAGTTCTATCAGGGTGATAATTTCTTAGCGTTTTGTATACTATGCATTAGAGAGGTTTTATTATTAGTTTTCAAGCCCTATTTTGCTTGAAATACGAATATATTCAAACTAAACGCAACAAATATTTAAATTTTTGGAAAAATGTCTCCTGAAAGTTCTATCAGGGTGATAATTTCTTAGCGTTTTGTATACTATGCATTAGAGAGGTTTTATTATTAGTTTTCAAGCCCTATTTTGCTTGAAATACGAATATATTCAAACTAAACGCAACAAATATTTAAATTTTTGGAAAAATGTCTCCTGAAAGTTCTATCAGGGTGATAATTTCTTAGCGTTTTGTATACTATGCATTAGAGAGGTTTTATTATTAGTTTTCAAGCCCTATTTTGCTTGAAATACGAATATATTCAAACTAAACGCAACAAATATTTAAATTTTTGGAAAAATGTCTCCTGAAAGTTCTATCAGGGTGATAATTTCTTAGCGTTTTGTATACTATGCATTAGAGAGGTTTTATTATTAGTTGTCAAGCCCTATTTTGCTCGAAATACGAATATATTTATACTAAACGCGACAAATATTTAAATTTTTGGAAAAATGTCTACCGAAAGTTCTATCAGGGTGATAATTTCTTAGCGTTTTGTATACTATGCATTAGAGAGGTTTTATTATTAGTTTTCAAGCCCTATTTTGCTTGAAATACGAATATATTTATACTAAACGCGACAAATATTTAAATTTTTGGAAAAATGTCTCCTGAAAGTTCTATCAGGGTGATAATTTCTTAGCGTTTTGTATACTATGCATTAGAGAGGTTTTATTATTAGTTTTCAAGCCCTATTTTGCTTGAAATACGAATATATTCAAACTAAGCGCAACAAATATTTAAATTTTTGGAAAAATGTCTCCTGAAAGTTCTATCAGGGTGATAATTTCTTAGCGTTTTGTATACTATGCATTAGAGAGGTTTTATTATTAGTTGTCAAGCCCTATTTTGCTCGAAATACGAATATATTTATACTAAACGCGACAAATATTTAAATTTTTGGAAAAATGTCTCCTGAAAGTTCTATCAGGGTGATAATTTCTTAGCGTTTTGTATACTATGCATTAGAGAGGTTTTATTATTAGTTTTCAAGCCCTATTTTGCTTGAAATACGAATATATTCAAACTAAGCGCAACAAATATTTAAATTTTTGGAAAAATGTCTCCTGAAAGTTCTATCAGGGTGATAATTTCTTAGCGTTTTGTATACTATGCATTAGAGAGGTTTTATTATTAGTTGTCAAGCCCTATTTTGCTCGAAATACGAATATATTTATACTAAACGCGACAAATATTTAAATTTTTGGAAAAATGTCTACCGAAAGTTCTATCAGGGTGATAATTTCTTAGCGTTTTGTATACTATGCATTAGAGAGGTTTTATTATTAGTTTTCAAGCCCTATTTTGCTTGAAATACGAATATATTCAAACTAAACGCAACAAATATTTAAATTTTTGGAAAAATGTCTCCTGAAAGTTCTATCAGGGTGATAATTTCTTAGCGTTTTGTATACTATGCATTAGAGAGGTTTTATTATTAGTTTTCAAGCCCTATTTTGCTTGAAATACGAATATATTCAAACTAAACGCAACAAATATTTAAATTTTTGGAAAAATGTCTCCTGAAAGTTCTGTCAGGGTGATAATTTTTTGGCGTTTTGTATACTATGCACTAGAGAGGTTTTATTATTAGTTATCAAGCCCTATTTTGCTTGAAATACGATTATATTCAAATTAAACACGAAAAATATTTAATTTTTTTGAAAAATTACTTCCGAAAGCTCTATCAAGTTGAATGATACCGTTTTGACAAACTAGGTGACCGTAGGTTTACTAGCATTTATAATTAGATAATTTTGGGCTGAATATTTATTCAAACTAAACACGAAGAATATTTAATTTTAAAAAAAATTACTTTTGAAAGGTCTATCAGGGTGAATGGTACCTAAAATTTTGACAAAACAGAAAGGTCGTAGATTTTTTAGCATTTATAATTAAATTACTCTGAGCTGAATATTTCTTCAAACTAAACACGAACAATATTTAAAGTTCTTAAAAAATGACTCTTGACAGCCCTGTCAATGTGAATGGTACCTAAAGTTTTGGCAAAACAGAAAGGCTGTAGATTTATTAGCATTTATAATTAGATTGTTTTGAGCTGAGTATTTATTCAAACTATACGTGAAAAATATTTATAGTATTGGAAAAATTACTTCTGAAAGCTCTATCAGGGTGAATGGTACCTTAATTTTTGACAGAATAGGAGAAACCTAGATTTATTATCATTTATAATTAGATTGTTTTGAGCTGAATATTTATTCAAACTATACGTGAAAAGTATTTAAAGTATTGGAGAAATTACTTCTGAAAGCTCTATCAGGGTGAATGGTACCTTAAGTTTTGACAGAACAGGAGAAACCTAGATTTATTAGCATTTATAATTAGATTATTTTGAGCTGAATATCTATTCAAACTAAACGCGAAAAATATTTAAATTTTTGGAAAAATTACTCCTGAAAGCTCTGTCAGGGTGAATGGTACCTGAAGTTTATTTATTAGCATTTATAATTATAATATTTTGAACTAAATATTTCTTCAAACTAAACGCGACCAATATTTGAATTTTCGGAAAAATGACTCCCGAAAGCCCTGTCAATGTGAATGGTACCTAAATTTTATTTATTAGCATTTATAATTATAATATTTTGAGCTAAATATTTCTCCAAACTAAACGCCACCAATATTTAAATTTTCGGAAAATTACTCCCGAAAGCTCTGTCAATATGAACGGTACCAAACGGCAGTTCCCTCTCACATTCGAAAGTTGACCTTTCACTGCGAAACCCGAATTCGAAAAAAATCCAGGCGAGCAAATCGGCATTAAATATGAAAGCGTACCGGGCAGAGCGCTCAAAAGGCACATGAAGAGGTAGCTGCTGGATACGGCCATGGTGTCGGTACTGCTCGACTGGTACTACTGCCACACGCCGGTGCGCACACACAATATGCAATTTTCGAACGACAGACGGACAGACAGACGGACGGACGGCAGGCGCGAGCGGAACGTAGCTCGCGCGTCTAGGAATGGTACCACCCGGCTCGATCGAAAAAGTACCCGACTGTAAACCGAATCATATGGTACCGCGCGTATTTGTAAAGGTAACATGAAGGTAACGAGAGCTTTTTTCGCGACCACCGTCACGACAACCGACGGTGGAATTTTTGCGGGATGGTACTCTGAGGCGGTACTCTGATAATGATAGAACGTTGACTGCATAGTAACAATGTTAGAAATATACCCACCAGTAAATTTAATGGCACTCAAAAGTTAATCTCCCAGAACTACAGCTATACATGGTTGTAGAAAACAGCCCTCCTTGCAGACTAGTGTTCCAATATTTTCCGAAAAATTAGGTGGCGTAAAAACCTGCCTTTTTCTCGGAAAAACGGTAATTTTCGGAAAAAATGCATTTTATAAATAAAAAGCACTTTAGTATTCAGGGAGGTATACGTATTAGATGTATGTCAATTCAACAATGGGCCTATACCATGATCTCAAATTCAATTTATTTACTGCGGTATTATTTTTGATGATACATATGACCGTTTACTGTAAAAACTCAGCAGAAAACTTCATCCAAATGAGAATAACACTAAAAAGAAAATTTTACTGTAATTTGAAATAGCCGATGATGACGTCACCTGTAGGGAACCAATGAGAAGCGACCTTTCTGTAGGGAACCAATGAGAAGCGTCCTTTCGTGGTCTGATGACTACGAGCGGATGCTATTGTTTTGTACCAGTGAGCTCTTATTGGTTCCCTACAGGTGACGTCACGACCTGGGCGGGAAGTGTATGGATTCAAAAAAATCAATATTTAGAGCAATTTTTTTCGGTTATAAATACGATAGAAAAATTTTGTAAAATTAATTATGGCATCTACGTGGTGTCAGGGTTCGTTTAAGCCAATAAACCAAAAATTTGGTATAGGCCCATTGTTTTAAACGCATATTAAATATAAAATGCAGCCTTACAACCCCTGACAACATTGTAGTTGGATGAAAATAATAAATTTGCCTAATGTCCCATTTCCGCTTTTAGCGCAGGCTGAAATGGATTCTATCATATGAGTATCTAATGTTTGTGTTATTTTGATAACCATAATTTTTCTTCTTTTCAAATATTGTGGAATAAAGTACTAATATATAATCATAATACATAATTTTTGTTCTTTTTATTGAAGCGATTTATATTCACTAATATACATTTATCTCACACTTATAATCACTTGTTGTTAGATTTCTGGCATTAAATTAAAAAAAAATATATATTTCCCATTCTTTTCCAATTTTTCCCAAATTCGAAAAAAAAAATTCGGGTTTTTTTCAACTTTCCCGGTTTTTCCGAAACTTTAAATCTCTATTGGAGACCATTCCCTGGTCAAACTAGCAGCGAAATAATTTTCATATTAATAGTAAAAAAGTGAGAGGATTATTTCCGTACAATGTTGAATTATCTAATCTTTACATGTTTACTTGTACTGTTTTCGGATTGTACGGAATTTCATTAACTTAAAACGGTGAAGACTATGTTATCTTCGATTCAGGTAGAAAATTATCATGATTAACCCAGAAACATGCCCTAGTAATCACTGCTTTAAGAAATAAAAAGAATAGAGAAACAGAAATTCGAGATTATTGGAAAAATGCCTACCACTTCGCTTAGAAAAGCATAGATTATAGAATTTTTTACAAAACAAAATATCACAATTTAACCAGACGTTAAAACAAAGAGACATTTATTATTGCAAGTAGTAAAAAGTTACAACATAAAAAAAAAGAAGTATTGTTGATGAAGTGGCAGAAAGTAGTGGGTGTGAATTTTTGAGACACTCACCTTATTTCTGTATTTTTGATCCCATTGGATTAATATGAAGCGATTTAAAAAGAAATATCAATACAAAACAATCGCCATGAAAACTCATCAACAGTTATAAATCTTAGAGACCATGTACATTTAATAACTCAAGAAAAATGGCAAAACTGCATTAAACATATAATAAAAGTAGTCATCATTTTTCAATACATAATCGAAAATAGTTACTTATGTTTCAAGGGCGTGAAACAAGCGTTTATAGACACAACATGTGAATAACGTGTAAGGTCTATAAACGCTGTTTACGCCCGAAATACATACATAATTTTATGAACGACTATGAAATCCTTTATTGATAACTAAATATGTTTTTCTCTTTCGCCTTCTGTGACTAGATTATAATAAACATCCTTACAACTTGCTTAATTCAGTATACACAGCACATGGTTAGCAGAGTTGGTTTACCAACTGTGGAAATGGAGAGTCACCCAATAGTCGAGTCACCTTCCGTCAAGCTTTTGAGGATCAACATCCACAATAACTTGTCTTGGTACAACCACGTCTTCATCAGTATCACTAAAACGGCATCCCAGAAGCTTGGAGTTTTATTCCATTGTAGCAAGCTGTACACACCAGAGCAACTACTGCTGCTCTACAAAGCACAGATCCGACTATCGCTGGAGTATTGCAGGCTCCCATGTGTGAGGATGCACTCCGAAGCACTCTCTAAAGCTTCTAGGCACTATGAAGAAGAGGGCAATTAAGCCAATCGATCCACCTAACCTTATAAAAGACCTCCACAGCCTGAAACATCGAAGAAGGGTGGCCGACCTGTCCATGTTTTACAGATTCTATCACGGAATATGTTCGAGTGAACTTTCCCAGATGATAATACCAAAAACCGTCTAAACAAGGAACACTAGAAGGGCTCTGCGAGCTCATCCTTACCAGGTCGAGGTCACTACACCCCGAACCACTCCTCCACCATTCCTTCTTTGGGAGTTGCCGGGAAATTTGTTTCCCAACAGCTACAACCTGCAGCATTTCAAATGTAACGTGCACCGATACTTGTCCTCTTGCAGCGCTTCTACAATGCACTAGGCGTTCAGCCTTTGCAGGAGGCAGGCCATAAGAAAGAGACGTACCTTCATACATAGATACATATCCTTACAATAATCTTTATATCCTAGGCCTGTCATTACTCTCAAAGCTTTTCTCTGCATGCCAAATATGAGATCTATTTGAACACTATGACTATTGATTAACATATTAAGTGCTGAAGAACTTATTAATAAAAAATGCGTTCGCAATTTGGGGGTCATTTTTTGATGAGCATCAAGCATCATTAATTTAACAATACGTTAATCAATGGCTGTACGTAACACATCGATTGATCCACAATTCCTCAAATTTCGATACATAGAGCCAAGCATAGAGCCCTTTATTTAGCTTGATAGAGAGCGCATCAATTATATGTTTTTAGTAGGCATCATATGGGGACTAGAGAGTTATTTCCTAAAAGATGCGTTAATTATGGACCACTAAACCGTACTGAATAAGATATTAAAACAGCTGATACATATCCTGCTGTGTGCGATATCTGTATGGAATTCCTTCTACCGTGGGGTCGGCCTACGTCTCTGTTTACTAATTAGACTTGCAAATTAACAAGAACCTAGCACATACTGCTAGTGACTCGCGATAGCTACTTCAGTAATTTGCCAACGCGAAAGACCTTATGCTATTCATATGGAGACGAAGTGCCCCGGATACCTTAACACAAATAGACAATTAATTATAATATGATATGTATATACAGGGTGGGGCATGAAAACCAAATGTTTTTGGTTTGAGTAGTACTCATATATTACAAAAGGGAAGAGCGCACAATCCATTCCTTGTCTCAAACCATTTCACTGCCATCATGGAGCGGTAGACGCTAAAACAACGCGTGGCATATGGCGTGGCATCATTGGCCCATATTTTTTTGGAGAAAATGGGGTCACCGCTACAGTAACATCTGAACGTTACATTCATGGTGAATACCTTTTTCATACCTGAATTGCAAAGAAGAGGTGGAGGAGAGGAGATTTGTGGTTCCAGCAGGATCGGGCCACGGCACACACCGCCAGAGCATCCATGGCTGTTCTTCGCCACCTGTTTCCAAATCGTTCAATTTCGAGGTTTGGTGGCTTTTCATGAACTCCTCGGTCTCCCGACTTATCAATTTGTGATTTTTTTCTATGGGGCTAACTCAAGTCACGTGTTTAAAGGGCCAAGCCCCGTACGTTAGACGCAGGGAAGGAAGCGGTTCGCCATGGAATCTCTCAAAAATCAACAGAGACCTGATGGAAACAGTGGAGTGCAATTTTCGTGAAAGGCTACATCATATGTCAGATGTAGTTTTTGCACTTAGATATTTCAAAATGGTTTATTATCAGCTATGTTCTGCTACCAATAATTTTTTTTAGAGTAAAAACTAATGATTTTATGATTATTTCAAAAACACTTGATTGCTATGCCCCACCCTGTATAAGGGTTTCCGTTAGACAGTCAACAATGTGGTAGAAATAACTTTTCAAAATACCAAGGTTGTTGCGGAAGAGAGGTTATTTAAGACAAAATAAAACGACTAGGATACCTATGAAAATAATTAAACGTTTAAAAACTTTCGCTATGACATTGATAAATCAGATAAAATGCTATACAATGATATAAGTTATTTATTACATTTCCCCAGGCTTATACATATATATAAGGTGTGTGTACGCGCTTTATACATATACCAAGTAGCAATTATTATTACTTATAGAAATCCTTTAATTAAAAACACATAAATGTACTACAACATGCCAGAGAAAAAAAGGTTCTGGATCGATTTACAGGCATCAAGAGCAATTATATCAGTTGGCCAAGTATTTTTTATAACCGAGCAGGTTGCGAAGGCAAAACCTAAATACTAAGGTACCGCGGCTGCTATGAAGAGGTTAAGTTGGAGGAAATTTGCTGACGCGGGGCCTGAATAGGCCAACAGGTCCAATAAATGCATCTAGTCTCCTGGCGTTTCATTCCCAGCATTAGACACTGGCCAAATAAAGATTTTAGCATTTATTATCTGCTTGCTTTCTGTTGTTTTGAGCCGTTTTATGTTCTTTTCTGTTGTATTCGGCTGTATTTAGTCGTTTTCTATTGTTTAGCGCTGTTATCTGCTTGCGTTCTGCGGTTATGGGCTGTTTTCTGTTCTATTCTGTTGTATTTGGTCGTTTTCTATCGTTTTCAGTTGTTATCTGCTTACTTTCTGTTGTTTTTAGCCGTTTTCTGTTCTTTTGTGTTGTATTCAGCTGTGTTTAGTCGTTTTCTATTGTTTCCCGCTGTTATCTGCTTGTTTTCTGTCGTTTTGAGCTAGTTTTGTCTCTATTCCGTTGAATTTGGGCGTTTTCTATCGCTTACAGTTGTTATCTGCTTACTTTCTGTCGCTTTTAGCCGTTTTCTGTTCTTTTCTGTTGTATTCTGCTGTGTTTAGTCGTTTTCTGTCGTTTAGCGCTGTTATCTGCTTGCTTTCTGCGGTTATGGGCTGCTTTCTGTTCTATTCTGTTGTATTTGGTCGTTTTCTATCGTTTACAGTTGTTATCTGCTTACTTTCTGTCGTTTTTAGCCGTTTTCTGTTCTTTTGTGTTGTATTCTGCAGTGCTTAGTCGTTTTCTATTGTTTAGCGCTGTTATCTGAGAGCCTGAGAATGTTTGATCTTCGCTACCTGTAGCTGAAACTCAAAACAACGGCTGGCTGTATAATTGGCACCCTCAAACTGTACATGACACGATTTTTCGTCCTGATAGGGGGCCAGATAACGATTTTAGATTTTTTGGGTCTTTTCCTGTAGGTGAAACTCAAAACAACGAATGGATTTAGAATTAGCGACCTCAAAGTATACATGATGCAAATTTTCGTCCTGATAGGAGGCCAAATAATGATTTTAGATGCTTAGGGTGAACTTGAAGATTTGATTGTCTGAAGATTTTTCGATGTCCGTTTCCTGTGGCTGAAACTCAAAACAACGACTGGATTTATAATAAGCGCCCTCAAACTATACACGTTGCGAATTTTTGTCCCAATAGGAGCCCAGATAACGATTTTAGAATTTTAGGGTGAACTTGAAGATTTGAGGGTCTGAAGATTTTTCGATGTCTGTTTCCTGTAGGTGAAACTCAAAACAACGGCTGGATTTAGAATTAGCGACCTCAAAGTATACATGAAGCAAATTTTCGTCCTGATAGGGAGCCAAATAATGATTTTAGATGTTTAGGGTGAACTTGAAGATTTGAGTGCCTGAAGATTTTTCGATGTTCGTTTCTTGTGGCTGAAACTTGAAACAACGACTGGATTTATAATAAGCACCCTCAAACTATACACGTTGCGAATTTTCGTCCCAATAGGAGGCCAGATAACGATTTTAGAATTTTAGGGTGAACTTGAAGATTTGAGGGTCTGAAGATTTTTCGATGTCCAGTTCCTGTGACTGAAATTCAAAACAACGACTGGATTTAGAATTAGAGACCTCAAAGTATACATGATGCAAATTTTCGTCCTGATAGGGGGTCAAATAATGATTTTAGATGCTTAGGGTGAACTTGAAGATTTGATTGTCTGAAGATTTTTCGATGTCCGTTTCCTGTGGCTAAAACTCAAAACAACGACTAGATTTATAATAAGTGCCCTCAAGGTATACACGTTGCCAATTTTCGTCCCGATAGGAGGCCAAATAACGATTTTAGATTTTTAGGGCGAACTTGAAAATGTGAGGGTCTGAAGATTTTTCGATGTCCGTTTCCTGTGGCTGAAACTCAAAACAAGGACTGGATTTATAATAAGTGCCCTCAAGGTATACACGTTGCCAATTTTCGTCCTGATAGGGGGCCAGATAACGATTTTAGATTTTTAGGGTGGACTTGGAGATTTGAGGGCCTGAAGGGTTTTCGATGTCCGTTTCCTGTAGCAGAAACCCAAAACAACGGCTGGATTTATAATAAGCGCCGTCAAAATATACATGATGCAAATTTTCGTCCTGATAGGGGGCCAGATAACGATTTTAGATTTTTAGGGTGGACTTGGAGATTTGAGGGCCTGAAGGGTTTTCGATGTCCGTTTCCTGTAGCAGAAACCCAAAACAACGGCTGGATTTATAATAAGCGCCGTCAAAATATACATGATGCAAATTTTCGTCCTGATAGGGGGCCAGATAACGATTTTAGATTTTTAGGGTGGACTTGGAGATTTGAGGGCCTGAAGGGTTTTCGATGTCCGTTTCCTGTAGCAGAAACCCAAAATAACGGCTGGATTTATAATAAGCGCCGTCAAAATATACATGATGCAAATTTTCGTCCTGGTAGGGGGCCAGATAACGATTTTATATTTTTGGGGTGAACTTGAAAACTTGAGGGTCTGAAGATCTTTCGATGTCCGTTTCCTGTGGCAGAAACTCAAAATAGCGGCTGGATTTATAATATGCGCCCTAAAAATATACATGATGCGCATTTTCGTCCTGATAGGGGGCCAGATAATGATTTTAGATTTTTTGGGTGAACATGAAGATTTGAGGGTCTGAAGATTTTTCGATGTCCGTTTCCTGTGGCGGAAACTCAAAATAACGGCTGGATTTATAATATGCGCCCTCAAGATATACATGATGCGAATTTTCGTCCCAATAGGAGGCCAGATAACGATTTTAGATTTTTAGGGTGAACTTGAAGATTTGAGGGTCTGAAGACTTTTTGATGTCCGTTTCCTGTGATTGAAACTCAAAACAATGACTGGATTTAGAATTAGCGACCTCAAAGTATACATGGTGCAAATTTTCGTCCTGATAGGGGGCCAAATAGTGGTTTTAGATGCTTAGGGTGAACTTGAAGATTTGAGTGTCTGAAGATTTTTCGATGTCCGTTTCCTGTGGCTGAAACTCAAAACAACGACTGGATTTATAATAAGCGCCCTCAAGGTATACACGTTGCGAATTTTCGTCCCGATAGGAGGCCAAATAACGATTTTAGATTTTTAGGGCGAACTTGAAAATGTGAGGGTCTGAAGATTTTTCGATGTCCGTTTCCTGTGGCTGAAACTCAAAACAAGGACTGGATTTATAATAAGTGCCCTCAAGGTATACACGTTGCCAATTTTCGTCCCGATAGGAGGCCAAATAACGATTTTAGATTTTTAGGGTGAACTTGAAAATTTGAGGGTCTGAAGATTTTTCGATGTCCTTTTCCTGTGGCAGAAACTCAAAATAACGGCTGCATTTATAATAAGCGCCGCCAAAATATACATGATGCAAATTTTCGTCCTGATAGGGGGCCAGATAACGATTTTAGATTTTTAGGGTGGACTTGGAGATTTGAGGGCCTGAAGGGTTTTCGATGTCCGTTTCCTGTAGCAGAAACCCAAAATAACGGCTGGATTTATAATAAGCGCCGTCAAAATATATATGATGCAAATTTTCGTCCTGATAGGGGGCCAGATAACGATTTTAGATTTTTAGGGTGGACTTGAAGATTTGAGGGCCTGAAGGGTTTTCGATGTCCGTTTCCTGTAGCAGAAACCCAAAATAACGGCTGGATTTATAATAAGCGCCGTCAAAATATACATGATGCAAATTTTCGTCCTGGTAGCGGGCCAGATAACGATTTTATATTTTTGGGGTGAACTTGAAAACTTGAGGGTCTGAAGATTTTTCGATGTCCGTTTCCTGTGGCAGAAACTCAAAATAACGGCTGGATTTATAATAAGCGCCGTCAAAATATACATGATGCAAATTTTCGTCCTGATAGGGGGCCAGATAACGATTTTAGATTTTTAGGGTGGACTTGGAGATTTGAGGGCCTGAAGGGTTTTCGATGTCCGTTTCCTGTAGCAGAAACCCAAAATAACGGCTGGATTTATAATAAGCGCCGTCAAAATATACATGATGCAAATTTTCGTCCTGGTAGGGGGCCAGATAACGATTTTATATTTTTGGGGTGAACTTGAAAACTTGAGGGTCTGAAGATCTTTCGATGTCCGTTTCCTGTGGCAAAAACTCAAAATAGCGGCTGGATTTATAATATGCGCCCTAAAAATATACATGATGCGCATTTTCGTCCTGATAGGGGGCCAGATAATGATTTTAGATTTTTTGGGTGAACATGAAGATTTGAGGGTCTGAAGATTTTTCGATGTCTGTTTCCTGTGGCGGAAACTCAAAATAACGGCTGGATTTATAATATGCGCCCTCAAGATATACATGATGCGAATTTTCGTCCCAATAGGAGGCCAGATAACGATTTTAGATTTTTAGGGTGAACTTGAAGATTTGAGGGTCTGAAGACTTTTTGATGTCCGTTTCCTGTGATTGAAACTCAAAACAATGACTGGATTTAGAATTAGCGACCTCAAAGTATACATGGTGCAAATTTTCGTCCTGATAGGGGGCCAAATAGTGGTTTTAGATGCTTAGGGTGAACTTGAAGATTTGAGTGTCTGAAGATTTTTCGATGTCCGTTTCCTGTGGCTGAAACTCAAAACAACGACTGGATTTATAATAAGCGCCCTCAAGGTATACACGTTGCGAATTTTCGTCCCGATAGGAGGCCAAATAACGATTTTAGATTTTTAGGGCGAACTTGAAAATGTGAGGGTCTGAAGATTTTTCGATGTCCGTTTCCTGTGGCTGAAACTCAAAACAAGGACTGGATTTATAATAAGTGCCCTCAAGGTATACACGTTGCCAATTTTCGTCCCGATAGGAGGCCAAATAACGATTTTAGATTTTTAGGGTGAACTTGAAAATTTGAGGGTCTGAAGATTTTTCGATGTCCTTTTCCTGTGGCAGAAACTCAAAATAACGGCTGCATTTATAATAAGCGCCGCCAAAATATATATGATGCAAATTTTCGTCCTGATAGGGGGCCAGATAACGATTTTAGATTTTTAGGGTGGACTTGGAGATTTGAGGGCCTGAAGGGTTTTCGATGTCCGTTTCCTGTAGCAGAAACCCAAAATAACGGCTGGATTTATAATAAGCGCCGTCAAAATATACATGATGCAAATTTTCGTCCTGATAGGGGGCCAGATAACGATTTTAGATTTTTAGGGTGGACTTGGAGATTTGAGGGCCTGAAGGGTTTTCGATGTCCGTTTCCTGTAGCAGAAACCCAAAATAACGGCTGGATTTATAATAAGCGCCGTCAAAATATACAAAATATACAAATGATGCAAATTTTCGTCCTGGTAGGGGGCCAGATAACGATTTTATATTTTTGGGGTGAACTTGAAAACTTGAGGGTCTGAAGATTTTTCGATGTCCGTTTCCTGTGGCAGAAACTCAAAATAACGGCTGGATTTATAATTAGCGCGTAAAATATACATGATGCGAATTTTCGTCCTGATAGAGGGCCGGATTACGGTTTTAGATTTTTAGGGTGAACTTGAAGATTTGAGGGCTTGAAGATTTTTCGATGTCCGTTTCCTGTGGCAGAAACCCAAAATAACGGCTGGATTTATAATAAGCGCCCTCAAAATATGCACGATGCGAATTTTCGTTCTGATAGGGGGCCAGATAATGATTTTAGATTTTTGGAGTGAACTTGAATATTTGAGGGTCTGAAAATTTTTCGATGTCCGTTTCCTGTGGCAGAAACTCAAAATAACGGCTGGATTTATAATAAGCGCCGTCAAAATATACATGATGCAAATTTTCGTCCTGATAGGGGGCCAGATAACGATTTTAGATTTTTAGGGTGAACTTGAAAATTTGAGGGTCTGAAGATTTTTGGATTTCCGTTTCCTGTGGCTGAAACTCAAAACAACGATTGGATTTAGAATTAGCGCCTTCAAACTATACATGATGCGAATTTTCGTCCTTATAGGAAACCGAATAGCGATTTTAGATTTTTGGGTTGAGCTTTGAAATTGTCTAAAGAGCTTCATTGATTTTATAGATAGTTGTTGTTGTTAGGCCTTTAATAGTGCAAGAAAAAGAACTTCATGACATCCATTCATCTTCTTTTACCCCTCTCAAAAGATGGCAGAAAAGGAATCCTTAGAATGTATAACAACGAAATGTGTAGGTGTTTTGAAACACAACTTTGACCTAAGTAGCATTTGTTAACCATTGCACTGTTGCTAGCAAGGTGATTAGACAATTTGATCATTAGTATTCTCCATTTTCCGAATTTATTCATGCATATATACGAGAGGTCTATTGGATTTTTTAGCCAGAACTTGTTAGCAATGCTTATTTAACCCAACATAAGTAGACAAAAAAATCAATGTTCATTAGAAGGCGACTTTTAATTAACTTTTTCTCTGTTCTATTTACCTATCTCGCAAGTTCAATAACACAAATTCGATCATAACCTTCTCAATATTGTTTTTTTTCCAAACCAATACAGATCGAAATCAGGCTTGCAGAAATGTGATTGCGTAAATGTACTGTTGAATTTCAGTTGTATTATTTCCATTTCTGTAATCACCACACTCTCTTTGGATTTGTATATCAGTGGTAGGAATGAGGTTGTATGTAGAATACCAAACTTCATACTAACCAGGCACGAAATTAGGGGACCCCCTGGACCCCCCCCAAAACGTTATAAAATGCTCTCTAAAAAATGGAGTCAACAAATTTGCACCCCCTCCCCCCGCAAATTTAAGGTGACAAATCTAATTTGGACCCCCCCGAAAGGTCAACCAAGAGACACCCATAATCTGGACCCCCCCCCAAAACCAAATCCTGGATACGTGCCTGATACTAACCATTATAATTTTCGAGTTTTTTTAATCTGTTCTTTCGTAGAGTGTCAGACATCTTTTTGGCCGTTATTTTTAAGACGCTCTAACCTAGAGATGTCAGAATATTGTTTTATTTTAACGAAATGAAGAGAGTATTTCCTCAATACTTGATGTCATTTTCGGGTGTTTTAGATTTTTTGCTTATAACCGCTACTGTTTTTATAGTACCTACCTATACACGTATGGGCCCAATAGAATAAATATCACGGATTATTTCCATGTTTCAAATTACCTCTTAGACTTTGTATATTGTATATTTTTTTCAAGAGGGTAGTTACTAGGCTACTACTACTACTACTACTATTGCAAGACTTTGGCATTTTCATTACCGGAAAAATCACAGTTGAGACCCAGATTATTATAGATTACGTAAAACAATATGCATTGCTATTTTTTAATTAAAAACAGAATTATACTATCCGAATTTCTAGGTCACTAATAATTAGAACATTGGCTGTTTTATTTTAAAATACATTTGCATAACACAACCCTCTCTTTGCAATACATTGTATTGCATGTCCTTTAGAATGTATATACAGGGTTACTGGTAACTCGACCACTTTCCTGCAAGAGGTGATAGAGGGACTCAAATCTAATAGATTTAACCCCCCATATGTAATTCCGAAAACCGATAGTTTTCGAGATAATTAACATTTAATGTTTTTCAACCAAATGTCCAAATTTCCACACTAGATCCTAAACTAACAAAAAACCTGTTGTTGATTCTGATAATTTTTATTTTAGTATTTAACTAACACATACACAAAGCTAACTTAGCTCAAAAAAAAATTATACAAACGGTTGAGCAAGTTGCTAAAAAACTTTCCTACCTAATAACCTTTTCAGAAAGATTATAAACAGCAATGAATAAAAATCACCTGTTCAAAAAGAAGGAACGACAGTACCATCATTATTGATAACTCAGTTACATACTAGAATGTTTGCAAATGCGGTCGATGATTTCATCCAAGTAAAACAAAGTAAATCCACTCAAAGTTTCTAGAGATCTTGCTCAATGTGTTGCTCTTGATTTCGGATACAAGTACGGATCCGCTTCCTCACTTCGGTTTTTGTAACTCGTGTTAAAAAAGCTCGTTTCATCTCCTCCGCCGCATTGATAATTTTTTGCCTAAGTTCGCCAGCAGTGTTAACTGGAGTCTCGTAAACCAATGCCTGCATGTGACCCCAGACGTAAAAATCAAGAGGTGTCAGATCTGGGCTCCGTACAGGCCATGGGATGGGTTCACTCCTCCCTATCCATTTGTTCGGGTATGTGTTGTCCAACAACTGCCGAATTGTGATACGGTAATACGCTGGACAATCATCATGCTGGAATATCATGTTGTTGATGATTCTGTATTATGTTGATAAATTTTGTTAAATAGTTACTTGTGGTTGTACTGTCATTCTCGTCCTTGGAATAGGACATCAGATAAGGAAGTTTTTAAAATAATTTGTTTGACTGGTTGTGTATCTTTTTTTGAGCTAGACAATTTTCTTTCGCGGTGAATGTAAGAATTTTGTTCTTTATTTTTTAAGTAATTGTATGTAGTTTGAAACTGTTTAGTATTTTTACACGTTTAAATACTAAATTAGATTTGCGTATGTGTCAGTAAAAAACTAAATCGGAAATCACTAAAATCAACAGCAGGTTTTTTCTAAATTTGGGATGTAGTGTGGAAATTTGGACATATAGTTGAAAATGTTAAGTATCTCGAAAACTATCTGTTTTCGGAATTACATATAGGGGGTTAAATCTATTGCATTTGAGTTCCTCTATCACTTCCTGCAGGAAAGTGGTCGAGTTACCAGTAACCCTGTATACAACACGGTGTAAAAAATAATATAGTATCAAGAAGATTAACTCAGTTCCAAATTACCTTTTAAAGCTAATAAAAAATAACTAATTAATGAAATAAAATTGATGAAATTGTAATTTATTTACAATAGGTACAAGAAACAATTTTTAGGTATGAGGGTAACATATGTAAAAAGCAGATGTCTCAGGAAAAAACCTCTTTATTTTATTTCTTGCTATCCCTAAATCTAAAGAGAGTATGTACTACCTACTTAGTCGGTGACACTAGCATGGCGCGCCATCTCCAGCTACTTACTCTATCGGCGGGTGGTGCATGATCTGGCACTGAGTCTTAACGTTAATAATGTTCGAAGTTGGGACTACATATATTTAATAGCCTTTTTCTAGCAGTTATGGAACGATATGTTTTGGTGGAATAAAAAGGTAAGCTAAGTAGTAATCATTACTCTTGATAGAAACATATATGTTAGAGCAGATAGTCATATTTGCCAAAATTTTCGGAAAATAAATAAATATAAGATTAGTTTTACTCTTCAATAGAATTAGAATCTTTAGTAACCAACATTACGATTTTAGATACGTTTGAAGCATTGGAAGAAGATAGGTTGACCTCATTGACATTAAGTGACCTTTCGATGGCATTTGGCTGCAGAAATTGTCTCTCTCTCTCTCTCTGTCTTGAAATTGTAATTATATAGGATCCGTGGTATTCCCTTAAATTTATTCAAATCATATCTGTTCAATATTACAATCGGGCGAAATTAATGCATTGGGGCCGGTAATTATGGGTCCATTTTGGGCGCGTCTCTTTATTTTATATCTAAACGACTTATTTTACTATACAGGGTCCCCAGAAGTCAACGTCATATATATGCTTTCTATAGTTGCATGAATTTTTTCCGATATTAGTACACTCGATAGCACATGAGTCGAAAATTTAAAAAAAAAATATATTGCCTGGCCACTGTCTTTATAGCACAAGACGAACTTTTGACTTATGTTTCCATATAGTTTTTGAATAATTCCAGTAATTTGTTCTATACCTATTTGTATCTATTGTGTCTGTTAATGTTTGTTGTATAGTACAGTTGCTACAAACTTAAGCTTCTTTTTTGACATGTTTACTTAATTGTATAATATTTCTACTGATCAGTATACTACCTCTGGTTTTGTTTTTTCCTCAATATGGTCTTTGGGAGCAATAAAGTTAAACCTATTTTAGTAGTATACGAAAAACATGTATTGCTGCCATCATCATAGTCACAATGTCTTAACAGACATGTTGTGAACTCGTAAAATGCATTAAGTCGGAGCTAGAGTATTATCAATAGTTTTGAGAACTGTAGCTCGCCATCGTTCGCGATTTACTGTCAGTTCAGTGGCGCTCTTGATACTCATATGCAGCAACTGTGTCGTCGTATCCACCCAGCGTGTAGGGGAACGGCCACGGCGCCGCCCACTCGGGGCATGACTCTGAACTACAAGTTTCTCCATATTATCGCTTCTGTGTATATGTCCGAAGAATATAAGCATTCTCGTCGACACAATGGAGGATAGTCTCTTTGGATTACCGACCTTCTCCAGTATGAAAACGTTAGTTCGATGGGCGGTACAAGGAACTCTCAGGATTCTCCTCCACGTCCACATTTCAAAAGCATCTATGCGAGCTCGATCTGCCTTTTTAACAGTCCAAGTTTCCGAGGCATACAAAAATATGGAGAACACAAGAGACTTAACCAGCGACATTTTGGTAGCTTTAGTGATGTTGTGGTCTCACCATATTTTAGTAAGCTTTGTCATGGCCACACGTGCCTGTTGAATGCGCCGGCGAATCTCATTTTCACAGCTACCCGAATTGTCGATCAAAGAACCGAGGTACACAAAACTTTGAGCTACTTCACAACGGCTTACTGATTTTATTTCTCGATGATTGCCGTGCTCAATTACTACGATCATAACCTTGGTCTTGTTGTAGTTAATTCCAAGGCCGTATGCTGCACTGCAGATGTTAAATAGAGCTACTAGTTCTTCCTGAGAAGCAGCAATAAGGGTTGTATCGTCAGCAAATCTTAAGTTGGATATTTTGTTTCCGCCAATAGTTATACCGCCATCCCAGTTGTCCAATACCTGTCTCATCACAAATTGAGAGTAAATGTTAAATAACATATTGATAATCATCATCAATGCATAGCCTGTATTTGATAATACAATGTAACATGTCTTTATACTTGAACAACCGCATATTACATCAAGGAGTCAAAGTCAAGGGTATTCATATTAACTAATTATAATCTAGTGTAAACAAGAATTCACGGTTTATTGATTTCCATATCTATTATTGAAATGAAGGAGTAACGAAGAGAAACTGTATACAAATAGGTGTTCTAATTTCCGAATACGTGAGATAATATGTTGTGATACAGTTTAGAAAATCCTATAGTCATTATTTTCATAAATTAGCAACAGTAGAAGGAATATCTCCATATTATTTTGATAAATCTGAATAAAGCAATCGAAAAATAAAATTGTTTAATAATTGTTGATAATTGTATAAACAGTGAATGCTTTTGGACCTGGGTACCATAAGTTATAAATACCTGTTTGGAAGAAATTCCCTTTTTTAACTGGAAGGACTCAACCAGCATTAAGTAATAAATATTTTAATATTTTTTTTATTTATCAATGTAAGTCAATTTCTGTTATAGGTAGGTATCTACGCTTATGCATTTTTGTGTTTCGAGATTGAATAGCGTCACGTTGTCACGTCAGCGACCATTTTTATACTCGTATTAGGTGCCTACCAGAGCAAAAAATCCGCATATCTTAAAGTATTGTAGGTACTAATTATCAAAAAACTAAGTAGTATGAACCTGAAACTTCCTGATTTGGTTTTTAGGTGTTTCAGGTGTTTTGAAGGGGTGAAATTGTGGTGGTGCACAGGGCCGGCGCGTACCCTGAAAAAGTGGGCGGGCCAAAAACAACCAATATACGACAATTTTCCAGAAATGATAAGAATAAGAGATGCAGAGTGCTGGAAATTGGAAAATAATGCAGTAGCGGATGTAATTATAATCTACTTTGTAATAATAAAAAAAATAGGTATGTACGTATACAATAAAATTTAATAACATACATAATGAAGTTAAAAAATGGACACGTAAAAAACAATTTCCTATTAACTTTTTTAACTCCTCCAAAAATTTTTTAAAAAATGTATTAATAAGAAATTCACATTGTATGCGCAATAGTTGTAGGTAGCTATTCAATTGTACTAACTATTCAACTGAAGCTTTCTTGTGTTTTCATCTTTAGTATCAATCATTTATCGTACCCTACCGAGGTATTACTATTTTTGGAATAAAATTTGCTGTTTGATATACCTACAATTCCACAGAACACTAAGTGACCTATTTAAAAAATGTTCAAGGATATTTATTCAATAAATTTGGTAATTACCTGTGTAATCAGTTAAAAATATCTATTAATATATCTATATCTCTACAGGATGTCCCTGAATTTTTTTGACACTTGATATTCTCGTAACAAAAAAAAGTTCAGGGTATTCCATACCATGCTTTTAAAACATTCTTCTTTGTACTTCAACCCCTAAAACGCACCACAACTTTGTTTTTCAAATAACACCGAATAGTTTTTTCTTCACAAATTAAGTCCTTATATTATTCAAAATCTTGCATTACCTTTGATATTAGACGCAATTTTTTTCGTAAAATTATATAAGCATAACGTAAATAAAACAAGAATTTGTTTGACGTAAAAAACGGATAAAACTGAAACTTATTGGGCTTTTAAGGGTACATGCTTTTCTAAAATCAAACATTGTCTGTTTTATGTTTCTTTATTATGAAAAATATTACGCCTCAAACAAATACTCATTTTATTTAGATTTTTTTAAGGCTGAATGGTTTGTGTATGAAGTCAAAAGCACTACAAGATATTAAATAAAATAGTGACCTCATGAATGTAGAGGTCGACTTAGCTTTCTTTTTTACCTTTTTTTTTACACGAAAATATTGCCCCTTAAATAAATCCTTATTTTATTCATTTTATGTTCATTTTGTGCTTATGACTTTACCAAAAATTAGGTTTTTGCATAAAATCAAAGGAACTTAATAAGACTTAACATATGCAGGAGAAATTTTAGCTGCTATTTGAAAAACCAAAGTTGGGGTGCAGAGTGCAGAGCAAAATATTACGTGTCAAGGAAATCCAGGGACCCCCTGTATATTATCTAGGAAAATTCTTAAATTAGTATTTTGCCATCTAGCCGAGATTTGGCTAAACATATCAGCCTCAATGATCCCTTAGGAGAATTCTACTAAGTTCAACGATTCATAAATCTTATTATTTGGTACTTTTACCACTAGATGGCAGTTACGAAATAATTTGGTTTTTTCCTTATATCATTGCATTATAAAACCAAAAAAATGATTTGTGGTCTGCGATAATTGCATAAATGTTATCTGAATATTTTCCTCTACATCATGATTCGGAAGCTAGATGTATTGTAATGCGGAACTCTGAAGTTTTGAGGCGCCATCTAACATCTGGAGGATGATCTTGCGTGATACCACTGTACGGTGTTAATTCCATCAAGGCAGCGTGCGATACTTGAACGCTACCTACTTATACGTATCGCTCAGAGATGGCACCACAAAGAAAACTTGAGCCAGATGTACCCACCGAAAAAAAAGTTCATATTGAGAGCTACACAAAATTGGTTTTGAAATTTAACTTCTACTGCAAAAGTAGTCTGACATAACTTCATTCAAAGTAGGTAGGTATAAGGATCTTCAGGAAGTCAGGATTCATTATTTTTTCTCAACAAAATATCCAAACCATCTCATCATCCTAATTTTCTGGCACCATATTAATTTGATGATTAGAGGAGGTCATCGGGCTACAGGCACGTATTTATGGGAGGGGTCCAGGGGGTCCGGACCCCACCCCGAAACGTTATAAAATGGCGTCTAAAAAATGGAATGCACAAATTTGCACCCCCCCTTCCCCCCCGCAAATTTAAGGTGGCAACTCTAGTCTGCCCCCCCCTCGAAAGGTCAACCAAGTGACACCCATAATCTGCACCCCCCAAAACCACATCCTGGACACGTGCCTGTCAGGCTAGCAATTTTAACTGAAAAAATTAGCACTAGAGCAAATTCAAACAGCGCTCTCATTGTGGAATTAGTTGGTATAAAAATTTAATTTTTTATTGACAAAACCGGATTTTTCCCGGACTAGTTTTCAACAAATTTAACATTTAATTTAAAAAAAAAAGAAAAAAAGTTGTTGACCGCGGTGAGATTCGAACCCACGCCCTTTCGGACTGGTGCCTAGCGTCCTAGCCGCTCGGCCACGCTGTCTGAGCATCAGGAATATCAATACACCGTACATAATACGTCGTCAATCACCTGTCGTATTAATTCATTTTTTTTAACCGGAAGTGATATTGCCAAAATGGGATTTTTCCCGGACTAGTTTTTTCATGCTGATTCTGAATCTGATTTAGTTTTTCTCTAGCACCTGTAGTTTTGGCTATCTTTTTTATACGGACAGGCAAAAGGCTCTGCATAAGCTCCCTTCAGTGACTTCAGTGAGTCAGTCAGAGCTAAAAAGTACAATTTTCAGGAGAGCTTGACAAAGTTCTATATCGATATTTCAGTTTAAATATCAAGAGTGTACATAATTTAAAGGTAGATACATCCCAGTATGCAAAGCATTTATCACACTCGATACTATAAATCTATTACAGTTTTTCAGATTACCTAGTAGAAAAAGAATGAACTCAACAATATTTTGATTTGTGACTATCTTTCCCACATTGTTGAAAAATGACATAAATGTTAGGTTTTAAGTATGACAAAATTTGTAAAATATTTTTATACACGACTGGGTGGTAAAGTACCAATTAGTGATACATTTTGCGGGTAGTATACTTCACTTTGAGTGAGAGCTAAAAACGTCGGCATTATCGATATCTAAATAATTTCCTTTCATTACAGATATACCTAAATATGTACATTTCTCATGAAAGTCAGAAACTGTCTACAGGTCGACCTTGTAGTACTTTTCTCTAAAGAATCACCTGGCAAAACCATTGCAACTGTAGTCATTTAAAACTCGTTCACTTAGAATTTACTGATAACGTTTGATGAGTTCTAAATAAATGAACTCTTTAGTTGGGATACCCTTTTACGCGGGCCGATAATTTCTCCGGAAGGTATCTAAATGTTATCATAATAGGTAGCTATGAACTACCTGTAAATGGAGTGTATCAGTATAATAATAAATTATACTTTCAAGGGTCTTACATATCTGCATGACATACGTGTGTACAGTTGTATGTCATTGATAAGTATTTTTGATATATTTCCTAGTATCTAATTTATTGCTTACATACCTACCTCTATAAACATTGCGTTCCTCAATTAACGTCATTTATAGTTACACCACAGAGTTAACATCTCTAGAGGGAGCCTAATCTGAACATTGGCCAGCCAACATCTATAGCGCTATTGCCACTCTTCTTCGTCCGCTTCCAGTTTCTTCAAAATCTGGCAGTTTCCGCAGTTTGAACACAAAGTACTAACTGGGTATTTAACTATACATCCAAATATACTTGCAATGTAACTGATTTACGTGAAGATAATTTGTATTGATTTAATGAAATCTCAAAAATGGTAAATTTCATAGCGGAATGTCGCAATAACTTCTAATATGTCATAAATCTGGCAACCTACAATCGGCGTGCCCTTAAGCTGTCATGTGGCTGTCACTGTAGTTGTGGTTATTGCGTGTGTCGAGATTTTTGTGATTTTAGTGTATATTTGACTGACCTTGTGACTATTTGTGGTGTGAATTAAATTATTTATGAGCAATATTGTCATAATTGCATGATGAGACAACATAAAAAGTGCATAGTTTGCTGTAATAGCGACGACTCGGTGAACACTTCTTATCATAGGTGAGTATAGGTTTTGTATTAGTTTTCAGTAGCGTAATATATGGGGATAACTGGAAAAAAAGTAACTTCACTCCACTTTGAGGAATAATAATGGTTGTTTAATGTATGTTTTGTGCACGCATTACATTCATGTCAATCAACATGAATTTTCCAAATTCCATTTTTTAAATTACTTGAGGACGTGAAATGCAAAAATGTATGCCACATTTACTTACAGAAAATCTATCTATGAGAATTTTATAGAACTGGATATTACCTAATGCTATTATTATATTTTATTGCTGAAGTAAAAACACGATGCAGGCATTCCAACAGGCTACCTTTCAGAACACTGTTTTGAAAAACACTTCATGGTAATAATAAATTATCAACTGTTACAATGAAATTATAATAAGAGTAACTCTTTAAGTATAGCTAAATACTAATACTCACAGTAATAATTGAATCTATTAATGAACATCCAATTTTAATATAAAGTCGCACGCCACTGGTAATGCCCTGAAGCTGTCAAAATTTCCGTTACATGTTGGCTGGTCAGCGACCTGTGCATTTTGTTGTTTACACTCCCTCTATAGATATTAACTCTGTGAGTTATACTTAATATTCTCATTAAACCGCAAATTGAATATAGATCTACATTTGATACATTACCTGTTCAACTAAGAAGGCAGCACAGGCTCTTCTAGGAACCGAAGAAAGGTATCCTACACCTCCTCAAAATCGACCCAGAAACCTCGTTGGACGTTGTTCATATTGTCATATTCATGAGACACAAACCAAAAGGAAGTTTTGTGCAAATTGCGTTAAATACGCGTGCAAAGATCACATGCGAGATCTATGCGTTGCATTATGTAGAAAAATGAAAATCGATTTATTTGTACCACTTTTTTTTATTAAAGTACTGATCAGAGTTGTGCTTTTCTTATTTTTTATTTGCCTCTATATATTTCTAATGTAGGAAATGCGAAAATTATAGCTTGTACTCATAAGCACAAATGATAAGCTGTAGCAAAAGAATTACATGTAAATAAAAGCATAAAAACTACGTTCATGTGTGTTTCTATTATAATCTTCTTAGTTTCATCATTTGGATTTAATATTTCAATTGTTTGTGTAACACCATAAACTGAGTTAATGTGCAGAAATTATTTTTTCACAAAACTACTATCAGTAGCAGTACAAAAGTCGTCTTATCTACTTTTTATGAAAATTGTACTAAGCTCGCAATTGGACTCTCTGCCATAAACTCTACCTTTTCAGTAGAAAATATCGTCCCGGAACTTGCCTTGACCAATAGCAAAGTGAAGGAAAAAATTGAGAATCGTTCCAAAACTCGCCTAATCCATTTAAAATGTCGCGCCCAAAGTTCCCTCATCCCACTGACCAATCACAGCGCTTTGAATGGTTGGCAGACGTGTAGCCGGTGTTGCGTGTTTTAGTGTGTAATGAGCCACTATATCATAGATATCACATTTTATTATCTTGTATAGCGGGTATTATTATTAAAAGTGAAAATAATATTAACAATATTATGGATGGAAGTAGAAAACCTACATAGGTTTTAGTTTGCTTTCTATTACTTGAGCACAACCTTATTTTTTATGTTATATAACCAGAATTAGTTTCCTTTCTGATACTTAAAAACAACCTTACTTCTTGTGTTGAATGAAAGAAGTCTTGAGTTTAGATTAAATCATCTGTTTCTTTGTATATGCCTTCACGTGACGATTTTTTGGCATGAAAACTTGCTTTATTCACTGTTGACACATCAAAACTCGCCAAATCCAAACCTCGATCCAAACCAAAAAGTTGTTTATGGTCAGCCTCCCGCAAAGGCTGAAAGCCTATGGCGCTGTAGATGCGCTGCGAGAGGATAAGTGTCGGTGCACGTTAGATTTGAAACGCTGCAGGTTGTAGCCTTCGGGAAACAAATTCCCCGGCAGCTGATTCCACAGCGTCGAAGTTCTCCAAAAGAAGGAATACTGGAGGAGACTGGTTCGGGGAGTAAGGACCTCGACTTGGTAAGGATGAGCTCGCAGAGCTTCTCTAGTGTTCCAGATTCGGACGGCCTTTGGTGTTACTATCTCGGAGAGTTCACTCGAACATCTTCCGTGATAGAATCTGTAAAACAGGGATAGGTCAACCATCACCCTACTTCGATGCTCCAGGCTGTGGAGGCCCTTTGTGAGGTTAGGCATATCGATTAATCTAATTGCTCTATTCTGGATAGTGTCCAGAAGCTTTAGATAGTGCTTCGGAGCGCATCCACACACTTAGGAGCAATACTCCAGCGATGGTTGGATCTGTGCCTTGTAGAACAGCAGTAGTTGCTTTGGTGTGTACAGCTTCCTACAGCGGAACAAAACTCTAAGCTTCTTGGATGCCGTTTTAGCAGTACTGACGACGTGGTCATGCCAGGACATATTGTTGTTGATGTTGATCCTCAAAAGCTTGACGGAAGGTGACTCGTCTATGGGGTGACCCTCCATTTCCACTGTTTGTAAGCCAACGTGAGGCTTCTTTGTAAGTGTTGTTGCCTAAGTTTTCTGTACGTTGAACTATACTTTACTTACTGATCCCCACTCGACAATTGTTTCTTGTATCTGTGTTGATCTGTGAGGCATGCAGCTGTCGCCGACGTAACGTTTCCTGGGATGATAGTGGCTTACCTGGTTCCATGCACGATATTAATGTACTGTCGTCTGCGGGTAAAAGGTTCTTAAAAGGCTCTATTGACTTCGGAATACTATTATGTCAACAACTGTACTGTGGGTAGATTCTGTAACATTCGCTATAGTAATGAAAGCAGGCGAAAACGAAGCTAATCATTTACGAAAACGATTTTTGACGGTATTCAATAACCAAAGTTTAATGCTTCGTTACGCTATCGGCGTGGAGCTCGATGAGCATTCACGAGTTGGCTTAAATATCTCTGAATGAGACTCTGCAAAATCCAGCAATGCCGACCATTGCGAAGGATTAGTTTTTTCTCTTCGATTCATCGATTGTTGATTAAATACACAAATAAATTTAAGCAAATTGTCACTTTGACACACAGCAATAATAGGCAGTTTTCGTTACTTACAATAGAGAGTTTTTGGTCCGCACATATGTCAGTGAAATCGTGGTTATCGTTATTTGGAGTCTGCGCAGTAACGATTTGACACACAGTTAACTTTATTAAACATAACGGACGTGGTTAATTACGTCAGATTAGCGGTATCGTTATTTGTGCTTTTATGGTTATTTTTATGTGACATTTGCTACATCATCGTATATATTTTTATGTTCTGTGATGTTGTGATTTATCTTGCAATCGACGTCTAGGGCCATGGCCGACTCTACACTAGGCTGTCAAATAGTGGGCCTATAGTTTCAGAATAATTATTACATTTTATATGTATTAGAGTTCATCTGGGTTAATAAATTAAGAAAAAAATGCTTTTTAGAACTACTACTACTAATACCACTTACATCTGATGTCTGGTTCATCATAGTCAGACACTACAAAATAAAAATAAAGCAACCTGTTTCCTGCTGCCACTTCACTTCCACTTGAATGAACATTCAATTTTGTAAATTGTCACTTGAGCTGGAAAAATTCACTATTAGTTCGCTGTGAAGCCATTCTTGCTGATCTTGATTCCTTTCACTATCAAATCTTTTCATAGGTATGCCCAGATGCATGCCCTCGTTGGCTTGCCCAGATGAGTTCTATTAACTGTATTTTTCTGTGATATTTGGGAGGTCCAGAAAACATTGTAGGTACCACATTGTGCAAAATACCTTTTAGAACTACTACTACTAATACCACTTACATCTGATGTCTGGTTCATCGTAGTCAGACTACAAAATAAAAATAAACCTGTTTCCTGCTGCCACTTCCACTTCCACTTAAATGAACACTCAATTTACTTTGTAAGTTGTCACTTGAGCTAGAAAAATTCACTATCAGGTCACTGTGAAGCCATTCTTGCTGGTCTTGATTCCCTTTCACTATCAAATCTTTTCGTAGGTATGCCCAGATGCATGCCCAGATGAGTTCTATTAACTGTCCTTTTCTGTGATATTTGGGAGGTCCAGAAAACATTGTAGGTACCATATTGTGGTTTAAAATAGGTCTTATCCTTTGAAATGTTTGTAATTATTGTCTTTATTCTTATAAATATAACCAGCCCTTATGAGGAATACCTTTCACCCACTTCTGTTTATGTCCTTCTTTGGAAGCCCCAATTGCTGTTGCAACCTGGTACTACACACTTTGCAGACATCTTGTTATCTTTATAGTTTCGTTTGTGCAGGTAAATGATTAGAAACATTAAAATTCACCTTCTAATCTTATTTTTCATTCTGGAAGATTACACTAATGCCATGACTAATGACTTAACAACAAACAAAATGACGGCCCGTAGATTCAGTGTTGCCATATTTCATGCTCCGGCCTAGTGAGTAGAGACGCCCATGCTAGGGCACAATCCATTCTAATCATAATCACGTATTTTGTTTAGAATGTCCAAATTGACCTAAAATTCCTACATTGTCAACGGTATGACAGTACTGCCAGTTCGATTCCTTAAAGTCTGACGCGTCCAAAAACTCTACATTTTGCGACGAAAAGTTATCGTTATTAACGACAAAGTTAACCATAACCATAACGAAATTGTCGTTTGCCGTGACTGACCAAAAACTCTCTAATGTGATGTTCCGTTTAACGCTATTTGACAACTTTGACATTTGGATTTCGTTTTACGTATATCGTAACCGCTAAATGCCGGTATTGTACGGACGATAGCCATAGCCATAGCGATTAACGAAGCGACACGCATGCGCAGCATGCACAAAAATTAGATCATAACCTGTTTTGGTTTTGACAGTGACACTGGCTTTGACTTTTGAGTAGATCTGCAACAATTATTATCCGTCGTTTTACAAAAATGCTTCCAAATTCGTCAAGCTCAAAGAGTGTGTTACAAATAATAAAAAGAGTCAAGAGTTCGTTTTACCGCGGAAGACGACCAAATTTTATTAACAGAAATAAGAATAAAATCAACTCGTCCATCATTTTAGGGCAAACTACAGCAAACACTATTGAATTATGATTTTCTTTCAAACAACAACCTTTACAACACTCTTCTGCTATTTTGACGTTATGATGTCAAAGTTGTAGCTCAAAATAAGGTTAAGGGGCATCTTACAGTGGTGTCTTGCTCCGAAAACTATTTATTTATCTGTCAAATAGCGGTTCTGACAACGTATTTATTAACCGAAGCGGTAAGATTAAATAGAGAGTTTTTGGTCCGCACATATGTCACTGAAATCGTGGTTATCGTTATTTGGAGTCTGCGCAGTAACGATTTGACACACAGTTAACTTTATTAAACATAACGGACGTGGTTAATTACGTCAGATTAGCGGTATCGTTATTTGTGCTGTTATGGTTATTTTTATGTGACATTTGCTACGTCCGGACCATCAAACACATTTTGCAAGATTAAAGATCTTATTAGAGGCATATTGACCTCGCCTCTTGCAAGCACTAACTCAATAATCTCCTCCATATTTTTCTAAATGATGATCTAATCACGTATTTTGTTTAGAATGTCCAAATTAACCTAAAATTCCTACACTTGTCAACGGTGACAGTACTGACAGTTCGATTCCTTAAAGTCTGACTCGTCCAAAAACTCTACATTTTGCGACGAAAAGTTATCGTTATTAACGACAAAGTTAACCATAACCATAACGAAATTGTCGTTTGCCGTGACTGACCAAAAACTCTCTATTAAGAACAACGAAAACTGTCTAATAACGTTAAAACTGACAAACGAGATCCAAAATCTTTCGCTATCGTTTACACCGTTCGTGTGCGTTCGTTACATCCGAGTCGGAACGAAGACATTTATGGAATACCGAAACGAGCGAAAGCGTTGGAAGAATGTCGCTATCGCTTCGCCTAAAGTTACAGAATTCACCCACTGAACACCGATCCATGGACAGTGCAACATTAATTAAATTTCTGTATTCAATAGTTTGTTGATAAATTATTATTATTAAACCAGTACAGCGCGCTGGATAAGTAGAGTATAATCACCCCTTAACCCGTGCCTAATGAACCTCTTCTTGATGGTCGCCAGTAGCGTATAAAATCGATCGACCGTGGATCGCGTCCCCACTAGCGGCCACGGTCAATGCTGCCGAAGACCAAAGACGAAGAAGAAGAAGAAGAAGGCCGCCATAGCGCCATCCGGCAATCTTCGTTAGTCCTCCGCCGTCGGTATGTGTCGACCGGCCTTCACCATCCTGCTGGTCTGCGCCCTTTCGGAACTGGTCCACTCGCAGAACCGTAAGTACCGCCCTTTTTGTCGTTCTCTGCATACCTAATGTGTGTCGGGCGGTGTGTGACCCGAATTTCGCCCGTTCCGGGTAACTGTACCGCGGACCGTCGACCGATATCCACTCGGTTTTCTTTTTGAATTAATTTCTGTTACACAAGGTCGGAGCAGCGAAGATATCTTGAATGTGGGTTGTTGACATGTACCGGGTGTCCCATTTTGGGCACTTTTACCGGGTATCTCGGTTATTTTTGAAGATAGAGAGTTGCGGTTTTCGCGACAGTTTGCTACTTTTTTGTGAAAATAAAGATGCTGTCAACAAAATTATCATGGCCCTCTTGGTTTTTGAGATACAAGGTGAAATCGAAAATTATCGATTTTGGGACCACCCTCGTATCTCGGATGTCTTTGACTTTATTGAAAAGTTTAAAAAAGGGTCTTATAGAATTTTTTCTGTAGAATCCAGTGATTTAGTTTGATTTTTTCTTACTCTAACCATTTTTCAGTTATGGAGCAAACATATATTTTTTTAAATGGAACACCCTGTATATTATTTTTGAAGTCAATAGGAAATAATTGCTTTTCAAAAATATATATATAAGTATTAAGTTATTTTGAAAATTACGCTCAAAATTTAATTTTTCGATTTTTTACTTTATTTGTAGCAGTAGGCCATGGTGAATCAACTATAAATAATAAGCATCTAAGCACTTATTACTCTACAAGAGACTTTCTACTCAAATTCGAAAAAACAGAATCAAAATACATTTTTTTAAATAATAATGTCTCATTAAAATGATGAATACTGTGATACTATAATATTGAGTAGATAGTGGGCTATGATTCATCAATTAAAAACAAAAAAAGCAAATCTGTGAAAAACTTACGATACTGTCAGCTTTAATTATATTTTTATTAAATATAGCTTTGTTCTTTCTGTGTTTTCATTTTAATTATTGTCAATTTTCTATAATAATGGCAGCTTAGATACCCAGACAGACAGCAACCGTTTTCAGATATATGTTTTACTCATCTAAAAATAAATATAGTTAGGTACTTCATTCAACTACGTCCTAAAACTTATTTCAAGGAGAATAGGGAGCAAAGGGAAACAAACGTATTAGGTTACATAGAAGCAACGCATTCATCATCTTGTAAGCACAATGAAGAAGCTGGAGGGGTACAAGAATCAAGTATGAGATACTTCAACACTTGCACAGGATCCAAGTTTGAGAATTTTTTATCGCCATAACACGAAGGACACCAATAATTCTTTTAATGTCATTAAAAAAATCAAACTACACCACTGGATTCTACAGAAAAACTCTATAAGACCCTTTTTTAAACTTTTCAATAAGATTAAATACAACCGAGATACGAGGGTGGTCCCAAAATCAATAATTTTCGATTTCACCCTGTATCTCAAAATCCAAGAGGGCCATGATAGTTTTGTTGACGGCATCTTTAGTTTAACAAAAAACTAGCACACTGTCGCGAAAAATGCAACTCTCTATCTTCAAAAATAACCGAGATACCCCGTAAAAGTGCCCAAAATGGGACAACCTGTACAGTGGTCGTTGAAAGTGTGGAAGCTGATAAATGATTGTGGTTTCTTTGCTTACGACACCGGAGGTGATGATAGCACGTTTTATGTCCGTATGTTTGAAAGTCTGTCACCATCCTTCTAAGCGCGTAATTTCAATAACCGCCACACTAGATTGAACGAAGGCTTTTAGAAAATCGGTTCATTTTGGAAATGGAACATTTAGCATTTCAAGTTTTCACGCGCTTTTCTTTTTGAATTAATTTCTGTTACACAAGGTCGGAGCGGCGAAGATATCTTGAATGTGGGTTGTTGACATGTACAGGGTGTCCCATTTTGTTTAGATAAATTCGAAAAAGATCTTGATGATGACAAGTATGTTGTTGTTGTTTTTCTTGATCTGAAACGCGCTTTTGAAACCATAAATAGGAATATATTGTTAGCTAAGCTTAAAGTATATGGTTTTGAGGGTAAGATTTACAAATGGTTTGAAAATTATCTAAATGGAAGACAACAAAGGGTAAAAATAGGTGACGTCGTATCAGATACACGCTATATCAATGTTGGTGTACCTCAAGGGGGTGTGTTAGGACCTATCCTTTTTATATTGTACCTTAGTGACATACATTTATTTGTAGATTGTGATTTTATAAATCTGTTTGCAGATGATACTGTATTTGCATGTTCAGATGTTAACCTAAACACTGCTATTGAAAAAATTAATTATGCCTTAAGTGGTGCTGACAATTACTTGAAATTAAAAAAGCTCAAATTAAATGTCCTTAAGACTAAAGCCATGATTATTATCTCAAAACATAAATACAAACAGATAGATTTTTCGAATTTCAAAAATTACTATTGATAATCAAAACATTGAAATCGTTACTTTCGTAAAGTACTTAGGTATACAACTTGATAACTTCTTATTATTTGATAAACATTTTGATTATGTCCACAAGAAAATCTCTAATAAGCTATTCTTTTTCACAAGAATTTCTAATTTTCTGTCTGCCAAAATGAGGTTAAAAGTATATCAGTCCATTATACAACCCCACTTTGACTACTGATCTTCTGTACTATACCTTTTTAACTCAAACCAGCTGTCACAGTTACAAAAGATGCAAAATCATGGGATGAGAATTATCTTAAGGATGAATCGATATACACCTATTCAATTGATGCTGTCAACCCCTAATTGGTTATCTGTATGACAAAGACTATATTATCTTACCATGGTATTTGTTTTTAAAATAGTGTCAGGTATGGCACCAACGTATTTGCAATGATCCGGCTATAATAGTGATATACATGCACATCAGACTAGAAAACAAACTATTTATAGTTCTAAAACTAACAAGAAAAGTAGCATGATTTCTTTATTTTTTAAAGGATTCAATGATTACAATAATCTTCCATTTACAATAAAACAAAGTTTGTCGCTTAGAATATTTAAACAACAATTATTAAGGTACATAAGAGCCACTTCTCTCTATTGTTGAGGTTTCTAATATTGGCATTGTATATTGCCGTAATATATATAATATCAGCATTAATTTAATTATTTTTTAGTGTTAATTTTATTATTTTGGAATAACCATTTTTTATTTTTTTAGGTATCACTACTTTATTTTGTATTAGGGTAATCCTATTTTGAAATAAAGCTTCTTCTTCTACTTTTACCGGATATGTCGGTTATCTTTGAAGATAGAGAGTTGCGGTTTTCGCGACAGTATGCTACTTTTTTGTGAGACTAAAGATGCCGTCAACAAAATTATCATGGCCCTCTTGGTTTTTGAGATACAAGGTGAAATCGAAAATTATCGATTTTGGGACCACCCTCGTATCTCGGTTGTCTTTTACCTTATTGAAAAGTTTGAAGAAGGGTCTTATAGAATTTTTTCTGTAGAATCCAGTGGTTTAGTTTGATTTTTTTCTTACTCTAACCATTTTTCAGTTATGAAGCAAACATATATTTTTTTAAATGGAACACCCTGTAAATTATTTTTGAAGTCAATAGAAAATAATTCAAGCTTTTCAGAAATATATATTATATTAAGTATTAAGTTATTTTGAAAATTACGCTCAAAATTTGATTTTCCCAATTTTTACTTTAACTGTAGCAGTAGGCCATGGTTAATCAACTATAAATAATAAGCATCTAAGCAGTTATTACTCTACAAGAGACTTTCTACTCAAATTCGAAAAAACAGAATCAAAATACATTTTTTTAAATAATAATGTCTCATTAAAATGATAAATACTGTGTTACTATAATATTGAGTAGATAGTGGGCTATGACT
This sequence comes from Callosobruchus maculatus, assembly GCA_951848785.1. NCBI lineage: Eukaryota > Metazoa > Arthropoda > Insecta > Coleoptera > Chrysomelidae > Callosobruchus > Callosobruchus maculatus. The sequence goes on along the minus strand of CATOUR010000071.1, from coordinate 29,496,756 downwards.
CATCAATTAAAAACAAAAAACAAATCTGTGAAAAACTTGCGATACTGTCAGCTTTTAATTATATTTTTATTAAATATAGCTTTGTTCTTTCTGTGTTTTCATTTTAATTATTGTCAATTTTCTATAATAATGGCAGCTTAGATACCCAGACAGACAACAACCGTTTTCAGATATATTTTTTACTCATATAAAAATAAATATAGTTAGGTACTTCATTCAACTACGTCCTAAAACTTATTTCAAGGAGAATAGGGAGCAAAGGGAAACAAACGTATTAGGTTACATAGAAGCAACGCATTCATCATCTTGTAAGCTCAATGAAGAAGCTGGAGGGGTACAAGAATCAAGTATGAGATACTTCAACACTTGCACAGGATCCAAGTTTGAGAATTTTTTATCGCCATAACACGAAGGACACCAATAATTCTTTTAATGTCATTAAAAGAATAAGAAATTGTGTCAGATTTGCATTGGAGAAAGTAGTCTCCAACTTGAACCAACATCTCTAAAAGCTCCTCGATGTTTTTAGTTTTTATTTTGATTCAAATTGAAATTTAAAAATGTGTTGATATTCTTCAGATGATGTTTGGTTTCAAGCAATATTTACTGAACATTATCACAAATAGTAGTTAATAGCGTACAAAGTACAGTTAAATAATTGAGTTTAAAAGTATTGAGTATCTTGCATCTTAATTATTGTTTACTTGGATATTGTTTTTAATAAATTTGTCATGGCCTACTGCTACAAATAAAGTAAAAAATGAAATTTTGAGCTTAGTTTTAAGAAAAAAGTTATACTAGTATATATTTTTGAAAAGCTTGAATTATTTCCGATTGACTTCAAAAATAATATACAGGGTGTTCCATTTAAAAAATATATGTTTGCTTCATAACTGGAAAATGGTTAGACTAAGAAAAAATCAAACTGCACCACTGGATTCTACAGAAAAACTCTATAAGACCCTTTTTTAAACTTTTCAATAAGATTAAATACAACCGAGATACGAGGGTGGTCCCAAAATCAATAATTTTCGATTTCACCCTGTATCTCAAAATCCAAGAGAGCCATGATAGTTTTGTTGACGGCATCTTTAGTTTCACAAAAAACTAGCACACTGTCGCGAAAAATGCAACTCTCTATCTTCGAAAATAACCGAAATACCCCGTAAAAGTGCCCAAAATGGGACAACCTGTACAGTGGTCGTTGAAAGTGTGGAAGCTGATAAATGATTGTGGTTTCTTTGCTTACGACACCGGAGGTGATGATAGCACGTTTTATGTCTGTATGTTTGGAAGTCTGTCACCATCCTTCTAAGCGCGTAATTTCAATAACCGCTACACTAGATTGAACGAAGGCTTTTAGAAAATCGGTTCATTTTGGAAATGGAACATTTAGCATTTCAAGTTTTCACGCGCTTTTCTTTTTGAATTAGCTTCTGGTACACAAGGTCGGAGCAGCGAAGATGAATGTGGGTTATTGACATGTACAGGGTGTCCCATTTTGTTTAGATAAATTCAAAAAAGATCTTGTTGATGACAAGTATGTTGTTGTTGTTTTTCTCGATCTGAAACGCGCTTTTGAAACCATAATTAGGAATATATTGTTAGCTAAGCTTAAAGTATATGGTTTTGAGGGTTTGAAAATGGTTGAAAATTATCTAAATGGAAGGCAACAAAGGGTAAAAATAGGTGACGTCGTATTAGATACACGCTATATCAATGTTGGTGTACTTCAAGGAAGTGTGTTAGGACCTATCCTTTTTATTTTGTACCTTAATGACATACATTTATTTGTAGATTGTGATTTTATAAATCTGTTTGCAGATGATACTGTACTTGCATGTTCAGATGTTAACCCAGACACTGCTATTGAAAAAATGAATTATGCCTTAAGTGGTGCTGACAATTACTTGTAATTAAACAAGCTCTAATTAAATGTCCTTAAGACTAAAGCCATGATCATTACCTCAAAACATAGATACAAACAGATAGATTTTTCGAATTTAAAAATTACTATTGATAATCAAAACATTGAAATCGTTACTTTCGTAAAGTACTTGATAACTTCTTATTATTTTATAAACATGTTGATTATGTACACAAGAAAATCTCTAAAAAACTATTCTTTTTCACAAGAATTTCTAATCTTCTGTCTGCCGAGATGAGGTTAAGAGTATATCAGTCCATTATACAACCCCACTTTGACTATTGTTCTTCTGTACTGTACCTTTTTAACTCAAAACAGCTGTCACAGTTACAAAAGATGCAAAATCGTGGGATGAGAATTATCTCAAGGATGAATCGATATACACCTATTCAATTGATGCTGTCAACCCTTAATTGGTTATCTGTATCACAAAGACTATATTATCTTACCATAATATTTGTTTTTAAAATAGTGTCAGGTATGGCACCAACGTATTTGCAATGCTTCAGCTATAATAGTGATATACATGGACATCAGACTAGAAAACAATCTATTTATATTTCTAAAACTAACAAGAAAAGTAGCATGAATTCTTCATTTTTTAAAGGATTCAATGATTACAATAATCTTCAAATTACAATTTCGTCGCTTAGAATATTTAAACAACAACATAAGAGCCATCTGATAATCTTTAGACTCACAGTTTACTTCTCTCTATTATTGAGGTTTCTAATATTGGCATTGTATATTGGCGTAATATATATAATATCAGCATTAATTTAATTATTTTTTAGTGTTAATTTTATTATTTTGGAACAACCAATTTGTATTTTTTTAGGTATCACTACTTTATTTTGTATTAGTGTAATCCTATTTTGAAATAAAGCTTCTTCTTCTACTTTTACCGGGTATGTCGGTTATCTTTGAAGATAGAGATTTGCGGTTACCGCGACAGTGTGCTACTTTTTTTGTGGAACTAAAGATGCCGTCAACAAAATGATCATGGCCCTCTTGGTTTTTGAGATACAGGGTGAAATCGAAAACTGTCGATTTTGGGACCATGCTCGTATCTCGGTTGTGGTTTATCTTATTGAAAAGTTTAAAGAAGTGTTTCATAGAATTTTTTCTGTAGAATCAAGCGGTGTAGTTTAATTTTTTCTTACTCTAACCATTTTTCAGTTATGAAGCAAACTTATATTTTTTTTAAATGGAACACTCTGTATATTATGTTTTAAGTCAATCGGAAAAAATTCAAGCTTTTCAACAATATACATTAGTATTAAGTTATTTTGAAAATTACACTCAAAAGACAATAAGATGAAAGACAACCGAGTTACGCAGGTGGTCCCAAAATCGATAGTTTTAGATTTCACCCTGTATCCCAGAAACCAAGGGGGCCATGATAATTTTGTTGACGGCATCTTTAGTTTCACAAAAAAGTAGCATACTGTCGCGAAAACCGCAACTCTCTATCTTCAGAAATAACCGAGATACCCGTAAAAGTGCCCAAAATGGGACACCCTGTACAGTGGTCGTTGAAAGTGTGGAAGCTGCTTGATAAATGATTGTGGTTTGTTTGCTTATCACACCAGAGGTGAACACGTTTTATGTCTGTATATTTGGAAGTCCGTCACCATCCTTCCAAGCGCGTAATTTCAATAACCGCTACACTAAATTGATCGAAGGATTTCAGAAAATCGGTTCATTTTGGCAATGGAACATCTAGCATTTCAAGTTTTTCAGTTTTTTTTTGAGGTTCTGGAATATTCTTTGTCATTTTGAAGGACGAAAAAGATCTTGAATGTGGGTTGTTGACACGTATAGTGGCCGCTGAAGGTGTGGAAGCTGACTGAAGAGTGATTGTGGTGTCTTTCCTTCTCACACCAGAGGTGACAATAGCACGTTTTATGTCTGTATGTTTGGAAATCCGCCACCATCTTTCCAAGCGTGTAATTTCAATAACCGCTACACTAAATTGGACAAAGGATTTTAGAACATCGGTTCATTTTGGCAATAGAACGTCTAGTATTTCAAGTTTTTCAGGTTTTTTTGAGGTTCTGGAATATTGTTTGTCATTTTGAAGGACGAAAAAGATCTTACTTCTTTTTTGTAAAAAGGGCGTATTATTGGCAGCAGGATATGTAGTATAAATATTATTAGATTTGTTATTTTACTTCCCACACTGATAGGTGAGGGCAGTATTGTGATCGCGAAAATGTTTGAGATGATACGCTTTCTTGGGCGTTTTATGATATGTACGTAACAAGAACCACTTCATTCATTTCCGTCCGTCTGTCTGTCTTTTTGTTTTTCTAACCTCCTAATCTCAGTAACTGCTGTCTGGATTGTGATGAAATTTGGGCAGCGATATGCTGTGGGGTCGTAGTAGCTAATGCTGCTATAATTTTGATATTCGGTGCATGGGCGACGGAGCCATTAGCAAAAAACAAAAAAATATGAATATTCCTCATCATTTTCTACCTTTTTTTTGATAGTGTTGTAATTGGAGGAGTTGGGGGGTAAAGGGTTGTAAAACTGAAAAATTTATTCTAAGTATTTATAATAGACTGATTTATTCATACGAGTATTGCTTCAGATCGATCTGTGTTGTGTAACGTGAAAAATATTGAATTGATTTTAATGATATTTTGACACAGTATTATTATCGTGGCGCAGCAATAATGAAAAAACTAAAAATATAAAAACGTTGATAATACTTTAATCAATGATAAAAATAGCTAAAACTTAGGCGTTTTATGGGTTCCTGGTCTTTTTTACTTTTTTAGGTGGGGTTGAAATTGGGATGGTTGAGAGATAGGGGGTTATAAAACAAAACAAAAATAAATTGTATTCCTTTCGTCTATGAAAAAACTAAGATCACAGACTATAGCTTCATGCTATGAGAAAACAAATAATAAACTAGTGCCACCGTAATGTGTGGGAAGTACTGAGTCAATCAATTTGAATTCACTTTTTTGATAGGGTGAACTTGAACTTGGGAAAAACAAAGAAGCAACCCAATTTTATTAAATATACTGAAGAAATTGCTGGAGATAATATCTGCATAAATTTCTCTATATTTTGTAATCTTGGCAATATCTTGATAATTGACAAGGACACGGACAGCCATAGTTTAGAAGAAGGATAGTAGGTAGAATACAAGTGTTTTTCTTGCACTACATCCTCGTCCGGATTTCTATACTTTCTAACAGTACTATATGTTTGAAGATTGTCGTAGCAGTGCCATAATATACTGTCGATTTCTTTTCTTGACCTAGAATTTGTAGCTGAACTGATATGCCAGTGTGACTAACCTATTTACTTGGAACAGCGAGCATAATAACAACTTCTGACTGCTTTCGTCTAGAGTTAGAGTCAATTATATAAATAATAAAATGGTTGAAGAACTAAGTTATATGTTACTTTGTGATATTTTATATGCTACATTCACTACCAAAATAATCTCGAGACTCAGGCATTGACTGAAGTCCCAGATCCCCAGTCCTAGACCTTCTAAGTACTTCAAGTCCGCCCTAAACATCCAAAATCGTTATCTGGCTTCCTATCAGGACGACAGCCCCTATGGTGTAAAGTTTGAGTGTGGCAATTTCAAATCCGGGTGTTGATTTGAGTTTCAGTCTCAGGTCAAGGAGATAAGAAATTGTTAGTTCGTATAGTATAAATATCCAAAATTGATATCTGGCTTCTTATCAGGATAAAAACTCGTATGGTGTATAATTTGAGGGTGCCAATTTCAAATCCGGCCGTTGTTTTGAGTGTCAGCCTCAGTTTAGGAATAGAGGTCGGTATCAAATTCCCTGCTATAGTATATTAACATCATATTACTGTGTCATCCCAAATGAGACGGAATTTCACGCCCCTTGAATTTCGCAAAAATCTGGTTTCTGACTGGGATATTTCTGCTAGGAAGCAAAGCTTGTCTGCCCAAGACGCTAACGAATTATTGATGACTGCCTCACTAAATGCGTTCATATTTTTTACGTCGGCAACTTTTTTTAGGGACAACTATTTTTTCCTCTTAAATAGTATTGAATGACGTGGTGCAATCAATCGGTCAAGTTTCAGTTTTATGTTACCTATAGGTTTTGAAAATGACTATTATCTATTAGAAATTAAGATTTCACTGATACCGATATATTCTATTTTCAAAAAAGACACCAAAGTACTGAACACTGTCGTTTTTACGCTCATATTTCACAAATTTTATCATTACTTGATGCATGTCTGACTGGAATTAATGTTTCATGTTTCAAACTTCTTGTTGTAGCCTATTACGTAAAGAGATGCTTCAAAAGAGATACCGAAGTGAACCAGTGCCTGAAACAGTCGACGAACTACCTGATAGCTAATATTAGGAGGGGAATACCAGAGCTGGGCATCACTAACCCAGAGCCCATTGTGATAGATGAGATCCAGTTAGCCTTAGGAGGAGGCCCAGATGGTTATAGGGCCACTTTTAGAAATATAGAAGCATACGGTGTCAGCAATGTCACTGTCACTGCAGTCAGGTAAGATATTACCACAGCATAGTAAACAACTAGCACAATAACTCAAGATGGCGGAAATTACACGCGCATCCCCACTTTTGGAGGGTTTTTATAGGGATGCTAACGATACTTCGATACTTCTGCACTAATATCGAGCATATTTGTCATCGATACTTTTTGAGGCATTCCAAGCTGGTATCGATACTTTTGTATCGGTATCGAAAATAATTATATAATTATTTAGGGGTGTAATCAGTTGCACAAAATGCTCTGTACAAACCAAACGCGCCTATTTGGCTAGAAAATATCGAGTTGGTACCGGTATCGATATTCTCATTTTCGCATCTCTACCTAAACTAGACAGCCGTAAAATCATTCAAAAACCCTCCCAAGGTCAAATTTTGTGGGAACCATTTTTATATAGGAAATCCTTAGAGATATTCTGCTGGTTGTTTTCTATGCTGTGGTATTACCACAGAATTTGACCTTGGGATGATTTTACGGGCGTGAAGTCTGGGTGGAGATGCGAGAATAAAAATATCGATACCGATACCAACTCGATCTTTTTTAGCCAAATAGGCGCGTTTGGTTCGTACAGAGAATTTTGTGCAATTGATTACATCCCTCAATAATTATATAATTATTTTCGATACCGATACAGCTACAAAAGTAGCGATACCAGCTTGGAATCGCTCAAAAAGTATCTAAGATAAAAATACTCGATATTAGTGCAGAAGTATCGATACATTTCAAGTATCGAAGTATCGTTAGCATCCCTACAAATAATCATCCAAAAGGGGGGATGCGCGTGTAATTGCCGCCAACCTGAGATATTGTGCTGATTCTTTACTATGCTGAGGTATTACTATACAGTGCCAACTCAAAAAAACAGAAACTTGGAATACTGAAATTGATACATGAATACTATATTTTAAAGTAAAATTAGCAGACAAAACTTTCAAGATGGCGACTGGGAGCTATCTGGGAAGAAAAAATTAAATTGAAGGGGGGTCTTGTGATAAATCTTAATAAAGCTCTAGACAAATAATTCGCAATCCTGGATTTTGTGATTTAGGTATGTTAAGACACGATCCACGGATTACAGGATTATCATTGCTAATGAAAAAAGTGAAAGGTGAAACTACAGTTAACAAACGTTTCAACTTAATGACTGGCAGACGCTTTTCAGACTTTTAATTAGATTTTACTTATTATACAGCCATTACCGTTGCTCTGTGCTTGCCATAATTTATTGGAATATGGTCATTAAATTATCGCCAAGAAAGAGGTGACGCTGAGTCATATTTTATATCACTATTTCGTATGTAAAACCTGCTTTAAAACGTGTCTGCTTAAAAACAAAAGTTCAATAAACTTAAAAACTCTGTTTACAATTTAGATTGTAGGAATGACTTCAGTTGAACTGTGTGGTATTTTGTTGTTGTGGTGTGTGGTTTGAATTGGAATAGATATTATTTGAGTATATGCCAAATTTGATGAGATCATAACACCACGCACAGACAGTTTGTGCATACAAATAATTATATCTTTCGAAAATAAAAACTAACATTTTATCCATTTTTAAAATATTCACACTTTTTTTAAGTTAACAAGTTACAAAACATTTTGAAGTTAAAAGATTCAAGGATCATACAATTTTTCAAAAAAAAAATTTCGAAGCTATAAAAATCGAAAAATTTTCAAAGTTTTACAACCTCTGATTGTTAATTCTTGGTGAATATTAATAACTATTTTGGAATATTTTTTATTTTAGGTCAGACGTAGCAACCAACCAATACCAATTCACTATGTATATACCAAAAATATCAGCCAAAGCCAAATATGAATCCAGTGGCGTACTAATCTTGGTACAAGCTTCAGGTGGAGGAAATTATTGGGGAGAATATGGTATGTGACCAATAATTTTTACAGAATTGGTAATAAAATATTAGATTTTATTTTTATCAATGAAATATTTACTCCAAGCCTAGTTAAGTAAAATATAAGACTTCTGTCTAATGAGTGCAAATATCGTCAAACTATACTACTCGCAACTAAAATCAGAACAATGAGAAAAAGGGTTGCGGTTGATGAAATGCGGTAGGACTAAATACAATGATAAACGAACGAAAAAATCGAACAGATCAATAATGGGTGGGCCCTCCATGTTGACGAATGCACTCCTCTACCCTACGCGGCATGCTCGTAATCTGGCTGTTGATAAACTATAGAGGTACAGCCTCCCAAGCTGCCCTCACAGCATGTTCTAGTTCGTCCAGCGGCATCGCAGGATTGGAAAAATCGCCTATGTATCGACTCATCCAGTCCCATACTTTTTCAATTGGCAATAAATCGAGTGATCGTGGAGGCCAGGGAAGTACCCCGACCTCAGTCTTCCTGTAGGACACCTCATTCACATAACGATGCGCAGTCGTTGTGCCACGAATCACAAGTAAAGGTGACTTGCTGTTGATTGCAATGGCACCACAAATCATGAAACCAATAGGGCGGTGTACATGGCGCTCAATAGCAAACTGAGAACACGTCGTTCACCCCGTCGTCGTCTTAAGGGCCCCACAGACATCGTTCTTTTTCATCAGGTTTGCACGACGTGCCAACTGATCACACTCATTTCGGTCCGTGTGTGCCGAAAAACCGTCGTGTTAACCGTCGTTTCAAAAAATCTGTCCGAGCTTGATTGATGATTGATTTTACCCGTCGGTTTTGAACGTCATCGTGCAACTCGGTACATGTGTGGCAGTTCATCGTACAATCACGACGGGATTTTGCAGTGTCGTTCTGGTTGCCTTCATGTAAGCGTATCTAGGGTTAGCGACACCTATAAAAAATGTGCTGTCAGACGTTCATGAGGGGAAATACTCATCCAAGTATCCTGTTTTTTTTATTAGAGGTGCTGCTAAATTAAGTAATTCTTAGTATGTTTCTTCATCCATCCTCAAATAATTGTACCAGTCCCCTGGTTCCAGACGCAATTGTTCTAATAGATTTGTATGAGATAATTGGCCTCTTTCTAAAAGCCACTGTTTCACCCATTTAGAACGTTTTTTCTGGCTGTATTTAACTCTAATAGCTAAAGCCGCCGCCAATGTTAAAGTATTATCCATGTTAACGGACCAACAATTTGCGAGAAACTGAAAGAAAACCGAACAGTGTGTAGAGGTATCGTTCCATCGGTTTAACCGACATCGGTTGGCACGTCATGCAAACCTGATGAAAAAGAACGATGTCTGTGGGGCTCTTTACGCGTTGACGTCCGTCAGTGCCCCCAGACAAAACCTGGACTCGTCTTGGCACCAATCTAATCGTTGGCAACGATGAGTTGCAGTGAGTGGAAGCACTAGATGTGGACGGTATGAACCTAAGGCCATTTCACTCAAGCTGTGGTACACCGTGCGGATTCGAATGGGCCTCCCTATAGCTGCATACCAAGCGTCAGCAACAGCTCGAGTGGATTGCATTCTGTCTCGAAGGACCAGTAGTCGTAGATGACGATCCTGAAGGTCTGTAGTTCTTCTACGTGTTCCAGAATTTCTAGCTCGCTGCATTCACCCTATTTTGTAGCCACGCTACAGCAATTGCTCTGGATAGGAAGCACCACGTGCTACTGGAGCTGTCGTCTCCTAGGGGGCATCTTCACACAGCCAACTAGTCTCTCGCCATATTTGAATCGACAAAAAGCTATGCTTTTCTACACGTTTAGAGCTTTAATAGACGTGCCATGTAGGTAAATAGCATCCGAATGAACAAAAATTATTACATGTGTGCTAAAGATGGTACTGCCAAGCTGTGTACAAATTTTCAATGCAAATATCCCTTTTTTTTCTGGATTTTACTTCCATATACTAGTATATTAAAGCAATACAATAATAATAATACCTAATCTGCACTTGCATATTATGTGCATTGATTATAATGTCCTTCCTTGCTTTTTTGTAATTTATTGAACCAAGAATACTTTTAATGATTAAGCATTATTAATTTATGGAATTTTATCCTGGAAAAAATAATAAATAACAATAAGTGTCTAATAGCGTCTTTTTTTGAATTATACCTATGATAGCTACACATTCTTTCTTCGATATTTTACATTAGGGATAAGATATTGACATACGGTTTTTGCTAGCCTATTTAGGTATCATTTCTCTAGATTGTTATGGAAAAAAGTCACATCATTACTTTTGATTTTTTTGGAGTATTTTGATGTTTCCGGTTATTATCCCAAAAACCGCGCTAAAAGCGGTATAACTAGGAATTATAGACATATCATAGGTAAGATGGGTTTGATGGAAAAATAAATGCTTTTTCCAATAAGACCCAGTGTGTTGAAATCTGTTTTGTAGCTTAGCAGTTATAGCTGTTTATTTAAAAAAGGACTGAATTATCCTCCCCCATTTTATTTTGATACGTCAAAAGGTGTTACACAAAATTACTTCAGTGAATCCTATCTTTGAAAAAGACATATTTTCTGATAAATGTTACTTTAATAAATATTGCTTTCTAGAGGGAGTCAAAATCAAAGTGTACCTCCGCGGATTGCCTCAAACGTACAGCGGAAGGTCATTCCTCACCGTACAACAAATGAAGATGGACTTTAGCGTGAAGAATATTCGAATGGGCGTGGATGGCATCCATAATGGCAATTCAGTACTCCGTAAGTTTATTTGTTGTTATGATGCCAGTTTACAGTTACTGTCTAATTGGAATTCCAACTTGATAATAGAGATAGAGGATACGTGGGTTCAGTGCTTTGATATAAACGAGTTTCATGAGTATGCTTATATAGGTGACACTAATCTTTTTTTTTGAAAACTTGATAGCTAAAAAGAGAATAATGGGAAAAATAACTTCCTTATTATTCAAAATAATCACTAAAACAAGATTTTGCTTGACCAGCAGCAACGCACTTCGAGCCTAAGTAAAGATCGGCGAACATAGGAAAGCATAAAAAAATTCATATTGGATTAAGGGTGACGTCAGAATATTGTTCTAATTATTTTCAGCAAGCCTTATCATTTGATACCCATATTGCAGAAGTGCATAAAAAATTACTACTCCGCCATCTTGGGTAGTCCACCATATTGGATTTAGATTGACCAAACATTATATTTTGAGTTACTCTCAACGAGCCCTTTCATTTGATACCCATATTGTAGGAGTGCATAAAAAATTTAGATTGACCAAACGATATTTGGTTAGTTGCTCTCAACAAACGCTTTCGTTTGATACCCATATTTTAAAAATGCAATAAAAATAACCATTCTCCCATCTTGGATGTTCCGCCATATTGGATCTAGAATGACGTCAAATAGCTTTTTGTGTATTGTCGTCCAAACTAAGCGCGTATACAAAATTTTAGCTCAATCGGTTGATGATATCTGCTCCAAAATTGAGTACCTAGCAAGATCCCACCCGAACAAGCATATACATACCTTGCAAGTAAAAACTTTTAACATATATGTAATTGTAGCAACAGAAACCGAATTTTGTTATAGAACGATTGGCTGAAACCACAAGGGGCCGACGTAGATCTACAAACACAATTCAACTTCTCAATATTCAACCACAATACGTTTTTGTTTCCACATCACTACATAACTATGTAGAAAAATCTAATACCTAACTAGGTATTGAGCACTGATACATTTTACTATATCTGAGATTTTTTTACAGAGGCAGCACTCAACCTCTTCATCAACTCCAACAGCCAAGAACTACTGAAGGAAATGAAGCCACACCTAAAGAAAAAGTTACTGGTGTTAATGAAAAATTTTGCAGACAATCTGTTCTCTAGTGTCCCTTATGACTCTTTTGTAGCCTAAGTAATTTATTTTTTATACCTAACAATCTTTTTGTTAATAAATTTGTAAAACATGATTTTTTTACTGAACTGCTACATAATTATCTGGTGTATTTTCATTAGAATATCTATCAAGACGAAACTTCATGTCTTTGGATAGTTTGAGGATGTTGATTACAAATTTGACTGATGTTTTGTATTGCGGTCTCGTTTAACGAAGGTCAAAATTTTCATATATTTTGTATCTTCAGACTCAACTCAAAAAAGCTAAAATTTTTATTGGAATATCTATCAAGACAAAACCTCGTGTCTTTGGATTATTTGAGGACGTTGATTGCAAATTTGACTGCTGTTTTGGGTTGCAGTCTCGTTTGACGAAGATCAAAATTTTAATATCTCTTGTATCTTCAGACTCAACTCAAAAAACCTAAACTCTTTATTGGATTGAAATATCTTTCAAGACGAACCCTCGTGTCCTTAGATAATTTGAGGATGCTTATTGCATTGCATGCCTGATGTTTTGAGTTGCAGTGTCGTTCAACGAAGATCAAATTTTTCATTTTCCTTATATCTTCAGATTCAAGTCGAAGTCAAAAAAACATAAAATCTTTATTGGAATATATATGATGGTAAAGCCTTGTGTCTGTGGATAATTTGAGGATGCTGATTGCAAATTTGAGTTACAGTCTCTTTTAACGAAGAAAAAAGCATTTAAAGTCTAATCTGATTTATATTTACTTAGATTCTTGTGTGGAAATTTCCCCAAAAGATGTACAATCAAATCTGATGAAGTTATCTGTACCTTGTTGTGGCATATCTGTTGTCCATTAATAAATTTTTTAATTCATGTGTTTCGAGGTACATTGTTGAATGAATCGTATTGTAGACCAGGCAGAAAATCTAAACTATACGTTCGACAACATAATTGTTCTATTAACTCCGCAATTATATTTCGAATCGTTGCATTATTTGTTTCCGCTTCGAGGTCTAATCTGAAGTCATTTTTTTCTGGTGCTATGTAATTTGCAAAAATTGTTAAATTAGGCATTTCCTATCAACTAGACCCTGGTAGCGCCTGTAACACATACATTTTAAGCGATTCCCGATATATGAAGGAAAACACAGAAACATGTTTTGTTTATCTAGTCCAATTGTTACGTTGTAAAAAAAGCTTTTGAGTGCAAAAGGTCGGTAAGAAAATGAAATTGGGTGAAATTGCGTAGACATGGCAACGATTTATGGAGAGAACAAAATTTAACCGCCCTGTCCCGCCAACCCCAATATTTGCCAAGACATTTGCAGCAAACTCCACTGTAAAAGTCCCATCCAGTGCCCAGTTACCATCCATACCGAGAGTACCCCAAGCCATGAGCGAAATAACGTTCAGAACAAAAATAGTTCGGAAGGTGCTGCAGCCACTTGACATTAATAAGGCGAATGGGCCCGACATGATCCCCTCCCGGGTTATGTTAGGGGAAGTTTGTTAATGCGAGATTTGAATGGGCCAATACCCGCAGGCCCAATAAATACATCTTCTGGCAGTCCATTCCAAGCCTTGGACACCCTGGGAATAAATGTGCGGTTGTACCGCTCAGTTCTTGATGTATGAAGAACGACCGTCTTAGGATGAGATGCAGCGGTCGCACGGGTACATCTGATAGGAGCAGTGAGCGGCGGAACGATAGAGGATAGCTCAAAGGAGCAGATTCCGTTGGAATATCGGTAGAAGAGTGAGAGGTCACTAACAACACGCCGGTGAGAAGGTGACTGAAGGTGGCGCGTTAAGGCCGGATCGCCAATTAGTCGAATTGCCCTTCTCTGGACGGCATCTAGTATAGACAGGGTAGTGGGGGCAGCAGCTCCCCAGACATGAGAGCAATACTCCAGGCAAGGTTTATCTGGACTTTATATAGCGTGAGGGGGTTACATGGTGAGAAATACTTTCTGGCTCTAAATAGGTACCCAAGCTTTTTACCAGCAGCTGCTGCAATTGACGCGACGTGTTCGTGCCAGATCAGATTTTCTGTAATGTTGACTCCTAACAGCTTGAAAGAGTAAGTCCTTGGCAGAGCCCGGTTGTTCATTAGAACCTGGTGTTGGCTTGGGCACTTCTTGTTTGATAGCGTACAACACTGGGTCTTGGACGCATTAAATTTAACCATATTCTTAAGCCCCCAAGCGGTAATGGTATCGAGATCCTTTGAAAGTGAAGCTGCCACTGCCAGTCTTCAGCGTTCCAGCTCGACCACAGAGATCGGTCTATTGCTCATAATGCCTGCATGCAGCGTACTGTCATCCGCAAAACTGTGGATTGGGTTTGTAGTGCTAGAGAGTAGATCATTGATATGAAGCAGAAACAATGTCGGAGTCAATACCGATCCCTGCGGGACCCCGGCATTGATGCTATGGAAAGAAGAGGAAAAGCCGTCTACCACGACAGAGATTTTCCGACCTGAGAGGAAGTCTGCGAGCCAACCGCAGAGCTTAACAGGGAGTCCAGAAGACGGGAGCTTGTTTAGGAGAGCTGCATGCCACAGTTGATCGAATGCCTTTGAAATATCGAGAGCAACGACCAGAGCCTCGCCAAATGACTGGATGAGTTTGCTCCACACATGTGCGATGTAAGCCAGGAGATCTCCAGTTGGTCTTTGGTGTCGGAATCCATATTGTCTGTCATTGATTAAGTGATGGAGCTCTAGATATTTAATGAGCTCTTGGTTAACGCATCTCTCCATCACTTTACTGATTACAGAAAGCAGAGCTATAGGTCTGTAGTTGGTCGGATCAGTTTTGGATCCCTTTTTTGGCACCGGCTGGATGCAAGCTGTTTTCCAGTCTTTTGGGAAAATGCCGGAATCGTAAGACAACCGAAAGAGGCGGGTAAATATGGGAGCGAGCTCCGGTGCGCACTTCTTGACAACAATGGAGGGGATCATGTCGGGCCCATTCGCCTTATTAATGTCAAGTGACTGCAGCACCTTCCGAACTATTTTTGTTCTGAACGTTATTTCGCTCATGGCTTGGTAGGTTTCTAGAAGCCGTATTTTTTTTAAACTAAATGCGCGAGTTTAGGCAGCTACAGATAATAAGAAAAAACAAGATATCATTCTTTTAGGAAAACAAAGAAGATATCATTTTTTTTGGGACAACAAAAATGTTACATGACTTTTTGATAAAGTTCTTCGCCTTAATTCACCCTTAAATCCTGATTTTAGTGAAAGTCACAAACCAACCCCTAACTTTGGCGCACTGTAGGAAAAATGTAAAGACCAGAAATGTCCAGAATCCGTATTTTTTGATGAATTTATGGTAGGAAGTTTTCTCTATAGCTTCTTATCTCTATGGTAACACCTGTTGATTTAATAAATGTGCCTTCTAGCTTCTGCTTAACCGTATATTTTGGAACATCCTGTATTACTTCAATGACAACAAACAGACCAATTCTGAGAAGTAATTACAGATTTTTTAGCCACCTAAAACACGAAACGCCCACCATAATACGCTTGGATGTAATTGTAAATACCAATTTCCTCCTAAACATCATCTTATTATCGATATCAAATAAAAATTGCGGCAATTACATCGGCAGCCATTTCCTAAAACTACCAATTACGCTTTGGATACTATTTAAATGATATTAGTCCGAATCTCCTGTTAGTATTGTTAAGAACATTGATGGAAGTGGAACGAAAAATGTTCCAAAGTGTCCTCCTAGCACTTATCATCGGATACTTTGGATGTCTCTGCGACGAACTTCGTAAGTTTTCCTATAAGTGTTGTAGTAGCAATAGCTGTGGGGCAGCCACACCTGACAAGTAGGCCCTAGGTTTGCCAAGCTTTTGGGGATCAACGTCAACAATAACATGTCCTGGTATAACCAGCTCGTCACTATTGCTAAAACGGCATCCCAGAAGCTTGGAGTTTTGTTCTACTATATACACCAGAACAGCTGCTGCTGCTCTACTAGGCACAGATCCGACCATCACTGGAGTATTGCTCCCATGTGTGGGGACGCGCTCCAAAGCACTCTCTAAAGCTTCTGGACACTATCCAGAAGAGAGCAATTAGATTAATCGGTACGTCTAGCCTCACAGGGGACCTCCACAGCCTGGAACATCGAAGAAGACCTATCCCTGTTTTACAGATTCTATCACGGAAGGTGTTCGAGTGAGCTCTCCCAGATACTAACACCAAGGGCCGTCTAAATGAGGTACACTATATTATAACTATGGTTCATTTTATTAATGAACTCTCTGCCGAACTAGCTTGTCCAAGTTTGCTCATTGCCTTTGACTACAAACTGGGGAGTAGCAGTATAACACGATAGAAGATCTTGATGTGACGTTCCATGATAAGTTAGAATTTTCAGGTCATATTCAAAAAGCTTTAATGGCGTTGTACTACTCTTTAGTTAGGTCTAAGTTAGAATATGCTTCTATTGTGCGGAGTCGCATATATCAGGTCCACATTCAAGTACTAGGAAATGTGAAAAGACGATTGGTGAAGTACCTTAGTTATAAATTAGATAGAGTTTATCCAAGACGAGGATCAGACCATAGACTGCTAGCCTGGTATGATGTTCAACTATTAGAACTAAGAAGAGTAAATCATGGCTTAAGGTTCCTGTACCAATTTGTACATAACCAGGTGGACTCGATATACAGTGGTACTTTCGTGGTTTTGTACTGAACGCAAGACAGGTGACCAAGTTGAAATGAGTCAGTGCCACACTCGGTTTCATTGGAAATGTTTTGGTGTTGGACCAAAAAAGAAAATATTCAAGTATTCATCTCTTGCAGTACAAAATTTTGTTACACATTTTCTTAGTCATCATTAGAAAAAAAGTTA
This sequence comes from Callosobruchus maculatus, assembly GCA_951848785.1. Taxonomy (NCBI): domain Eukaryota; kingdom Metazoa; phylum Arthropoda; class Insecta; order Coleoptera; family Chrysomelidae; genus Callosobruchus; species Callosobruchus maculatus. Next base: position 29,479,655 of record CATOUR010000071.1, on the reverse strand, counting down.
TGTTTCGGTACTTACCAACTTTTCTTAAAGAGACATTAGTTGGACATGTTTTGGTGTTGGACCAAAAAAGAAAATATTTAAGTGTCCATCTCTTGCAATACAAAATTTTGTTAGACATTTTCTTAGCCATTATTAGAAAAAAGTTATGTTTCGGTACTTACCAGCTTTTCTTAAAGAGACACTAGTTGGACACGCTTTGGTGTTGGACCAAAAAAGAAAATATTTAAGTGTCCATCTCTTGCAGTACAAAATTTTGTTACACATTTTCTTAGCCATTATTAGAAAAAAGTTATGTTTCGGTACTTACCAGCTTTTCTTAAAGAGACACTAGTTGGACACGCTTTGGTGTTGGACCAAAAAAGAAAATATTTAAGTGTCCATCTCTTGCAGTACAAAATTTTGTTACACATTTTCTTAGCCATTATTAGAAAAAAGTTATGTTTCGGTACTTACCAACTTTTCTTAAAGAGACATTAGTTCAGTCAATTTGTTTTCCTGGAAGTATTACTCCCACCTTGAGCACCTGGTTGCCTAAAATAAACAATTTGCAACACCATCTTAATTTTGTTTTTCCTTTGTTGTAAACAAATATATAAAATATTTCCTGCTACTCAAAATATCCCTCAAGGTTTATAGATTTGTCTTGTATTGTATTATCAATTTATTTTATTTTTTAATAACACACATGTATAGACAATTTTTCAAAATTTAGTTCAATATGGGCGACCTCAACCGAAGTGTTGACTCCAACTGTTTCACTGTGTTTTTTCCTTATGCGCTGTTTGACAATATTATCCCTGAGAAAACTATTTATATATTTTCTAGAGTACCCATTCTAGTAGACTAGATCTCTGCATTTGTTTGCGCAGTTTCACTACTGCCCCTGGCATTGATAGTCTTTCTATGTGTAGCCCCAATACAGGTAAGAACGATCCCCACTTATGGGTAGTGGTGGCTTTAGCAGATAACAGGTAGCAAAGGTGTGCAAAATCCTATCTCAGATTTGTTAAAGAATAAAGTTCAATTTTTTCATATTATATTCGTAAGAATGCCTGCATTGATTCAATAATTTGCATTTTTCTCGAAAACGGTTAGTCCTATCGAGATGTACCAAAAGACCATTTTTACGTAGAAATCTCTAAAATACCACATTCTAAAATCAAAATGTCAAAAAAATTACCATTTAGAAAATGGGGTTATTTTTACCCTTAACTCCTCCCGTATGATACGCCTCTGATGAAAATTATGAAATTCTGAATTCAGAATCAGATTCAGCATCAAAAGTTTACCCATGGTACCTAATTTCGTAATTTTGTTATGAATGGTTTCGAGAATATCGAGGGAAAACCGTCTTCAGGGTGCCCTATGCAAAGGGGCGTAGCTCCCTTAGAAAGCATTTCCGGACCCATATTCATATGACATTTTCTTTCTATTTTTCGGAGTACTATTCGTGATTAAAGTTTGTTAACATAATTAATTAACACCCTGTATATCCTTTTTGGTAACCCATGAAACAATGTTTCCCCAGTAGCCAGACAGTTTCGTGGGTACCCTCAGCCTGCCAGACGCATTGTCTGCAATATTAAAACCATCTACTGAACAAAGTATTGTACTACTTATACAGAATCTGTTCAAAAGTCATATAAACCATAAGTAACATATCACGACCAAAAACATGTAAGGTCCAAACTTCATAATGGAAAAATAATATCCACAACAATACGAGTTTCATATAAATATTTAAGCCTAATGAAGTTAACAAGTTTAGAAACAAATTGCATCAAAATATCGTCTATTTAGGGACGCTGTATTTTAAGTAAACATAGTTAGATCTCATGGTCAAAACCATTTGCTTAGTTAGGCATAAATATCATTAAATTGATGAATATAATGATTCGCATACAATTCGCGTCTGATAAAGTAAAAAAATATAATAGGATGAAACTCCATTTGCCTCACTTTATTTATAATATTATTTGTGAAAGGACGTGGTACGCGTGAACAGATCTTAAACTTAAGACAAATTTTTGAAAAATCCAGAGAGCATTATTTTCCAGTTTTTATATGCTTTGTGGATTATTCTAAGGCGTTTGATAACGTAAAGTGACCTAAACTGTGGGAAATTCTTATTTCTATGGGAGTTATCACCTAGTGTTTCTCATGCAGCAACTCTGCGAGTCTAATTCGGCTCGTGTAAGAATTGATGGTAACCTGTCTGGTCAAACTGCAACCAGAAAAGGAGTTCGTCAGGGATGTGTATTATCTCCGATGTTATTTAACATTTACTCTGAATTTTTGATGAGACAGGTATTGGAGACCTGGAATGGCGGTATAGCTATTGGCAGAAGCAAAATATCTAATAAGATTTGCTGACGATATAACCCTTATTGCTGCTTCTCAGGAAGGACTAGTAGCTCTATTAAACACCTTAGAATAACACAGTGCAGCATATGGTCTTGGTATTAACTACAACAAGACCAAAGTTATGATCGTAGATAGAGAACACAATAATCATCGAGAAATAAAGTCAGTAGGCCGTTGTGAAGTACTTCAAAGTTTTGTGTACCTCGGTACTTTGATCGACAATTCGGGTAGCTGTGAAAATGAGAATCGACGGCGCATTCAATAGGCACGTGTGGCCATGACAAAGTTTACTAAAATATGGCATGACCATAACATCACTAATGCTACCAAAATGTCGCTGGTTCAGTCTCTGGTGTTCTTCATATTTTTGTATGCTTCACTAACTTAGACTGTAAAAAAGCAGATTGAGCTCGCATAGATGCTTCTGAAATGTGGACGTGGAGGAGAATGCTGAGAATTCCTTATGCCGCTCATCAAACTAACGTTTCCATACTGGATGAGCTCGGTAATCCAAAGAGACTATCCTCCATTGTGTCGACGATAATGCTTAAATTCTTTGGACATATACACAGAAGCGATAATATGGAGAAACTTGTAGTTCAGGGTCATGCCCCGAGTGGGCGGCGCCGTGGCCGTTCGCCTACACGCTGGCGCTGGGTGGATGCGACGAAACAGTTGCTGGATATGAGTACCAAGAGCGCCATTGAACTGACAGTAAATCGCGAACGATGGCGAGCTACAGTTCTCAAAATTATTGATAATATTCGCGTCGGCAATACTCCAGCTCCGACTCAATGCGTTTTACGGGTTCACAGCATGTCTGTTAAGACATTGTGACTATGATGATGATGATACAAATTTGTTGTTTTAGCTTCATTCATACATGTGTGTCACAAGGAGGACCCACAATTAGAGCAATGTTTGATGGCGTCAGTTGAAGACATCCGGCCATTTTTGGTTGATGGTAAGCTCTGCGAACGACTTAAAATTTTATATTAACGAAAGAAAAGATAGAAAGAAGACAATACAAACATTCAAATTATTCTTTCCCGAGAGTTAAGAAGCTCATTAAAACATGCATATGGCAAACGTAATACCACAGCATACTAAACATAAACAACCAGCAGAATATCTCTGAGAATGTCCTATATAGAAATGGTTCCCACAGAATTTGACCTTGACAGTGCCACTTTGGATGATTACGAGTGTGAAAATAAAGATATCGATACTAGTACCAATTCGATACTTTTTGGCCAAGTATAGAGCTGTCCACGTCAATGAAGGCGCGTTTAGTTCGTACAGAGAATTTTGTGCAATAGGGTACTTGCGGAAAAAAATATTATGTCGTTTACGCGTTCTTTATAGCCTAGTAAACATGACAAGCTCACTTGTTTGGTTTTTTGAAATCGGCTGTGAGACATATTCCAAAAATTATTTCAAATGCCGGAAAATGCCGCGCAAACAACCTCTGACGTCAGTGATATCCTATAGTGATGGGATGTAAAATATTGATATTCGATATCGATAGCCAGTGCTAACCTAACATTTTGACATTGATCATTATAACCACAAAACACAGTCACACACAAAAGTACAAAAGTCAAAAGAATAAAAGTTAGGCTAGATTACTAATTCACTTTGTAGGGATGGGCCTGAATTAGATTCTATCTTTGGATTCATTCATAATGGGATGCGCCGAAATAAAATGATGGCTTCTATTAGTTGCGAATCTCGGTCACACACAGGATGAACCGTGATACCTATCAGATATAAAAATGTATTGCAACGAAAATGCTAGTGGGTTAATTGCCTGTCTCAAATATGTTTAAGTATCAATAAATTGAGTCGCATTGTTAAAGAATTCAGATCTCTAGTCGAATGCGCAGTTGGCAAACCACAAAGAAGCAGTATCGATTGTCGATATCGATAAGATACCTGTGACGTCAGCCCTTGTTCTAAGTCACGTGGAAAAATTTGAATATATCCTTATTTTATTTTGCAAATCTCTTTTCTTTGGCCGTCAGTAAAATCATGCTTTTTGTTTCCTACTGCTTCTTGATATAGTTTTCTTTACGCTATATATACCTACTCCCGAGGCGATTTCACGACCTCTGCAGGTACCCTATTGATTACAGCCCCCAATAGTTATATAATTATTTTCGATACCGATACTGCTACAAAAATATCGATACCAGCTTGGAATCGCTCAAAAAGTATCTAAGATAAAAATACTCGATATTAGAACAGAAACATCGATACATTTCAAGTATCGAAGTATCGTTAGCATCCCTACAAATAATCATCCAAAAGAGGGATGCGCGTGTAATTGCCGCTAACCAGAGATATTGTGCTGGTTGTTTACTATGCTGTTGTAATACTGTAATTTTAGATTCGGCTTTAGTTTAATATGTCAGTACTAAAGAAAAAAATCTTTCATTTTTGAGCAAAATTAAAAATGCTAATACAGCAAATAACTTTGGAACGAAAAGAATGATATTGCTGAAAATTTGCACGCAACTGTAGTGACGTATAGTGCATCCGAAGACATTATGTCAGCTATTAATGTACTTCCGGTTTAACCAGAAGTACCGTCAACTTTTTTAATTTAAATGGGATACCCTGTATATTTTTGCAGATTTTGTTACATCTTTTTTTTCCGAATACGTCCATAGTGGGTTGGGTATTAGTTTCTGTAAAAACGGGAAAGATAAAGCTTCTTCATATGTTTAAAATGCCGGCCATTTACCTCCTGACGTCCTGATCTTGACGTGAATTGATTCGACAAGGTAGCTCATCAATTTGTCAACAGACTTGCATATTGTCAGGAAGTAAACGGCGGGCATTTTGAACGTCTGAGATAATTCCTTGATAATCCATTTTAAATTTTCTTATTGTAAAACAAATAAACTGAACGTTTCATTAAATAAATAAGCTTTATCTTTCCCATTTCTGCCCGTGTGGGGGCGGGTTAGAATATCTCCCATCGTATATCCTGCGTGTCGTAAAAGGCGATTAAAAGGAACACCGAACTACTGTCGGTATAAGCAGTCACCTCTTCTCAACCAACAGCTTCGGGTGGACGAGTTGAGAAGAGTCAGGACACCTTCTTGTCCTTGGGGTGAGAAATTGCCCCTAAAGGTGGATGAACCGGTAGATACCATCTGGTCAACGGCATGAGGATGCAGAAAGCAAATGGGAAACTACTGCATTAAAGATCTTAAAGATATCCCAAGAGAAACTCGTAAAATGTGTAAACGCATTTTACGAGTTCACAACATGTCTGTTAAGACATTGTGACTATGATGATGATCTTTCCCATTTTTACAGAAACAAATACTAAACCTACTATCGACGTATACGGAAAAAAAGAATTATTAAAATCTGCAAAAATATACAGGGTGTCCCATTTAAATTAAAAAAGTTGACGGTACTTTCGGTTAGACCGGAAGTACATTAATAGCTAGCATAATGTCTTCAGAGATGCATTATGCGTCACTACATTGGCCTGCAAATTTTCAGCAATATCACCCTTTCCGTAGCAAGTGACAGAAGGTTCTGCCGGTGCGCCATCTAGTACCCGAAGGTAAAGGCAAACCAAGGAAACCGCTGAACAGCAGCATAGATTTCCTTGGCGGGACGCCACGGTGCAACCGCTTGGCCACTAGAGAGCGCGGGTTTTTTATACGCTACTGCGTATAGAGCAATCCTCGTATCACCCTTTCCGATTCAAGGATATTTGCTCGGTTCCATACTTCATCCCAACCCTCTATTTTCTTAATTAGAAGCTGGATGAGAAAATGTCTGTGTCTATATAAATTTATTTGAGTTTTGTTATTTATATATCCTCGTAGGGGTCTTAATTGCTTGATGAATCATTTCCAGGAGTACCTGAATATAATTTACCTCAAATGGAGCCATTGATAATCAAAGACCTTTTCTCAGAAGAGACAGCTGGCATGAAAATCACTGTATCCAATGTTAGTGCTTGGGGATGTACCGACTTTTTCGTAAGGAATATAGAGTAAGCAAAGTGTGATATATTCAGATTACTCATTTCATATCATTTTGTTCAGGTTAATAAATAATGAGGTGTAGCGGTATCCAAAACTTCACTTAAAATGGTATATTTTTGAGTATTTCGTTAGGTAGAAAAAAATGGAGTCAAGTTTATTGACTCAATACTTCCCACACATAATAACAGTTGCAACCAAATCATCGCCCGCCTGTCGTCAAAAAAAAAAACATCCAACACAAAAACTAGTAAATAGTTTCCTAAGTCTCTCCGTAGGAACTAAAATGACACAACTCAACTTCAACTGGACGAAAGCCCCAAATTGCTTAAAAACGAAGTTTGAGCTATTTTTATATTTTTAATTTTTTTATTATTGCTGCGCCGCCACTGACACGATTTTTGAAAACCATGCGCACTTTTAAACTTGCCGCGGTGATAATACTGTTTCTATATTTCATTGAAGTCAATCCATAATTTCCATGTTACTAAATTCAGAACGATCTAAAGCAATACTCGTATGTATACATCAGACAATACTAAGTCCCTTGACTTTGAAAAAAAATGCCTTGAAAGGCCCCTAGGCGAGAAGACTCTGTAACCCTGTTCAGATCCCAATTATCCTTCCATCCTTCCTTATTTTAGGTTAGATTGTAATCGGTCTTCTAATAGTGTTTTTCTAGACACTTGGTGGTTGAGTTATTAGATAGTTAGTTTAGATTAGATATTTTGTTTCTGGCTGATGGGAAATTTCCTAGTGCCAAAAAAAAAAAAAAAAAAAAAAAAAAAAAGTCCCTTGACTTCTGTAATAGCCAAGGCAATGTTCGGATGGACCTAACAAACGTCTATTATGCCGCTAGGTCGCTTTTTCACAGGTCAATGGATAGCCTATTATGAATGGAATAAATTTTTGAGTTTTACAACCCCTACCCCCTCACCACCCCAATTTCACCACAACCAAAAAAAAAAGTAAAAATGATCAGTAACCCCTAAAACGTCTAAAAACTACGTTTGAGCTATTTTTATATTTTTAGTTTTTTTTTTCATCGCTACACCGCCACTGACACGATTTTTCCAAAAGATGCGCGTTTTCCATCCTCGCTGCGGCAGTAATACTGCGTCAAAATTTCATTAAAATCAATTCGATAATTTTTGCGTTATGCAATATAGAACGATCTAAAACAACACTCGTATGCATACATCACAAATAAATTCTAAGTCCCTGGGTTTCTATTATAAGCAAGGCAATATTCGGATGGACCTAAAAAAGTGTATTATGCCGCTAGGTCTTTCATTCACAGGTCATTAGACAGCCCATCATGAATACAACAAATTTTTCAGTTTTACAACCCCCCACCCTCTAACCACCCCAAATTCACCCCCACCCAAAAAAGTAGAAAATGATCAGGAACACCTAAATCGCCTAAAAACGAAGTTTGAGGAATATTTGAAGTTTTTAGTTTTTTGTTAATTACTCCACCCCCCGTACAACGATTTCCAAAATTATTGGAACATTACCTACTACGACACCACAGCATATCGCTGTCCAAATTTCATCACAATCCATGCAGCGGTTACTGAGATTACGACGTTAGAAGAACGCCAACAGACAGACCGACAGACAGACAGACCGGCAGACAGACAGACAGACAGACAGACAGACAGACAGACAGACAGACAGACCGACGGAAATGAGTGACGTGGATTTTCGTTATGTAGACATCATAACATGCCCAAAAAGCGTATTATCTCGAAATCGAAAATTTTGGCGATCACAATACTCCCCTCACCTATCGGTGTGGGAAGTAAAACGATAGGCTATGAAGTGGTTTTTATTTTTTCCTGGATAATAGTGTAAGATACGAAGAGTCGCCAAGAGAAAAGAAGTTGTGTTTTCTTTTAATTCTTTTAAGTTAAATGTAGTACATTTCTTTGCTCATATTGGTCGTAGAACTGCCCCCCCCCCCCAAACACCACTAGAAATGATAATTATTATCTAGTCAGTGCTGACTAGACCAACATTGCCAAATTAAAAAGATCGGATCAATGGCCTTTAAGAAATTAATAAAAAATCTCCAAACATTGAAAACCACACTGTTTAGGACACAATCATATTTTAAATTAACTTTTCTACTTGAATTTGGACCAAAAACGCGCTCTTGGAGTTACGACCAAGAATAAATACAATCAAATCAATTCTTTGAGCATTTCAAGTTAGCAGCTATTTGTAGGTAGGTACTTTAATAAAATATTATTGGGGAACTTTTTTTTAAGAGGTATTAGGGTGAGATAGGTTTTCTATCGGGTTTTTTGTTAATTTTAGGCTGTTATCAAGGAAATTTTGATGCTAAAACGTTCATGCCTCAATTTTATGTCCCTATCAGACGACAAGCAATCTGAAATAATGTGTGGTTTAATTTGACTGTCTCATCTTTTTTTTCTGTGACAAATTTTCCTTTGCACCAGTACACTATGCAAAATTGCAATAAATGGTGAAAGCGCAACCCTGTTTCACATATCCTGGCACAACCACCATTATTCAAAAAATGAAGTCAAGTTGATTGGCTCGGTACTTCCCATACATTACGGCGATACCAGTTTCTTATTTTCCCATAGGACGAAACTACAGTCTGAAATCCCCTTTCAATCAAATCATCGCCCGTCCCACCAAAAAAGCGTGTTATACCACACATTTTTGAGTTTTACAGCCCCCCACCCCCAACCACCCTAATTTCACCCCCACCCAGCAAAACGTATCAAATGATTAGATTTTATTATTGCTGCGTCGCCACTGACACGATCCCTAAAAACCAGAAACGTTTTCCATCCTCGCCAATTTCATTAAAATCAATCCAATAGTTTACATGTTACACAATACAGAATGGTCAGGAGCAATAATCTAAGAAATATACACCAAAAAATTATAAGGTCCTTGGTTTCTGTAACAGGTAAAGCTATGTTCGGAAGCACCTAAAAAGTATATTATGATCTCTTTCACAGGTCAATGGACAGCCAAAAAATGTTTCAACCCCCACTCCCCAACCAGCCCAAATTTCACCCCAATCCAAAGAAAAATAGAAAATGATCTTGAACCCCTAAAACGTCCAAAAACAAAGTTTGAGATATATCTGAATTTTTTGCTAACTACTCCGCCGCCCATGCATACGAGGCTAGAAAAGATACCAACAGACAGACCGACCGACAGACAGATAGACAGACAGACAGACCGACGAAAATGAGTGACGTGGATTTTCGTTATGTAGACATCATAAAGCACCCAAAGAGCGTATAATCTCAAAATCGAAAATTTTCGCGATCACACTACTCCCCTCCCCTATCGGTGTGGGAAGCAAAATGGTACCAAAAACCGAGCGCTTCAAATATGGTTGTTCTTATAGATAACGTTTGCACATATGCACAGGTTTTTTTATATTTTTTATATATCACTGTTAAGTGGAATCTAACTTTTTAGGGTGAATTTGGACACAAATGAATTTGTACTGTACGTTGACCTCCCAAAGCTTAGAATTGAAGCTCACTATAGTGTGGACGGTAAGCTAGTACTGGTGCCAGTCAAAGGAGACGGAAATTTGGAAGCAAATATAAGTAAGATGATCAATCAAATCATGTGATATGATAACATGGATCTCTAGACTTTAATATATTACTAGCCCCCAGGGTAACATAGATATATTTTTTTGAAAACTGGCCTGCTAAATAGCTCTAGAAAGTAGTTTTCAAAACATATGAAATATGACTTATTCTGAATTACTTTTGGCACATATGAGCTTATAGAAAGGGGTATAATATTTCAGACGAAACGTGCATATACAGGGTGTTCCAGTGATCATGTTACAAACTTCTAGCGTAGATAAAACACAAGAAAATGATAAAAAAAAGTTCATATGAACATTAGTCCGGAAACGCTAACTCAGCGAGCTAGGACCCTTCGAAGATGACCTTCAAAAGCTACTCTTCGTTTTATAGCTTCGGTACTACTACTACTACACTTTGTCACCTTTAAGCAGGGGCGTACAAACCAGGGGGGTATATGAATAAATTTGACCCTACTTCTCTAAGGCGTCAATTTCTTGCCATTTTTATATCTGATTATGATTCTCAAAGTGGTGGCAGGCATTTTTAACAATTGTTATTTTGAATTTATTTTGGTACTTACGGGGTCAGTCAACGACAGCGTTAGTAAATGCATCTTCAGGGCAAAAATTTACTCTGCCTTCTACTTCACTCACTCGTTAAACCTGTTTGTGTTACTTGTTTATTTTGTACTTTTGAAACTTCTAAACCTTAAGTTTTCCATTGGCGCTCGTGAATGATTTATTGCAAATTTATTATTAGTTTTGATTGTGTAGGTTTAATTGTTTTTTTTTTTTTTGAATATTTTGTATACGTTCCCTTTTATACCCCCAATTTCGAAAAGGCAATAAATCTCTCTAATTTATTTTCATTAGAGAAGGAGATTTGACTAACTTTTAATGCTCACTATCTGTACTGAGCTTCATTTTAATATTTCAAGGTAATAAATAATATTTTTAAGACCAATAACTTATCATTGGTTTCATTTAGCAATTTTCTTAGAAAACGGTGACAGATAGCGACTATTACTAAGAGTACCTTTTTTATGTAAAAGGTATTAGAGAATCATAATCAGATATAAAAATGGCAAGAAATTGACGCCTTAGAGGAGTAGGGTCAAATTTACCCAAATACCCCCCTGGTTTGTACGCCCCTGATTAAAAGTGACAAAGTCCGGAAGGCTCAAATTGATGAACCTACCAACTACATTTCATGTTTCAAAATTGGTGGCGATATCTGCTATAAAACGAAGAGTAGTTTTTGAAGATCATCTTCAAAGGGCCCTAACTCCCTGAGGAAGCGTGTCCGGACACATGTTGATATGAACTTTTTTTATTATTTTCTCCTGTTTTATCTACCCTAGAAGTTTGTAACATGATTACTGGAACACCCTGTATAACAAGTCAGGAGCTTTAAAAATTTTTGGTAGAGTCAACTAGGTTAATAAACCTAGCGAAGTTTAGTTGGTGATTGGAGTGGTTTTTGCGTTTTAGCCGATGCTCATGCCAAGGCGATGCTAAAAGGCGATCTATATGAAAAAGACGGAGACGAGTATTTGAAATACAATACTTTCGATCTAAATGTCGAAGTAGGTGGAGGGTCAGTCAGGCTGGAAAATTTATTTAATGGGGATAAAATATTACGTAAGTAGCAATTTGACTGATATTTAACTAATTTTAGTAAAAGAAAGGATAAAATTCTCTACAAACATTTTTTTATACTGTATTTTTTTATCGGGTGATAGGGTCCAAATCAAACACAACTTTAGTTCAAATTTGCCAACGTTTCGAAAATTATATTTTCATCTCCAGAGCTCCTTTGCTTTAAGAGTTATGGTAGTCATCAGGTTCTTTAAAATTATGTACATGCGTGTGTCCTAGACCAAAATCGTTGGCAAATTTGAACTAAATTTGTGTTTAATTTGGACCCTATCATCCAATAAGAAAGACAGTAATATTAGAGTGGAGCACTGAGCCATCCGTGTCTTAGCGCACGGTTAGGTTATTTTACCATATACAGGGTGTCCTATGACGTATGGAAAATATTTATGAGGAGGCTGTACAGCTCATTTTCAACAAAAAAAGACAGTTATATAAAGTATTGTTGCAAATCGCCTATATACGGTATTTCGCCGTAAATGATGTGATTCACTGCGCAAACAACTGGTTTGTATGCGTACCATTACATGCCAGTACACATTTGGAAGGAATAAGGCGATCCTGCCAGAAGAATGGACTTTTGTCGATTTATGCTTCATGTGGACACCGAAAATGCAACTTTTTTAAGTAGGATTCTTTGGACGGATGAGTCCATACATAACTGAAAATCTACTGATACAAGATACTTTATAACGTGACCGCATGTTCTGCTTGTTTGCCTAGCGACTTTTTAAGAGGAATTTTAAATTACAACTTTAATTTATCTTCCTAAATTATACAATTTTGAGAACCTATACCAAAGTTTTGATTAACCGATTACTTTTTATGACTCATCATGATGTAGAAGTACAGTATTCAAGTAATCGGAACAAAACCAAAAGTCTGAGGACAAGGTTTTGCCAAATGGTTTGTTGAAATTTTGCGCTCTCGGAGATCCACTATGCCTTTAGAGCTTAAATGCAATCTTATTGCCTATGTTTACCACATTTACAACAAGTTTGTGGTACCAATGGATAACTAGAAAGATGGGCATGTATCTACCGTAAAGTGCATGGTTAATTGTTTGGCGATTTTTTAAGATAAATCCTTTTTTTGTAACGTTTCTTGAAGTCACCACTCAACACATACTGATTTTGACACTCTCGTGAAGTGTTTGATACTTGATCGTTTTATTTTAGTCGAAAATGACATGATAGCATATTCCCTAAGGTCTGCATTTTAATGGAAATCTGAAAAAATTAATTTATCTCTGGAATAGTTGAAAATCGGACCCTCCTTTATATGACTTTTTTTGTTGGCTGTACAGTCTTTTACTAAACTATTTTCCATTCATCGTCGTCCCTGTTTAAATATCAATGTTAATGTCTAAGTAGTCGTTGATTCCCACTAGCAATATTGAGGGATAGGTTCAAAAGTCTTCAATTTTCGACATTCTTTTTTAAAGGACAGAAGAACTCTCTCTGATGTGTCTTACCTGTTTAGTAGTAGTAGTAGTACTGATGGGGAGGCGAAGCCAGGCAAGTAGGCCACCTTTGGTCCTTTTGTATCAACCCCACTGAACCAATCACTGAAAACACTAAAATTCTACACCCTAGAAAGCTCATTGTCGAACCTACCAGACCTCCTAGCGAAGGTCAGTATGTCCGACTATTTCGCTGAATATAGTGGCTCCTCCCCGAACTCCGTCGTGGCGAATATCTGAACCTTAAGGTTGCGATAAACTGCACATCTGCCCAAGAAGTGGAACGCTGTCTCGTCCTCCTTCCAGCATCTGGAGCAAATGGGATCCCCTACCACTCTCATGAGTGACAAATTCAGCCGGCAATGGCCAGTGAGAATCCCAACCAGAAGGTTGAGCGTCTCTCTGCCTTTATTCAAAAGCCATAGCATTGCGTTGCTATGAATCTTTTGGCTTGCCTGCAGTCGTCTCTCTCTAACCAGTATAGGCTTTCGCTAGTTCCTTGTAGGCCCAGTCGTCCAGGGCCATAATGACCTGGCGTCTGCTAATTCCCAGCATAGGTTCTGGTTCTGGGCCGAGGCAGGGGCTGCCGGCCCCTATCCTAGCTAATCGGTCCGCTCTCTCGTTACCCGGTATACCAATATGTCCGGGGACCCACAGCAGGATCACCTTCTTATGGCTTGCTAATTTCTGAAGGGCGGCAGAGCATTCTTGAGCCAGAGCTGATCTGGCCCTCGGAGCTGCCACCATTTTCAAAGCTGCTTGGCTGTCAGAGCATATATAAAGTTACATAACTTCGTTAATTGTAGCACTATGGTGTTTAGTCTTTAATTTAACGAACCAGATAGACAATACGGACATTACTGCCTTTCCAAATTACCGTATCGTCGAGCCAAGGTTGGTATGAATTCTCCACTATACAGAGCACAGAAATCTCATAATGACTATTGTAATATCGATATCTTTTACGTTAGTTTTAATCAGTTTAAAAACAAAATAAAGGGTCGTTTTAATACAACCCAATGAACTCTTAAGATTTTTTATTTTACTCACATTAAGATTTTATTTTCCTTATATTGGTTAATGTATATTTTCGAGTATGATACATTAGAGACTCTTACTATTTCTCTTTAAAGAGACCTCTTTTAAAGGCTAATGTTTTTGTTGTTTGTTTGTGCTTTTTTAAATAATTCATTTCTATATAATTATGTAGGTGTACATTTTCAATTATTGTAAAACTTGTGATTGTATGTGAGAGTAGGCGGCAGAAAATATCTGCCTGTGCGCCATCTGGTACCCGGAGGTACCAAAGGCGCATTCGCTTCACCTAACCAGATAAGCGCGCTTCTATGCCAACTGCATATGTTATTGTATGGTTATTTGCACAATATTACGTATAGAAAAAATGGTAACTAGTAGGTGCTATTTGGGTTTCATCTGTTAGCATCCCGAATTTTAAATAAATAAATAAAAACACCTGATTCCAGTTGGCATGATCAACGACGTCGTGAACAAGAACTTTGATGCCTTCGTGAAGGAACTGATGCCTGTAATTGAGAAAGGGCTAGCCTGCAAATTCAAGGAAACAGCGAATGCCATAGTCGAGTCCTTTACCTACAAACAACTATTTCCACATTGATAGCCATTCCTGGTACCTCCTGTAAGCTGTGTGATTTTTTTGTTTTAATGAAGTTGGAAGATTTTTTTACTCTGTCGAATATGTGTTAATAAAACTATTGAATATACAGTGCATTACAATCGAAACTCTCCACCTTGAATGAAAGAGACTTTTATGAAAAAATGTAAAAATAAGGACAAAATGAAGTCAAGTTGATTGACTCAGTACTTCCCACACATTACGCTGATACCAGTTTATTATTTTCCCATAGTATGAACATTTATTAAGGTACCTAAATACTTTAATCAATGGTATGAAGCTTTAGTCTGAGATCCCTTGCAACCAAATAATCGCCAGCAATCCCCCCCCCCTAAATTGTCTTATGCCGCAAGGTCTTTCCTTCACAGGTCAATGGACAGCAGTAGTATAGATATGCCGATTCTGATCCTCCCGAGGTCATTTGAAGGTCATTTAAATGGGGTGTGGATAACCTTGAGATGTGACGTGGGCTTTTCTTATAGGTGCCGATTCTGATCCTCCCTGAAGGTCATTTTGTAACGTTGTGTTTTCAAATGTGATCGTATCTGAAGGGCTTGTTTCAGTGGGGTGTTGGGTAACCTTGAGTTTTTTTTTGTGTTAGTGTATAGTTGCTTATTTTGAACGTCCTTGAATGTGACTATTGACTGGATAACCTTGAGATTTGACGTGGTGGATAACCTAGAGATTTGACGTGAGGCCAATTGCAATCCTCCCTGAAGGTCACTGATATAGGGTGTGGATAGCCTTGAGATCAGTTGTATAATTTTCTTATGAGGCTTGATAGTGATGCTCCCTTAAAGTCATTCAACTGGGGTGGGAATAGCCTTGAGCTTGATCTCACAGAAGAACGTGTTCTGCTAACGTCAGACCTTGCCACCATAAGCAAGCAACCGGAGGTGGGGGTACGATGCCCTTGAGGATCTAGCTATAAATCGAGGAGGTTCGAGCATCGATGCTACAGTTGCCTGACTCACAGTGACTAACATATACTCTAATAAAATGCATACATGTAGTGATTGTGGTAAACATTTTACGCGTTCGGACAATTTGCGTCGGCATAAGAGAAATATTTGCAGTGTGAATCCCACAAATGGACCACCAGCTAAAAAAATTAAATTGGATAGTACACCTCCGAATATGATATGTCCTTGCTGCAATGTTTCGCTTCCGAACAATCGAATGGCTGCTCACGCAAGGACATTACAACATAGAACAAATTCATCGATCCCGATCAGTGATGGTGTGAGACTTATTAAAAGTGCATTCAAATGTAGAATTGCCAGCTATAGATTTAGCACATCAGAATTGTACACCGACTTTAAAGAGTTTTTCGAAAATATTAAGCAAAATACGCTAGATGTAATAGAAGAGAAACTTCGAGTGCACAGAGCTCTGAAAGTGAACATGGAAGTATTCGGGAAGTACGTATTACAGACGAGTGATGTAGCAGATATCAAATCCTTCAATACGGTTAATAAAGTAATAGACGAAAGCACAGAGCTGTCTGATGTTTATCAACAATTTGCTGATGAAATTACATCCCAGTCATCTGAGTTTGAGGAGAAGGATTCTGGTATGTTAAATATTTAGAGAAGTGCATAAATTAAGATAGTAACCTTTGTTGTTTTTTTCAGGGTGGGCGATTGAATGTATCCTTTATGCTGAAGTGAACATTAACAAGTTTTCACCATTGGGTGGATCATCTTATATAAAGTTACCATACTTTATAGAGAAGAAGAAGGCAGTGATAAATGTGCGAAATCAAGACCAGTGTTGTTTCGCTTGGGCCGTCACATCAGCGCTACTACCAGCAAGCACCCGAGTAGTGGAAGTGTCGTCCTACCCGCATTTTTCAACCATTTTGAATGTCCATGGTATGAACTTTCCCGTTACTCTTAAAGATATCTCATTGTTCGAGAGAAATAATAATATCTCTATAAATGTGTATGGGATTGAAAAAATAATCAAAGATGGTAACGTCACATATGAAATAGTTGGTCCATTGAGATATGCTCAGAAGAAATTAGCTTTACATGTCAATCTGCTCTATTTAACGGATGATAAAGGGAATGGTCACTATTGTTGGATAAGAGATCTTTCGCGATTAGTTGCAAATCAGTTAAGTTCAAACGGACATAAGCGGTACTTTTGTGATGGTTGTTTGTTATATTTTTCAACTAAGGCATATCTAGATATTCACCAAAGGAACGATTGCAATCATATATTCACAATAACACCCACAGAGAAACTACGAACTGATAAGTTTGGTAATCAGGTTCCAGAAAACATACTTAAATTCGAGAATTTTGAAAAGCAAATGCCGGTCCCCTTTGTGGTGTATGCGGATTTTGAGTCATTATTAAAACCAATCGATAGTTGTGAACCCAACCCAGAATATTCGTATACAAACGAAACCCACACACATGAACCATATTCATTTTCATATTTTATTAAATCTTCATTTGATTCTGACTTATCCAAATTCGTCTTGTATCGAGGTAAGGACGCGGCGAAAGAATTCGTGACAAGGCTAGAAGCTGATCTTAAAGAACTATATTTCAAATATTTGAAAGATGTAACTCCCATGATCCCTTTAACGCCGGAAGAGCAGATTGAGTTTGACACTTCAACGAAATGTAACATCTGTGAGAAGCCATTTTCAGGATCCGATATTAAAGTTCGCGATCACTGCCACATAACTGGTAAAGTTAGATTTGGGGCTGCACATTCGAAATGTAATTTAAATTTCAAATTACCAAATTTTATACCAATTATAACGCACAATTTAAGTGGGTACGATTGTCACCTATTTATCAAACAACTATCTTCTCATGGAGATAAGATAGACGTGGTAGCCCAGAATAAGGAAAAATACATTTCATTTACAAAAAGTCTGTATATGCATGACTATGTGGACCGAACCGGTAGAATAAGGAGGAAGTTTTTACAAATGAGATTTATCGATAGTTGTCGTTTTCTACCTGGATCTTTGCAAGCATTATCAGACAGTTTGACTAATAGGGATTTTCTGGAGAGTAAAAAGTATTTTTCAGATCCTAGAGTCTTTAATTTAATTAGACAGAAAGGTGTATTTCCTTACAATTATGTGGATGATGTA
This sequence comes from Callosobruchus maculatus, assembly GCA_951848785.1. Taxonomy (NCBI): domain Eukaryota; kingdom Metazoa; phylum Arthropoda; class Insecta; order Coleoptera; family Chrysomelidae; genus Callosobruchus; species Callosobruchus maculatus. The sequence goes on along the minus strand of CATOUR010000071.1, from coordinate 29,461,796 downwards.
AAGAAACTGGACCAGGAATATTTACCATCAAAGGCAGAGTTTTATGATAAGTTAAATGAGAAAGATATATCTGAGGAGGAATACGCGAGGGCAATAACTGTATGGAGAACGTTTAACTGTAGGAATCTGGGTGAATATTCTGATATTTATTTACGGACCGATGTTCTTCTCTTGTGTGATGTCTTTGAAAGGTTCAGGAGGAATAGTATGAATATTTACAAATTGGATCCAGCACACTACTACACAACCCCTGGATTGTCTTGGGATGCGATGTTAAAGTATACCAAAATTAGCCTTGAGCTCCTTACGGACATAGATATGATTGGGTTCTTTAAGAATGGTATTCGCGGGGGGATAAGTCAATGCAGCGATAGAATGCACGAAGCAAATAATAAATATTTACCAAATTATGATCCATCTAAAGAGTCAACATTTATATCATATCTCGACGCCACGAATCTTTACGGGCATGCTATGTCATCACCTCTTCCAACTGGGGGTTTCGAATGGATGGGGGATTCGGAAATATCTACATTCGATTTAGAAAATGCCAAAATAGACGGTGAGAATGGCTATGTCTTGGAGGTTGATGTGCGATATCCTGAAGGGTTACACGATTCACATAGCGACCTTCCGTTTTTGGTGGAAAGTATTATCCCACCAAACGCCAAGACAAAGATTCCGAAACTAATCCCAAATCTGTACGACAAGAAAAAATATATTGTACATTATCGCGTCCTTCAACAAGCTGTAAGGTATGGTTTGCAAGTAACCAAGGTTCACAGGATCCTTAAGTTCAAACAATCGTTCTGGTTGAAGGAGTATATCGATCTCAATACGACAATGCGTAATAAAGCAAATAATAAATTTGAAAGGGACTTCTATAAGCTTCTAAACAATGCAATCTTTGGAAAAACTATGGAAAATGTAGATAATAGAAGAGATATAAAGTTGGTCACACATTGGGAAAATCATCGTAATAGCATCGGTGTGGGAGCACTAGTAGCTCGTCCAAATTTCAAGAGTTGTTCCATATTTAACGAAAATCTTGCAGCTATCCATTTAGGAAAAGTTAGGGTACATTATTTCAAGCCAATATACGTGGGATTCTGTATACTAGACATATCTAAAATAGTAATGTATGATTTTTTTTATGGTTTTCTTAAAAAGCAGTTCAACGATAAAGTATCTATGCTTTACTGTGATACAGATTCGCAAATTTTGAAAACTCATACAGACGACTTCTATGAATTTATGAGAAATAATATCAGCGAGTTTGATACTTCAAATTATAAACAAAACAATGAGTTCAAAATTCCAGTCAATGACTCTATTCTGGGTAAAATGAAAGACGAATTTCCAGAAGACCCTATAATAAGTTTTTACGGAACAGGTGCGAAAGCATACTATATCAAGTCAGTTAAGGGAGAAATGAAAAAAGCAAAGGGTGTTAAAAAAGCAGTAATACAAAATCAGTTATGTGGTAATGATTATAAGCATATAATAGAGAATGGTGGTCTGATTTTAAGAAAAATGAATACATTCAAAAGTAGGCTGCATGATGTATATACAGAAGTCAAAAATAAAGTAGCTTTAGCACACAACGATGATAAAAGGTTTATAATTCCAAATACAACAAAAACTTTACCCTGGGGGCACTCTGACATTGAATTTTACCAAACAGACCCCACAACGAATGTAAAATATGCTATCGATGCTATTAATGAGATGACAACGCGCGAAGCTCCTGAAGATGGTAATTTGGATCTACTTATACAATTAATGTTAGCCGAAGTTTCTAGATATTAGATTTAAGTTACTGTACGCTTGTAAAGTAGGATAGTATTGAATAAATGCTTGAAGAATAAAGTTGGCCATTTTATTTCAACTTTTGCGCCTAAACTGACACTACTCATCACCAACATCATATTCAGTGGCAAACGACATGACTACAGTTGTTGTAGATATTCAAGGATATCATATCGAATCAAAATTTGTTCCAAAAGAGATAGCATTTAAGAAAGATGGAATATTGTACCATTACATTGTTAAACCTATGGTTCACTTCAGTAGACTGAACGTGAAAGACCAGAGAACTGTTAAGTTTGTGGAAAAGTATAATCATGGTATTAGATACAAAGCAGGAAATACAGATGGTAACCAAATAATGAAAATAATCAAGCATCACGTTAACAACGGTGATATAGTCTTTCTGAAGGGCCATCAAAAATATATCTATCTACTCAAATCTGTTGCTGAGCTGAGCTTAGAAAACGTGGAGATAGTGAATTTGGAGACCGACAATGATATCCAGCTTAACGTGAACTTGAACAGAGAATCAATATGTGATGATGTAATAAGGTGTAATTATCACTCCCAAAACAGAAACGGTAGGTGTGCCTTGAGTGTTTGCACGATGATTGATTTGTGGATAAGGAGATACCGTTCAACCATCAAAGAGCAGAAAGGAAATCTTCATTTACTACAAGACGACCAATATTTTTGAATTCCAAGTTACATTACTAATGTTATTTTGTTGAATAGGTTGTATTAGTATTCCAATATATTCATCAGAAAAATATCAGACTGTTTCATTTAATACATACCACGATACATGCCAAAGTGTATAGGGTGGCTCATATTGAAGTTTTGTTAGCAAAATTAATTCATTTCTCGAAGTATAAAAATTAACCTTATTCAAGAAATGTTGTTACAGCCAGACGTGTAAGAAACACAGGGATTACCGAAAACGTCTGGCAACATGGCAGTAGATATGGCAGGGTTTTGGGGGCTGTCCCTCATTCCCTCCACTCAAGCGATTCGACCTATTAAAGTAGTGGGCGGATACCTCTATCCCACTCTTCCTTCTAACCAATCAAAAATGGGGAGAGGGCGATCAGCAAGCGATTAGGGTAGGAGTTTAAGGCATAAAACTGCTGGTCGGAACCAGGAGAGGTCATTCTGTTTAGCTTTCGATAACAGACAAGCAGCTACAGCCACCTTCCAGCAACAAGCGAATAATTCGAGGATGTCTGCAAAGATGAATGTAAGTATAAATAATTTGGGTATAATTTGAGGGACTGCTCTGCCAACTGTTGGCAAGGATATACGTTTCTAAGCATTTTTTTCTTTTATTGTTACAGATGACCACCGATGCCCTGTACCATTCCGACGACGACGACTTCCAACCTTCACCAGCTAAGCGACCAGCACCGCAACCATCCGCCTCCGTGGCGGGGCCAAGCCCGACCACTAGGAAAAGGACGGCGCCGGTGAAGGTAACGACTGGCACAAAACGCCAGAAGAAGGAAGGTAGCGCTTCCGAAAATAAATTGGTTGCGAAGCAATCAAAGCCTTTGAGGAAGACGAAGGAAAGCCGACCGTCGACTTCGATGCCGCAAAAGAAGCGAAAAGAGGGTGCTAGAATGAAGTCGTGTAAGTCAGCATACAAGACTTACGCGGCTCAATACCAGCAATATGAGCCCTTCCTTTTCACTTCAGTTGCTGCACCGGAGTCGACAGTGGATTTCTCGTTTCTTAACGAGGCCCCGATTACGACGGATCCAAGTTGTTTTCGCAAGTCACCTATCCGGGTGTTGGCTGGACTTGAGGAGCCTGGTGTGGTGTCGTCGTCGATAACTCCACCGGAACGGTGTCAAGCAAAAATTGTGGTTCATGAAAATTTGCTAGTCACCGCTCCAGTAGAATTATCAACGAAGGCACCTTCAGAGCCCGATGAAAGACCGTCAACCCCGGAGCGGTATCGTACACCCTCACCGACGCCATCCCGTAAGCTGCCAGCTACACCGAGGACACCGAAGATACTAGCGACCGAACCGTCCCAGGAGTCGCTAGCATCTTCGGCATCTAAGGAGAGCGGCAGCTCTAGCAGTAGTGGTTGTAGTGGTAGTAGTAGTAGTAGCAGCAGTAGCAGTGAGAAAGTGGCTACTACGAATGAAACCACTATGCTTGGCCCACTAGTGTCCTTCTATGCTGGCCAACTGCAAAAGGTCGAAAGGGACCTGCAGAAGGTGGAGGCTGAAAAAATGCAGTTGTCCGAAGAAGTGCAGTCGCTGCAGACGCTCGTTGACTTAAAACGAACCGTCGTCGAGGAAAGGCAGCGGCTGCAGGAGCGTCTCCAGCAGTTGGACCAGCGTTTGGCAGAGATGGATGGTGCGGAGCAAGCTGGTGAAAATATGAAGGAACGGGAGCGGATCGTTGGGGAAAGGGTAGCGCATCTGAAAGGAAAAAAGGAAAAACTGGTGGGACGGATGGCTACGGTCATAGCTTATGAAGATGACCCTATCTGTCTGTCCCAATCCCAGTAGTTTTTTTATGTATATATTTTTTCCTTTGTTTTTCCTTTGTTAACTTGTGTATATTTAGAGTTAGTTGTATGTATGTATATATTTTTCCATTTAGAATTAGCATTATGTATTTATTTTTATTTAGTTTGATATTTTTCATAGTTAATAAATTAAAATGTATATTTGAGGAAAAATACAACAAAAAAAAACAATTTAGATTTAAAAAAAAATTTGTAAAAAATGTTGAAATTTAGGTATTTATTTGTATATAGGGGTTAGTGATTTGTGTACATTTTTATATAATAGTAGTAATGTACAAATGTATTTTTATGTATATCTTATAATTGAGAAAATATATAAAACAAGTTTTAGTTGATGAAAAAGTATTTGTGAAAAAAAGTGTCTTTAAATTTTGTATTCATTTGTATGTAGTTGTTAGATATTTCTGTAAATTTTTCTAGAATAGTAGTAATATACAAATGTATTTTTTGATCATAATAACTTTTATGTATCTTATAATTCAAAAATAAAGAAATTGAAATAGATATATATCGATTCTGAAATCTAGTTTATTTCTGATTAATAAATGAGAAAAAAATATGCAAAAAAAAAAATTGTTTATGAAAAAAAATATTTGTGAAAAAAAGTTCGTAAGTATTTGACAAAAAACAAATAGGTTAGTTTATGAAAAATATTTGTGAAAAAAATTATAGGTTGGTTTCTAAGACAACAGGTTAGTGCGTAGTCTCCAATTACACATAGTGCTTACTGGGTCGTGCTAAGTTTCGGTAAAGGTGGAGGTTAGGTCGACTGCTGCGCCGTCGACTAACATCGACACGGCGGAGCCGTCGACCCACCTTATCTCGCCGCGCATGCAAAGGCGAGGCGGCGCCGAGCCTTTGTATGCGCGGCTCGGCGGCTTCGCCGTAGCATGTGCCGCCGCCGTGCCGGCCCATAGAGCCGGCGGCACATGCTGCGGCGAAGCCGCCGAGCCGCGCATACAAAGGCTCGGCGGAGGCCCATTTTGACGCATTTTGAGGGGCAAATGTGATCTTCAAGGGTCCTTCAAAACGGTAGTTTTTTCAGAAAAAAGACTGAAAAAAAACGTTAGAAGCATGAAAAAAAATTGTAAGACTGATAAAAAAGTACACCACTAAATAAAATTTTTAGAAAGATCCTTCATTGGTGAAGCCGCCCACGCTCGATGAATTTTTTTCTGTCACGGTGGTAAGGTTTTTGAATAAAGTACGATTTAAAAAAAAAACAAGTTTATTGGTTGATACAAACAAAAAATCTCTTTATAATTCACAAAAATAGCGCCTCATATCTCCTCCTCGCTATCTACAGGAAAAGGTAATTCCACTCTCTGGTTTTCTGGACCATCCGGACGATCAGGATCATCATCGTCGCTGTTATCAGATGAGCTGTCAATTGTAAACAGCAGGAACCCCAGTGGCTGTCTTGTGGAGTCGCACGGTCCATCGTCCATCGGTGACCTCGCCACCGCCCAATGTGATTGGTCGGGTAACTCACCATCAGGAACCGCAGTCTCGATACTCCATATGCTGGAGTTATCATTGTCGTCATCTAACCAAGACGTTGAGTCGCAAGGTCCGTTTGACTCTGTAGTCATTTCGCTGCTAAATGTGTTAATTCGTCGCTTGATTGTACAGTATGATTTTCATTGACAAGAACTCTCGTTTTTATGTTTCTAGTTCCCCACACTAAAGCCCCCTCCATACCTCCTCCCCTCTTCATCTATACATCTTTAGAAGTAAACTTAGTGTGTTATTGGATGGAACGTCGATGGCATTGGTGGGTGGGTACTTATATGCGTGCCCCAAACCAAGACACAATAATCTCACAAACGCTCAAGGCGCATTTACCGTTTCTGTTAGCACACTGGCACTCATGCTTCATACTATTTTCAAGTATCACCAATTACTAAGTTACTGAGCGCTTATTGATAGAACAAGTAATTGTATTATTATATGAGGGGATGGATATAGAAAGGAAAAAATATTGCTTCTTTTTTATTTCATTCATTATTTATTTTATTCAAGATGAACATTACTTTATACATCGAAAAAAGATAAAACAGTTTCTTTTTCTTCATTCAATTTTGTCCTTTTCTGTTCAGATTTCATACTAAGAGTATCAATCCTCTTCTGACAATCATCTAACTGTCGCTTCCTTTTATTTCTGCACTCCTTGACACGTTTTCTTTCTTCATCTAACTGCTTTATTCTTTCATCATCCGCTGCCTGGGCTGCCTGAAGCTTGTCACAATGGGCCATCTCCTCTGCCAATTTCTTTTCTGCACTTATTATTTCAGCTTTAATTCGCTGAATACTACTTCTCAACGCATCCCTCTTCTCGTCGAAGTCGTCCATTGGAGGTTGCTTCGATTTAAGTAGTGTTTCTCTTAAAATGTTGCTAACTGGTTTGGATGCTGCCTGTTTCGACTTTCTCACTGCTGGCACTGTTGACGCTGTACCCGTTGATGTTCTCGCTCCATCTCCAACTACTGGCGGCATCGATGCTGCACTTGTTGATGCTATCGCTGCATCTGTTGATGCTCTTGGTACATCCATATCTATTTCTACCACCGCATTAGCATCCTCCGCGATTCTCCGGTCTGGCTGCTCCACATGAATAAACTCGTGAAGTTCATCCTGGACTTCTACTGCCAACTGTGTAAACTGCACCCCGTCACTCTGCAGTTCCTCCAGAATGGCTTGCAAGCAATCGCCACTAATAGCGTCTTCGTTCTTTGTTGGTTGGTTGGCCATGATGATGTACGTAATATGTAGTGTTTTCTACGGAACAGTATGAATCTTTGAAGACTGTAGAACTGATAAACCATTGAAAGTAGACTTGTATTTATACAGAAAACGCTCTACACGACAGTAGTAAAATCTAAGAGGGGGAACATTGAAATACTGATATGGGTGGTGTACGTGCAGCTGTTTAACGATGTACACTATAATAGACCAATGAGAGGACTGGTTGAAATGTATCACAACCAATAAGCGTTTATGGGCGGATTCACTTACAGTTCGGTCAATAACGATGTCCGTTAGAAGCCACCGATATCGATGCTACATGGCAGTAGTAAAATCTGAGAGGGGACCATTGAAATATCAATATGGGTGGTGTAAGTGCAGCTGTTTAACGATGTACACTGTAATAGACCAATGAGAGGACTGGTTGAAATGTATCACAACCAATAAGCGTTTACGGGCGGATTCACTCACAGTTCGGTCAATCACGATGCGCGTTCGAAGTGGCTGATATCAATGCGCGCATGCGTTGTCGGCGCGTATAGCGAAATGTTCTCTATTTCCACTAATAATCTTACGTACACCAGCTGGCAAGTAGGCGGATCTTCTTTTTTTTGCTTTCTTTAACGATATACACTGATGGGGGAAGACAGTAGAGGAGGGAGGCTTACCTACCTGGAACTGTATAAATATGATGGTGAAATGAGAGTTCTTCAGTGCAGTTCTGCTACCGCTACTACTACTACTACTACTATACTACCGCTACTACTACTATTTTGAAAATGGAGTATTCGAAGAAGTTGATCCCCTGCCCCTACGATGGTGAACATGAGGTGCGGCGTGGGACAATTGGGGACCATTTGCTGGTTTGCCGTTTCCGGGGTTGTGGTCCGGTGAATTGGCCACAATATATTGCTACCTATCTGAGTAAAGGTAAGTTTCCTCATTTCACTATATATCCCTACACGAGCAAGCTATCAAATGACAACTAGTTTATAACAGAATAATCCAAAAGTTACAGTTGTTCTACAAAATATCTCTTTATTTGCAGAGCCATCCACCCAGACAGGAAGCCATAAGGAAGCCGAGGCCAGCAACCCCACCACGCCACCGCAGGACCCATCGAAGTACGGACTAGTGCAATGTCCACGTGTTGCAGCGCATTGGGTCAAACCTACGTCGATGGGAATGCACCTCCTGCGGTGTGCTAAGAACGTGCCTACCACGCCACCACAGCATCACCTCGCAAGCCGGAGAGATGTGGAGGTTCAGCCTGAAGGTACATAATTCGTTTCTGCGACAAAAACTTTTTTTCTTTTTTCATATACCTTGCACATCTTTATCCTAGAAGTCACAGAAAATTGATCTCTACTAAACATCATTGTATTAATTTTGCACTGATACAATCATATTGTATAACTCTAAATTTTAAATAAATCAAGCCACACAAAAATTCTTCAGTACATCCACATAGATTTTCAACCTTCTGAATCTTACCCACATTCACATAAATTACAAAACCATATTTTCTATTGTTTCAGAAAACTGGGATAATGATGATTATCCCACGTATAGGCCGAATCTCCAGAACAGAGAAGTAATCCGGGATCCTCCCCCTTGCCTCTCCAAGAGGGAGAGAAAGCTGTGGAGGAGAAGCGAGGTGGTGCGCTTCAACAATATAACTAAATAATTTTTACTTAGGTTAGGTGTATTTTATGTATTAGAGATTAGGGTAGAATTAAATAATAAAAGTAAATTGAAAAAACTGCTATTTTATTTCCAAAAGTATCGAAACAAATATACACATTGAAATTATTACTGCCAAACATAGTCTGCGCTCCGTCATATCAATCATCACAGTACATCTGCAGCGTCTATCCAGGAATTCTTGTTCTTTTGGAAACCTAACCATTTTACAAAGAGCTTGTTTCCTCTCCTTTTTAAGACTTTTTCAATCAAATACTCATTTGGAAACTGTGTTTTTCTTAGCTCGGCTTCATAGAAACAACCGCTTATTGGTCGCCGATCCATATCTTCTAGCATATATGTGACCGGATCTGTAATATTAACTTTGCGTATTTTGAAGAGCTCCGTGGAATAATTCGGAGTGTAACCTTTTTCAAATACACCTTTATATCTGCTTATTCTCACAACGTCTCCAAGATTAAGTTTGCTTTTGCCAGCAACCTTTGGATTGCGATACGCACTCAATCGAGTGTGAACATTAATTTCAATAGGGGCCAATCCAGTTGTTCGATGTATTCTATTGTTATATACGTTAGTGATATCATCCAAAATAGTGATCCATGTGTAACTTCCTCTTGCGGAAAATTCTTTGAACAGAAGGTGCTTTAGCGAACGGATAGCCCTTTCAGCAATTGCGGCCTTCTTTGTACTGTATGTGGAATAATGGTTAATTCCATACTTGTTCATGAGAGAAGCAAATTTTCTGTTGTAAAATTCGGTTCCATTATCTGTTTGTAGATTAATTGGATAATATCCTGCGTCCCTTATGATATCGCCCATTGCTGTCGTTACCGTTACCATATCTTTCTTCTTGATTGGTCTACACCATAGGAACTTAGAATAGCAGTCAATGACTACCAATATGTATCTATATCCATTATTTTCTTTATGGAAAGGTTGCATTTCCGCTAAATCAGCTTGCCATAAGTCAGCGAAACCTTTTATGATAGTTTTTCGACGGCGAAAGTTCTTCCGAACTGCCCTGTGTAACTCTTCTGCTATGCCACGTTTTGTTGCGCTGTTAATTGACATATCTACATGTAGAGGTCTGACTCAGGTGATTGTAGAACAGAAACTGATCATTAATCATGAAAAATCTACTGATCTATGGTCTGAGTTGATTTAAAGTGTAGCCTGAAAGCCACGCTGGTAAAACAGGGCCACCTTCAACATCGAATTCCCTTTTGACTTCACTAGCTAATTTCTGGCAAAAGTTATATACAACCTCTAGTTGCTCTAAAATGGATATCAAATTGGTTGTTAATACATCAATCTTTTTCTCAAGGCCATCACTCAATTCTAGCGTTTTGCTATTCACCATACTTTCAAGCATATCAGTGGTACTTTTTAGTTTTTTTTCAACATACTTTATATGAACAGAGTCATTTTCATCTGTAGGATCACCAACATTCTTTAACTGCTTTCCATTGATATCATAATTTCCAGTTTGTGTAAGTTTAAAACCAATACCTGGAATACCACGTACAGTTGTATGCTTAGAACTGCGACGACCAAACTTATCTATCGTATTGTGCATCGCTACGAAAGCGTTATACTATTAATGGGATCTTTCAACTTGCAAATATATACCCCAAAATTAGCGTATTACGCCCTCTTCACGCAATTCTTCTATTATAGATAAAATTTCGTTATCGTGGTTTGTGTGACCCGCGGATTTTGAGCTGTATAGCAATTTCAGTCGATCAATCAGCTCGTTGATGTCGTTCCAATACACAAAGTCGCGTTTATTAGTGTTAAATATCTTATACTTAGGTATCTTCATTTGTGTATGTCCCCTACCAACTCTGGCTCTCAAATGCATGGGGGATGATGTAGATAGGATATTAAATAATTTATTGAAATACTCAGATCCGTCGACATTGTAAATATTAAGAGGTGTGTAATCTTTGCGAAGTACACTAGTTAGATTCAATATGGACCTGAATGTGTGTAGAGTTTTCGAGTCGGAGTTTCGTGTATCTCCTACAAACATCATATCTAGTAAGTGTGGGGATATTTTGAATTTACTAGTCTTATCACCCGATGATAAATGAACCGCCTTATCATCAAATTCCACTTCATGTACACCCATTAACAGCTTCTGTGATTGTGGGTCGATCCTTACATTATAAACACTTCCATAGGCCGGATGTCCTGCTCTCAAATTATCTATATGACTTTTCAACACCTCAGCAACTGCCTCTCTATCCACACTTGAATTAGCTGTAGATACATACTGAGTGACTGAATCTCTTTCCCTCTCATTAATTGATGATGGTGTATCAGGTAACTCCTTTATTGGTGTTATACCGGAAAAAGCAGCGGAAGTCAAATCTTCGAATCTCGGCCCTTTTGGTGTGCTAGTAGAGGGAAGGGTTTGATTTGGATATGTAGATGGTGGTTTTTTAGGAGTGCTCGTAGGACCAACATTTTGAATTGGCTGTTTCGGTAGCGTAGGATTGGATGCATTTGCTATTGTCTTCAACTGTTTTGTAATAGGCTCATATATCTGTTCCAATGAAGTGTTACCGATTTCGCGGGCTTTCCTTACATAGTTGAATTTTCTCCGCACTGACTCTGTTGCATTAACTAATTCTTTTTTTAGAGCTACCTCATCATTGCTCTGTTGTTGTTTCATTCTGGTATATGTAATGTTGCCACTGTGATGTATGCTGATTGCAGTCTCACATTCAATTGATGATATTATTAGTCTTGCAGTGGATTTATGAAGCTATCGAATCCCTTCCGGTACCTGCCGTTTCTGATTTCTCTATCTTTGTCGATAACTAGGAATCCATATTTATCCCTCCAACATATTGCACACATATCTTGAAATTGCTTAAAAGTTACATCGGGAGCCACATGGTCAGAGAAAACATGTGATAAATTTGTATTATCGACCTTAAACAAAACTATCAGGTTTGCGTTGTCTCTAATCACTCTTTTCGGTACCCAACTGTAACTTTGCACACAGTAAAAGCAATCCACACCTTTGTGTCGCCCCATACTGAAGTATTCTCGTATAGCATTTTGATTCTCGCATATCACATCATCAAAGATAAAAACTGAGTTTGGTTTGGCTTCTGACGGTGGTGGAACTTCGGAATTATTAGCAAATGCATAATATCCTAGTCCATCTATCGAACTCATTACTTTTTCAATGAATGCGTACTTGGGTTGGTTGAGCGACTTTGAAAAAATATATAAGTTCTCAAAAAACAGCCCATTCGGATGTAACAGGAGAGATACTAGTACATTGGTTTTTCCACAGTTTGATGGTCCAACTATAATACATCGAATTGTTGATGGTAGTAGTACCCCATGTCGACGACGAGAAGTATTATTTTCCGGATCAGTAACATTGACATCTATATTGCTAATGTCTAATTCCTGGTCCTGTTTTGTCACCTTCATCGTTCAACGACTTGACCATATATAAGCTGCAGTTGTTTATATGTGTTTTATTTAAATGCCGCTACTTCTTGAGAGAAGGTGTAGTAGCATCTCCAAAACTGGTGGTGGAATTGTTAATAAGTTGATAAATAAGCTGCCATTCGAAGCACATTTGCCTTTTTATCAGTATTGCGGCCCGGGTACTCGATTGGAAGAAAGGATCGCACTAGGCCAAAAAGGAATAAATAGATTAGACGCGGCCTGCTTACAACACGACCTTGCATACCGCAAATCCGATTTAGCTACAAGACATAAAGCTGACTACCAACTTGAGCAAGAAGCTTGGAAACGAGTCAAATCAGCTGACGCGAACCTTGGAGAAAAAGCAGCTGCTTGGTTAATTACAAATATTATGAAGGTCAAACGACGCACTGGAATGGGTCTTGCAACACTACGTGGACGGAATAAGAAGAAATGCATGCGTGAAAAATCGAGGAAATTAGTAGGTGTAAAACATCGTGCAGGAATGGGTTATGCATCACGACGACGAGGGCAGAATAAAAATAATATACGTAGGAAAATGAGGAAGGCTATAAAGAAGGTGCACTTTGGTTCAGGAATACTAAACAGAGTTCGCAAAAATATGAAACATTTTTCGAACCACAAGCAAGATAACAGTGTGCTAAGAAAAGCAACATCTGCTGCATTATTAGCTACCCGGAAGTATATCAAGTCCATTGGGGGCAAACGGCATATTCGTCTTCCGCGAGTTATACCTATCCCCAAAGTAGGTGGAATTCTTCCTTTGATTCCAATTTTTGCCGGTCTCTCAGCATTAGGTAATCTCGCTGGGGGTATTGCAAATATTGTTAGGTCCTCTAAAGCAGTTAATTCAGCACGACAAAGGAATACAACTGATTCAACATCTACTTCTGGTATAAGTAAAATTGGAAACGGTATATATTTGAAACCATACCGCAAAGGATTTGGTTTGTTTGTTAAACCTAGGACTTCAAAAAACTTTTAAAAACCCTACCCCAACGACCGCTTACAGATAATGACCTTGTGTATTACGCTAAAAAGCTAGAAATACCATATTTCAGAGGGATTTTTATGCGCGATGATCTGCCTAAGCAAGGTCCACTGAGGAATGAGTCAGCCATCATTAATTTAGACAGCAAGAGTGGGGATGGGTCACACTGGGTTTCATATATAAAACGCGGAGTGGTGGTATATTATTATGACAGTTTCGGCAACCTACCGCCAACCAGCGAACTGGTGAAATATTTCCTCAAAAAATCTAAGAAGATTCAGATCCTGTATAATCACAGACGACAGCAGAACTTCAATACCTTTTGGTGCGGGCACCTGTGTCTACGATTTCTTTCTGAAGAGAAGCAAAAATCTGTGAAAAATGGATCGTGAAACACTTAAAAAGATGAGCAATTCCCTTAAAGCATTTTCAAGAGAAAGAAGCCTGTTGAACATGACACAAGAAGAACTTGCCCACATACCCAAAGAAGTACTGATGGTATGTACACCTAACGAAATAGCACTTGTATGGAACAAACTGCCATTGCATTTGAAGGAAGATGTGGATATACAACGATTCCAGTTCTGTTGGGAGCACTATAATACACACCAGAACGGAGATGAAGCAGACGGGCCGCCACCAAGAAAAATATTTTGTTGTTACTGTAATTTGCAAGATATCTCTATGACAAGCAGTAATGAGTCAAACAAGTGTTGTAATCAATAAAATTTTGAATATATAAAAGTGTTATTTTTTTGTATCACCGCAGTCATGTCTTATACATTTACCTTGACGGGTTATGACAGTGTGCTGTCTGCTAGTTTTTATCCGCCAATAGAGCTGGATACCAATGCGCAGTACGGATTGGGGCTAATAGGTTTTTACTCCTACAACTCAATATTCAATGTTCATGAGGGTAATAATCTAATTGTGTTTAAACAACCTTCAGATGATTCTCAGATGAATATTACATATATTCCACCAGGCACCTACGAAATCGATGAACTCAACATATATCTACAAAAGATAATAAAGTCCATAGTTCGATACAAACATAATGTTACAACTGACGAGCTGTTTTGTCTGAAGGCCAACAACAATACAATGAAATGTGAATTATATTCAATATATGATGTTGATTTATCTTTCCCTAACTCAATTGCATCTTTGATTGGATTTGAGCCGGAGGTTTTCGAATGCAACAAAAAACATATATCAACCTTACCAGTTAATATAACGACAGTCAGACTAATAAAGGTCGACTGCGGATTGATATCTGGCGCCTACCACAATGGAAGTGAAATGCACACTCTGTATGAATTCGACATAGACGTTGAGCCTGGATTCAAATTAACAAAGGAGCCACAGAATGTAATATATATGAGCGTTATGCCTAGTGGTCGTCAGTTTATCGATAACATCACACTGAAAATTTTGGATGACGAGGGAAATCTGATTAACTTCCGTGGTGAAAAAATTATCGTTAAATTGGAATTGCGTCGGTTAGCTTGAGCAAACTCCACAATTGAATAGGATGGGTTTTCTATATAACATAGGTGCACAACAATTGAAAAAAGTCGATAAAGCCCTTACAAACAACCATAAAATACGAAGAACACATAGGAATAACCTTATTCGTCATTCGTCAGCTGCCAAAGGCACAACGTCGAAGCTATCACTACAAAATCGTAAGTTTCTGGAGTCTATAGGACTAAAGCTAACTGAAAAATATGGTTCTGCACGTATCAAGTGAGAAGCTGGATGTTTTTGAGGAACCGATTTTGGATCACTCCTTAGCAAGTTTACATGAATACACATACAAGCCGTATGGTTCACCATATTTCAAGAATTCTGACATTGTTCATATACCAATCAACTTCCAAGATCTCATTTTAAATATTGCTGACAGTTACATTTTCATCGAAGGAACGTTTACTCCAAGTGATGCCACGAAGTCCTGCTATCTATCTAACAATGCTCTGTCTTTTCTGTTTGATGAAATTTCTCTACATATGGGTGGTGAAAAAGTTGTCATTGTACGAAATCCTGGAATAACGTCAACAATGAAAACAATGATCTCTCATGGTAAAAGTGCCGCCCATTCACTATTATGTACAGGATGGGGCTTAAATGAAGACAATTCAGCGATATGGGATTCAACTAGTAAGGTCTTCAGTGGTAGAATACCTCTAAAACATATAATGGGATTTGCTGAGGACTATAAAAAAGGAATTCTAAACATAAAACAAGAGCTTGTATTAGTCATTGCAAGATCCTTTAAGAACTGCTTTGTCGGTGAATGTGACGCAGAGCTATCAATATCAAAGATTGAATGGAAAGTCCAACAGATTGTTCCTGAAGACCGCTACAAGGTCAAACTTCTACAGAGACTGAACAAAAGCAGTTTGAGTTCAAGGATTAAGGTGGCATTTCGCTCTTGGGATTTGTATGAACTACCATCACTTCGCTCAACATCAACAGACGTCTGGGCAATTCGAACAACCAACAAGCTAGAGAGACCTTTGTTTGTTATCGTTGGATTTCAAGACTCAAAATTAGCAGAAGATCCTAAGAAGGACATCACTAAGTTCATTCATGCCAACATAAACTCGATTCGACTGAAGCTGAATAACCAGGTATACCCATATGAAAGGTGGAACCTGGATTTTGAGAAGAAGCTAAACACTGCGGCTTACTATGCATTTGAGAGCTTCCAAAGTGCGTATTACAACAAGGGAATGGCAGAACCATTATTCAATATTAAGGAGTTCAATGATAACCCACTATTTGTAATCGACTGCAGTCATCAACCTGATAACCTTCAGCTGTCAACTGTGGATATATCGTTGGAATTTGAAACCAGAAAATCTTCTTTCCCAGCTAACACTAAAGTGTATGCATTAATCATTCACGATTCTTGTATTAGTTACAACGCTTTTGATGGATCTATTCAGAATGGACTTATTCATTCATATTAAATGTATTTTGATTTTTATTATAGCTGTCATGGCAAAAATAAAACACTTTTAATACATTTGTTTTTTTATTTATGCATAAATGATACAGAAGTGAGCCGGATGCGTACAAATGTCATTCTTTATCTACGAAACTATATTTGGTAATTATATGTTGAGGTAAATATTCCTCTATTGCATACAAAAATGGTTTGAGTTCATTACTAATCATCCCATCACATAGTTGATCGATGGTACATTCTTCACGTAAATATTGTCTGCATAACTTTTCCCCTTCTTCATATTTCCTGATTAGCATCCTCTTCCGTTCGACCTCTTCATCATCCCAGCAGATACTCAAGTCATAGACCGTGGAATGTTCCTCATCGAAAATCAAATCTACCAATTGACATGCAATTCTCTGGATGGCTGTACGTAGATCTTTTGCTTCAGGCCACCCCATTGCTGAATACTGCATCCACATTGTATAATGGGAATGAAAAGTTAGTCTGCTTCTGAAACAAACAGAACGTCTAATACCAACTAGGTGCAAATAAATGTTTTTATCTCGAATTTACCTTCTACATATCGCGGGTCCAATACATGGGAGTAACCATTATATTATTTATACCCAACACAATCTGTACTACCTCATCATCAAATATATTATTGTTGAATATAATCAAATTTCATCAAACATTTGGAGCGCGCGCCTGGTGTTTTAGGTGAACTTTGACCAATATATGTTAGTGAATATTTATTTTGAGATTCATTTATCTCTTTAATCACTGCTTCAGACATATGCTCCGATACTCTTTTAGGTAACCATACTTTGAACTCATTAGCATCATCTTCTAATAGTGTTGCTACTAGACATTCACCAAATTTTGATTTGACGGGTGACAGATTCTTAATTGTATGGGCTTTGTTTACAGTTAGTGAAGATAAAGTTCTGAAAAGTATTTTGTTATCGAGTTCACAGTTGATTTTATTGTTAATTTCATGCAATTCAGAGGTAGCGACAGACATTGTTTAAAGAAAAAACAAATAATGTTACTGTTGGATAAATAATATAAAAAGGGTGCTCACCAAGTTATATCTGTACACAATATACTTCGGGACTATACTCTGATCGTCTCTCGACTTTTACTGATCACTAGCCCGTTATTACACTATTTATACAGATACCTTCAAGGTCAAAATACGTCACCGTGCATTCTTCTCAAAACCATCAAGCCTCGTAAGAAAATCATACAACTGATCTCAAGGCTATCCACACCCTATCTGAGTGACCTTCAGGGAGGATTGCAATTGGCCCCACGTCAAATCTCGAGGTTATCCACCACGTCAAATCTCAAGGTTATCCAGTCAATAGTCACATTCAAGGACGTTCAAAATAAGCAGCTATACACTAACACAAAAAAAACTCAAGGTTACACAAACAACCAATTCAAACACTAACAACAAATATTTCAAAATCGTTATCTATAGGCACATTGTAAACCGAAAAAACTCAAGGTTACCCAACACCCCACTGAAACAAGCCCTTCAGATACGATCACATTTGAAAACACAACGTTACAAAATGACCTTCAGGGAGGATCAGAATCGGCACCTATAAGAAAAGCCCACGTCACATCTCAAGGTTATCCACACCCCATTTAAATGACCTTCAAATGACCTCGGGAGGATCAGAATCGGCATATCTATACTACTGACAGCCTATTATCGATACTACAAACTTTTCGGTTTAACAGCCTCACCCCTCAACCACCTCACTTTCACCATCACCCAAAAAACTGGTAAGAAATGATCAGGAACCCCTGAAACATCCAAAAACCGAATTTGAGTTGTTTTCATACTTTTCGTTCTTTGATTATTGCTACGCTGCCACTGACACGATTTTCGACAAACATACGCGTTTTCCATTCTCACCACGGTAACAATATACTGTGTCAAAATTTAATCATAATCAATTTAATAGTGTCCACGTTACAAAATACAAAACGATTTAAACCAATAAATTCTCGTATGTATACGGAAAATTCTAAGTCCCTTAGTTTCCGTAATAAGCTAGGCAATATTGGGATGGACCTAAAAAGGTGATTTGTGTCGCTAGATCTTCCTTCACAGGTTAGTGGACAGCCTATTATGAGTACAAGAAATTTTTTAATTTTTCAACCCCCAACCCCCAACCACCCCAATTTCACCCCCACCCAAAAAACGCAGAAAATGATCAGGAACCTCTGAAACGCTTAAAAACGAAGTTTGAGCTGTTTTTATATTTTTAGTTTTTTTTATTATTTCTGCGCCGCCATTGGCACGATTTATAAAAACCATACGCGCTTTCCATCTTCGCCACGGTAGTAATACTGTATCAAAATTTCATTAAAATAAATTCAACAGTTTCCTCGTTACACAATAAACGATCTAAAGCAATACCCTCGTATGTTCACATCAGAAAAAAGTGCTTTGCTTTCTGTAATAGGCAAAGCAATGTTCGGATGGACTTCAAAAAGTTATTTATGTCGCCGGGTCTTCCTTCACAGGTCAGTGGAGAGTCTATTATGAAAGCAACAAACTTTTCAATTTTACAACCCCCCGCCCCCCAACCACCCCAATTTCACCCCTACCCAAAAAAAAGTAGAAAATGATCAGGGACCCCTAAAACGCCTAAAAACGAAGTTTCAGCAATATTTTTTTTTTGTTTTTTGCTAATTACTCCGCCGCCTATGCACCGATTTTCAAAATTACAGGAACATTACCTGCTACGACCCCACAGCATACTGATGCCCAAATGTCATCACAATCCATGCAGCGGTTGCTGAGATCACGAGGCTAGAAAAAAGCGACAGACAGACAGACACACAGACAGACCGATAGATAGACAGACCGAAGGAAATGAGTGACGTGGATTTTCGTTGTGTAGACATCATGAAACGCCCAAAAAGCGTATTATCTCAAAATCGCAAATTTTCGCGTTCACAATACTCCCCTCACCTATCGATATGGGAAGCAAAATCATCTGGTTATGTACCTAGATTCGTTGCAACCCTCACCCCCGTGGCCCCACATTCACGCCTCTAGTTTTTTTTTTAATGAAACGTGTATATATCTTCAATATTGGAGGCGCCTACTTGAGGTGTAAAATAAATTATTTTGGAGCTACAATTAAGTTAGATTCAATAACAGAAACAGTTGATCCCAGTCAAAATGCCTGTACCGTATCTACCCAAACAAAAACATTGACAATTATTAAAAGAACTTACAGCCCATTTGGATCTGCCACTGTTCTAATCACCGTTCTGATCTAAGGAAAGGTTGCGTGTATTTTTTTATGGTCAGCCTCCCGCAAAGGCTGAAAACCTATAACGCTGTAGAAGCGTTGCAAGAGGATAAGTGTCGGTGCACGTTAGATTTGAAACGCTGCAGGTTGTAGCCGTCGAGAAACAAATTTTCCGGCAGCTCATCCCACAGCGTCGAAGTTTTCCAAAAGAAGGAACGCTAGAGGAGATGAGCTCGCAGAGCCTCTCTAGTGTTCGTTGTTCGGACGACCTGCGAGAGCTCACTCGAATATTTTCCGTGATAGAATCTGTAGAACATGGACAGGTCATTCTTCGATGTTCCAGGCTGTGGAGGTCCTTTGTGAGGTTAGGCGTATCGATTAGTCTAATTACCGTCTCCTGTATAGTGTCATTAGACCATATATTTTTTGCATTAAAATACAGTTATGTAGTTTTCAATACCATTTATTATTCAGTCATTGACAATGATAGACAGTTTCTTCCTTATCGCATTGCTCGCAGACAACCTGATAAGCTGTGTCGTTTCTCCATCGGCATTTGCAGGGCTCCTTTGTTGTAGTCTGTTTGAGGCGTATTCCCCTAGAAAAAAAAAAGAAGAGAATGACCAAATATGATGGAGGTAGTGGCATCGAAACGAAAATCGAAAAGTCAGAATGTAGTACCAAACCTTTTATTGTTACATCTTTAGTCATAATGTATGTTGCAAAAGTTTTGAGAATTTTTTTCAAAACTTGGGAGGTAGTTTCACCTTTGGAAACATTCTGAAATCGTTACCATGGTAACCAGTCAACATCCAAATGTAACAATAAAACCATTCTGGTTATGATATAAGTTGGCAAAATGTCGTACAGATTTGATATTCGGAAGAGTATCTACAGTCAGTTGGACGACTTGAAAAAAAAAGAAGTAGGTCGCCTATATCAAGATCAAAATATTTCTGTTGCCACAATTTATCGAGCGATCCGTAAATGCGAAGGAAGTATTCCTTGTATAAATTTACCAAAAAGTGGACGTCCAAGAGCGTGAAATGCTGCTACAGTTCAAAGAATGGTCAACAGAAGTGAACATCGAGTTGGAACTTCAACGCAAAAACTTGGACGCATTTTTCACGTCAATGCTAGCACAATCTGTAGAGAAATGAAGAGAAATAACTTGAAATTCCGAAAAAGAAGAAAATCTCCAAAGTATTCCCGAAACCAGTTAGAAAGAATTCCTCAATGCTGTCGCAATTTACGTCGTAGTCATTTTGCTGGCGACATAAAAATTATTCTTGACGATAAAAGGAATTTCACATTTTCGAACTCAGAAATCAAAGGCAAAGATGGTTTTCATACAAGAGACTTTGAAGTCTGTCCAGATAATGTAAAATTTAAACGAAAATAAAAGTTTATTAATACCCACCATGCTAATGACAATACATATAATGTTTTAGCCAGATCTGGCTTCAAGTCATTATGCTTTGCGCACGAGAAACTGGCTAGAACAACACGGAATACCTTTTGTACCACGAAACGACAACCCTCCCAATCTGACTCAAGCAAGACCTATCGAAACTTTTGGGGCTCAATTGAGTGCCAAAGTTTATAACAATGGCTGGAAAGCTCAACACCAACAGCAGTTAAGAAGAAGAATAATGCTAAAGATCAGAGAAATTGATTTAGGATCTGTCCAAAACCTAATAAAGAACATTAAGAGGAAATTGCGAGCCGTGGAAGATCATGGCCCATTAGTAGTACTTTAATATCATTTTTATATTAAGAAATATTGTTATTTTTTTGTGGTTCTTGTTACAGCTCAAATATATTATTGTGAGATATTTTTTTAATTTTTTGAAAAACTTCTCAAAACTTTTGCAACATACGTTAGGCATCAAAACTGCCGCTGAAATACTTTGAAGCTGACAGAAGTAATCCGTTCCACTTATTATATAATTTTTACTGCTTGACATCAAATTGAGGTTTTGGAAAAATTTTGATTTTTAACTTTCCCGACAAAGGAGGGTCAAGTTCTTAGAATAGTCCGGTTTTCGCAAATTTACCGAAAATCAACGTGCGAGGTGTCATTTCCAAGGTAAAATCACTTCATTACTCATTTTCTGAAAAGATAATGCTATGTTATATTATTATTTTTCTGCGTAACCTTCAACACCCCAATAGTGGACCAAAAGATAGAGAACAAAAACCTCTTTATGACAATACAGTCTGAAATGATTTGGATCATTTTTGTGACAGTTACTACTTAATTTCGAAGTTCGAAAATTTGCTATCTTTTATGAATTTTTATTCCGCCATTTTGAAAATTTGCGGCATGCGCGGAAGACCTTTTGACATCAGAAAACTTTCTCTTTATTCTGTTCGCATTATAATTTCACCCTACCCCTTTTTTATCATCGCAGGGACCAAAAACTGGATTTTTCTGATATTCACCTGTGTAGGTCCGCAATTTCGTTCTCTAACGATTACTCAGGCGATTACTTCCAAATTTGTCCAACTTGAATTAATAAATGTCCTTTCAAGTTGAATAAGTTTTGGTGCCGATCGGACAATGGGGAGAGGAAAAGGGTAGGAGGTGGCCAAAAAAATGTAGTACAACATATAAAATTGATAGCACCAGTTGAAAAAGAATGCGTCTTTATGTCTAAAACGATATATCACGTTAATTTTTTCTGGAGGCTTAAAAGAATCGATGGGTTTCGGTTTAGTTTCGGTTTCGGCTGCCATGCAGCCG
The DNA here is from genome assembly GCA_951848785.1 of Callosobruchus maculatus. Lineage (NCBI taxonomy): Eukaryota > Metazoa > Arthropoda > Insecta > Coleoptera > Chrysomelidae > Callosobruchus > Callosobruchus maculatus. The sequence goes on along the minus strand of CATOUR010000071.1, from coordinate 29,439,548 downwards.
AAACTACGGCCGAAACTAAATTCGATGAATTTCGCGCTGCGATCGGACGCCCTCGGAGCACTAATCTTCAAGCGAAGAAGTCTGATTTTGCTGGGTAGATGATGGTAATAACTTATATCACAAGTTAAGAAGCTTACTTATCGGAGCCAAGCTTGCAAAGAAAAGCAGATATTACTCTCACTAGAATTTCAGTCCATTTCTGTCTTTGAGAAAGGTTCCTCTAAAATTCACGTCTGCCTTACCGACGACTGTTTCCACTGAACAACTACTTAAAGCTGATAAATTATTTATTGTTGCTTACAATATTACAATATTAGATTGCTCAGTTATGAATACTGATAGTCAACAATAGCTGTAGCTCAATGAAGCTTACAATAGTTTCTTAAATTCAGAGAAAACTCCTTATTTTCAAACATACTTAGTAGTTGTACTTAGCACGTAGGTACTTTAGAAACTTAGTTTTAAGGCAGCTAATTGATAACAGTGTCATAAAGATTGACCAAAGTTTGGAATGTTATTTAGTATTTGGTTCAGATTAACTTCTTATTTCAAAAAGCATAAATAATTTATTTGAAATAAGGTGTGATAGACTGATAAAACGGTATTCATTTTTATATACACGAAAAAATTACTGACGTTATATTGACGTTTCGGTTTCGGTTTCGGCCGTAAAAAGTAGTTTCGGTCGGACACTAGTTGCGAGGGATGTGTTTTAAATGAACCAGTAGAATCGCTTGAATTTGCCTCGCCTCGCTCAGCACAGCTCGGGTGGAAACGGCTTAGCGGAGCGAGGTTTTTGTACGTACAAAACAATGCATGTGTGCTAGGGATGTGTTTCTAGAGATGTGTTACGAGAGATGTGGGCTTACATCTATGTATTCATGGCCGACTCTACTCACTAGGCCGGAGCATTGAAATATGGCAACAGTGAATAGTCGGCCGAGCTTTTGTCATTAGTGTAATTCTTCCAGAGTGAAAAATACGATTGGAAGGTAATGTGTGTCTAATTATTTACCTACACAAACGAAACTATAAAGATAAGAAGATGCCTGCAAAGTATTTAGTACCAGGTTGTACTAGCAATTGTGCTTCCAATAAAGGACATAAACAGAAGTGGGTGAAAGGTATGCCTCGTAAGGGCTGGTTATATTTATAAGAATAAAGACAATAATTTACCAACATTTCCAAGGATAAGACCTATTTTAAAGCACAATGTGGTACCTACAAGGTTTTCTGGACCTCCGAAATATCACAGAAAAAAACAGTTCTAATAGAACACATCTGGGCACACCTATGAAAAGATTTGATAGTGAAAGGGAATCAAGACCAGCAAGAATGGCTTCAAAGTGACCTAAAAGTGAATTTTTCTAGCTCAAGTGAAAATTTACAAAGTAAATTGAGTGTTCATTTAAGTGGAAGTGGAAATGGCAGCAGGAAACATGTTGCGTTTATATTTATTTTGTAGTGTTTGACTACGATGAACCAGACATCAGATGTAAGTGGTATTAGTAGTAGTAGTAGTAGTTCTAAAAAGTATTTTTCTTAATTTATTAACCAAGATGAACTCTTAATACATATAAAATGTAATAATTACTATTCTGAAACTATAAAACAATTTACGGTAACCGGAGCACTATTTGACAGCTAAGCCACGTTGCCACATCTAAGGCTCCGGCCTAGTGTAGATTCGGCCATGATGGTTATACCCAAATCATACCTGCCACAGCACAAAGTGGCGCAGTTGTCGGCATCCTTACAGCGCCGTCCGGCGGTGAATTGGCACCAGTTCGGGCCAGTATCGAGGTACCTCAGCGTGTCCGCTGCAACTTCCTCTTCTTCGCGCCACTCCTTTTGGCTTGGTGGCCGCCAGAGGTCGTTGTCCGAACTGATGCGCTCTGCGCTGTGATAGCGGCTCTTCAGGTCTTCAGTTATGACTTGGAACGGTTGGAGGCGCTTGAAGCAGATGCGGTAGGTACACGAGCCTAGAAAATGAAGACAAGAAAAGTCATTGTAAGACAGGTTAGATTGGGTTAGACATGGCCGACTCGACTCACTAGGCCGGAGCATTGAAATATGGCAACACTGAATAGCGGGCCGAGTTTTTATTTGTTTTTAAGTCATTAGTGTAATCTTCCAGAGTAAAAAAGAAGATTGGAAGGTGATTTTTAATGTGTTTTTAATTATTTACCTGCACAAATGATACTATAAAGATAAAACGATGCCTGCAAAGTGTGTAGTACCAAGTTGCACTAGCAATTGTGCTTCCAATAAAGGACATATTAGGATTATTAGGGTGTTCAATTTTCCTCAAGACGAGCATTTCAGACGGTAGTGGGTGAAAGGTATTCCTGGTAAGGGCTGGTTATATTTATAAGAATAAAGACAATACTTTACAAACATTTCAAAGGATAAGACCTATTTTAGAGCACAATGTGGTACCTACAATGTTTTCTGGACCTGCGAAATATCACAGAAGAATACAGTTCTAATAGACCACATCTGGGCACACCTACGAAAAGGTTTGATAGTGAAGGGGAATCAAGACCAGCAAGAATGGCTTCAAAGTGACCTAATAGTGAATTTTTTTAGCTTAAGTGAAAATTTACAAAGTAAATTGAGTGTTCATTTAAGTGGAAGTGGAAGTGGCAGCAGGAAACAGGTTGCGTTTATTTTCATTTTGTAGTGTTTGACTAGGATGAACCAGACATCAGATGTTGGTGGTATTAGTATCAATGAATATAGATATTCCTTTATATCAATAAGTCATAATTTGTTGGTGATTTGAGTTAGATTTTACCACTGTCATTAAGCGAATATCCTGTTGGTCTTAAAAAAAATATTTTGGCACACTATTTTCAAATAGGTTTTCTGTTGATTTAATGTTAAAACCTTTTCTATGTCCAGCCAAAGAAAGTTTACAATTTTGTGAGAGAGAATAAGTTGCCAATTTCACCACCATCCTAAATATTCCTAAAAACTTTGCAGTTCTTAAAAAATTACATCTGACAGAAAATATGCCTTACATTAAAACTGTTGCAGATGGTTTATTATTCTCGGAGAAGTACACTGTTTTACAAATTGTTGGAATATCAGCCTGCATAAATGTTCTTGTCATTACAAAAATTATAGGTAGAACATGAAGGACAAAATTATTTGATAGGTATATTAAATACATACAGCTTACAGTTGTAGGCGTAACCCTTCCGTCAGAGTATACAGCTCAAATTACGGTCCTTATTCACAATAGGTATTGTTAAAATTTTGATTTCAGGAAAATAGGTATAAAAGTAAGTTTTTGGGCAATTGCACAAAGTAGTTTTAATGAAAATTGCAAAAGAATACATCAATATCAATAGATGAGTTTGTTTTAGACACATTTGTTCATGATGTAATCAACCCCAAACTGATGAAATTCTGCTTGAATTAATGTTGTTAATGTAGCAAATATTTTTACTAATAATTACACTGAAACAGTTCAAGACAAAATACAGATTGACAAAACTAAAAAGAGGAAATCTAATGGAAATAAGAGATGTCCAACAGAAGGGAAAATCTCTAAATCTAAATACATGTACATTTTTGTACTGATACTACAGGCATTTTTCACCATTCTTATTTTTTCAAAAAGTATTTTTCTTAATTTATCAACCGAGATGAACTCTAATACATATGAAATGTAATAAGTATTCTGAAGCTATAAAGCAATTTATATTTTCCGCGGAATGCCCGCCGTTCGGCCTACGGTAACCGGCCCACTATTTGACAGCTAAGCGACGTTGCCACATCTAAGGCTCCGGCCTAGTGTAGAGTCGGCCATGGGTTAGACAATATAGCTATGAGAAATAAGCAGTCGTACTATACCAGACAATCCATGGCATTTGCAGACTTTTTGTTCACTTCTTATCACAGCTTTGACTCCCACTTCACTACTATACTTCAGTACGTTTTGAGTTTTATCGCCTGAAAAAAAAAGCAGGCAAAATGTAAGTCTATCTTGGTAAGACTAGTGAGTTATTGAATACTGAAATTTTCTGAGGCCCAGTTCCACAATAATTGGTAACCCCTGCTAGTCACTTAACCGACAGATGGAAGTTAACCAGTAGTTATCAGATCGCTCTGTTTCAGAAAGGAAACCAGTGGTTAAGCTTATTTATGTTCAAGTTGGCAGCACGGATGGATCTTAGAGAGCACTGCCATAATTGTGTTCTGAGAATACAACCTAACCCTTTGACAAATAAACCTAACCTCTGTATTCATATTAGGGCTGTTCCAACCTACGGTTCTATTACCATTCCAGAACCGTTTTGATAATGCCCCGCCCATTTTACAGTTCTAAAAACGGTGATTGGTTGGTCCACCAGCGTACCAACCAATCATCGATTCTAGAATCGCAAAATGGGCGGGGCATTATGAAAACGGTTCTGGGACGGTAATAGAACCGTAGGTTGGAACAGCCCTATTTTTGACTTTGCCACAACAGACTATAATCAAGATCCATCGACGTCTTAGACGTCAGTGTCAAATTGCATGTTTTTATAATCTCCAAAGCATTCTTATATATATGTGTCATCGGTTGACCACAACAAATGTCAGAGGTAACCCGTACTTCACCCTTGGATTAGCTTTAACTACTGGATAACCAAAGCTTTTGACCTAAACTGCCGATTATGAAGCGCAAAGTGTTCGCTAACCACTAGGTTTTTTAACCTGTAGTTAACCGCCGACTGTGAAACTGGGCCTAAATTGGACACTTATTTATTATCTATTATTATAAAATGTTCAGTATAGATCAAACAAAGACGAGTTAAAGAAAAACACAAAATATGACAAAAAAAATGAAACAAATAAATGTTTATATGAAAAACTGTCTAGGTGAGATGTATAAGTTGCCACATGAAAATTCATTTAGATGAGCAAATTTTTAAACTGTATTTATTAATACTCCGTGTAATGAAAATAAACAATAGTTTTTGATCAATATTCATAGCATAAACATTACCATTACTACATAAACAATAATTAAAGCTGACGACTTCTGTCCTGGATAATTTCACCAAAATACCAACTCCCAAACAGTTGGATTTTAAGCCCTTTAAGGTCTCTTTGCTACGCCTCTGTGTAATAACGTATGTTGCAAAAATTTTGAGAAGTTTTTCAAAAAATTAGAAAAATATCTCACAATAATATATTTGAACTGTAACAAGAACTTCAAAAAATAACAATATTTGTTAATATAAAAATGATATTAAAGTACTGCTAGTGGGCCATGATCTTCCACAGCTCGCAATTTCCTCTTAATGGTTTTGGACAGATTCTAAATCAATGTCTCTGATTTTTAGCACTATTCTTCTTTTTAACTGCTGTTCGTTTTGAGCTGCCCAGCCATTGTTATTAACTTTGGCACTCAGTTGAGCCCAAAAAGTTTCGATAGGTCTTGCTTGAGGATGATTGGGAGGGTTGTCGTTTCGTGGTACAAAAGGTATTCCGTGTTGTTCTAGCAGTTTCTCGTACGCAAAGCATAATGACTTGAAGCCAAATCTGGCCAAAACATTATATTGTCGTTAGCATGGTGGGTATTAATAAAACTGAGTAGTTTAGGCAAACATCTTTGAGTATAAACTTCTGCGGTAACCGCTTCGGCTTAACTCGCCCAACGTACGGCTGTGAAATACCGTTGTCTGATATAGCGCACCACACTAACACTTTGTTTTCAAACTTTTCCTTTCGTTTCAATTTTACACTATCTGGACAGGCATCAAAGTCTCTTGTATAAAAACCATTATTACCTTTGAGTTCTGAGTTCGACAATGTGAAATACTTTTCATCGTCAAGAATAATTTTTATGTTGCCAGCAAAATGAGTACGACGTAAGTTGCGACAGCATTGAGGAATTTTGTCGTAACTAATTTGGGGAATACTTTGGACATTTTCTTCTTTTTCGGAATTTTCATTTTCTCTACAGATTGTGCTAGTATTAACGTGAAAAATGCATCCAAGTTTTCGTGTTGAAGTTCCAACTCGATGTTCACTTCTGTTGAGCGTTCTTTGAACTGTACCAGCATTCAACGCTCTTGGAGGTGTCCGCTCTTTGATAAATTTATACAAGGAATATCTTCGCATTCACGGATCGCTCGATAAATTGTGGCAACAGAAATATTTTGATGTTGATACAGGCGAACTATTTCTTTTCTTTCAAGTCGTCCAACTAGACTGGAAATACTCTTCCGAATATCTAATTTGTACGACATTTTGACAACTTATAACCAAAATGGTTTTATTGTTATGTTTAGATGTTGACTAGTTACCATGGTAACGATTTCTGAATTGTTTCCAACGGCGAAAATACCTCCCGAGTTTTGAAAACAATTCTCAAAACTTTTGCAACATACGTTATTAACGAACGTTAAGGAGTCTGTGCCATCAAAATCGTTTAAGCGGCAAAGCTGGAGCGTCCAATGTTTGGTTCGACCTCTTCATCCAAAGGAGAGTTACAACCTCACAAATAAAACAAACAAACAAACATACAAGTGAAGCTAATAAAAGTGTGTTACAAATAGTAACTCTTGATCAAAAGTCTATATATGGCCCAATCATAATTACCTCTCTTTTTGAGCTGAAAAAACTTATATGTCATCCTCCTGGCGAACTTGGTGTTATCCCCACACCCACCCCACCGCCAACCGCCAGCAGTGACGTTGATATGCGCAAGCGCAGTAGAGTGCTTTCCAGATGTCGCGGCACATGCGCAGTCCTCCAGCATGCCTGCTGCGCAAGCCCTGGCCACCAACCACATGAACGCAGAAGTGGTTAAGGAGTAAACAAAGGCCGTCTCGCGGTACACTTTCTTGAAGAGTCGTTTTAGACGAAGGCAAGGCCATTGCTCGTATCTGTAAAAAATTCAAGGGTACATTTATACGGCTGTGAAAAATGTTTGTGAGGATATCATTTTCTATGCACTGTATGACATTTCTATGTTGGTGTCTGAAGAGTATTGTTCGGTAATGCCGGTATCTACTCTTTTCTGTGAAATAATCAATATTATCATAGT